>OY727106.1:55184822-56384822 GCA_963402855.1 Ormia ochracea | reverse complement strand
GCGTTTCGATTGATTCAGTGCATTCACGACTTGAACCAGCTTCAAAAACTGTAGGATACCCTACCAAATGTTAAGTTATATTCTTCAAAAATCAAAATATTTGCTATATTGCATATTTTCTTTTCAGATTTTAATTTTCTAATTTAATTTTTCATCCTCCCTTTAGAAACTAAATAAATAAAAAAATTATTTTAATTTTTCTTACAGATATTTAAGCTTATTTTTAATTCTACAAGGTTGAAATAAATGATTTCCATTTCAGTTAATTCTTGATTCAGTTGATTCTTATTTTATTGGATGTGTGTGTGGAAAAGTTGCATACTTATTTTAATAACTGTATATTTAAGAGCTGCCCCTTCTCAAATTGTTATTGGTGTCTTTAGTAAAAAAAATATTTATTGAGAAACATGTTTACAGGGGAATTGTCAATATAGTCTTTGCAACATTTAAATTGTGTATGCAACAATTTATTATTATTATTTTTAGAATTATTTTTTTAAAACTATTTAAGAACATACTCGTAATAATAACTTATCCAGCATTACTGGTAAAATAGTTTTGGCACCGATTCTAAAATTAAATTTCTTACAATAAAATATATAAAATCTGCATTAATTGTTTTAAAGGAGAAGAAAATCTTGTGCTCAAAAATGTTTAATTCCTAATAGAAAATAAATACTATGAAAGAATTTTGCTATTTTCTATGCTTTAAAGAATAGTTACGATTCTATCAAATTTGCAAAGACCCTTCGCAATCAGCTTGTTTTATATTTGGCTTTGGAATGGTCGAGTACCTTATTTTTGCTAAAAATATTTTCTGATTGTGAATATAAAAATAAAAATAGATAAAATAGATAAAAATAAAAAGTAAAAATTTTGTTTTTATGGTGAAAAAGTAACCAAAATAAAATGAATATTAAAGCCGAAAAAGATCCTAAAGAAATGTAAAGCAAAAATATGTTTATTATTTGAAAGGAAATTAGTGGACTCGAAAACTAAATATATTATTATTAAAAATATATATTTATGCTTTCAATGCAACATTTCATTTTCTGCATGAACAAATATAATAATTACAAAACAATTTAATATTAGGAAACTTAATTGTGGGAAATCCATTATTAGTATATGTTTTAAAATAAAAATTTCATCTGATAATTTAAAAAAAAAAATTAAAAGCTCTGGACTTGTTAAGTAGATCTAGGCAAGCGTTTACGTTATGCTCTTAATGTCATACTTTACTCAATATTATTTTAATTATTTTTTTTATGGAAAACGGCTTGCTTGGCCCTCATTAGTCAGCCTATAATTGCCTTTTTTTGTTGCTGCATGTAAATATTAAAGCTAATAAACTTATAATGATGTCGTTATAACTTTTTAAAGTTACTTCTTTTACTTAATTATTAATATGTTTTTTTTTTCTCCTACTTAATTTTATTGCAAAAATATTTTTAATTACAAATTTTTAAAATATAAAATTTCAAGATATTTTCTTAAATTGTTTCTACGATTTTTAATATTTAAAATTAAATTTTGTTTAGGCACACAGCTATTTACTATGAGGAGTATAATTATTGTTTTAAGCTTGAGTTCAACACACCAACAAAACAGCTACAGAGCTTTAAAATTTAATTCACATTTTATTTTTCGAAAATAAAAGAAAAAGCTCTCGGTATCTGGAATGTTGATGAATTTTTGGTTTTCCTAATTTATTGTTCGAATTCGTCAAGAAATTTTCTAATAAAAAACTACAAAGGCCTATACACTATTCGTATTAATAATTTTTAAACTTATGGAATTAATTTTTAACAATTTAAATGCTTTTTAATTGGTTTTTGTTTGTTAATAATTATTAATTATTTGCGTATTGTATGTAAAGTACAATATTTTTAATAAACTTTCTAAGGTTTTTGAAGCGGATTTTTTTTGCATTATTAATTTTAATTTGTGTTGTTGTTTTATTTTACTCCTCTTATAATTAATTACTAATAAAATGGTATGTACGTTAAGAATTTGTTAATCATTTTTATTTTTTGTTGTTCTTATTATTATTATTATTGGCTTTCGGACAGGCGGGATTTGGCAAAACAATCGCCAAAGAATTTATCCAGAGAATGATATAAATGGGGTCTGACGCCAGCTAAAGCATGATCCTCATCGGTGTAGCTCTGTTCAGGAAGCGTTAGAAAAATAAGAAAATAGAAACGTCATAAAGTTAAAGTGCTTACAATCATTATGAGGAATTAAAGAGGCGGCTGGCAAGATTGACTCTGCCAATGTATCCTTTTTATATATTTTATTGCTTATTTCGAATTTTTATAAATGTAAACATGAGCAGAAATGACATATGTAGTTATTAGATAGTGATTCCTTGGTAATTTTATTCATATATAATATTTAGCACATGAGCTAAAAATTAGTATTTTTAATTTAATCATCCGAATAACTTCGTTTGAAATTTTCTTTTTTTTTAACATTTAGGGTAATAAAATTTTTTTTCCCAAATAAATATTTGATATCTATAATACCATTTTAATATTCTCTGGGAATTATAAATTATTTTAGTAAAAATAAAATAATAATAATAAAAAAAAGAATAAATAATAATCCCGAGGATTGTTATTGCAATTTCAATAACTATTAAAATAATTTTTTATTTCTTAAGCAAATTAGCAAATTGTTTAATGAACTAATGAAGAAAAAAATTAGTATTAAAAAAAAAAACGGCTTTATGCTTTAAAATGAAATGAAATCATTTTTATGTATAATAATAAATCAAAGAATTTACAATACATATTGAAATACAATAAACTTATAGCATGTGATCGATCAGTTTTGCTCTCTACTGTATAAACAAATAACTTTTTATTTTTGCTACATTGCAGTCGGTATGATTTACTAACATTCCTAACGATAATCGTATCGGTGAAATAATTATAACGACAATTTGCAGATTTTTAATAAAAAATATTATTAATAAAAATATACATCCATGTGTATATTTATATCGTTGGCCTTAAGTACAAAGGCCCCAACTTCCAAGTTTTTTGCCAATAGATTTTATAGTGATTTTATTGCAATCATTGAAATCACTAAAAGAAATACATTGCAAGAAAAAAGTGCGAGTTGGGGTTTTCTTTCTATATGCGTGAGACCAACGATAGGTACATATATGTATGTATATATATATATTTTATAGTTATAAAATTTACACGATCTCTCTATGCATCAGCACTGCTAATTGAAATAAGAAAAGAATATTATTTTTGAAATTCTATTTAATGAAAAAGTTATAAATACAAATTTCAGTTGATTCATTTTATTTTATAAGTTATATAAAACTTTTTGGGGTTTTCATGTCTTATGGTGGGAATTTATGGGGATGTTGATTAACAAGAAGGTACTGAATCACAAAATGGTCACTGCAAACGAATATCATTGTCGTTAAATTTTTCTTCTTACAAATTGTCATAAATTAGTAAATCCTACTACTCATATATGTGTTAAATGCTTTACGCAACAATATCTCTTTCTGAACCTTTTTTCTCTCAAATTTTTTCGATATTGTGTAAAAACGATGTTGCCAGTTCGGCTAATGTTTGCAATAGTAAGAAATCTTTTAAAATGATTAATATTTAAAAGATCTTTAGAGATATATGTAAAGCGGAGAGATTTATTCTGGCCGAAAATTAATGAAAATCAGAAACATCTGTTAGAGAATTGAACATAAGTAAGTGAATTAAAATATTGGAAAAGTACATGCCTTCAATTCGGAATATATTTATTTTTTTATAAATATTCCTTAGTTTTATGCATTTGACCGCAATATTCAAAAATATATCTCGCAATAAGTAATATCGATAAGACTTATATAAGACTTGTGTAGGGGAAATTTATCACTTACGATTTGCTTAAACAGGACAACATGTTTTTCCAAGTTCTTGGCCAGTACCATTGACTGTTGATAATGTACGTTGTCATCTAAAGTACCATGGGCCAGCAGGAATTTCTTGCCGCGTAAATTTTTCGCTTTGCTATTTAAACAAGACTTTGCATAGCCCTCTGTATTGGTGCTTGGCAGTCCCATATAACGTTCAGTATAGATGGAATCTGGAATTATATGCATATAAATGATTTCGTTTTAAGAGAAATTTACGGATTCAATTTTCAAATAACTTACCATAATACAACCAATCAGTAACAGGCGCTACAGAAGCGGCACAACTAAATACATCATTTTTATCAAGCGCTAATGCCATTGCAGCCGCATAGCCACCATAACTCCAGCCCCAAATACCAGTATGTTTGGCATCAATAAATTTATGTTTTTTCTGAAGTTGCCTAAAATAAAAAGGAATGATTATAAATATATAAATAATATATATAAATTTTATATATTTTTTTCTTACCTGGTCACGTTAATTTGATCGTCTATTTCCATTGTACCCAAATGCAAATAAACGGAATGTAACAATTTATCACCTCTCAATCCTGAACCGCGCCCATCAATTTTAGCGTAGATCACTGATTGATTTGTTGACAGATAAGTACCCCAGTCCATTATCCATCTATTTACCACCTGGTGGTTTAAGAAAGTGCATAAATTAAGTAACTGAGAATGGCTAAGAATTTACTTTTCATCAATAAATTTTTTTCTTTTATTTTATTGGAAACTTCAAGATATCTTTCATAAACTGTATAATTGCCTCCAAATTCTGATGATAAATTAATTTTACAAAGTGATTGATGCATGCCTTTAAGAACCGCTGGGCATTGCCAGCATTGCCAACATTGTCTTCTTTCATATATACTTTGTACTTACTGAAAATGAATCGGGACCCCCATAGACATCAACCAATAATGGATATTTTGTCATGCCAGAACGGTCCATATTTGGTGGGTATTGCAACAACACTTTGGCTTTGAAGCCATTAGCAATTGGAATGGTTTCAATCTCAAATGTCGGCATTGCAATGTCAGCCAGTTTAAGTTTCAATTGCTCATTACTTTCCCAGAGTAGAATTTTTTCCAATGTAATTTGCTTTCCGGTTGTTTTTTGTTTCGAATAAGACCACTCATAAAGGACTGACTGAGGTAAACTTGGTCCCAAGGAGGTTATTACAACATGATTATTAGTATTAAAGTCAGCGTTGAAATATGTCTGCTCCACACCTTAAAAAGATATGAATTAAAAATATATAAATAATTTAATAATTTTGGTTATAAAAAATTTAGTTATAGTCCTGTCAAGTGACAATAATCGGGATATAACCACATTTGACATTTATCGTACCGTATGAAGCCTGAATATTGCATGTCAAACAATTGGCGGTTTGCCTTTTGGCCGCTCGGATAGCATACACATGTAATTGCTCGGGATTTTTTTCGGTGTTTGCGGTATAGAAAATGATGTCATGAGTTGTGTCCCAGTGTAAAATGGAGGTGACTACATAACGGCCTTGTGTCAAAGCCTCAGGTTTTTCGTTACTGGAGCGTGTAGACATAACCACTAAGTGCCGATAGTCACCATCTGCACCTTGAGGCTGGGGTTCGATGAATGCAATGCGACTGCCATCATGATTTTTAAAGGGCGGCGAAAAAAAATCAATCCAACCGGTTTTCGATACTAAGCTATACACCTGGTGGAAAAATAATATTTATCGATAAGCATACTTGATTATTAATGAAATAAAAACAAGGAAATTTTTGTTACTAAATCTTTCTTAAACTATGGCATTAGATCGCTGTACGTGGTTTCCAATACTTCTTAATTGTCATATGACTGACGAATGCGAATGCGAATTGCACAGTCGCCAGTTTCCATTTTAATATACGCCCTTGACCAAATAATTTAGGGTTTATTAAAAAAAGTTTAGTTGCATGTCTAGGCAATGATTTAGGAAAAGCCTTATAAAGTTTTCATATCTGAAACAATATACAGAGCATTGCATTACCCATATAAACAACAATATATATAGTTCAATCCAATTTTATATACAATCTGTAGAATATATGGGAAATAATAAAGAGGTCTACGTTTTTGCAGACCATCACCATATCGCTTGCCCTTTTACTGAATCGATAAAAGGAGTAAAAAGGATTTTAAAATTATCCTTAGTTCGCAAATGATTGTTAATAATTTATGCAATTCATTTTTATCGGCCAATTTTATATTTAGGGACGATTGTGTGTTATGAAATATAATTTTGCAAAGGTAACGCTTATCGATGTATCGGTTAAAAATAAGAAATAAAATAAAAATAAATAAAATACACTTACCTCCTGTCTTCTCAGACCATTAAATATCTGCATATGAGCTTGATTTTGAATGCGATTCATCCAGATCGACAAAACACTAGTACTATTCAACCAATTCACAACCGTTATGATATAATCACTTTCGGTATTTAGGGCACTTGGTACCGGAATATTTGTCAAATGCTCCATACCCGATTCTGCCATATTCAAATCCGAAATAAACAGTTTTACTCGAGGATTTGGAGAACCGGCTTTTGGATATACCACGGGATGGGGGAAGGGATATTGAAAAAATGGTTCATTCGTCTCACCATAAACTGGCAAATTTATTACATTTGTTGCACTATCATCAAATTGTATAAAGGCTAATTTATCGCTAGTGGGATTAAACCATATAGCAGTGTTAGAGGAAAACACTTCCTCCTCATAAACCCAATCAGGTATACCATTTAAAATGGCAATATTTGTGTCATCGGTTAAAGCAATTTCTTTTCCTAATACCATTGGCTTGTAGTACAAATTTCGATTATAATTAAACACCACGGCATTGCCTGTGGGTGCCCATTGTGCAAATATTAAAGGTTTTTCCTGATTATTTATACGCAGCGGCCTTAATATGCCCGTGTCAATGTCGTATACGTCATAAGAGGCAGTAAAACTATGACGGAAAGCCTTTCGATAGTTTCTCGCCAATAATAAGAACAGGCCATCAGGGGATTTTTCGTATAAAAAATATTCATTCTAAATTGATTTTAAAAAGAAAATAACAGTGGGCTTTAACATTTTTTTGTAAATAACATTTTATACGAAATTATTATTAATTTTTCATTTGACTACTTACATGTTTATCCAAAAGTAGACGACGTTTTTCTTTCGTCACCACATTGTACTCCATTATGGCCTGTAAGTTTAGAAAATTCTTTAAGTAGCATTTTGAAAAAAAATTCTTTATAATTTTATACTTGTGTAAAACTCACATTATGCTCCTTGTAGATAATATCACCATTGGGTGTCCAACTGCCATTGAAATGACGCGCCATTAATTTACCTTTTATCACATCCTCAAGAAATACGCCCTTTCTCGTCTCCGTTGCAGCTTCATTGTTAGAATCACTCGTGCTATTGATGACTAAAACTATTGCCACACATAATAGACCCAAAAGTATAATACTACCGAATACAGCGAGCATAATACGAACATTACGTAGTTTTCTGGGCGGATAGGAAAAATCCTAAATGGGGAAGAAAATTTGAGAGGTTTTCATTGAGTTGTATATAATCATTAATTAATACTTGATTTAAATTATTTGTAATTGATCTGTGAAGACTTATAATTCATTGAAACCAAATAAAGTGGATCAAATTTGTAATATTTTTAGTAATTAATCATATTTTCTTTAACGTTTACTTAGTTTTACGTTTAATGAGAAAAGGCATAATCAGTTGCTTTCAACAGCTGGCAGGTAATCCTATTCTGCCGGCATTGAAAAGCTTTGTCATTATATATAAAATATTTATTAAATTATTAATTATTAAAATTATGTAATATTTTAATTTACATATACCCATATGTATACACAGAAAAAAATATTACATATAAAATTGGCATGGAAAAATATTGATTTAAAGTCATTGTAAATTCCTTGAAAAATATTTAATTAATATAATTTTAAAATTTTTCATATTAAATTAATATTAAGAAATGTTGCTGTAGTATGAAAAAAACTTTTGATTTAAAATTCATCAAGTTGAAATTCAATTGTTCGCTGTACAACTATTCTTTTTCAAAGTTGAAATAACATTGAGCAATGTTAAATTCCGTACATATAATTTTTACAGTAAAAATAACATTTTTTACGATTATATTAACATTGCATCAAGTTATGTTAGTTATAAATGTGGTCACATCAACATTAATGTAATGTAAATTAACATTGGAACATGTTGAAATCCATTTTTTTTTAATTTGGAATATTAACATGTTAATGCTATTGAATTGAAATTACAAAATGTTGTTTACAATTTAAAACATGTTGAAATGAAGTGAATTCATGTTAAAACCTACAAAACAAAACAAAAATTTAAAAAGTACCGTTACTTGAAGCAAAGAAGAAAAGGAAAATGCCTATTCAAAGTGATTTAATATTCATGCATATTTAAGTTGAATGTTATTTTAACATTATTCTCATGTTAAATATAAATGTTTTCGTGATTCATTTAACTGGAGTTCATGTTACTTCTACATTATAAACCTTTTGATTCAATTGCTACCACAATGTTAATTGGACTTGAGATGTTGTTGTTTTAAAGTGAAAAATGTAATAATTTTTTAATTGAAATTCACTTTCAATTACCATGAAACGTTTATAAGGGAAAATTATTAATAAAATTAAAATCATTTTTTTGTATGAATTAGAATTGTATAAAATTCGTGAAGAACGTCTAGCTCGGCCCAGTTCGAAATTATACGAAATAAGTTTACTCTACTGCGCATATGATGGATGCAGTAGGATACAGCTTTTTGCGATTTATTGAATATGTATTTACTTACCTTTATAAGCTTTTTAAAAAATATATAAATAAAGGCTGACATTTACCAGACAGACGATTCATCGAGTTCCAAGCCCTAAACATATATGTACATACATACATATTTACTTGAATGCCACTGAAAATCTGCCAATCAAATACTTTTATCAATTATTTATAAAATACTCCGGATTATGATTATTATGATTTTATTCTCAATAGGAATAAAAGTCATGTGTTTACAATAGATTTTCAGCATTCTCGATCCTTTCTAAGCGAAAATTGCAAGATGGACATACAGAGGACAGAAAAATTTTAGAAGCCAAAGCCATCCCTCAGAAACGAACGCAAGCTGTGTTTCCAATTTATTTTATACATTTGCTCTCAGCAATATCCAATTAAGTGCACTCTAAACAATATTTTTATTCGTAAATGGTAGGCTTTTCTTTTCATCCGATATTATATTAAAATAATAAGTTCTACTTTATTATTGTGGCCGTATTCTAGTAATTCTCATTTATTTTTACAAAGCAGCAAAGAAGAGACTTATAACCAAGTAATAAATAAGAACATATTTTTTTTAAATTGCAGGTTATGCATATATGCATATCGGACGATAAAGAATTACTAGAATTTTACTTTCATTTTCAAATTTGCATTATTTTGAAAGAAAATTCATTTTATTTGTAAGTTTTATAAGTTTATTTTATTCATTGAGGTTGCCATATTTTTCAGTTATTTTAGTAAAAAATACAAATGCGTCTTTTGCAATACAATTCAATTACGAAAAGAATTCATTTTAAGCACACGATTTACTATTCTTGACAATAATACGATTTGTCAAATGTTACAAGTCTGCTGAAAAAGTGTGATAGTAAGTCCTAAAAATGCAACTGTGTGCGAGAATTTTTGGAGAAGTGGAACGATTTACAAAACTTTATGAAAATTTTAATAAACCGATCATTTTCATGCCATCAGAGTTGCATTTATTTCAAACAGCTGAGCGAAACATTGGTTTGCATCATATTAGTATAATGGCACATTGGTATAGTGGTACCATACTTCATTTTTTGGCGATTTCTTAAAATAGGCTGGCATTACATCACCTTTTTTTTTGTTAGAATGAAGCGTACGACTGTGAAGAATATTGAATCAATTTGACTTTTAAAAAAATATTCGGAAATATTCACAGTCTGAAGAAGTTGTCAATTAAGTTGTCAATCTAATTATTTAATCTGAAGGTCGGTTTTCGTAATTTTATTAATTTCTCAAATATTTTTTTTTAATAATTTGTAACAATTTGTTTATAATGACAAAAAATCTTAAGATATAATAATTGGTTTGCTAAACAATATGAGAAATTGTCATAATGGAAAAGTGACGACATTTTTGATAAATTCTCGTTAATAATTTGAGCAATCTAAATCTTTGTAAGTTCTCTTGAACGATCTTAGTAAGTAAATTATTATTAAAAATAAAATAATTTTCCTTTAAAAACCTAATTCACTTGCTGAACAACTTATTTAAACAACAAATGAAAAAAAACATAAATAAACAATATGAAACCATAGACTTGCATAACCAACTATTGCCTCCCTGAAGAGATTGAATTATTATTGGTACAGTAAACTTGCTTGAAAGCAACAACAAAAATATTTTAAAGTATTGCATTTTTCTTGTTAACTTGTCTTAAACAAGATGTTATTAAATTGTGGCAAAGTTTAAGCAAAAACATTTTTTTTTAGCCACGGATTGCAATGGCTTACAGTTGCTTTTAAATATTTCTTTTAATTTTTGGTATAGAGAAATTTTTTGAATTATCTAGAGTCTTGAATATAAATCTGCGTACTTAAATTTCTTTTTCACTGGTTTGTTTACTTTTTACATTTTCCTTTTGCCCAAAACAAAAAAAAAAACAAAATCAAAATAAACTGAAATAAATATTTGCGCATGCGCCTACACTAACAGTTAATCAACCGTTTGAATTCAGTTAAGCAGACGGCGGGCTTACTATGAACCAGCAATATTTAAAATAATTTTGTTGATTTATTTGATTGTGTGGTAGCAATTTTTACGTGCTTTGGCTATTAACGCATTTGACAAATTTTTTAACGTTTAACTTCAAATCCGGTGAAGTGTATCGTTTAAAGCTTTAAATTCACCTAAAACGTTTTTGTAATTGGTAATTGAAAATCAAAGTATTACCTCTCACGCTTTCCATTCCGTAACTAGTGTTTGGCATTTCAATTGGGGAGTTCTGCGAGTGGAGAGGAAAGAAGACAGTAAAACTTTGCTTTGAAATGCAAGACAACTTTGAGAAAGCAGTTGTAGCATAACGACAATCGGTCTGTTAAGTGTTTACATAAATATCACATAAATGAGAGGGAGAGAGAGAGGGAGAGAGAGAGATAGAGAGAGAGAAAGCAAGAGAAGTAGACAGGTTGGTACATTGCGGTTATAAATAATTGGGCTTTATGTAATTCCGCAAACAAATTATTAGCTCTTGCAAGCATAAATGCTTAATGTATTTATACTGACAGTATACTCTCGATAAGATAACATGAAATATTTAGAATTGAATGGATTACACTAAAGACCTCGTTAGTGTTTACTTTCTATTCCTATTTTGTTCTGGACTAAATGTTTTGAAAGAACTTCTTCTGTGCGGAAATTAACCAAAAAAAAAAAAAAAAATTAATTGAAATAAAAATAATGGGATTGGCTGGAAATATTTTTGTGTAAAATATTTGGCTTGAAAAAAAAAACAACGTATGCAAATTATTAATTATATATACACGTATAAAATAGAATAGATTGAAATACAATTTGAATTGATTCGTTGCGGTGTAGTAAAATTTGTAGTTAACCGGTACAGTAAACAGATGTAGTTAACCAATTGAAGAGAAACTAAACAGCTGATTCGGAACAGAGCAGAATGTTCAAAATAATTCCGCTTTCAACGACATAATTAACTCTTTTTTTTTGAAATTTAAAAGAACACATACATTTTTGCGATTTTTATTAAATTATTTTTGAGGGGGTTTAAAATGTATTATTAGTAAGTTAATTGAATATTTTTCAGCTTCGTCATGCTTACTCATATACCACAAAGTGGGTGTTGAACTGAGAAGCAGAGGATTAAACAAGAACATGTAGCCACGTCATAAAATATGCAAATTAATATTAAATTGAAAAGAGAAAAAAAAAACAGAATATGCCAGCCAAGTGTTGTGTGCTTCTATGCAGCCCTTATTTTCAGTGCCACTACTTATTACTTCCACTGTTATTTCAAAAAGTTCAGTTTTCCTTTCAGCAAATGTGTTGTTCTTCTCCTAAAATCAGCCATCAGGAGATTTCCCCTACTAATGCAATACATTTTGCCAGATTTATTTTTACTCTTCTTCATATGTATGTATTTGTGCTCGCACCTCTCTAAAGTGTCCCCATTAAATATAAAAAAAAAATAATACCGCTCACAATTTTAAAATTAAAATAAATAAAATTATTATAATTATATTATAATAATTATATTATTATACAATATTTTTGATTATTTGATCACACCTCGTAGACAGGCAAAAACGTTCGTTGGGATGCCAAATTTACTCACTGTCCTCAAACTAATGCAAACTTCATAATATATTATATATAAATTATAGGATATACATATTCGTACCCCTGTTTGAAATACATTGAGGCCTCAAGTTCGGGTATTAAATGAATGTCTGGCAAAGCTTCAAATAAACTTTGTTAATACTAAAGTTATTTAACCCAAGTAAACTAACTTAACGATATAATTAGTGAAGAAACAATTGCATAACGTAGTCCATCTAAATATAAGTCTATTCGTTCAAATATACAGTAAATTTAGAATACGAGAATTACAATAACTAAGTACAACTCTGAACCCAATTGTCTTGTATTATAAAATCCTCTTTTATTTGCTCTTTAATAACATGATTTTTAATTCGATTTTTTATTCGGATATTATTAACAAACTTTATCATTAAATCTTTAATAAAACAGAATTTTCTTTTTTGAAAGTTTAGTGCAACTTAAATGTCAAATATTTTTAGTTTTGTATCAAAAATTCTAAAAAAATTTAATAAAGTATGAACTAAACAAGTACACGATTTAAAATACTTGACTGGCAACACCGCTACGAATATGCAGCTGTTGTTTTTGTAAACATGTAATTATTTTTGTTTATTTCTTTTCGTTTGTGGTTGGCAACAACTAAGCCAGTATGCAAATAGTGAAAGGAGGGAATGCATTTTAATGCGTTTTAAATAACAAATAAAGACAATTTGTTTTTAATCTCAAAAAATATAACAAAATATCTTTTTTCAATAATTTAAATAAACACAGTGTTCAAAGAGCGAGTCGCAAACCCAGTCAGTCAATCTTAGAGAAAACAATTTACAAATAACAATTGCTTCATGCATTACTATATATGTATATGGAAGTAAAGTGCTCAGCTGGAAGCAAATGAGGACGGTACGTCCTGTATACCAATTGAAATCCTTTTAGGTTATTTTGATTGAGTAATTGGGACACCTCTATACACCCTGTCTAGGTGATGGTTGTTACTTTTTGGACTAAATTTTAATCTCTATGCCTCTGGGCAACATTCTAATGATGTCTCAAATGATGTCAAGTAATTAGTTTTATCCAACTGGCAGTTGTGGAACCTTTAATGCCATTAAAGAAATGCTTTTTAATAAATTGAAAATTGCTTAAACACGGAGATTTGAAAAGTTCACATTAGAGATATAATTGAAATTTTCTCCCAAGTAACCCCCACTTGCCTTGAATGAAAAGTTCTAAATTAAAAGAAATTAATTGATTGATGATTGAACTAAAAATAACAACAATAATAACAATTATAATTATTATTATTAGTTTGGTTTCCCTAAGCAAATACTTAAGCAGTATTCATGATTAAGAGATTACATTTATTGCCAGCCAAAATGCAACGACTGTTGTTCGCCAAGTAAATTTTGCTGAGAAATCCATTTCAATTTGATAACTTTAGCAGCGTTTGATTACTTTGCGTACTATATATATTTTTGTGTAAATGGAAATATGAGTGAACTGGGAACACAACCCTCGTAGTAGCTTTAAGCTTCATTAAACTGGTCAAGAGCATTAAACATCAGGAATGAAATAAAAAACTCTGTGCTCGTTTAGCAACAAAGAAAAAAGTGAATGGTGAATAACAACTTATGGATGGAAATGGTTGGAAAGACGCATCTCATGGTGGGGTACGGGTACTGGACGGAGAATCCAAAATCGTCTTACCTGCATGTAATTTTTATCGGCGATGCGATTAAAAGAGGAAGCCATACGGCGTTGTGATAATGTTAATGAATTGTTATTGCCATGCAGGCTGAGTAGTTGGGGTAATTGTGGCAAATGTTGTTGCTGGGATGCATTTGCACTATTTAAAGACAATTGTTTATGTTGCTGCTGCAACTGGCATTGACTCATTGTTGTATGTTGTTGTGCGTGGTGTTGCTGTAGCTGTTGATAACGATGATGTTGGCATACTGCAGCGCATTCTTGGCGATTACTAGAATGTTGTAGTTGGAAATTTTTCTCCTGGCATAAATGATGATGTTGCAGCGGTGCGAGATTGTGTGCGGCATGTTGTTCAGTGGCATTTAAATTAACACCACTGCAACCCATGCTACCAACACTAAGTGTACTACTGGAGCTGCTACTTTTAGTATGCAACAGGGTTAAATTTTGATTTTTTGTGGGCGCTATTGTGGCAGTGAGCAGGTGTTGGTTGGGATTAGATTGCATTTGGGTTTGTGCGGTTGTTGTGTTTGTTGTTGTTTCTATAAAACTGATATGATTTACTTGGTTTCTTAAATTCATATTGCTCGGTTGCGTAAAATTCATTAGTTTATCACATTGGCAAGCGGTCTGCTGTTGATTGTGAGAGCTAAAGAGTCGTTTTGTTAAATTATATCCTTGAGGCATGGGAGGCGTTGGTATATCTAAAGGTAAGACAAACTTTCTATATGCTTTATTAGAAGCCAATGTTGTTGGATTTATATTGCCAGTGTTAGCTTCTACATCGCTGCTCTCCACATCAGTACTGGCTCTATTGTTTCTCTCGTGGGCCTCATTGTCATACGGGGCATGTTGGAATGTGCCTGCTGTGTGCTGCCCATTTAAGACATTCACTCTTAAGTCATTTGCCAGCATTCTCTTAGTGACTTGATGGCCAAGGTCGTCATTTGTGCTCCCATAAGACTGCTGCTGCTCTGCCTCATAAAGTGAATGATAACTTTCTAAACTTAAGCCTCTGCTCAGATTGTCGTCATTATAACCGTTGCAAAGTTCATGATCTTTGTTTGTATTAAATATTTTATATGACAAGCCATTCGCTTTTAAATGTTGTTGTTTGTGCATCTCCTGCAGTTGCTTGTTTTGCAAATGCTTGCATTTTCTAACAAACGTTCTACCATTTAAGTCACATTGAGAATGACTTGGCTGGTTATTAAATATTTACCGAAAATCCCCATTTTATTTATTTAAGCAGCCATTTATAAAAAATTTCAGTGGATATAAACAGTTTTTGTTTTTGCTCGTCATTTCAAATACTTTGAAATTTATTCATCTAATTTTAACTAAACGTGCACAAGAAGGAGACTACTTAAATAAATAGCAAGCAAAACGAAATTATTAATATTGATTACAAAATAAATGAAAAAATGTGATACAACTGCTAAGAAAGATAAAACTGAATACAAAAATTTTGGCTTAAAAAAACTATACATATAACTTTATATAAATTTTTATAAAATTAAAGAAATATTTATTTATTATTCTGGCTTAATTAAGGCTGTTAAATTACATTTTTCAATTGCAATATTTTTTTAAACAAAAATTCTAAGGAATGTAGCAATTGAAAGGACCAAGAAAATATTTATTTGCGAGATGGAGGTTTGAACTGCCACCCTAAGGAAACTCTACGTGGCAGAAACAATTTTTAGGAAAAAAAGGTAAGAAATATTATTATTTTTTTTTTGGTGATATAAAATTTTACATTTCATGTGGCCTTTAAGCAAAATCTGTTTTTTTTTATATTTCAGCTTTTTCCTTATAAAGAAAAATATTTTTTTAATTGAAATTTAAATTGTAAACAGAGAATATATTATTAAATTCTTGATTCGTTTGGAAATCGACCTCATAAATCTCAATATGACATGGGTGTCCCCTGATCAACCATCCTTTTCGGAACGCAACGTCACACTTTCAATCTTTTTATGGCCCTGATCCCTATTGAGAATGTATAAAAAATTATTTTATACGCTTGTCAAGCTGGCGAGAAACGTTCAATGACCTCAGTTTCTTGCTTTAAATGAGCATGAGTAAATTAAAGGATAAAATATGTTTGTTACATTTTTTCTTTCGCCGAAGGTTTTGTAAATGTAAATAACAGAATTCTGAAAAGTGCATTATCAATATTCCCACGATCTCAATTTTAATTTTAAAGTTTTAAACTAGTTTATGAAAATCATGGTTATCCTCCATGTCTGCATGAATCTTTGAATATTCGTGTGCACATTAGGGCCGTCATAAATTTGGCAGCCATTTTTGCAAGAATAGTTTTCCTTTTTCATCGCAAAGGCTGTGAAATCGGTAGGAACTGTTGGGAAACAAAATACTGTTTAGATAATGAAATGTCACTCTATAGTGCTTCATTTGACAAATTAAATCATATGCTTTTGTTTACATATTTTTGTTTTCTTTTATTTGACAAATTATATCAGATGTTTTTTTTTACATAGTAATATTTGTTAACATTTTGCCATATGATTTATAACATCAACTACTAAGAAAAAACAAAAAAAAAAAATATATATATATATATAGAAAAATTGAAGAAACGCTCTTTTTGCGTGAGGAAGTGGTTATAACAAATAGGTGAATATGGTGCGAGTTGCATAAAGAGGTCAACCAAAAATATCTATTTAGAAATTTTGCAGTTATGAAAGAAGAATGTGTGAGAGAGAGAGAAGAATGAGAATTAGGGGCTAAGTTTTTGCATATTTATGTCATTTTTGTTTAACAAATACTTTTATTCTCAGTCAAAGGGTGACTACTGGTGTAATGAGATAAGTAAAATAAAATAGATTCATATTAAATAAAATTGATCCTCTATGCACCCATATTCGTTTTATGACTATGTTTCTATAATTCCCAATTCATTGTTGAGAAAATGGGTATAACATAAAGGTTCGCTTGTTTCACAATAATAGACAGTCGTATGATCCATTCAAATGAAATTCTGAAAATAAAAGAGTATCACTATACTCTTTTATTTTAAAAAATCGCATCACAATGGCGTTGCTGGTGCCATCCTATCATAGAAAAATTATGCACTCAATTGATTGGAATAAAACCAACTCCGATTGCATGAAAATTGTCATTATATGAACATTTTCATAAACTTTTGCTTGTCATAACAATATGACATTTTTAAGTCACACTATTAAACTTTCTAAGAGATGCCAAATTTAACAAATCATACAACTATGTAAAATAGTGAAACAAGACCTTAAAATTCATCTGGACTTTTCTAAAACGTCCAAGTAAAATTACCTCTTTTGGACTTAATACAACCCTAATGTATGTCTTTTCTGCATTTTACATTTCAATGGTTAGTTTTTGAAAGGATTTTTTTCACAAAGAAATTTAAATTACCATCATGTTTTCTTATGTTAATTAGTTTAACGTGATTTCCAACATAGAAAAAGAAAAGCAAAAATTGAAATGATGGTGTTTAGAAGACACTCTAGACTGCTGCCAATTATTTCCAAAAAAGGCTGGACTCACAAAGAACATGCAACGTTATGTCAATGCAAGCTTTTAATATGATAATTCGCTAATGAGTTGCAGAAAAGAAATTTCATTTTCTAGATGGTGGAGAAAAAATGCTGTTGACCACAAATTTCATGAAGAAGCTCACTTTTAGGTCATACAGCTAATTTTCATAAAACTGTCAAAACATTCGTCTTGGAAGGATTAATGCTGCTTGTGTTTCTATAACCTTTGAATGATTTTTTTTACTAAACTGATGCCGGTTCTAATAAACGAAGTGTTATCAAAAGCGTTGCCAATATTTCTAATGCCAATGTAAATGTCAACAACATAAAAAAGTAGCTGCTATTTCTTTTTTTAATTTTTATTTGTTTATATTTTATTTATTATATGGTGCACTCAGAGTCTTGCAAGCCCCGACACTTCTATATAATATATGTTGATACTAATTGTATTGCTTTATGAGAAATCTCGATATAATATTAAGCTGACGACACTGACATTTGCATTCACAATAACGGCCATAAATACATTCATTGGCTTGACTTGAAGAGTTAAATTCACAATAAGGGATATAAATACAACTACCGTGTTGACATGATCATAAATATTCACAATGGTAAATATGAATACATTTACTCTGACTTCTTGAATATTGTCATTCACAATAACATAAACTTCGCAATATTATTTACCAAATTAAACATTTTTTAAATAAGAGAACAACAATTCAAGAAACTAAGCAAATAAATTAAAAAATATAAGTATCACAAAGAATAATCGTCAATAATTTATATACGCACCCCATAAAAAAAATCACTATAAACATTCAAATATAAAACCGCACGCTTAAATATAAAAAAGGGGCTTATGCGGAGGAGTTATGCTTAATTTGCAAAAAATTAAAAAAATGAAATTTGCTGAAAAGATTTGCAAACATAAGCTTTATGGAAACTATAGAAGCAGATATGAAAATAAATTAAATTATTATTAAAATATTGTTGAAGTGGCATTTAAATTTAACACATTGACCAGACCTACAACGTATTAAAAATATGTGGATTAAGTTATTTTACTAACTGAGTTATTAAACGCACGAATTGAAAGCGATTTTGCTTATTTATTTTGGAATTAAATTATTAACTTAAACTGACTGCTAAATAGTCAATTGATTGGTTTTGTGCAAAAAAGAAAAAAATAAATAAATAAATGAAAGTATTTTTAAAAAAATGCATTAATAAAAAAATTGAAAAAAGATGTTTATATAGAGACCATTTCTTTTTTGTTTTCAAAAATGTTAAGTGTACGACAAAGTAATAAGGACACTTTATGTGATTGTTTTGTCTTGCTTTAAATATTGTTTAAATAATAAAATAATAAAATAAATTTTAAGTACACGAAGAACTGCAAAACTAATCCATAATTAAATAGTTTCACTAAAAGACTTTTGTGACATTAAAAACTAATTTGCTTATGGAAATATTTGTGCCAAAATTATTATTGAAAAAAAAAAGCTTTAGATTCTTTTAGCCACAAACTATTTTTTCACAACAAGTCATTTGTGATAAAGCACTTTCGATACAAATATTTACAAGAATAAGCTCATTATAATAACATCATTTTTGTAAGAGACTAAATAAATATTTCTTGTTCTAAAATAAATAAAAGTTCTTTGAAAAAAGGGATTAAGCAATTTCTTGGCTTATTTAATTGCGAATTAATAATTGGTCGTGCAAAAAATAAATAAATAATTAAAAAAAATTAAAAAATGTTTATATAGAGACGGTTTCTGCGGTTTTAAAAAAATACATGTACGCTACAAACTGATAGGGTTACTTTTATGATTTATTTTTTATCAGATTAAAATATTAAAGGAAAAATTCCCAAGTTTGGCTGTTGGTTAGTTTGCGTTTCTGGTTATAAGAAACCCATCACACAGTTGCACTTTTAGGACACTCTATAATTTTTTTTTGGCAGTAGACAAGCGATATTGGACAAATCGTAGGATTGTGGAAGATAGTGAAGCTTTAAGAGTACTAAAAATGAGCAAAAAAAAAAAATAAGAATCACTGAGGAATGACTAAAGAATTTTACGCATCGAAAGCTTCAAAAATCTCTAAGACTGACGCAAAACGCGCCAAGTCGACAACACTGTTCTCAAAAATAAATTATTATTTAATGAAGGGGCTGTCTAGCCTTTTAAAATTTGAAATTAAGTTTGTATTTGATGAATATTTTTGTAATAAAATTTTATTTACTATGGAATTAAGTAATCTTTTCCTCTTTTAATGGCTTTTGATTTAACCTTATCAGCTTGTAGCATATCAGTCACAAAATAAATAATAATAATCATAATTTAAGTAGATGAAAGCCATTTAAGACAAAGTAATTTTTTAAATGCGAAATAAATAAAACGCAAAGAATAAATTAAACAATAAATAAAAATTGTTTTTAATTTAATCTAAAGGAGACTTAAAAAACTTACCGTGGCAGCAGGAGGGTGTTCGACTGGTGCAATACTCGTATCTGCCACAGATCTTATACTGCTTATTGACATCTCTAGAGTACTTACAGACTCATCATAATTTCTTTTGGTGAAACCACTTTCTGCAGTGTCGTTTATCATTTTGTTATATTATTCGAAGAATTTGGTGGAGGAGTCAGTAGAGTTGAGGGGAAGGGAGTTGTTTTAATTTTCCATATATTTCCTTAAGCTGCTCTATATATTGTTATTATTTTTTTCTATTATCAAAATGATTTCTGGTGTGCTTATAATGAGAACATATCGTTAGTTGAATTTTTTGCTACCGTAACTAACAACAAAAACAAAATAAAAATACAATTAAAAAAATGAAATTTTCATTTATTTCAATTTTTTAATTTTACAAAAAAGAATAGTTTATTGTAGAAATGACTAAAAATTTTTTTTTTTAGGTAAAGCATCCTACATTATAGCGAAAGTGGTGATAGTAACAGCTTTAGGCATAAGACCAATTAATACAGCAGTATACAGTGCTGGCCATTAATGACATTTTCAATTACTTACGATTTATGGTATGCTGACTTCTAATTTGTACTTTTAATTAAAAATTTAAAAATTTTTTTTCTTTTATAAATGATTGTGTCCTCTTATCCTGCATAGTAATACGATTCATTCACATGAAAATCTGATAGTGGTTGCCTCCTATTTCAATAAATCGCATCAAAATGGCGTTGCTGATGCCATATTCTTATGCAACTCTGATCGTGGGGAAATACTTATTTTATGAGAATTTTCATAATCTTTTTCTTTTCGTAAAAATCTAATATTTTTAGGCTACACTTACTTTTTGAGCACAGATGCCATATTTAACAAATCGTATGACTGTGTAAGATTGTGAGTATTGACTGCAGAATACTTTAATTATGGCCACCACTTATACGTAACGGCAAAAGTTAATTGCATTTTTTTTTTGTAATTTGATCTTGTTTGACAGCTGTCAAAAATTTTATATAATGTTGATGTGGAATTTATTTGTCTGCTTAGGCATTATTAGAATGTTTTTCGAAATCTTATTAAAAAAATTCAATAGTCTATTAACTGGAGAAAAATTGGCAATCTAGCACATGATAGCAACATGTTGGCGGAGTATTGAGAATATAATTAATAAAATATTATATCTTATAAAAAAAATAAGTTTAGAAAATAGACTAATAATTCTTTAAAAAAAATACATAATCACATTAATTATCTAAAATAAAAACTAAAAACTTAATAAATAAAATTTGCCAACATTTCAGAATATTCTTTCGTTCATGGAATCAATAAAATTATTTTAAAATTAAAATTAAATTAATTAATAAAAATTAAAATTATATTATTCTTTAAGCCATTTTAATACATTTTTAAATAATAATTAAACTATTCAACATTAATATATTTGCCCTTTTAAAATATTTATTACAAGTAGAAAAATATACGAACACATATGGCGAAGTTTAAGTCCTATTAATTACAATCAGCTGTTATCGCACACCACAAAATCTAAACAATTCGAGAATTGTTTGCATCAATTTAAACCATCTTTTTTAATAGATCAAAATAGTTACGAAACTCCTGAATGCGAGCGAACCGTGCTTAGCCGAATTAATCGTTTTTAACAGCTTAAAAGTTACCAATTTAATTAAAAAAATAATAAAAATATTTCCTTTTATTGCTTTTTGCTCGCATTTTTCTAATCTATTTTTCTATGAATAGTTTTCCATCTACTGGGTAATTTTCTTTCAGTTTGTTTAATTTTCTTGCTATTAAGCTGAAATTTATTTTTATATATTTTTTTCTCCATTCATAGATTTTTCCTTGCTTAGTTGTATGTTGGGGTCTCTTGATAGTTCCCCATCCTTTTTCCTTTCTTCTTTTTGCTTAAATCATTTTTTATTCGGTGGTTTGAAATTTCATCATAGTCGTCGTCGTCGTCGTCATCGTCGTCGTCGTTATCAGTGCCATTGAGGCATTAGAGTGCGTTTTATATTTGATGGGATTCATTTTATATTTTATTTCAAGGAAAATAAAAATGCAAATACTTGCAATGTTCACAATTTGGAAAATCATTGCTGTGGCAAAAAATCCTGGCAAAATGTCAGCGAGATCAGAATATTTTTTAAAAATATATTATATAGTATTTAAGTTCGAAGTAATTCAGAGAAACAATTTATAAAACAAATATTTACAAAGGCAGCAATTTGTTTTCCAAATAGTTTAATGTTTTTTTTAATTGCAAAATTAAATATAAAATTATTTTTCATAATAAAAAAAAAATTCTTTCGATTTATGTATTTGTGCACATAAATTATGTATAAGATTTCATTTTGCAAAACAATTTATATGTAAGTTTTTAAGCCAAACATTTTTTTTCGCAAATCAAAAAATTATATTTCAAATTAAGAATATAAAGAATATAAATTTTGATTTAAAATCATTTTTACAAAAAGTTTTGAAACTACTGATTTTTGGCACAAATAAATTATAATTTTTTTTTGTCTTAAAAATTCAATTGGAAATTTTAGTTACAAGAAGCTAAAAATTAGTTTTATATCAAAAATTTAGATTAAAAGTTCTGTGGCAAAATTTTGTTTGTAGCATGAATTAACAAAAAAACAAACTTGTAAACTTTTTGTCCTAAAAATTCTTTTGGGACAAAAAGGAAAAAAAATTTTAAATAATTAAATAATATTTTTGTATTAAATTTGTTCTTACAATTTTTGATAGCAAAATAGTTTTTAAAATCTACATTTTTATATTTGGCTGTTTGTGACAAAAGAGTTCTATTAAAAAAATTCATTTTTGGGACAAAAAATATAGCGAAATTATCTTTACAAACATTTGCATTTGGTACAAAAATGCTAAGCAAAACCTTTTCTAAAAGGAATTTTTAAATTTTAAATACATTTTACGAAGAACTTTTTTTTTTTTTCTAAAAAGGTATATTTTCTATTGTGACAGGTACTTCGTAGCACTAAATGCATTACATTTTGTTTTCTCCTTTTCAATTTTAACTGACTCACTTATCAACTATTGACAGATACTTAAGAATGACCTGACATGTAATTGATTGCACATTTTTCCTGGTGTTAATTCCAATTGTTGGTCTTAAGTAGAAAGGCCCTAACTAGCAATTTTTTTTTTGCAATGTATGAAGTGCATACAAAATACTTTTGTTGCCAAAATCCTGATTTCTCATTCGTGCAAATTATCACATGTATCACATTTGTTTTGTTGTTTTTTTTCGAGCTCTTCGGAACTTTGAAAAAAGCTTTAAAACAAGGCACATTTCCTTTGGCCCAATAGTCCTTTAAAAGGATTTTTATAAGAGAAAATAATGCAAAGGAAACCTTGACATAAAGACCCGTAACAAATTTTGCAAAGTTGATACTTTTCTACTTCCTTACATATGATTAAGAAAGAAGGTATCAAAAACATAACGATTATTTATGTGAACAATACAAAAGCTAAAAGTTTCCCAAGAAGAAGAATTCTAAACGAATTTACTTGAGTAGAAAATTTGCCAAAAAGCGCAGAAAAAGCAAATGAAAGATAAATAAAACGTGAATTGGCTTGTTCTATGAAGCCTACTTTTAACTGCCTCAAAATGCATATAAAAATTAATTTTTTCTTGCCAACAGCAGCAACAAAGTTAACAACAACGGCCTCAACTGCTACGGAAGTAGAAAAAAAACATTTTTTTCTTCTGGAAACTTTTCATCTTGAATTCTTTTTTTTTTCAATATTTGAGTGCTTCGACTTCAAGTGCATCTGGTTAAAATATACTTGTCATATCGCTGACGATGTTTAAAGTTTAACTGCAACTCTCTGGGGAAGGTATGCCATACACAAATGTAGCAAGAAACACATTCATTATGTTGAATGTCATTGTCACTTGTAAAATTTCATTGCTAAAACAAGAAATAATGACTACAAAATGCAGGGCCAGAACGGATGAAATGCTTTTGACAGGTATTTAACTCGGTGTAAGTGCATCTCATCCCACTAAACTGAGTTACATTTGGCACAAAATATCCATGACTTTATAATTTTTGTTTTTATCTTTAACAAACCTTAATTTCTTATAATTTTCTACACTAAACATTTTGCTTTCATACGCTTCCATAGAAAAATATTTCCGCCAACATTTTTTTTTTATAATATATTTGGGATAGAGTATTTTCTTTTGTAAAATATCTTGTGATGTAATATTTAATATATTTTTATAAAATAATTTATTACAGAAACAATTGTGTGATAAATCCTTTCTCTTTCCAATTAAATATTTGGAATAAAAGGTTTTTCGGAATATTAAATTAATGTCACAAAAATTTTGACATTTTTTTGTCACAAGAAATACATTTTAATATTATTTAATGGAAGAAAAAGAATTTTTAAATGAAATTTGTTTTTAATAGATTATTTTTGACTTAAAAATTTTTTTGTGACAGTAAAATTTTAAACATAAATTTTCTAATAAGTTTTTTCTGACAAATAAAACTTTAAAGACAAATTTTCTAATAAGTTTTTTGTGACAAATAAAACTTTAAAGACAAATTTTCTAATAAGTTTTTTGTGACAAATAAAATTTTAAAGACAAATTTTCTAATAAGTTTTTTGTGACAAATGAAAATCTATAGAAAAATAGAAATTTTATTATGGTAAATAATTGGTTGGGAAAAAATTGTAACAAATACGTGTGAAAATATTTCAATTATTGAAAAAGTCTACTGTTGTTGCCGGGGAATTCCCCTTTAAGCCAAACCACTTCGAAAACTAGTACAAAACGGGCTTAAAATGGCAAAAAAGTGTTTGTAAGTAACATTTTTTGGGCTTATCGAAACTTGTGTCCGCCACTTGATGAAAAATACCATACCTAAGTTGGCAAAGAAAGGAATACAAATAAAACGCAAGCAAACTCGTCATAAACGTGATGCTGAATTTTTTTTTTATTTTTTGCCAGTTCATTTTGCAAGTTGAAAAAACCGCAAACACAGAGCCCCTGGCGTGTTGCACTGCACAGTTCATTGAAGAAGGGGCCATAGAGGAAACGTCAATGAAAAATTAAAAAATGACTGACTGATTCAAATGGAAAATAAAAAGTTGTCTGTGCCACGTTTTGGGTCAATTTGATACTTGTAATTGTGTTTCACAAATTGCTGCCAAAATGACAAAAAAAAAAAACAATTTAAAAGAATTATGCGTGTCCTTTTTTCCGTGTGAATGTCATTGGCACAGTCTCATTATTTGATTTGGCGATTGCCTTTTTCTTTCTTTTGCTTAAATCAGCTCTAAAATTTTATTGCTAAAACAAAAAATAACGACTGCAACATGCAGTGGCAGGACTGAGAACATGACTCAATGCTGGGGAAGAATTGCCTTTAAAGGAAATTTAAAATTTCGAGACACAGTTGGCCATATCCAATTAGTGTAATTGTATTTTTAAAATTTTGCAGAACTGATGCTTAAATATGGTGTTCGTTATAGAAGTCAATGTGTGCGTGTGCATGTATTCATGTTTGTATTAATTGAAATGTTTGCTGAGATGACACGAATTTTTTAAATATATATTTTTATAATATATAATCGTCTCTTGTAAAGGTTTATTTTATTTAAATTTTTCCTTTTTATTATTTTTTATTCAATCTTAAATATTTTGTATAGTCTTTAGTACTTTCTCTAGCTTTGAGATCTTTTTTAAAAAGAATTCTTATTCTTTACACTTTTATCTGTAACTTTTATCCGAAATAGATATTAAAAACTAGGATTTTTTTAAAATTTTTTTTAATGAAATATTCAAAACTATCAAAAAAGGCATACAATAAATAAAAAAAACTTCATGTCTAATAATGGCATTTTATACTGGGAAAGAATTTTTTTTTTTTTTGGGGATTCCCAAAACATTTAAATATGTAAGAAAAAAGAGTAAGAGAATAAGAGAGTAAGGCAAGAGACATGTTGCGTATATGGCAGACATATTGTCAATCATTATGGAGAAATTTCTAATGGCTCTAAGGGAAAAAAACCTGCACTTGTTAAAATAAGGTCCATGACAAGGTGTTGATCTGGGAAACAAGTCAAAACACAATGGCGGCGTTATGTTGCTTTTCAAAATAATGTTTGAATATTTAAAACTGTACTACGTTGAATTTGTTGTAGGGGCCTTCGTCTCTATTTTAAGGATAATGCAAAACATAAAATAACTTTTAAATATTTTAACATTTTTCTTTATTCAATATGTTTAGTTTTTGTTTTATAAATTTGTTTAATGAATTAAAAGATATCAGAATCATTAATTAGGAATACATTTTTTTTTTTTATATTTTTAAAAATATTTTTGTTTAGCTGAAGGAAATGAATGTGACCAAAGAAAAATGTGAATATGCAATACTTATGAATAATTAATAAACAATTAACAAACAATAACAAATAAATTATATTTGCATTAAAAATTGCACTGCATTGTCTGTTCTTAATGTTTGCACGCTTTCATTCCCACATCGCTTATGTGAAGGCAATTGGCCGGATATCATTTGTTATTCTGCCAGCTGGACTATTAATTAGGTTTGCGTAACCTTTTTTTTTATCATATCGAAGTACATTGGCCACCGCTAAATTATTTTTAACATTTTTAAATGCCAGTGCAGTTTGGTTTTTGATTTAAAGGTTTTTAATTTAGTTTTTTTTAATTTCAAATAAAATATTTCAATGGATTTTTAATATTCTGCTGTATATTTATACTCGTATTTTGAATCATTAGTGTAATTAGAAATAATAATTAACAAAGTTTTAAACTATTCGTTCGACAAATGCAACTCAATTGACTGAGTTTTATATTTACAACGACTACAATTTTTAGTGGAATGCAAATTTATTTGAGAATGATTACATTGTCCATCCACCAGCCGAGAATAAAGACAATAAAGTTATGAATTTAACAAGTAATTGTTTATATTATTAAAAAAACATTAAAATATAATCTATACAAAACACTTAATAATAGAAAATGCTTTCATTGATGCTACTGTTAAACTTTCATTTTTATATGATTAAATTTTCTAAGATGGTCACACTATTGGTAAACCACTTTCTCATGTTTAACAGCTGATACTTTTCTTCGTCGTTATTGTGCTGTTGTGTGTGTAGTTGGATGTGTTACACATGCTGAACACCGCTGCGTATGAGTGTTACGCGATTGAAATTGTTTGATTAAATATTGCGTATACGCCATGCCGCACTATGAAAAAGGAATTATTTTTACAATGCATGCATGCATGATGGTTGCCAGTGAGTAGATTTAAAAATTTTATTACTCAGTGCACACAGTTGAGTATCATTATTGGCATTCCAAATCAAAATCACAAGTTATTTTTTTACGAAACGAGCAAATGCAAAATAAAAGTTACTTCTGATCTTTTACTTACATTTGCTTTCAAATTTATCTTAATTTTGAATCGTCAATATTTCAAATACACTAATTTCTTAAGATTCATAATTCATAATTTTATAATTTCATTTAATTGATATTTTTTTATTTCCCTTATTTAAAAATATATCAAAAATTTTCTCCCCCCACGAATATTATTAATGGTTTTGTGTCAGCAGTAAAAGTTTTATGAATTTTAATAACATTTTAGCTATTTAAATTTTATTTTATTAAAGGCGAGAAAACTCATTAATTTTTACACAGCGTTGTGCGCCAGTGTAAGCAAGTAAAATAAAATATATATTTTGCTAAGTCAGCACCATGAAATTATTTGCTTCTTTCTAACTTGTTATTTCTAGTTGATTTTATTTAAAAAGCGTTTGGTTTCGTAATTAACTTTGAAAGGTCATTTTTATAAAGTACCATTTACCACTAAAGAAGACCAATAAAATACTGAAATAAATAGAACTTCTTCTTTTAGTCTTTAAGACATTGTTTGAGTTTAAAGTTCTTCATATATTTTGTGGAGAGATTCTTTATTAAGACATGATAACGAATTTTTAGCAAAATATTCAACGCAAAAAGAGCCATAAAACGTCGAAGATACTAAATAGATGTTGTCTAATAATAATTAAAAATTTTAATATTAAAAAAACTTTTATATTTACATAATTACGGGCAGTAATAAAATGTTTTAAATGCTTCAAAGTCCGAAGATTTAAATAATTAATATGGTGGATAATAAAATAAATGGATTAAAAGCAACATTTGGGAAATATAAACTTTAGCTAAATTAGCTTTTTAGTACTTTTTCGAACTAGTACGTTCTAAAAATGGTGCTTTTTTTATAAAGTACTTTCGAAAAATGTTATTTTTGTAAAGAAACAATGCTTATAAGTTTCCGAAAATTTTTTCGGAAAAAAGTATCTTTTGAGAAAGACAAGCACTACCTTGAAACTAATCTTTCTAGGAATACTTCTCTCGAAAAAAACATGTACTGCCTTGAAACTTATCCTTCTACGAATGACACTTTTTGAATAAAAATCTTTTTGGAAAAAGGAAAAATTTAAAAAAAAATTAAATTTTTTAAAAATCAATTTGAATTTTCTAATTTTTAAATTTTATTAAACTAAAAAAAAAAATTGAGCAGAAAATAATTATGGGGAATATAAAAATCAGTTACATGTACAAGAAAAGCAAAGCACATTAAATCCCCTGGAGACGTTCAACATAGTACGCTGATGGAAGCATATCTGGTAGTGTTCCTAAAGGCAGATGTACAAACAAATTTATCAAGCAGTGTTTCTATTATGTTACCGATTGCAAAACTAGTAGAGTTTACTTTGTCAATCATACTTGGAGACTTTTAAATAATTAGTTGTAAAATTATCATTCTAAACCACGATCGGCCTATCGGCTTCAGTGCATAAAAAATTCATACAAAACAATAATTTTTTTTTTGTTCCGATCAAAGTTTTTTTATTTTGGATCAATCAGATTTTTATTTTGGATAACGCGTTAGTGTAGCTCAGCCACAAACTTCGAGCTGTGATGTGTTCTTTACCGTCTCCAGGACATTTTATCATTCTTTACGGAATGTACAAAAATGGAGTTTTTCACACAACTCACGCTTTTTAACTACATGCTTGTATAACTACTGACGCTTACTCTCTTCCACTTGAAAGTTGAAGGTGCAACTACTTAACAGCCAATGTTAGTTGCTAATGAGATCAGTTGTTATTGTTGATGTTGTTGCTTTTATTCTTATAATTGAAATTAAAATAGCATTTGCATGTAATTGACACAGAATTTCGCATTAAATTTATTTTCGTTTTGTTACTATTCATTCGTTTTTCATTATTTCCTTCAAATGCAAAATATACGCTGAAATCGACTTAAATAAAACAAACAATGCAGTTTGTTGTCTTTTAAAACTCGCTGGGTTTCAAGTTTGAATACCGTTATTAAACCCTCTAGCAAAAGAAACAAATAAAGGAAAAAAAATATTAAATTGAGAAGAAAAGGAATGTAACTTTTCTTTTCCAAGCACACACACACCCACACACCCACGCATATGACAAAATGCAACATATAGTTTTTTAACTGAATAACAAGAAAACAAAGAGAACCGAATACAAAACAACAAAATGTCTACAGTTACGATTGTTACAGTCTATCAGTCACTGTGTGTGGTTTTTTCTTCTCTTGCTTGAGTGTTTGTAACCCAGTGAACATTTGGCCATACAGAAATAGTTTAAAACTCGAGCAGGGCAGCAAGCGGTTTATCTTTGAAAGTTCTTGCTACCAGGGGGTAAATTATAAGGAAATTGTTTATACACCTAACCCTCTGTTTACGCTGATCACGTTAAAAAAAAATTGTATAGATGAAAACACGTCGGGCACAATAATTTTGAGAAATTTCAAATTTTCAACGACACTTTTCTGATAATGCACGCAAATCGAAAATCACTTTCAAAATAAAACAAAATTGTTTTTTAATATTTTTAATGGCAAAATGAAATCCTGCTTTCTTGTGACTCATTCATAGGATTTCCAATAGAACTACTAAGAACTTGTGTAGGCCGATTGAAGCATAAATGTTTGCTGGAGATATGAGGGAGTGTGCATTGATATGCAAAAGAACGACAAACTTGAGTGACAATGAAATAACGATGCAGCTCTGTATGCATTTGTGTATGCAAATTATGAATTCATGTGTAACAGTATGTTTATGTGTGAGTAAATTTATGCTTCCGGCAAAATAAACTACTGATGTTATAAATAATTTGCAACACATACAAATATGCACATATGCACACTCATATACTTTAAATTTTTACACAGTGTGTAAGTAAATATTAAGTATAATACAGTGTAAATTGGCATAATTTATATAAACAAAAGGGTCAGTAAATTTTTATACCTTCAGGTCCGTCCGATTGTGAATAAATACAAAAGTTACGATAATGGATTTTTATTTTATTCTGTTTTACAAGTTTGATAATTTTATTTTTCATACTGGTGATTTTTTTCCTATGATTTGGCGATTTTTTTGTTCTCTTGATAAATTTTTGACTTGGCGATTTTTTTTTATTTTAAATTTCTATATTTTATTTTCATTTAATACTTTTCTTCTCTATGTTTCTTGCCTATCTGTTGGCCTAGTTATCTTAACAATATTGTAGTGCTATGGCGATTTTCTTCTAATGTTAATTTCTTTTGAGTTAAGCGATTTTGTTTATTTTTTATGTGTCTTCATGTAGCCTTTTAATCTGCATTGTATAACTTTATAATTTTATTTTTTAGCCAAAATATATTTTAAACATTTAAAAACATAAAATAAACATCCAAGAGCAATAAAAACGCAAGTTTCTCATTAAAAAATACAAAAATGGACGTTCTTAAAGAATGATGATTTTTGGCTAAAAATGGAAAGGGGGTACCTTTCCATTTACCTTTATCAAAAATTGCAAATTTTCTCAAATCTTGAAAAAAATTTTTTGTCTTAAATTTTATCAAAAATACATTTTAAACATTTGAAAACATAAAATAAAAATGCAAGAGCAAAAAAATGCAAGTTTCTCATTAAAAAATAAAGAAATGGACGTTTTCAAAATTCAACCCTTATCAAAAATTGAAATATACTCCAAATCTTAAAAAAAAAAATTTTTCCTTTATTTTTAGCAAAAATTAATTTTTAACATTTAACAACACAAAAAAAACATACAAGAGCAATAAAAACGCAAGTTTTCCCTTTAAAAATACAGAAACGGAGGTTTTCAAAGAATGACGATTTTTGCCCAAAAATGCAAAGGGTACCCCCTTATCAAAAAATTGAAATTTACCACAAATCTCGAAAAAAATTTTTCTCTTTATTATTAGCAAAAATATATTTGAAACATTTGAAATCATACAATAAACATACAAGAGCAATAAAAACGCAAGTTTCTTATTAAAAAATACAGAAATGGACGTTTTCAAAATTCGACCCTTATCAAAAATTGAAATATACTCCAAATCTTAAAAAAAAAAATTTTTCCTTTATTTTTAGCAAAAATTAATTTTTAACATTTAACAACACAAAAAAAACATACAAGAGCAATAAAAACGCAAGTTTTTCCTTTAAAAATACAGAAACGGAGGTTTTCAAAGAATGACGATTTGTGCCCAAAAATGCAAAGGGTACCCCCATCTAAAAAATGAATATTTCTCCATATCACAAAAAAAATTTTTTGTGCTTTATTTTTAGCAAAAATATATTTTTAACATTTAACAACACAAAAAAAACATACAAGAACAATAAAAACGCAAGTTTTCCCTTTAAAAATACAGAAACGGATATTTTCAAAGAATGACGATTTTTGCCCAAAAATCCAAACGGTTTTATTTTTTTTATTTTTTTTTTTTCACTAGAATGATTTTTAAATTTCAGAGATTTCTTTTAATTTACATGCGATTTTTTTTCAGCATTTAATAAATTTTTTTTCATCTTCATAATATTCTCGTGTTAATAGTTTTTACAACTTGACGATTTTTCATGTTTGAGGAAATGCTTTAATTTTGGGAAATTCTTTTCACATTTTGTTGTCTATATTTTTGCTATATAATTGTGTTATTATTTTTTTTTATTGTAATGAATTTGTTTTCTAAAGTTTATTAATGCAGCGACTTCTGTTTGTTTTGTAAAATTTTTCGTTTTCAATTTTTAAAACTCTCTTAATTTTTTTCTTATATTTTAATTTGCTTCAAATTTAATATTCACATAATTAATTTGATCATGATCAGTAATGATTTACTACATTAGTAGTAGTGTATACAAGTTTAGTATCCAGCAGAGCCACGATTTGTATAAGACTTCGTATGAACGCTAAAATCCTTGAAACCTCCAGCAACGCACGCTGCATTATTCTTGTAACTATTAAATGAATATTTAGAATTATTTTTTTTTTTATATATCTGTTGTTCAATGGAGAAACGGAAAACTGAATAACTCACACGTTCATTTCTGTCATCGTCATAACTGTAATGAGCGTTTGGCTGTGCGTTTAAGTGCATTTTAGAATTTTTCACAGGCTTTGCTTGCCACTTACAAGTATGTGGTTTAAAGGTGAAATTTTTATTTGTTGGATTTGTTGAGGAACACAAGCGAGTTGGCTGGGTGGCTGTATTGTTCAGATGCCATTTTTATACATGGTGAAAATAGAAAATAGTGAAAAAATTTGCTTACATGTAAATACTTTTTCTTTTGCATGCAGATTTTTACCCCCTCATAATATTCCAACGCCTAAAGGCAGACTTTATATTTTTAAATCATATACACACAACACGAGCCCAATTGCAAGAGTGTGAGTATTTAACTCTAAATGTTAATGGGGTTGATTTGTTTGAGCCCTAAATCGGGCTAAGGCAGCTGCCTGACTGTGGTGTCACTGTCAATGTCACCTCTATTTTCTATTTGCTTTATTTTTGTGTTTCAGCCACACACACACACACACACACACACACACTCGCATGTACCCTCCATTTATGCACACTTCATGTTAAAATATTCATTTCATTTTGAACAAGCCGTATGATAGAAATGTATGAAAATAGACAAACAGCAGCTTCAGGAATATGACAAATATTCCATTTATAGGTTCATCATTTTATTTGATTTAACATTTTCAAATCTTTATTATTTCAATTTTTCATTTCATCTTCTTTTTTGCATAATCGGTCGGTATGTTTGGAAGGATATCATTGATACTCTTGCGGCAACTGGCATATACATATATGCAACTTACATCACGAGTATTCAATAAGAGTGTGAGTAACGAAACGTTTCAAGAGCAAGCAAAAACATGACATGATTTATTTATCGTACATGCAAAATTATTATAATAAAACTGAAAGTGATTTGTTAAAGAAGAAAATTGAAAATAAAATCTGCAGTCATTTGTCACAAACCGCACAGAGAACAGCATTGGCAAAAAGGATTTAATGTGATAGAAGGACAAGTGAGTGTAATAGATACGTTTGAGCAGTAAACAGTATCAAGTGTAGCAATGCTATCAAAATTAAGCGATTATTTGTAAAAGAGGTTTAAGTCCGCTTTTCAAAAGAAATATTCCGCCTTGTTATGAGTGTCGGTTTCGTATGAAGAAAATGAATTTAATTGGCTCTTATGAATCCATTGCATGTCATCATTCAAGCCAATAATAATTTAAATTACTTTTTCAATTTTAATTATCTTTTTACTAAAAGAAAAATAAATTAACTGAAATATGTGAAATAAGTTTACTTTGAATTTGTCACTTGCATTGGCCTCACTGAAAAAAAAGAAGAGACCTCGAGACTTCAAAGCAGTTCTGCTTCTCTTTCAAATCCGTGTGGAGTTTTATAGTAATCGAATTTTAAGAAATGCAAAAGTTAAATTTTTTTTTTGTGTATACGAGGTGTGATCAGAAAATACCCGTTTTTTTCAATTTTTTCCAAAAGTATTTATTTTTTCATCAACAACTATGTTATACCGTTCAAAGTAATCCTTGCCACGCCTACTTCTGATCACAGCTTGTAGTGTGCTAAGCAATTGAGTAGTATAGATAGTACGGTTTTACGCCCATTTTTCAAAATCTTGCACCAGCCTACCTTCTTGATGACTTTACTATGGGCAATACATCTCCAGCAGTTACTTAAAAATTAGATAAAACTATCAAAATAGCGAAAATATTTATATTCCAAAGCTCTTGAAAGTTCATTTAAAGTCAATATTCATCTAAGTAATTGAGAAATTATGATTAGATTCGTTATAAACAATTTCTACATGGTAGAAATAAGGTGGAAAAAAGATGTGTCGAAATAATAAGTCCAAGAAATGCCATCCAAAAATCGTATAAGGTAAATATTATAACTTTTTTTTTTCAAAATTTTACAAATACAACTTAGATGATTCATAATGCAGTTTAGCAGCTTAATGTGCTGTATTTATGTATTATCTGTAATTGGTGTGGCGGGCATGGCAAACTGCTTGTCTGCTTTAATTTTTTATACATTAAGGAAATATGTAAAATATTTAAAAAGGTCGAGTTTTAAATATTTTAATTTAAGGAAAAATTAAGCTCATTCTGCAAAGCAGCAAAATGCAAAGAGGGACAGATGGACTGGTGGACAGACGGACAGATGGACAAAAGTTCAGATAGACAGAGCTTAATTACTTTTACTTCATATAAAGATTCAGTTATACTGAAATACCATACAGGATTGCAAATAAATATTATAGAAATGACAAACTTATGTGAAACCCTCCCTCTCCGTTTTGTATAGAGCAGATTACAAAAAGCACTCAACTGTACTTCAGACGATATTTAAATTGATAAACATTCACTCATTAACTGAATTTTAAGAACGAAGACAAACCCCAAAAAGTAGAGATGAAATAAAAAAGCAGTTAAGAAAGATTAGATAATTAGCCAAAAATTCAAATAAATAATGAACTTGTAATAAACATGTTTGAAAATTGTGGGCCACATAAAAGAGAAGAACAAGAAAAGAAAAAGAAAATCTTTTTATAAATTTCACACAAGGCTACTTAGCTGAAGGCAATAATAATGTAGTTTTCTGCAGCAAAAAATTTCCTCATGCAAAGAAAATCGTACTAATGAAAAGACCATTTAGAATTGAAGAGTTTTAAAAAAAAGTAAAAGAGAAGATAGAAGATTGGCAAGGGGTGGGTGGGCGTTCGAAGGGTTATGGGAAATGTTCAAGAGTCTGACTAACAAAAAGAACATATTGCAGTTTTACTTCTGCTCCATTTATTTTGTTTTGTATTTGATTTGAACACAAACACAACTTGTAGTTGCTTATAAGCAGATGACTTGATGGCAACGGAAACTACAGTAGATACTTGGAATGAGCAACAAACACTAAATATACATTTTTTTTTTAAGATAATTCTATTTTTGTTACATTTTTTTTTTTTTAATTGTTTAATAATTATAATATTGTTTTGGAATAATTTTCATTTCAAGGCACAATGAAGGGGGAATTTTTAAAGTATAATATGATCACATCGTATGTGATGAAATATCACAATTTCATATATTATTTTGCTATAATATTAAAACGCAGCAAGACGAATTCAATGAAATTGCGCGAGGGCACGTAATATTTACGATCCATTATCCCGGCTTATTCTGGAGGTTTGCATTTTATTTTCTTTTTTGCAACCATGTTGTCATGTATAGTGGTGGCCGTAAAATGCGCTGAAATTTGGTCCTTAAATGCATGGAACCACGACAAAAAAAAAAGAGATTGAAATCCAAACCTTTAAGGTATAAAATTGTACATCTGTCATCAGTTAAAATCAACTTCTCTGGGAAATGAAAATTCCCTCAAATCTCGTATGTAAAATGCCCACTGTGGCATCAGCTGCTTTAGGCAAGAAAATCTAAGGCAGGGCAAAAAGAAAAGTTAGAAATAATAGAACAATAATAAAGGGAATTGCCTTTAGTGATTTTTCTAAGCCGTTCGCCCAGAATTATACAACGCCGTCAATTTAATACTGACTAAACTTTTGATTTGATATACAAATTGAATGTTTTAGAAAATTCCAATACAATCAACCCATAGAGAAAATTTATAAAAATTCCAAAAACTTGTGGTACAAAAGAACTTTTTAAATTATAAGAGGAATTTTACCCACAAAATTTATAAGCGAGCGGCCATCATTACTACACAGCTGTAAGAAACCAGCTGTTATTTGACATCTATTGCAGTGTTGCCATATTAACTTGTTTAAATTACGAATAGTTTAAACATGAACTGATTTATGGAAATGAAGTTTAAAGTACGTTTAAATCAATACTAAATTTGGCAAAACTAGAATCTAAACCTTGACTGATTTATTAAATATTATTGTATCTTTTTATAAAAAAAAAAATACAAATCTAAAAAGCTTAAAATAAAAATATATATAAAAGATTGATAAAAAAAATTTTTGGAATTAATTAATTAACTTTTAGGAATTAATTTTGTTTTGTTTAATTAAAGTTTTCTAACTCCGTTTAGTGCAGGCTTATTCATTAGGTGAATAAACAGATATACACACAAATATACATCTGCATATTTATTCTCTCTGTGCCGACAGGCTGTTCTGTGCATGAATAGTATTTCAAATAATGAAGTATCGGTAGTTTTAATGCTTATTTGAAATGCTGCAATGTTTATGTGTATGGGTGTGTATGTGTGTGTGTGTGTGTGTGTGCATGGGTATGAGCTATTTTCTATTATAATTTGTATTGGATGAAATTTAATACAAAAGTTTCATAAATACATGTGTTTCTATTTACACAAATATTATTTTATACTTAAAAATATATATATATATATATATATATATTTTTATTTATATTGATTTCAATTTATTGTATTGAAGCGTAAAGAAGAAAAGTGTATAATATTGAATAAGCAGAAAATTGATGTGAAGCTTTAAAATGTAGTAGCAAAGAAGGGGAGAGGTGTCGGCAGAATAGAGCACAGCTATCACGACATTTCGCTTAAAAGGATAATAATAATAAGTATTTTTCATCACTTTGTAATGCAGTCTGCCCTCTTTGGCAATGAACTCGTACATTTCCATATGACTAAGAATTTTTTCATTTCCTAATTAAAGTTCAATTTATCGCTTTTCCAATTTTTCATTTACAACTTTTTTCTTTTCTTTAATTAAAATCTCTTATGCAAATTAAAATTTAAATTCACTTTTTCGAAATGACTCAGGCTAAAGTTTGTAGCATATTTGTTAAATATGAATTAAAAACTTTACTATATTGTACTTCGTATAATTTAATCAATTTGCCTTGTAATTGTGAATAAAAGTTTCTAAAGGAAAACTCTTTTTCGTTTTGAAATAAACTTTGAAGAAATTTAATTAACATGAATATCTTTGAAGGCAAATTAAGAAGAATTTTTTTTTACAAAAGTTTAATGGTGAGTAGAAAAATATTTTAAAAAAGTTAGTGCAGCCAACCCTCGTATATCTCTTAGAAAAATCATTAAATATTTATAATAGACCTGCGAGTGTTTGTACCCACACATTTTGTATCCTAGGCGTCTATATGACACAATAAACATACACAACTTCTATACACCCAATCCTGTTTTTACACGGCATTTCTTAGCATAATTTACTTATAACAACATTTAAATATTTTAAAGATAATATTTCTAATCTTATCCTGTTTTTAGGAAAACTAAAAAAAAATTAAAAAAAAACAAAAACCGATGAAATTTTATGTCTATAGAAAATTATTACTTTCCCGACATTTGAAAGCAGTTCCAACGAATTAATAGTCAGTGTTTAGAATGTTGAATGTTTAGTGTTTTTATGTTGTTTCATTCCTGCTTACCTCGTATCAGTAATATTTTATTATAATTGTTACTATTTGCTTTATATTCTTTCAAAAAGCAAAGTAAGACGATGCTCTCTTTTCCCCACCCCTAAAATGCTAACAACCTAAATGAGGCCCTTCCAAATAACATCGTGCCTAAGCGAGGACTTGCAATCTCCCGAATAAGGTTTGTATTTTTTTGAACGATTTATTTTTATGCGGAATTGTTCACTGGGTATGCAGCTTGTACAAATAGGATCGGGTGTACTTAAGTTTTATGCATTTGTGTATTTGCTTGTAGTGTCATAAAATATATTAAAATATAATTAAATATATTTAAATAATGAAAAATATAATAAAACTAAAATTTTCAATCATATTAATCTATTGACACACATACACACGCGCACGCACAAACATGAAATCACTAAATACGCCTATGAATGTGCGTGGCTGTGTATATGTGTGAAATATAATAATTTTTATATAATTTAGGCCACATGGCATTGAATTAACAAAGAAAAAAATAAAAATAAAAATACTAGAATCCAAACAAAACAAGAGAGAAAAAAAGCAGCATGTTCATGTTCTTTGGGCAAGGCTGATCCTAAAAAAGGACATGGACAGAAAAATATTAAAACAATGCAGAGTTAAAATGTTGAATGTTAAATACAACAACAAAACAACACATTCACCAGCAACACAATTTATGTTTTCGCTCAAAAACACACACAACAAAAAAAAAAATCTCGGCCAAATATTTTGGACTTGAAATAAAAAGTGAAGGCAACTAAAGAAAAGATATTTTCAGTTGCCTCAAGACGGCAGGCGGAGGAATGTGATAAATTTAAGTGTTAAGGATAGAAATGTTGATTAAAAATTTTGAATATTCAGCAAGTTTTTAGGCTTTTAATACGGATAATATTCCGGATATAGTAAAAGATCAGACTATGCGATTTTTTGTAACAAATAATGGAATAAAAGGACTCTGAAAACAATTTTTCACAATAATTTAAAATTAAATTAAATTTACAATTAAAAAAATAATTAACAGAATTAAATTCATTTGCTGAATGATTACAATTTGCCAACTAGTTTATTATACAACCTTCGAAAAGCTCCATGTTAATTCAAAAGTTGACAGTTACATTCCCTCTTAAGTTTTGATAAACAGAGAGATAGTTACAGTTAAGTGGCTTGTGGCAGTTTCACCTGTACCAACTAGTTCATTCTACAACCTTCAAAAATGATTCAAAAATTAAAACTTATGGTTCGACTTAGTTTTTTTATAATAATGGTGCTCATAACTGGCTTGCCAGTTCCAAATTTACCAACTAGTTTATTCTACAACCTTCAAAAATGATTCAAAAATTAAAACTTATGGTTCGACTTAGTTTTTTTATAACAATGGTGCTGATAACTGGCTTGCCAGTTTCAAATTTACCAACTAGTTTGTTCTACAACCTTCGAAAATCTTCATATTCAGTAAAAACTTCAAATTTAAAATCGTTTACAGCTCAGAACGCGAAAGAGATGGAAATACATCTATTTAAGTGCCTTTTTAAAAGGACGAAAATTCAACTTGTAGCCGGCAGTCTTTTCGCGAATCTTTTTTTTTGTATATACTGGCCCAAAGGTATGCGAGATAGGTAAATTGTCGAATATAAAATGTGAAAATATGGTGGAAAGAACAAGAATGGGGTGAAGTGAAAATTGCGAAAGTTTTCAAAATTTAATTATGAAATTTGGAACAAGAATCGGTATTACAAAGCTTGAAAAAAATTGTAGAATCAAGTTAATGGTTTAGAAATTTGTAGAATTTGTATTAATTTATACGAATTACGAATTTATATTAACGTAGTAGTCTCTTACCCGAGAATGTAGCAACTTCAGTGTTCTCATTTGAAGAAATTAAACTTCAAAGGATCTACGTTATTCAATATTTAGTATAGTGGTAACCATTTAAAGGCTTATAGGATGCAAAATCAGCTGATTATCCGTCACATCGATAACTCGCTCTTGGCTCATCCCAAAACCAAAAGGAAATGCGAATTTTCTTAACAAAATAATTGTGACCGACAACACTCATTACCAAAGAAATGGATATGTGAAGCCGAATTTGCATGAACAGAATCCGGGAATATTCGGAGAATTTTTTTTTTTGAAAACGCAAACTGTCACAACCGTTACCCTAATGGCAACTATTAGTTAATCAAAAATGTCGGAAAATGTTGCAGCGAGATAATCTGAAAGTTTTCAAAGTTTTTGTACGGAAGATGTGGAACAGATATAGGAGAAATGTGTTTTCAGGAGGATGGTGCCACTTGCCAAACAGCAAGAGAAATAATGGATCTGAAAAAAGCATACGAAAACGGCCTTATATCTCTTAAAGGAAGATCCTGCCATTTGACACCTTTATATAATAAGTTTTATTTTAGGTTTAATTTAGTTTACAGATCGGGGGTAATAAGAAAAGGATTAATAATAAAAATTTATACATCATTTGGTTTATATAACAGGAGTAGTGTGTGTTCATTTTCTGCTTATTTTCGAATCTATTCCCATCACGAACGCAGACGTGGAATACAAAAATGTTGTGTCATCAGCTCTGTGGTATTTAAATGATTTTCTAATAATATTCTACTCAATATGACAGTTCCTTGATTTTGATAATGTTTCCAACTTTCCTCTTTTATCAAGAACAGTCAGATATTTTCTTAAATAATAAAATATATCTCGTTGTAAATAAGATTGGAAAATGATAAGAAATAAATGAATCATAATTAATTTTCGGTTTGCCGGCAATGCCCTACAGTTCGGAAGGTTGTTAATTTAGAATAGTTATTTAAAAGTAATAGAAGCTTTTATTTTTAAAAATATATCATTAGAAATAAAGGTGGATTAAACTCCCTTGAGTAGGCCAAAAAAATAATAAATAAATCGTAGGAACTCTCTACAATTAATTTAATAATTCATATTAGCATACTAAAGAATAAAAAGAGGAAACCTATTCTTAACTACTTTATTCTACAACCTTCGAAAGGCTTGATTAATGTCAATTGATATATTGAATCATTATCTTCTCAGGTTTTGATAAAAATGGCTCTTGGAAATTGTTTTGCAAAAGGGAAATAGTTCTAGTTAAGGATCTTTGCCAAATCCAAATTTACCAACTAGTTTATTTAACAACCTTTGAAAAATTTCATTTATCTTATTTCAAAAGTTTAAAAGCCATGGGCTCCTCTTAATTTTTGATAAAAATTGCTCTGGGAAACGGCTTAGCAGATAAAAATTCACCAACAAGTTTTTTCTACAAAAGTTTTTTCTTCGAAAAGCTTCCTGCTAATTGAAAAGCTAAAAGTCCTGATTCCTTTCAAGCTTTTATAACAATTCCTCTTGGAAATGCCTGTACAAGAGGTACATGGTTGAAGACATTACTTGGTTGTTTCACACATGGCCATATAATTCATTATTTTTTAAGGCAGCCACTCAAAGAACTGCTGGGTATTAAGAGGAACACTTTCATTGCAGCATATCCATCAGAGCTTTCTCGCATCATCAGCATGTTTCATTTAGTTTTGTGTTTTGTAACATGTGTTGTTAACATTTTGGGATGTTAATTTGTTTCCTTTTTGAAATTTTAGGGATTTCTACAATTCCATTTAAAACTCTTATCACGTTTGGCCAACGTGTTGAAAATTACGGAATAGATGTCTGTCAGTTGGAAAAAGGTTCTGTCTATGTCAGTTTAAAATCGAGCAAGTTGAAGAAACTGACACGCTGCAACAAAATACATACCACCACTCCATCTCACTTCAACAATTATTAAAAGTTTGGCAAAAAATTGAAAAAAAATTATTGTGTTGAGCTTTTAGATTAAACTTTTTTAAAGACTATTGAAACAAATTAATTTAAGTTCAAAAGACTAAACAGTTTCGAAATCCCATAATTCTTATAAAAGTTTCTTGACAGCAAAAAGAAAAAGGTCTCATCATTTTCTATTTCTTATTTCTACAGTTTTTTTTTACAAGGATGTTTGGTTGCAGGCTTAGAAGAGCAAATGGCAGACAGACCGTGTAAATGTGCGAAATGAAAGTTCATGAAATGATTAACTTGTAAAGCATTAACAAAGTTTTCAATTATTTTATTTAGTTATTTCCAGCCACAACAAATCACAATGCCTGAGTTTAAAAACTCCAACTTTTCAGTGTGAAAATATTTTTATAGAAAAAATACTGCACGGGAAACTAAAAGTGTTTTTTTTAAAAAAAAATTAGCAAAAGCTTTGGAAAAGTAATTTAACTAAAATAAGGATTTAAAGAAACTTTGTTTTTAATAAAAAGAAAATTTTTAAAGTTCACGTTTAAAAAAGTACTTTATAAGAAAAGTACCTTTTAAAAAGGGTACCTCAGTTTTTAAAAAGGTACCTGATCTTTTAAAAAGTTACCAGACTTAACAGTGTTTTAAAAAAATTTTTATATAACTTCGTTACTTTTTAAAAATTACTTTTTTTAAAAAGAATACACTAAAAAAGTACTTTAGAAAATAGTACGCTTTAACTGAAACAGTACTTAACTGAAAACACCATTTTATGACACCCTATTTTTATATAAAAAGAAAACGATTTTTAAAGAATATGATTTAAAAAGAACCTTTTTCAAAAAACTATCTTTTTAGTTTTAAAAGAAGTACTTTACAAGGAGAGGTACTATTAAAAAGGTGTGGTATTATTACAGAAACTTTTTTATAACTTTGTGACTTTAATAAAAAAAAACTCCTTAAAAATTACTTTTTTAAAAAGAATATTATAAAATATACTTTTGAACAAAGTACCTTTTAAGTGGAAAGGTACTTTAACTGAAATAACCATTTCCAAAAACTTTTTTTATATAAAGAAAATTTTAAACACGGACATGAAAAAAAGTAATACATTTAAAAAAGGTACTTTGGGTAATAATGTTTTTATAAGAACTTTTTCTATAAAAAGAAAAACGATTATTAGAGTACATTAAAAAAGTACCTTTAAAAAACAAAAGTATTCTACAAGAAAACTACATTTTAAAAAGCAGTAGTGTTGTTACTGAAACTTTTATAAAAGTATGTTAATTTTATTAAAAAAAACCGTTAAAAATTACTTTTATTACTTTTAGTGTATTCTATCACTAAAAAAGTACTTGAGAAAAAAGCCACCTTTTACAAAAAATCATATAATAAATCATATAATACTTTACAAAAAAAAAAATGTTTTTTTTATAAAAAATTAAAATTATCATAAAAAAATTCTTCAGAAGAAAACTACGTTTTAAAAAGATAAAACTTATTATTTTTGTTAAAAAAAAAAATCCTTAAAAATACAATAAAAAAGTACTTTTTCAGCAAATACCTTTCAAGCAAGCTTTTACAAAAACTTAATAAAACTTTACTTTTCTATAAAAGAAAAACAAAAAAAAAAATAATACTGCTGGACAGATTACACAAAAACATTATATTTAAGAAGTACTTTTTTTAAATACCTTTCAAAAAAAGTACGCTTTCTAAAAAGTACTTTTGCAAAAGTACTTTTTTGTAACATAACTTTTAAAAGAAAAATGTCTTACAAAATATAGTTAAGAAAATTCATTATTATAAAAAATTATATATGAAAAATCTGTATAGAAAAGTGTTTGGGACAAGCTGAGAAAAGTACTTTTGAAACTACTTTAACGAAAGTGCTTTCGGTTAAGAAATTGAAATAAATACATTTTAAAAAATAGAACTCTTACTGTTAAAATAGGAAAAATTTGCTGAAATTTTTAGCTTCCAAAAGGATTTTCTATATTATTTGCACACACACACACACACAAACACACACACGCACAGAACTTTTAGTTTCCCTAAAATTTATATTTTTGGTTTATTTGCCGGCAGCACTTCTCTTCTTCTTAACTTGTTGTCTGCGTAAATTTAACGTTTTTTTTTAAATTTTTTGGGAACCAGCAGTTATAAAATGCATTTCCATGAGCTGTACAAAAAAATCCCCCTCTTAAACATAAAATTATTTGGCGCCATTTAGTTTTTATGTTAAAACTAAATTTAACTTAAAACAAACTTAAGTAGAAGTGAAACAAAAAAAAAACATTTAAAATTTTTTTATGCTCTTAAAAACTCTGAATTCTATTCCCAAATGATTACTATTGTTTTCGGTTGAAAGTTGGATGGTATTGTTGTGAAGCCACTTCCAAAGGATTTCAACGATGTTTCCTAATGTTCTTGAGGTAAGTCATTGGCGTAGGTAGAACCCACCGCACCAAACAAAAAATTAAAAACCTCCTCTTACACAGCAGTTTTTACATTTTCAAAATCAAATACAAAATATAGTTTTTCCACGAGAAAAGGGTTGCTCTGCCTTGCTCTGCCCCTTCCAGGACCCTGGCCAGGCTACTTTAAACAATTTAACAGGCTGTTTTATTTTTGAAGGAATTATATTTTTTTTGCACTTATTTCGGTCGGGGTATCCGCATGTGTGTTTTAGCAAAAATCTATGTTACATATTTTAATTAAAACCACTATTACATACGAGGGTAGATCGAAAGGGACTAAAATGTAATTTACATTTACTTACATTTCATATAAAAAAATGATAATGAGAATCGAAAAGGTAATTTATTCAGTAAGCAGTAAAAAAAATTCTTTTCGCAGAAGTAATTTTTTCATTTGGACAAAATTTAATATGTAATATGAAAAGTAAGTAAGCAGAAATTGCAGAGTTAAGCTAACTACCCTCGCATATAGCGATTTCCATTTAATTATTTTTTACGAGCTTCACTACTGCTGAAACTAAAAATCAAGATGAAAATATAATATTTCGCTTTGCGTAGTTGCGTTTCCCTTTTTTTTTTTTTTTTTTTTTTTTGAAATCATCAGGATGCTGCAGCATATCTTGTTTTGTTTCTATTTAACCTCAAGGGGAAGAGAAATAAATTTGTAGTTAGTTTTGTTGGTGTAGCTTTTTTAAGTTAAATTTAGCAAGTAACATGTGTAAATCGTTAAGTTTTTTTTATTGCTGCCCCCGCAGCATATCAACAACAGGTTCAGGCAAGTACACAATTTAAACTTGCAATTTTTGTGGCAAAAAAAAACAAAAAAAAAAAAAAGTATTAGGTGGCAACGAAGACATGGAGAGGTTTATTAAAATGGCGCTTTTTTTCTAAATCATTTGTAAGTTTTAATTTCATTTGCCAAGTATTAAAGTTATAAATTCACCAAAAAAATAAATTGTATAGGTATGTATTAGAGAGCTGCGCAAGCGCCACCAAATGTCTTCTAAGACATAATGTCATTTTCAAACACTGGCCATATGCTACTTCAAAGCGAATACTTGGCTACACAGATTTCTTATAGATATCCAACAAATGAATGTAAAACCTACTGAAACAGAATAAAACTGGAATAGAACATTTAACGAACAAGCATTAACTGAAGTAGTGGTTCTACTTCAGTTCTCTTTATTATAATTTTTTCTATTAAGGACTAATGTTACGTATACAGAATAAGTATGCAAATAATTTATTTGGCGGGTTATACCAAAATATATTACAGCATATGATATCGATCCAGATTTTATACTAAAACCTTATCAATATAAAAAATTCATTTTACTTAATTTCTTTCACTAAATTCAGTAGAATATTAAAAATTCATCAAAATTGATTATTTTGAAGAACCAAATTGTTCTGTAGGTTTTTCGCTGCATGCTAACGCAAATATTCAGGATACTTTTAGAGCGATAGGATACTTATCCATTTCCCAATTAAAGATAAATATAATTAAATCAATGACCTGATCAACGACAAATGATGAGCAATTTTTCTAAGGCTCGAGGTGGAACACTGTGCTTGAAACTACAGTGCAGTAGTCAAATGTGCTCTCTAGAACTTTTTTTGTGTTTCTAAGGAGTGCTTGAAACTATAGTGCAGTAGTCACATGTGCTCTTTAGAACTTTTTTGTGTTTCTAAAGAGTGCTTGAAACTACAGTGCAGTAGTCACTTGTGCTCTCTAGAAATTTTTTTGTGTTTCTAAAAAGCGCTTGAAACTACAGTGCGGTATTCACAAGTGCTCTTTAGATCTTTTATGTGCAGCTCTTTAGCTTGCATATACTTATATACTATACTATACATTAATTTTATATATATTTTTTGTAATCATATAATATGTTTTTATTTTGTTTAATTCGGATTTAAAATAATTTTTTTATTTTATATAAAAATTTAATTACTTTTCTTTTTTTTTCTTTTGTCTGACAAAATATTGGAAAGACAATTAAAGTAATGAAATTTTTATATAAAATAAAAAAACTATATTCTTAAATCCGAATAAAACCAAATAGCTATAATAAAAATATAAAATAACAAATACAAATATAAAAAAAATATTTTATAAATTATATAAAATACTAAAAAAAAAAATATTGATATATGCAATAAATTAAATTAGTGTTGTAAGTCTCATTATTTTTTCACAATTTTCTGCTTTACGGTTGTAGATTCCAGGAGAATTCAAAAATCGAAGGATTCTGATTCACATGTTTCATTAGGAATGGCTCATCGTGAGCCTTCTATAATATATTCCTATATGCAAATGGATCTCAGGTTTACAGCAACGCATATAAATGCTTAATGATAATAATATGAGTGTTGCAGAAGGTTCAGAAATAAATTATATGATAAAACAATAATAATAAATATAATAAATAATAATAAATATAATAAGTAATAATAAATATAATAAATAATAATAAATATAATAAATAATAATAAATATAATAAATAATAATAAATATAATAAATAATAATAAATATAATAAATAATAATAAATATAATAAATAATAATAAATATAATAAATAATAATAAATATAATAAATAATAATAAATAATAATAAATAATAATAAATATTGTAAATAATAATAAATATAATAAATAATAATAAATATTAATAAATATAATAAATATAATAAATAATAATAAATATAATAAATAATAATAAATATAATAAATAATAATAAATATAATAAATAATAATAAATAATAATAAATAATAAATAATAATAAATAATAAATAATAATAAATATAATAAGTAATAATAAATATAATAAATAATAATAAATATAATAAATAATAATAAATATAATAAATTATAATAAATATAATAAATAATAATAAATATAATAAATAATAATAAATATAATAAATAATAATAAATATAATAAATAATAATAAATAATAATAAATATAATAAATAATAATAAATATAATAAATAATAATAAATATAATAAGTAATAATAAATATAATAAATAATAATAAATATAATAAATAATAATAAATATAATAAATTATAATAAATAATAATAAATATAATAAGTAATAATAAATATAATAAATAATAATAAATATAATAAATAATAATAAATATAATAAATTATAATAAATATAATAAATAATAATAAATATAATAAATAATAATAAATAATAATAAATAATAATAAATATTGTAAATAATAATAAATATAATAAATAATAATAAATATTAATAAATATAATAAATATAATAAATAATAATAAATATAATAAATAATAATAAATTGATTAATTTTCTAATATTTACTAACAGTGTAAAGTTTTTATTTTTATATAAATATATAAGAAATGTTGGACAGTGAAGTGTTTATTTTTAAATTTTAAAGTAGCATATGGCTAGTGCTTGCAAGCACTTTTCTGCTTGAGCAGGCCTCTGGTATATACTTGTCCTTTTTTTGTAAATGTGTGAGTGCAATAAGCTTTTATGTTATTACCGTAACATTTACTTAAATTTTTATTATTATTTACTTAATCAGACAAGATTCTGAACCTATACTGTACCTTCGAATGATCTTAATAGAAAGCTAAATGATTGGTAAAATGTGCACCCCCCTAATATCTGTGGTTTGCACCTGATACTACATTTAATGATTTGTTCATTACTTGATATTTATTGTTCTTGTTGCTGTGGTTGTTAGTGGTGTCGTTGTTGCTGGTGTTGCTGGTGTTGTTGTTGTTTGTTTATGGCTCTTTTGAGGTTGCTGTTGCAGATTATATTTACAGTCATAAATTTTTTATTTATAAAAATTATTTATAATATTGTTTTTACGGTTTAAAAAATAAAATTACTTTTATCAGCTATAAAAACAATGCAGATAAATTAAATCTGATTTTATTTTAATCAATAAAATATTTTTTTTTATTTTTGATTTTCTTCAATATGCTGCTAAACAATGAATTTTTTCGAAAAAGAAAAAAAATTCTTTTAGAATTTTTTTTTATTTTTTTTTTTAAAAATTCCACATAAAATCGGTTCGGTTTACTTAATAAATACAAAATATAGCCTGCATGAATGATATATTTAGAGTAAAAGTTGGCGAACTTGCATTTCATTTGACTTGGAAACGACTTTTGAAATGCTTTTTAAAGGATTCTTGACTAAATTAAAGCAACAACAACAATAACAAATGCAATTTGTCAAGTTCGTAAAGTTTTACAAAAAAAGGAAATCTTTGATGACAACTAGAATAATAAAAGGAATTTCCAACCAGCAGTCATTGAATGAGTTTTCAAAAGTCAATTGTTCAAACAGGAAACTGGCATCTACTCGTGTGCATGTGGGGTTGCAAGTGCGTTTGAAAATAGAGAAGTGAAGCGGGAGGGGGAAAGAGAATTGTAGTGATTCGGCTGTAATCACTTACAGTCACTGTTAATTTATTTGGTTTTCCACTTCATGGTGGATTCGGTGTGGCATAAAAATTTTCCTTATAAGGTTATAAGGTTACGTATAGAATGATATTCATTGGGGGCGCTATAACTTCAACCGATTTTAAATACTTAAAATTGAATAGCTTTTTTCTTGTACAAAAAAAAAATTTGATATCCGGAAAATTTCAGAGGAGTGTACAACAATTTAAGCTGAATGTAATTTTCTTTTTCTTTTCTTTTCTACCGAATCCTTATCAACGCCCAGTCCAAAATGCCAAAAGTGTACAATCTAAAAAGGGGCCCTCTATCATAATTTATTGAACTAAAAAGAGGCGAAAATATTTACAAGGTCGGACGTTTTCTTCCAAAAGGCTTCGACAGAAAAAAAATCTAAATTTATTGAAAACCATTTTTCTTTATAACTGCCGGAGGTGGGAATCAAACCCATGACTTAAGACACTTGTAGTTAAGGAACTCCAAAGCTCAACAGCTTTTAGTTAAATAATGAATCTAAATGGATCGAAATGGATCAAAAAAAAGTGCAAATCCGCACTTTATATATAACACGCCATTTTACTACGTGGTCCGAGGCACTTTAGAAACCCCTCATATGTAGTTGTGCCACTACAAATAAAAATTAAAGCTAATAAGCTTTGAGGAATGCTGAAGTTCGTCTTTAGAATTAGGCATTTTTTAAGGCTTTTAAAGTTGTGGTAATTAGGAACTCACGGCTAATGACCACCCACAACATCAAACGAATCAAATAAAACCTTTTACCGGAAGATATAGCCCAGGAAAAGTAACTGTTGCATACCTAGTAATTGGCTGAGAGCGATAGTGTGCCCCTTCTTAATATTTCGAATGTGATTTCATTATCGGCGAAAAATTTGTGACGAACCTAGTGGCTTTTGCAATCATGCAAAGAATTTTTATTTTGTCTGGAATTCCAGTATTTTCGTAGAACCGGCAGGTTCTTGTAAGCCTCGTGTATGTGGCCTAACTGACTGACTATTTGTGAAGTATTCCAATGCCAACTATTTTTTTTGCTGGGAATGTAAACTCTTTCGTAGTACAAGGAGGTATAGTGAAGTATATAATTTTTTTTCCGTGCAATTGAAGCTTTTTGTAGGGTGGGTCAAAATTGGCTGTTTATGGGCGAAGTACTTCATTCTTTGAGAATGCGCTAATTTGGAATGTAGCGGGAGTAGGCTCTTGTAAACCTTCGAAGCATTTTTTTCCTATTAAACTGCCTATTTTTCCTCCCGGAATTCAAGCTTTTTGGTGGGTGTGGCCTAATTGACCTAAGAAGCTCTTGTAATCATGCGACTTATTTTACTATTTTGCCGAGAATTCAGGCTTTTTCTTACGATGATTATTTCGTACTTGACTGATTTTCGGCGAAATATTTAAATCGTTGGGATTGCGTACATTTGCAATTCTTTTTTGCCGCTTTTTATGAAAAAAAGTATTTTATATATATGCTTTTTTTTAAATAAAAATTTAAGAAAAATAAATCAAAACTTGTAAGTACGGCAATTTTTATGTTTCAAACACGGCATTGGAAGTTAATCACGATCTCCTCTTTAATTTCTAATAAGAATTTTTAACTTTTCAATTAGAACTGAAACACATTTTCAGATTGCATTACAACAACAACGTTAACAAGCAAAAATAAATGTGGCTTTAAAAGAGGAATGACTCCTTTTTCTGCTCGCCCCAAAGTGCAATGATTTGTAATAAACGACAAACAATGGAATTAGAAACTGAAAATGTTTATTCTAATAGCAAAGGAGGCATAGAGAAGCAAATAAAAGGAAACAACAACTTCCCATAAACGTCCTTGCATAAAGTTTTTAAAGAAAAGAATATTAATTTTAACTCAAAAAATGTAGAAGCAAAATTGTTGAAATTGGATGGATTAAAGCTGGCAAGAGGTATGAAGAGTAGGTATCTTTTTGAGTGCTCAGGAATAATTATGGCTTGAAATGAAGAAAATTTGTTTAATTTTTTTCTCAAGTAAAAGTTTTTTAATAAAAAAAAATTCGTGTTCTCGAGGAGCTTTAAATTATTAATTAATGTTAAATAATAATTCGGTTTGCAGTTACTTTGCAAATCGAATTGTTTTAAAAGCAAACATTATTTGATAGTAATCTCATTTAAATATCCTTTTCAAGGATCGGCTTCACGAAAACCGCAGCTATTCAATTTTATTCCCTATTAATAATTTCCTTTCCAATTACTTTGCAAAAAGAATTGTCCTGAAGGCGAAAAATGATGTAAAGTAATCCGATGTAAATATCCTTGACAAGGATCAGCCTCAGAGAAACAGCAGCTTTGAAATTTTATTAATAATTTTGTTTCCAATTACTGTGCAAAAGGAATTGTCCTGAAGGCGAAAAATGATGTATAGTAATCCGATGTAAATATCCTTGACAAGGATCAGTCTCAGGGAAACAGCAGCTTTTAAATTTTATTAATAATTTTGTTTCCAATTACTGTGCAAAAGGAATTGTCCTGAAGGCGAAAAATGATGTATAGTAATCCGATGTAAATATCCTTGACAAGGATCAGACTCAGGGAAACAGCAGCTGCAAAAGGAATTGTTTTGCAGGCGATAATTAATGGAAAGTAATCCGATTTGATAATCAAGTACCGATTTTATCTATCAGACTTTCCATACCATTTTATTTGAAACTCTCGTTATCAATAATTTTCAATAATCAAATTGATTTATGGCCGGTTTTTTATTTTTAATAATTTTATTATCGCCTAAATAATTTACAATCTATTTTTAATAGATGAGAGAATTACTTTTAAGCACGATAATAATTAGGGTATTCAAGTATTGTAAATCGTGACATTCTGACTTATGGTTGCCTGGCCTGATTCCGAAAAAATTCTAAGACCCATACAAAAACGATTCAGATTATTCAGAATACGAATTAGAAAATAATTCAGGCCATCTGTGCCAGCTATCCGACAGAATCTCGGTATACCAAATTTAAGCATAAAAATATTGACATGTTTGTCAAAGAGCTGTCACTGTCACTTCAAGGAAGAATGCGGACTTACGAAGCAGCCACTGAAAATTATTTTTGAGCTTTCAAAGATCGTGATTCATTATCCTAGAAGTGTCTGTTGAAAAGTAAGATAGCGTGCTCAAAAAATGCAACTGTGTGAGAGACTTTTTAAAATGTTTATAAAGTAATAACTTTAAGGCTCAGAGTTGCACTTCCTTCCTTTGTTTGCCTCATATTAGTATAAATAATATTAATAAATATAAATAATATTAATTAATAAATAATTTAAATAAAAACAAATGTGTAAGAAATATTCAAATGTATTGAATGTTAAATCGCTTAAATATCCCTGCAAACAAAATAAAGTAAACTCGCATATTACTGGACCTTATTATCTGGACCATACGACGAATGATGGTAAAAGCCAAAGCTTTACACGTACGCCAAATTATATGCTCTTCTTAGCCTCTCATCCACAAACTTCAGACTTTGCAAAGCATACTTTGCATGCGTAAATTGGGTCTTTTTTTAATATTACAACCACTTAGGGGAGAGAGACGTGCGGAAGAGAGGCAAATGCTTAACCTCATGTGTTGTTGCTTCGCTGGAATTATTAAGACTCATTATAAAAATTAATTACTTTTCAAATAAGGCTGTCATAATAGTCTGAACGCCGAAGATATTGCAAAGAAGAAAAGTGATAAGTTTTATAATAAGACACTTATTGTGTGCATGCAGACTCAAGCAATTAATGCTTACACGTAATGCGTTATACGCTTTGTTTGGCTTTAAGTTCCTTTGTCGGCTTGTGAGGCGTTAAGGAAAATAATCTCTAAAGAAAAAACCCTAAAGAAAAGCATTTCTTTTTTTCTTACTTTTCAAATTATATGAAGCAATTGCCATACAAAATGACCTCATTTACACTATGAAATTGGAAAAATTCAACTTTTAAACTTGTTTACAAGAACAATCAGATATTTCAAACAAAAATTTCTGTCAAATATTACTTTTAGTATTTTAGTTGTACTTAAATCGATAAAAAAATACAATAAGGATATATAAATATAAAAAGGATATTAACAACAATTTTTATTTCTTCTTACTTTATTTTATTGAGTTTAAGGTCAGGGGTCAAATCGTCGTATCGAGATCGAATGAAGTCGATCGAAATATATCTTTGTGGAATCATGACAATCGATATCGTATAACTTGTACTGAAATTCGACTTTCGATAACGGTTTGTGTATAGAACACTTTCTATCGAAAAGTCGTTCGATATATTATAAAGGGCTTTCGTAAAAAAATAAATATATTTTAAAAAAAATAATAAGTAAGAATTTTTTAATCAATTATAACAAATGTAAATATCATATTTTTCTATTTTCTTTTCATCTTTTGTATTTTATATATATTTTTAATTTTTTTCGGAATTAAGATTTTTTTTTTATTGTATATAAAAAATTTTTTATTGTCTTTGATTGACTTCTTCAGGAATAGTAAAATGTTTGCAAATATTACAAAAGATAAATAATAGTAAATAAATTTTTGGTAATAGTTGTAAAAATTTTATAAAATAAATAAAAATAAAAAATAAATAAATTTTATAAGATGAAATAAATAAAAATAAAAAATAAATAAAAGTAAATAACTAAATAAAGTTTTGGTAATATTTGTAAAAATTTTAAGAAAAATAAATCAATAGCAAAAAATTTTTTATATACAATAAAAAAAATATTAAATCCGAAAAAAATTAAAAATATATATAAAATAGAAAATATCAAAAGAAAATAAAAAAATATCATGTTTTCCTTTGATACAAAAATTCTTATTTATTAATTTTTTTTTAAATATATTTATTTTGCAATAAAAATGAAAATAAATACATTTTATAAGTAAAAATAAATAAATATGCTTTTGTTAATATTTGTAAAAAAATTTATAAAATAATTAAAAATAAATAAATAAATTTATGGTAATATTTTTAAAAAATTTATAAAATAAATAAAAATAAAAATAAATAAATAAATTTATGGTAATATTGAAAATAAAAATAAGTAAATTTCAAAAGTAAAAATAAATAAAACTAAAAAATAACTAAATTTTATAAGTAAAAATAAATAACACTAAAAAATAAATAAATTTTATAAGTAAAAATAAATAAAACTAAAAAATAAATAAATAAATTTATGGTAATATTGTAAATAAAAATAAATAAATTTTATAAGTAAAAATAAATAAAAATAAAAAATAAATAAATAAATTTTATAAGTAAAATTAAATAAAAACTAAAAAATAAATAAAAATAGATAAATTTTATAAGTAAAAATAAATAACACTAAAAAATAAATAAATTTTATAAGTAAAAATAAATAAAACTAAAAAATAAATAAATAAATTTATGGTAATATTGTAAATAAAAATAAATAAATTTTATAAATAAAAATAAATAAAAATAAAAAATAAATAAATAAATTTTATAAGTAAAAATAACTAAAACCTAAAAAATAAATAAAAATAAATAAATTTTATAAGTAAAAATAAATAAAAATAAAAACTAAATAAAAAAAAGAAACGACATTTTTTCTCTAAAAGAAAACTTCCATATGGTAAACAGAGACTGAAAATTCCTGACAGAACTTTTGACAACAACTTTTGCATCTAAACAAACAATAACACGATTTAAAATAAAATTCTTTTTTACCCCCCCTTTTTATATAACAAAATAATGTGAAACAATTAAAATTGCATAAATGTTCTGTTTTATCCCCACTGTATTTGTAGAATACATAATTTACACATTTTTGTTAAAATGCACTTTGTGGCGCATAATGCAACCAAACAACTGCTGCTAAACACACCAGCAACTGCAAGAACAACTTGAAAATTTTTGCTTTAAACGCGAACAAAAAGCAATAAAAAGAATAGTATGGAATTCTCCAAAGGAAACGAAATGAATGAAGGAGAAAAGCGAAAAAATACTATTAACCCTTTGGGAGGTGCATGCATTTAAATAAAACATACAGATGAAAGCACACACCAACACATACAGACACACACACAACCATAGACAGAGAGCTCTCCACCCAACACAAGTGAACTTGACACACATTTTAGCTACACTGAAGGAAAAGTTTGTGCAGGCAAATGCTAATTTTTAGCTAATTTTAGTTAATTATTTTGCAATAGTTTTTTAAAAATATTAAAGAACATTTTTAAGTCGTATTTTTAATAATGAAAGAAGTATAAAACTTTCTTATCAAGTAAATAAAATCAATTTAATCTGAATTAAATATAAAAATTCATATCAATTAACAGCAGTAAAAGGTGGCATTTACAGAGATCTATTATTGTAAAAGTTAATTCAGTTTTATTTAAATATCTAACAGATTTCCCTCAGCAGGCTAATGACTATACAATGTCGGAAATAAAAAAGGACATGTTTATCTGAGAACGATTGTTTCGCAGACTACGTAGCTGAACTACATGATGGCTACATCAGGGCTACAGGACGACTATATGACCACCGATTATGACAGCCACGCAACGTGACTACTATCTGACCACCGATGATGACGTCATCAATCAAGTGTATTGCGAACAGCTCTATATTATAGTAAACAATAAATTTTTATTTAAATATTTAACAGATTCAGCTCAGGCTACACAGCTAAACTACATGACCACCTACGTAGTGAGCTGTCATTTTTATATGCATTAGCTGTCATCGATAAAATATTTTTTTATAAACAATAAAACTACATGACCAGCCCCCATGTACCTGTCATTGACCAAATATTTAACACAAACAACTTAAAAATAATTATTCCAAATATATAAATAAATTAATAATACAGAAACTGGTTTTTTTTTTGTAAAAAATGGGGTTTTTGGGAAACCAACTATTTAAGCTGTCAAAATCAATAAGAGGATGGCTAAATTGTGAAAAAATATTGAAATATTAGTGTGCTTAAAATCTAAATCTAAAATTTTGAAGTAAATAATTAAAAGGTGAGGGTTTGGTTATGCACTTCAATTTTCGGCTTCAAACTGTCATAGTTTTTAAAATATTGACATTTTTCTATATAGAGGATGTAATGATGAAATAGCTTTAAAAGTAATTTTGTTCCCCACTTTAGATAAAAATAGATAATACAAGTGCAGAAGGCGTCAACTGTCCTTCTCATAGGCTGATCAAGCCTTATGTTGCTTATCTCCACTTGCGTCCAACAGCTGCTTTCAGTTTAAAAGAAATTTGAGCTTAATGTATTTTATCTTGCTGCGCAAACAAGTAAACTTTACTTAGGAAAAGTTCCCTCAATTCTTCTTTGAGCAAAATGCAAGTTCAGTTTCATATAATTCTCAATCGGTTTAAGTATAGCAAAAACAAAAATAAAGTGAGTGGAAAACTTCGGAAAATATACATATTTTGGGTTTTCTTCCACTAAGTAGGTCTCAGACTAAATTGCACGCAACTGATATACAAAATTATACAATCGATATTTATCGATATATTTATCGATTATTTTAATTAATAAAACTCATGTTCATGGTTCAGAACATGCCAACTAATTTTGATTAGAAAATATTTTCAAGTTAATTTTGCTATGTTTACAGGGATTGCAGGTTAGCCAATCAGATATACTGATTCTCCATTACACAGAAAATATATTTTTTGGAAGGAAAAATTTCAAGTACAGATAAATATTAACTGACGGAAATAAAGTGGTTTCAAGTGGTTTATTTTATCACTAAACTATTTGTATAGGGATTTAATACGAGAACTTATTTTTATTATTATAAGTTTTATTGAATTTTTTATACGAATTTTATCATCTGCTGAAGACGACCTCTTTTTAAAAAAAAAATGTTACAAAGCAATTTTTAAAATTGTATCACACTTAAATATGTCTGTACATTTGCAGACTGGTTATTATAAATTTAATTCAAAAAGAAAAAAAAATTATATAATGAAATGTTGGCAAATTTATTTACAATTGTAATAACAATATAAAATTTATTTCGAAATGATTGCTAAGTACGTTCGTACATACATACGTAACTAATTTTTTTTTTTGTTTACTTACCAATTATTGCTGTTTTCTTTAATAAAAGCGTTTAATAATTTAACTGTGTTTTGAACACTTTTTGTACACAATTTTATAAATACGGTTCATCCCTCTTTACAAAATGATCGTAAGAGACTTTTTCATAACTTTTTATTTCATTGAAAAATATATAAAATAAACTTTATTTCATTCTTGAAATCAAGTATTCATCCACCAGCCTATATTCCAATATTTTAAAAAATTTTAAACTTTTTAAAAACCCGTAATTAATTTTGATTTTTTTAAGGTTTAGTTTTTTATTTCAAATTTTTTTTTTTAATGATAGTTGTTTTTAAAACACATTGAAATTAATTTATTTCTTTACTGGAAATGAAAAATTCATTTTAACACGCAAAAGCAAAATGAAATTAAATGTAAAGAATTCTACACGTTGACTTTTGTTTTAGATCAGCGCATAGCGAAACTGTAATAGAAAATAATTAAAACTAATTATAATTATATAATATTATAATTAATAATAATTAAAGAGATTTAAAATTTCATATAATAAATTTCTCTCAGTTTTTTTTTACACAGGTGTCGTATGGCCACCTGAAGTCAAGCAGCCAATTAAGGCATAATCGGTAACAATGGAAACTTCCATTACAAATGGATTGCATTGGCATTCGAAATCAAGCTCCTGCATTTGGCGCCAATACGGGTAAAATAAAAAAAATTTAATTACATTGAAAAACTTTCATTTTGCAAAGAGGTTTGAATTTAATCCGCAAGATGCGTTTATATACACTCTTATATTAACACTAAAACTTTACTTCTTTATTGGTAAAATTACAAAAAAAAAAAAATTAACCAAAACGTGTAGACGCAATAGGAAAAGAAACCGTTACGTTAAAATCTTAAATAAAAACTATTGAAAAAAAACCGAACCACTCGTGGTTACCGTTGACAACTAACTGAAAAGGCATTACGAAGAATTTGTTAAATTGTAATTATAAGCATTGGAACCTAAAATAACGAGAAAACACAGAAGACAAACACACTAACAACAACAACAACAACAAAAACAACAAGCGAGGCAAATTTGAGTAGAGTGCATTTTACTAGTAAAAACAATAACAATAATCAAAGAGAAATAAAAATGGAAAATCAAAAAAAAGAAAATAACAAAAATATAAAATAATAAATCCACAACAGAAATTGTTACTTTCTTTCGCAAAACAACAAATAAAAGCAAAAACAATCAAAATGAGAGTGATTTTGTTTTTAAAACCATTTATGCCAGGCATGGAACTTTTAATGCTGTCACTTTGAACTATCAAGAAATTTATGCTTTTTGGATATTTTTTTACAATTTACCTAAAGAAATTTATTGCAGATTATTTTTTTGTTTAGATTTCGTTAAACCGTTATCTTCAATACCAATACATATATTATTTGTATAAAATTTTTAAACGCAGCTTCATTTCCCATACCTGAACGAAATTAATTAATGCTTTAAACACATTTACCTCAGTAGAGTAACGACTGCGAAATGTCAAAGGAGACAATGCCAACTTTATTTAAACTTCAACTTGAGTCTTTTTCTAAATCTTTGACCTTTACTGGACAAATACTAACTTCTTAGCGCCAGTGGTTCGGTCACAGGGCACATTTTCATATACTTTGTAAACTTATTTTCAAAGTGTATTGCATATGAATAACTAAATAATCTAATAACTAAATGAAATAAAAAATTTTGGTTTTGATTTTAGCCGTTGGCCTCAGTAGCCAGTGCTTCTACTCATACATATATTATAATTATGTTTATATAATTGTAATATTAAATAAATAAATAAATAAAAATTTTAAAATTGCTTACTGCACTTTTTCTTATTTAAAATCAAAAAACATAACAAAACTAATATTATAAATGAATTAACAATTCATAAAATATTTAAAATAAACCATTTTATTAGTTTTCATTTAAATTGCATTGGATTGCCCAAATTATTACTCTGCCGCATATAAATAACAACTAATTATTACATTTGATAACTCGCGTAAATAAAATGAATTATTAAATAATTTTATTTCCTGAAATATGACATTTTTGAGAGCTGTGTAGTTGAAGTCAATATTTATATAGATGCAGCTCTCATCATAACAACTATTTACGGCTAATGGTCCCAATGCCAACAACAACCATTTGTAGTAATGCAGTTTGTAGCCTGCTGTGACTAATGTGTTCAGTTTATGCTGTGCTCTCTTTCTCTATCTCTCGGTATACTCCAATTTCTCTACCAATAAAGGCGCCAAATTTTTAAATATTGGAATGTATTTATTGTGTGAGGCGAATTTAGGTAGCACAACAAATGGTGATAAATGCAGCGAAATGCCTTCAAGTATGCACTTTGATTGCATATAAGAGTGTTGGATTTTAGTTGCATTTGCTTTTGCCATTTAATGAAAGAGAATTGAATAGTTTTAAAAGAGTTTTTACATACAGAAGCAACAAGTGTTTAAGAGAAATGTATGTTTAATAGTTAATTGAAGGCAATTATAAATAAAATCAAAATTCCATAATTATTGCTTAGTAACGACGAATTTATAATCGGTTGTAAAGTATTTACTTTTCATCAGAATATCAATTTTTGCTGACAGTATTACAAACACAAATGCATTCATCAGTACGTTGACCACGTTGATTTGTGATTAATTATTTTGGGCTTAGACGAACGTACACTCCACTACAATAAAATTATCTGTCGATGATGAAATAGAAGAGAGCTTGCACGAACTCAAAAACGGTTTACTTCGCCAACATCTTTTTAGACTGCGTTTCGGAAATGTAAATATTTTTTATATACATATGTATGTATATTATTTTTTTTTTATAAATATATTATTTTTTATGTAAATATTTATTTTTATTTTAATTAAATATGTACACGTGTAGTGCCGAAGAAAAAAAAATTATACTGCCTTCAAAAAGAAAATTTGTCATTTCAATTATCTCTTAATCTTACTAATAATCTTAAAATTAAGCACTTTCCAAGATATCTAATATAAAAAATAAGTACAGACGTATGTAGATTTGATACCTTCCTCATATTTAAATTGTAGGCAAATAGTAGATATTATTTAAATATCATCCGTGATATTTACTATTTAAACAAAGTAGGCGTGTCCATCCAAAACTTTATTTCGGCTATGAATTTGTGACATATTTTGCCTAGCTTTAGAGAAGTAATTTAAACCATTTCGGAGGCATTTCCTCTTAAAAAGTGGTAGGCATAGAACCTTCCAATTTTTTAAACCACTATATAAGAATATCTTGAATTTTTCGAAAAATCGCTCCAACGGAATCGTCCAATGGCGGAAAAAAATATTAGATCTCACCTAATAAATGTTGAAAATGCTGTCTCGGTGAATTGAACTTATCTTATGAAGTATTTTTAAGGTGTCATTGGCTGAACTATTTACGAAGTTCATCATCTAGAAAATGGTTATGATCATGAGTTTGATATCGAACTCTAGCCCTTACTAAATAAAAAAATTTGCCTTGAATCTTCCTCAACTTCTTGAACATTGTTGGATAAGTATGGTAAAGTGCCATTTCACATATACCAGCAAACAATTGGCAATGGATTCCACTTTATTTTCAAACATTCTAATTTTTGGACACTTGATTTCTATAATAAAATTCTTTTTTGTGTGGGACCCATTAAAAATCAGGCCGATTTTACAAATCTGATTTTTAGTTTCCGCTTTTAAAATTTTTCTATGTTAAAATGGCGAAATATGTATCGAAAATATGTATCGAATGTTATAAATTAGTCAGTAGATTATTAAAGAAAGGATGTAGCTCATTTAGCGATTTTTAGCCTTTCTTCTGTATCAGTATTTCACTGGCGAATTAGAAACAATTAATAAAATTCTAGCAAAAGAACAGCTTCGCCGTAACTGCATATCTATATACAACTATTGCTGTAACTATCGGCCTTCTCTATAACTACGCTTTCTGATTATTCTGCAGTTCTAGAGGGTTAACTTAGAGTAGCACTATACATATTACAATTATTAGGAATTATAATAATTATTTTATTATGCCAAATTCATGAAATTAATACTCTATTGCATTTTTTATATGAAAATACACTGAAATTAATTATCTACGGATTACAGCCGATTAGTGCGTGTGTTAGCGAATTCTAACTAGTAATTGTGAATAAGATTTTTAATCGTTAATTATTAATCATTCAATAAATGAGGATTTTGTTTAAGCTAATGATCTGCCGTTTATCTGGCTCCAGTCCGTAGTTTAGCTGAAACCTTTAGTAACATGCTTTTTTCTGCAAAAAATACAAAAAAGGGGAAGAACCGTGACACCAACGAAGGGCTTTCAAAGAAAATTTGCCAATTGCAAAAAGAGATTTCAAACGAAGCCAGCGAAACGAACAGCGATTATTAAGCAAGGCGGATTTGAATGATACCGTTCGGGACTTGCAATTCTTTTTAAATTATTTCTGAAAAATTTACAAAAAGTGTTACGTAATAAATTTTTAAATTACGTAAATGTAGAAAATACTAGAGGCGAAGAATATTCCACAGAAAATTACATTTTAAATAAGAATCAGCTGATGCAAGCTTGGGGCCACTTTTCATGCACAACAGTGTAATTATTATTTCTATCAATTTATTTTCGAATCCTTAAAAATTGCTTGCTCGTAAGAATTCTTTGCAGCATCCTGGTTAACTTAATATTTTATCCACTAGTTCGAAACACGTAATGCAATTTTTTTACAGTTCATTACCGTAACATAAACAAACATTTTTAAAACACTTCGGCTTTGCCGCCACTTGCGAATATACAAAAGTAACTTAAAATAATGCCATTAGGGTGGCGTGATGAAGTTTTGTTTTTTAAAACAATATATTATATCATTTCACATAAAACAATTTAGCTGCCACAAAACTTGTTAACATATTAATGGGAGAACAAAATAATCATCAACTTACATGTCACCAAAGCTCTGGTAGAGAGCACTGCTTAGAGTCTAAAGAACGTACCTGCAAAGAAATGGAAAAAAAGGATAAGAAAAAGGAAAAGTGGGAAATTTTCTTTTCGTAATAAAATCATTAGCAGACACTTTTTTTTTTGTTTCTTTTTGTTTATTTAAAATGTCAAAAGATAAAAATGTTGACATTAACAAACTGGTTTACATGCATCCCTTCTTGCGTTTTCTTGTCAGTACAAGAGCAAGTCCGCTCTCCAGAGGTTGTAAATGTTTGTGATAATAAATGTCAGTTTATGTATGAAGAAAGGACGAACGAGATAAAAGAAAATTGTTTACACAATGTCAACAAATTTAAAATATATTTTAAATAATAATAAAAAAAACAAAAAATTAATAAATCAGAAAGTAACTGTTTGAGGGGTCACAAGGCTTCTGCCAGCAAGCACTCAAAGCAATTTCGCCATTAAACTTTCAGCACACTAATTTATTCTTAAATCACATTTTAAATACAAAAAGGAAGATTGTAAATGATTTATTACTTCCTAAGGACGTTAACAAATTGTGAATAATAAAAATAATAAAAAAAAGGAGAATTAAATAAAAAAAATTTTTAAAATACTTGCACATTTAATTATATCTTATTGTGGCCGAAAGCGAAAATTAATAAAAAAAAATGACTTTTCTAAATATGCTACTAAATAAATAAATAATAATAATTTATTATCTGCAAGGACACCCCTTAAGCCTCATTAAACTCTTTATCAAGGCCAATATATCCATGTTACTGCACACCGCAGCACAATTCCAATCTAATCGCATAAATCGGTTTAGATATTTAATTATATCTAAACCGCGCACCGGTTGTGTATATACTTTTGCCTTGCATGGTAGTACTTAACACTCCATTCCTGACTGGATACGATTAATTCTCAATAGTTATCTTTCCGCTTTCTACTTTTTAACAATTTATTTTTTATAGTTAAAATCCCAAAAATTTTTATTTATTATAATTTTTATATAACAAAAATACAACATTTTATTATTGCACAATATATTCTATCTACAGGCATATGCCGTAAATACTTTATGAGGTTTGTAGCACGTTCGGTTTAAAAATATATTCGTTTCCATATTAAATGAAGAAGCTCATTTTAAAGTGTTTAATTTTGATGAAATAGTTTATTCTGCAACCTTCAAAAAGCCATCAAAGCTTTATAACACATTCGAAACAGACATATTTCTGACTTCTCACTAAATATTCAATTTAGTGTAGGATAAAATGCTAAGAAGCGTATTTTATAGTGTTTAATTTTGATGAAATAGTTTATTCCACAACCTTCAAAAAACCAAAAAAGTCTTATAACACATTCGAAACAGACATATTTCTGACTCCTTACTAAACAATTAATAGTTCCATGCAAAATTTTTTTCTAATATGCTAAATTTCGCTGAACTCGTCTATTCTACAACCTTCAAAATATGGTAAATTAAGTACAAATGAAAAGTCTATATAACTACAACGAAAAAGCTTTTATACTTTTCCATTATAGTTATCGCGCGGCTTTTTTTTGCTCGTAAAGAAGGAGAACCCAACAAACAGTATTGCGCAAATAAGCGGATTGGACAGGCGAGATGAAACTGACGTTAATTTAAAAAATCGTCCGCAGTTTTATTATTTTGATATAATTTTCCTGAAGTATTCAGTTTTATAGTTAACCTCTCGATTCCATTTTTTAATTTTATTTTAAGCTTAGGGTTGGGTTTTATATTGTTTATATATATATATTTCGATATTTCGTCACTAGATTGTTAACATTTAAATATTTTTAAATATCCAATCAGAAAAATTCTAATTAAAAAAATATATATATAATATAAATATTAATTATTTCTTTTTTAGGCTTTAGGTCCACTTTTTGAATGTTCAATTTATGTTATAATATAAAAATATTATAATAAAATTTATAAAAATTTTTAATGTAAAATAATTATTCTGTAAAATAAAAAAATATTATTATTATTAATTAATTTACAATTCAACCACAAAAAATATAATACAAAAAAAATATTTTTTTTCTAATTTTAAAAATATCGTATAATAAATACTGCTTAACAAGGAGCTAAAAAATTTTGTTTTTTTAAAGACGATAAATTTATTTTTTTATGGGTATATTGCAGTTTTTTCACCTCCTCCTTTACAAGCATTCGGAAACGAGAACTTTAATTGAAATGTAATAATAATTTTTAATAAAATATTTCGTTGCATAAACTGTGGCCGCAAATTACTTTCCAGCTGACGAGTAAGATACGAAACAAATTACTGAAAATATTTTCTGAGTGTACTAAAAGTGGCATTTCCTAATATGAAACATGCAACAATGAAGAAAAATAATTTTACAAGAAAAGTGTCAGATTTTTTTTTTTGCTTTTTCTTTTATTTTACAATTTGCTTACTGCAGCCACGAAAAATGTTGCTACACACACACACAAAAAAAAGAAAAGGAAAGAAGAAAAAAAAAGGAGAGAGAAAACATTTTGCAAGCAGATGGGTTGCTGCTTATGAAAACCGGCCGGAAGCATGCAGAAGGAAACTGCCATTAGGGAAATTTAAATAAAAAAGAGTATCTGGTAACAATTTAAACAGAAGTTACAAAATGAAATGCAACACTGTTAGTTATGAGCTGCCTAAATAAATTTTACAATTTAGTTGCAGCCGACAGAGAATTTAAAATTTAAAAAAATTAAGAAAGTTCTGAAAAGTAAATACAAAAAAAAAGTTCTAAAATGGTTCCAAAATTGGTCGTACGTGGGAATAAATGTTTTTGTTTTTAAATTCATCTTCTTCTAACCCGCCAATTTTTAGGAGATTAAATAAGCTGAAGAGGGAGGGGAGGTGTAAATTTAAACCCACTTGGAGGAGTTTTAGTCGCTTCAATAAGCTAAGTGCGGGGGGAAAATTTAGACATATATGAAGGATTTTCAAGTCAGTAATTTTTTTTTTGCTTTTTTTATAAATTTTTTTTTAATATGAAAAACATTTGTCGCCCACAGCCAAAGGAATGGACTTGGAGTAATTAGCGACAAAGAAAATCCGCCTGAGCTTGTTACTGTAGAGCTTTTTAAGGAAATATTATTTAAAAGTTGGCCCAAAAATAATACATGTTTTATAATTGTGAGGCACTTTCATTGCATTGGATTCGTTAACCAGGAGAATTGAAACACTTTGGTGCGGTGTATGGGCTGGTGGCATCATCGGCAAGGACTTCTTCGGCCAAGAAGTCGTCCAAGGTATTTACAATGAATGGTGTCCGTTATCACAAGTTGATAACGGACTTGTGGTTACAAACAAGTGATGCCACTTGCCACACAGCCTATGCAAACAAAGATCGGGCCAACAAAAAACCTATATTGTTAACAATTTTTACTTCCGAAAATATATAAAAAATAATAACTTTAAGTTTAAAATAAAATTGAAAAGAAATTAAAATCTAAATAACAATTAGAAAATGAAATTAAGAAAAAAAAGAAATAAAATTAAATTATAAATAAATTTAAATTTATAGATAAATTTAAAAAATAAAATTAATAAAATAAAAAATAATTTTAATTTGTATAATATTTGCCTGCGTATGCGAATGAATAACACAGCACCTACTAAAGTGGAGTTAGCCGGTTTGATTCCTGCCTAGACACTGGCTGTTTTCCAAAAGCTTTGCAATAACAATTTATACAATTTTTTTTTTAAATCTTCTTCATTTTTAGTATTGTGTAAAAATAATTAATTAATTAAAATTAATTAATAAAATAATAATAGGATTTAAAAAATTAAAATAATTAAAAATCATTTTAATTTATTCATTATTTATATGATTAAAAAATTATGAATAATTAAAAAAATATAATATTCGGAGAATAAAAAATAAGAAACCGAACAAGTAAATTAACAAAAACAAAAAAAGCTTTAAGCACAACAAAAAAAAGTTTTAATGAAAAATTTAATTGAAAATTAAGTTCAACCGAAGAGTATTAATTATTTATATTTATAATTTTTTAACGTTTCCTACAACTTTAGAAATAATTAATTAAGTAAAATTAATTAATTAAATAATAAAAATTTAATTAATTTTAATTTATATTTTTTATGTATTAATTATTTATTTCTTTTAAAATCGTCTACATCTTTACATGGATTTAGAAATAATTAATTAATTAATAACGAAATTAAGAAATAATTAAAATATTGTTAAGCAAAATATTTCACTGCGATTTTAATTGTTATAGAAAATAATTAAAAACACATACACATTTATAACACTCTTATTTAAATATTTGTTTATTATTTTTATATTTATGAAAAATTTTTATTTTTTAGACTTTTTCCTCTTTGCTTGATTTTGACTTTTAAAAAAATTAATTAAGAAATGAAATTTTAGCAAATGCTGGGGAAATGCTTGGTGAAAATTGTTGCTCCATATCGGCGAAATTATGTGTAAAATTTAATTTCATAAAACTTTTCAGCCAATAATAAAAATAATAAAAAATAATTTTTTTTTTAATTGTCAGCCTGTTTTGATTTGATTAAAAAAATAATTGAATCAGTAATAGTTTAATCAGATGTCAGAGAGACGATTTCAAGCCTTCATAGATACCATATATATATTTTTTGTTTGGATTTGATTAAAAAAATAATTGAAGCAATAACAATTTAATCGGATGCCTGAGAGAGGATTTCAAGCCTTCATAGATACAATATATTTTTTTGTTTTGATTTCATTGAAAAAATAATTGAATCAATTACAATTTAATCAGATGTCAGTGAGACGATTCCAAGCCTTCATACATACAATATATATATATTTTGTTTTGATTTAATTAAAAAAATAATTGAATCAATAACAATTTAATCAGATGTCAGAGAGACGATTCCAAGCCTTCATACATACAATATATATATTTTTTGTTTTGATTTAAATAAAAAAATAATTGAATCAATAACAATTTAATCAGATGTCAGAGAGACGATTCCAAGCCTTCATACATACAACATATATATTTTTTGTTTTGATTTAAATAAAAAAATAATTGAATCAATAACAATTTAATCGGATACCTGAGAGACGATTCCAAGCCTTCATAGATACAATATATTTTTTTGTTTTGATTTCATTGAAAAAATAATTGAATCAAGAACAATTTAATCGGATGCCTGAGAGAGGATTTCAAGCCTTCATAGATACCATATATATATTTTTTGTTTTGATTTGATTAAAAAAAATAATTGAATCAATAACAATTTAATCGGATGCCTGAGAGAGGATTTCAAGACTTCATAGATACAATATATATATTTTTTGTCAGGAAATAGTGAATCGTTTTGAATCATTTTGGCCTCAGCTTTAGGCAAATTTCAAACTCTTAAAGGAAGATTTAATTTTTTAAGTTTCTGTACAAAAGTTTTAGCAGGAAATTGTAATTTACAACAAATTTCAGTTGATTATTTGCTATCAAGTTTTGTCCTGACAATTTCTGTTTTGCCAGACGGATTTTAAGGAAATATTTTTTCGTTTTTCTTTTTTTTTATTACAATTTCTTACGGTGGTGGGGAGGGAGTAAGTTGCAGACTTAAAGGAATGAATGAAACTAATCAACATATTTTATGTTTATGTTGTTTTGCTTGTGTGAGTGCATGTGTGTGTGTGTGTGTGTGTGTCCTTTTTTACCTTTATGCTGGGACTTGTGTCGTTGTCATCGTCGTCCAAACTGGCAGCAGAAAAAACATTTACTTTGCGATATAATTTTTGGGATGCCGAATGTGAAGGAAATTCCTGTTGTTTTTGGTTCGGTTGATTGTGATAATTTGGAGTCTTCAGGGCTGATGAAGCTTTTGGCAAAATTAAAGAATCTTCATTGTTCGTCAGGTGCTGCTGCTGCGGCTGTTGATGGTGATGATGGGCATGCTGATAATGAGGTGGCAAATTGTTGTGATGATGATGGGCTGGCGTTGTGGTAGCATGAAGTTTTTGTTGTTGGTGTTGTTGTTGTTGCTTCTGGTGTGGCAGTGTGTTTTGTTGCTGGTGATGCAAATGGCAGTGGCTGCTATTGTTATGCTGCTGGGCCGCTACAGGTGTATGATTAGCATATTGCAGATTTCTTAAGCGTCCCTCACATTGACAGCAATTTCTGTTATTGATCAGTGTATTGGCAGCTGTGGCCGGTGCCAAATTGTTGCCTAGAGTTTGGCCACTTTGAAATCTTTTGTTATCACAGAGTATGGGCTGTGGCGGCGGCGACGGTATATCGGGTGGTGTTATAAACGTTTTGCCTACAACGAAATCAGCTTCCATATTCTCAATAAGACAGGAGTTTCGTCCATTAGCAATGTTAGCATCAATACGTTTAGTACAACAACTGGACAACTGCTGGTGCTGGTGCTGTTGCTGCTGTTGTTGGTGATGATGGTGCTGATGTTGCCGCTGCTGTTGTTGTTCATGCTGTCGTTGATTGTATTCTGCATCATCAATTTTTTCATTTAATTTTGTGTTTATTGCTGTTGCTGTTGCTAAAGGAGTGGTTTTATTTTGTGGCTGCCATGTACCGAGTTTTTGATACTGCTCTGTCAGATAATCTGTCCTCATTGTTTGAGATTGTTGTTGATGTTGGTAGAAGTGCTGTTGCTTAGGCACAACTCCTTTGTGTAGATTACATTGTTGTTGTTGCACAACAACAGCCTGCTCATGTTGCTGCTGCTGCTGCTCCCCACTATTATTAAAATGTTGATGCATGTGCTGATGTGTGGCAGGATAATACTACATATAATTTCCATTCATTTTGTATTTTGTTGTTTGTTTAAGCCGTTTTTTTATTTTGTTTTTGCCACATAATCAGGTTTGGTTTACATCCATTATAAAAGCCGCATTTTTAGGCCATTAGAACGTATTTAAGAAAAAAATTGAATTGAAGAGAAACAAGATATACAGACACATAAACTTTAAAATTAAATTAATTTTCTTCCTCTTTTTTTTTTTTTTGTTGAACAAAATCAAAGCAAAAGGTATTGAATGTTGAAAACATGCAGCAAAAAAAAAAAGGAAACAGAAATTGAAAACGAAAACTTTAGCAAACGAGGATTTAATGTGAGTGAAATTATAATATCGGAAAAAGCTTGAAGCAAAATACAAATCAAATGCGAACACATTGAACATTTTTAAATAAATAATCCTCTTTTACAATAAATTACTTATAATTAACGAGTTATCTCTAAATAAATTTAAATTAGAAATAATTTCCTGAGGCGAAGTATTTCAAGGATCAATTGACCAGACTAAAAACTAGACAATTATAAAATAAAAATTAAAAAATATACATTTAAATAATTTTGGGTAAAAAAAAATTATTTTAACAAAAAAAAAAAAAAAAATGTAAAGTGGCAACTCTGCCGAATATCATACATACTCTTCTCTAGAATAGCAAAATAAAGTTTTTCCATCTCCCTACTTGACTTAACAGCGAGTTTGCCTATGAAGCAAACTCTTGGCTATTTTCAAGTGGAGGCCTTATGACTGTAGGGTGTAAACTTTAAGCTTAACGAAAATGCCAAAAAAAAAATACAGTGAACAGACAGATGGGCAACTTTTTTTCTTATATCAACACAGAATATACATACATATTTTATAAGGTCGAAAACTAATGTTGTATAATTAATTATCGCAATATCAAAAGTATATCTCTATTTCAACCACATAAATTATTTTTCGATATTGAAGAGTATAAAAATGTTAATTCCAATACCCAAATAAGAGATGACTAGAAACCACTTTCTCAAATAACTTTAAATAAATTAGAAAAGTTATTGAAAATAAAAATATATTAAAAGATGAAAGTGTGCACCATAACTCCCATGGCAAGAAGAAAACCGGATAAGCAGAGTAGCCATACTGTCTAACTTGGATGTTTGGCACTGTGAGAACAGTCTTTGTGCATTGAAACAATTCCCCCTCACAAAATGCCCACTGCCTCGCACTCTCTGAGAGAAAAATAATAGCATTGCATGAGCTCAGATGTATATAAATTGTTTGCTGGGATATACTTAGTGCCCACTGATATACTATACTGGCTATACTTAAATAATTCAACAACAATTAACACGAGATATTTTAGCACTTGAGGAAGATTCATAGAAGCAAATTGTTTGCTGGGATACTCTAACAACATATAAGCATGAGACGTTTTAGCACTTGGGAAATATTCTTGATGTCAATGTATGTTAAATGGAAGCTGTAAATGTTACCACTCTCTCTCACTCTCTAAGAGAAAAATAATGGCATTGCATACACTCAAATGTATATAAATTCTTTGCTGGGATACAGTAAGTGCCCAGTGATAGACTATACTGGCTACAGTTAAACAATTCATAATAACGCGAGATATTTTAGCAAACGTGGTGGACTTTCGTGTCTAGACAAAGAAATTGACTAACAAAATTTCTTTGTTTTATTCGTTATCGAATAAAAATTTGAACACAAACAAACCCCTTAATCTACCCTTAATCTTTACTCTCTCCTCTCCAAGAAATTTTGAATGAAAAAAATTCTGCGTTATTGAAGCAGGAATTGAACTCGTGACTTGAAGCATTTTTAGTGAACGAACTGTAAGTTTTTTTTTTTTGGAAATGAGTCTCCTGGTACGGCTGACTTCATCTCTCCCACTTCTCCGTTTTCTTATAGTTAACCACGAACTGTTGAATCCCACAAAATACTTATTCTACATCGTTGTCAGCGTAAAGTCGCTATGATCCTTCCTATTATCCTTATAATGTTATTTAATTAAGTTACAATCACTTTTTACGCTTTACACAAAAAGCAAGAGGTAATAAAAGCACAAAACGAAACCTTGATAGCATTATTTGCCAACATTCGTTTAGCACATAAAGATGAAATCCTCACAATTTCATTTTTGTTTTAATATGGAAAACAACAAGCAGCAAATGTAACCAAATCCTGTGCGAGTTCATTCTCAACGTACTCGTATTTATTTATCAGTTTAAGCTCGTTTTTCAAGACAGAGACCAAAACGAAAATTTATACGGAATAGCAGAATTATTTTTCTTACAATTTTCATCCTGCTGCTGCCTTGCTGGTACTTTTTATTACATCAAACAAAGTAGATTTACTTGTACTCGTACACGTGTACGAATATGGAAATCACAGTGTACGAGTATTTGCCTTTGCAAGTATGTGCTGGTGAGCTTATGAGAATATTTTTCCCATATTATTATTTAAATTTTTTTTTTTTTTGCTATTTTTCCTTTGTTTTGGTCCTGTGCCAAGTAGGGTAAAGATTTTATTTCTTACATTTTATTTATTTCAAGTTTGGCTCGACATATGAACATGAGCAGAAGCCTAGTCTACTCACAAAAGGCAACGTCAATATGAAGGAAATAAATTTGCGCACATCCCCAAACATGTATGTGTGTGTGTGTAACAACGTGTTTGTGTGAGAAGCAATATCCTTTTTCCGGCTTGGCGGCAGAGTCAAGTGAAATAACTAACTAGAGACTTTAAATATCTTAAGAATGAACTCACACAATCAGGCATACACGAATTCATATTACAGGCACAAAGCACGAGCATATGAATATCTGTTTATGCTGTTGTAGCATGTAATCTGGTTATAAAGCACTAACACATACAAAAGTTTAAATCGTGATTACATTCGTCATGCTTCACATCATTTTTATGTTTATATAAAAGTCATATTGAAACCGAGATCCTTTTATGAAATTGCACTACGGCATGTGTTGTATTGGATTGTAGGCAGAACTTCATAATCTTATTTGTACCGAATTGTTGGTTTGTAAAATGATCTCGTGTTTGTTCGTGTTCGTATGATGTTCGAATGTCAATTTATGGCAAATAAAAGTTAATAAGTTTTTTTTCACATTTCTCTTTTTCCCCTCTCATAAATACAATCTAGTGCTATTTTGTCAACTGTGGGAAGAGAAAAACAATCAAGGGGGAAAAGGGGAATCCCCATTTCATTTCTCATATTTACTTCACTAGCAATTTTCCCTTCAAACTGAAATAAAATAAAACTTTATAGAAAAATGTTCTAATAAACAGCAAATGCAGCTCTGGGTGGAAGCCAACATCCTCTAAGTTTAAGTGCCGCTCTAAAAGCACTGCCACTCCAAAACGGAAAATAGGTTTATTTACGGGTTAGTATTTTTAAATCTATAATTTAACAAAAATTAACAATTAAAAGTGAGGAGAAATACTTTTTGGCAGTGCAAGTGGGTTAGACACATGGCGGAACTAGCTTCCCTCCATCTGCCGATTTCTTAGTTGCTGGTCTAGAATCCAAAAAGCAATATTATGCATTTTCTTTCGAAAAAACAATTAATTAAACTCCTCCATAAAAGCTTGTAATCAACAAAACTTCACTCCCAGTAAACAAAAACAGCTGATTTCGAAATTTCGATTTTCCCGTTCCCTTTTTTTTATTCCCCAAGGTATTTCTTTTTGACAAATAGCATTTTTTTTTAATTTTGTCTCAGAGATTGTATTAACTGAACAATGCAGTTCTGCTGCAAGTTTGTCTAACATCCTGATACACTATCCTACCAATTCGAACGACTTTTTAAATATGACAACTCTGTCGAATAGGATAAGAATAGGATAGTGTGACCTAAAAATTTTATGTATTTATGGGAAACAAAAGTTTATGAAAATTTTCCTAAAGTTACAATTTTCATGTGATCAGAGTTGCAATCAGCAAAGGAAAAATTGTTTGCCTCATTTTTGTATAAGAGAATAGCGCCAGCAATGCCATTTCGATGGAAATTTTTAAAAAGGGAGAGTATCACTATTAGGTTTTCGTCTAAATGAATCGTACGACTGTATAGGATAGTGAAACATGAGTTTTAGTGAGGAGAAAAATGTCATGGTTGGCAGCACTGAGCGAAATGTCACATACAGTGATGCATTCGCCACAGAGGGCTACCGAATTGAGATTAATTGTATGAGTATTTTGATGTTTTATATAAAAATATATGAAAACTGCTACACTAGAATATATAATGTGTATACTAAAGATATTTTAAAGCATACTTTTAGGGGCTTGTAGCAACAAAAAATGTAATTCTGGGAGACTCTAAATGTGAAGAGCATTTTGAAGCAGTTTAAAAAAGGGGGAGAAATAATAAATATTATAATGTGAACAACGGCAAACTAACTTGAAATAAAAATATATAAGAAGAAAAATAAAAAATAATAAAAAAAATAAAAAAATAATAAAAACATTTTTTTTTATTTTAGTATAAAACTTTTCGTTAACTTATTCACAAACAGGCGTTAAAACTGCCATCAAACACTCACCTGTTCATTGTCAACATTTTTATTCAAGTGCGGTGCTAAACTGCGCGCCATATTCACGTCTATGTGTACCTTTAAATACACAGAAAGCTCCTCTGTGAAAAGCTCTCAAGTCACGTTTAAATGCCTCTGCTCATGACTTTCTATGTATGTATGAAAAACACACCTCCTACAAATTGCTCTCATTTGCATTATTCAATACTTTATTTGTAACTGCTTTCATCAATTGCTTTGGAAAAGAAATTTAAGAAAAAATTACTTATTTAAACACGTTACCGGGAAGATGTGGGAGGGCTTCAGCAAAAGAACTCAAAAGGAAATTAAAATATAAATGTAACAGATTGATTTCTTTTATGATTTCTCACAATGAACTCAAATTCTCCAAAACATAACTCTACGCTGCGGACAGGCTAATAATTCGAATTAAGAACTTATGAAGAAAACTTTGTTTGAGCAACCTCTTCTAACGGGTGAACATTTGAAAGGAAAACGTTTTTAATTTTCTTTCTTCATTTACCCTCACAAGGACCCCATTCGTGTCAGTAAGATTTCTTTATAAGTTTTACTTTTTCCTCTAAAATCAAAGTAAATGTCAACAAAGACTATGGCCGAGTAATCCAAAGACGAAAGGAGCTCCCTTTCCCCCAGCCACAAACTGCTAACAAACTAAATATTGTCCTTGAAAATGGTTCTAAATGCATATCGCGGAATGTATTGCTACGCCACTGCCAATGAATCATTCTTATGTGCTGGTATTTGCTATTAAAATCATTTACTGGCTCCGAAATACTACGATGTTAATTATTGGTTGGTATTATTGATCCTACTCGGAAAGGAAAATTTAGCGGAAAGAAATATCGACCGATATGAAAAATGCAATTATTCATTCCGACAATATTACAAGCGAGGAACTGGATTTTCCATTACCTGAAGAAGAAGGTCCAATAAAGGATCCTGTTGAAGAATGACCCCGTTTCGCGGGGAACGAAATAAGAAACCAAACTGGTTTCTATATAAGAAATATACATTTCTTTCTATATAAGAAAGTATAGAATTTTTAATAAAAATAAGAAAACATTATTTACAATTCCATACATTTTTCTTCTTTCCTTTAACTTTCCGCCACAGAAATTGAGCGTAAGCAAAATGGAGGAAAATATCTATTTTGCGGAATAAATAATATGGCAATACTGCAACTGTAGAGATGATACCGCAACAACGGAAGCATACCGCAACGGTGGAATGAATAATTGGAAATTTTTGCTGCTGCGCAAAAAACGCTATCCGCTGGCGCGCAACGGAATCGAATTCAATTGCATAAAGTTTTTATTGTTTTTGTTATTTTCATTATAATTATTCTATTCTCTAATAATAGGGCATTGCCAGCTGTATTACACAGTATTGTGGTTGGCTTTAGTGAAGTTTAACTCGCAAGCGGAAGTAATCATGATGAGATCGATAGTGTAGGAAATGCCATCGCTCAGTCAATGTTGAAAGCTGCATCGTTAAGTGAACTATTGATAGGAACGTCGCCAAGTCAACAACAGTGTAGAGCATAAAGTGTTTACAGCCTTCATCGAATAAGTTTGTTTAATACAGTGGCAAGTTTGTAAATAAGTAACAAAAAGGAAATATTAGATATTTACACCGTGCAACAAACCATTTTAATGTATTTTTTATTTTGGTATTTTAGTGCGATTTAAGTATAAATTAAAAAAAAAAATGAAGTAAAAATGAAAGAGCGCTCTTTTATATTAATGCAATTAACGAATTCCAGCATATGTAATAGTAAATTTATTAAGTTTATTTATTTAGTATTTACGTTGTTAAAATCGGATTAGATGTACTATGAAAATCTGCGTATCTGGTTTCTTAAGGCAAGCTTGATAGCTCCATACTTTATTTTATTTAAAATGTTTAGGGGCGAAATTATCTTTAAACAATACTAAAATCGCAAATTTAGATTTTAGTGCGATATCGAGCTAAAGCCATTATTATATATAATTGCTAAAAAAAAAAATTTAAAAAAAGTATTGACTAAAAACGCACACAGCTTAAAATACTTGATTGGCAACACTTTCACAAATTTTTAACTGTATTTTGTTTATTCTTTCTAGTTTAAATTTTGATTTTCATTTAATTGTTTAATTGATTTTTTTTTAAACTTCCCATTTATTTTTAGTGGGCTCTTATTTGAATCTCCGAGTAATGCTGCTAAAATATTTGTGTAAAACTTGCCTGATAATCTGCTTTACCACTCAGCGAAATGGTTTTCAATTAATAGTTTCATTATATATTTTTTTTAAATAAAAAATTAATATTCAGTGGCATATTTTATTTTGGGGATTTTAGTGCGACTTAAAAAATAAGCGGTAGTTTCTTTAAGCTTTTTACACTTCCGGCTTAATTTTTTTTTTTGCGCTCCATTTCAGTTTTCAGTTTAAATTTCCGCTTCCTTCTTTTCACTCATCACCCTCTAAAATGGAAACAAATATTTTTCATCTGAATCTACGATTTTTACATTAATAAATATTTTTCCATTTATTTTACACTTTTCTTTTTTCGTGTTTTCATTTCCCACACATATTTAAAGGAATGAGGGGAAGGGAAAGGCCATGCTAGAGAATTCAGTTATTTGCAGCCAATATCAAGAAAATCATTTTACTGTATATATAAATATTTTTGCTTGCTTTAAAAATATGCAATGCCTTTTTATTGATAAGAATTGTTGCATTTTTATATTCCTTCAGTTTTCAAATAAAATTTTTGTTTTGTTTTTTTTTTTTGCAGCAATTTGATTTCCTTCTTATGAGCGTGAGTGTGTGTTTGAATTTTTCTTCATACATTTTTTAATTTGCAGAATGTTTTTGATTGAAATTCTATGCATTTGATTTAAAATATTTGCAGCAATTTGAATTATTTCGTGCCTGGCAGCGTTGTTTGGTTGTGTGTTGAGCATGTGCATGTGTATGTGTATGGGAGTAAGCATGTGTTTGTGAGCCAGTCCAGCTGTCAGTATTTTTAGCTTCCTTTCACTTTGATTTCAGCTTGATGGTAGTTTTGCTAACATATTTTCTGTCAATTCATTTCTCCATCAGTCCAACATTTAATGTCTGCCCTTCTCGTCCTCGACCCCTGTCCACCTCTTTTCCCTTTTTTGTCCAGTATAACAAATAATGCCACTCAAAAGCAGGCCAGTTATAGACGTTATTTAAAGTTAAAAATGCTTGCAAAAATCTGCATTAGAATGTATTTTACGTGTCTGTATATTTACATCCTTTTGATCCTTTTGCTGTCTGTATTATTGCATATTCTTTATACTTTTCAAACGAGCAATAACCGGAAATGTGCTCTGCTCAAAAGCATGTTTCTAATACCAGCAGTATAACCCAAAGAAATAATCAATTGCAATTATTTTTATTTGAGATAAATTGTTGTAACTGGTTTTATTTTCTTATTTAAGCATTGATTGCTTTAAATGATTTTCCACTTTAAATACATCTTTTCATATAGAGCTCTTCCTAATCAATTGGGCGGACAGATGCATTCTCAACTTGCCACTCAAATTGTTACATATTCAGTGTAATTTTCTCCTTTTTTTTTTTTTGCTGATACTTTGAGTCCTTTTTATTAAATCTGGTTTTAATTTGCTTTAAAGTCAACAGGAGAGGAGTTTAACAATTTCACCATGGAAAAAAGAAGAAAGAAATCCAATTAAGGATAGCTGATGAAAAAGTCAGTCGCATACTGGACAACTATTAAAGGCAAAAAATTAAATTGCTTCATCAGGTTTATATGAATCGGAAATGCACTTTACAAATTTTTACAGCGAAAAAAAGGACAGAGGAGGGGTAAAAAAAAATAGCAAGCGAAGTAATTGGAAAAGGTCAAGTATTAAACACATTCGGTGCTGCATAACTCAACGACATCACGACTTCAGATGTGGGTGGGAGCGTTTATTGTCTTGTAGATATCATTTTTTTTCAATTATTTTCTGTATTATTTTATATTTATAAAAATTTAAAACAAAAAAAAAAAAAACCAAAAAGAGAGAGAGAGAGAGAGGTAGAAAAAAAGAGCCATAAAAGTAATTGGAAAAAGTCAAGCAATAAACACATTCGATGCTGCATAACTTAACGACATCACGACTTCAGATGTGGGTGGGAGCGTTGTAGATATTATTTTTTTTAAATTATTTTCATTATTATTTTATATTTATAAATATTTATAACAAAAAAAAAAGAAAAAAAAGAGAGAGAGAGAGATAGAAAAAAAGTGCCAGCAAAGTAACTAAATAAAGTTAAGCATCAAACACATTCGAAGCCGCAAAACTTCACGACATCACGCCTTCAGATGTGGGTGGGAGCGTTTATTGCCTTGTAGATATCATTTTTTTAAATTATATTCTGTATTATTTTATATTTATAAAAATTTAAAGCAAAAAAAAAGAAAAGAGAGAGAGAGAGAGAGAGAGATAGAAAAAAAAGCCAGCAAAGTAATTACAAAAAGTCAAGCATTAAACACATTTCTGACTGCAATCGGCATAACTTCACGACATCATGAAATGATTTCAGCAATTATTTCAGAAATGATTTTAGAAAGCTTTATATTTAACTATTAAAAATAAATATTTTTTTTATATTAAATTATTTTTTAGCTTATTTAAAGTTAAAGTTAAAGTTTTTTGTGTTTTATTACTAAAACTTTTCGTTTGCACAAATCGAGCGCGTACTGTATATGCTCACACTGCTCTTGTCTCTGTATGGGTTTATCGATGGTGGATTAATATTTGTTGAGGGCGTCAGTTTGGTTGACCAGCTTACTTTATTCTTTTTGCAACCACATATTCTTTTTCATATTCTCTTTCAGATATTTTTCCATATTTTTAATATAAATCGTGTTTACTTTGATAAAAGTAAAGGGGGGAAACGCTTTTACATTTTACATTTATTTTTCTTATTTATTTATTCGTTCGACCTTCTCATTTTATTGTTTATTGTAAATAGTTATTTGAGCAAAAGGCGGTTTTTATTAAAAAAAAGAAAAACCTTTTTTAACAATAGAAATTAAAAAGGGAAATTGCAATATGATACATGTGGAACAGTTCATAGATCAGATCAGAGATATGAATGTGGTATATCTTTACAGGCAACAACACTATCCTTGGCAGTGTTGCCAACCACAGTACGATGTAGATTTGCGCAAACGAAAGGCCATCGAAGTGGTTCCTGTATTAGAGGAAAGGATGCTGATTTTTGTACTCTTAATTAAAACACTATTCAGATTTTAAGAATAAAGTGAAATCTTCCGTTGCGAACACCGCGTTATAGGAAAGGAATTTCCAGGCCTTTGAAGGGAACTTTGAACCAAATAATCTACGACGGACAGATCCTCCGCCAGACGAGGTCAGTATTTTTTGTGTTTAAAGATGAAAAAGTAATAAAATTGTAAGTTTCGCATTGAAGAATATATAAATAGGCTTTATCAATAAAAAGCGCTAATATGAATAAAAATCGCCAAAAATCACTAAATCGGCAATTTTTGTTTTACTTTATTACTAGCAAATATATAAGATATATACACATATGCTAAGACATAAAATAGACTGAAAAACGTAATATAAACGCAAGTTCAGCTTAAAAAAATATATAATTAGGCTTTTTCAACGATATGACGCTGCAATCACTAAGGGGATCCCCTTATAACTTACAAGGGTAGAAAAATATTTTTTTTATTTACTGGCAAATATATGTATGTATCTCAAACCGGTTCTAAATCGTAAAATAAATACGAAAGAGTAATAAAATTGCAAGTTACGCATTGAAGAATATATAAATAGGCTTAATCAAAAAAAAACGCTAATATGGCTAACAATCACCAAAATCACTAAGGCAGTCACCTTTTTTAAAAAGCATTTTAGCAAGTCATAGTACTATATTTGGCTGTGCAGGACCTTATAAATCCTTCTCAATGAATACAATTATGTTGCACGGAAGTAAACTTTAATTTTGCAAAATGTTTCTCATTACAAAAAAAAAATTCTATTGAAACTTAACAACAAGTTTAACTGCGAGCCAAGTGCGCAAGCGTTCCTGGTTTGATACTTGCTGATTATCATGGCTTTTTACTGCATTTTAGTGTATAAATTAATAAAATAATTTTTTTGTTTGTATTCTTTTTATTTGTTAACCGATTTTGATTATTTCCATACTGGATAATTTTGAGAAAATTTTGAGCCATCTGTTTCACTTTCACTTTTCCTATTTATAAGCAGCCTTCCATGCCTTTTGATGCTGAAGGATATAATACCATCAAAACGAAAAAAACCATCGAAAGCGGACGAAATTGGTTCAACTGCCGTTGTTCGCCTATGTGAGCTTTCACTGTACTACATTCTTAAATGGTAAAATCAATTATTAAACTTCGTGACTGGTTAGGGATGATGGAAATTTTTACTGTGCGAATATTTAAGAGGATTAATTTTAAAGCCGTTACTGCTAGAGTTGCCGTTACTGATAGACAGTTATTGGGATTATTCATATAAGAAAAGGAATCGGAATGTATGTGTTTATGCTTCTTAAATTTCCCATTATTGGCAATAACGGTTTTATAAATTGCGAAATATGTATTAAATTTGTTATTAAAAAAGAAAGAGAAGTTTTTAATTATATTAGCGTTTTTACAATTACAATGTTTCCGTTCGCTTTATTGCAAATTTCGAAATTATTTGTTACACAAACAAGTTCAAATTTAATTTAATACTAATCATAACATCATAGCATCATAACATGTAACATAATATTAGAATTCATTGCTTAAAGTTGCTCAAAGTAACAATCTGGTTTATTTTTCCTTTTAAATTGAAAATTATTGAACAGCTCCTCTCCGATACGTAGATGTAGACAGTGCGACTGTTTGTCCTTTCCAGTATGATCGCTTAGTAATAAACCTGATGAGTTACGACATTTGTTGTCCTGCTTAGATTACCTTTTATTAAAACTTTCATATGTTTGAGTGCCTAACAAACCGATTAGTTGCAACATTCTGATTCTGCAAACATGTTTTTGTGGCACTAAGAAAAATAATAGTATCTGTTTTTGTGTGTGACTTAATAGACTCAACCTCTCTGTGTAAATACCAGCACATGTGTATCCTAGTGCGACTTCTCCTGCAGTAACAAATAAATCTCCTTCTTTTTTTTTATTTTGTGTGTATATTTTCATAAGAATTTTTGTATCGTGTGGCTTGAAGGGAAACTTCTGGAAAAGTGTTGTCATAAATCTTTCTTTAGTGGTCTCACATGTTTTATTTGTAAATGTATTTTAACAATGAATGCTCTTATCAAAATCTACTCATATTTTCATTTGCTTTTCATTTTCTTCTTCTGGCAGTTTTTCGTTATTGTTTGCTTTTTTGCTACTTGACGAAAACAGCAAAAATTTTACTTGAAAAGTATTTTCCCTTTTTTTTCTACCAGCAAAAAAGGAAATCCAGGTCTTTATAATCCTCCTCTTTTCCTTTTCCCAATGTGGTAATTTGTTTTAAAAGATCTCCTGATTCTTGGAGTTAGCAAAACGAAAAAAGTCACAATATTTTCCTTACTAAAATAGATGTGCCTCGTAAGAAATTTATTGAAATCGTCTTTGAGTGTGACGTAGAGATATTTACACTAGAATGTTTCCTATAAACACAAGCACAGCAAGAAACCCCGTGCAGAGTTACACACACCAATTATACATTAGAAAAACGTGGGGAAATGGTTTACAGCAACAAATAAACCAATTTTGTTACAAACAGAAATTTTAATGATCTTTTAAATAAAAAACCAATTATTGAAATAATGTAAATTTATTACTGCAATTAAAAATAGTAGGGGAAATACTAGCATTTAATAAATTTTATGTATTTGATTGGCTGTATCATAATTATTTGAAATATTAAATGAAATTTAAAATTACCAGTTTTGAAAATAGTACTAGAAATAGCACTTTTTAAACCCTATCCATTAAAATGTTTTACATATCTTATTTTTGAAAATAGTAGTAAAAAAGTACTTTTTGAAGCCCTTATTATTTAACATTTTTTACATATTTCACTAGTTCAGCAATAATTACTTTACGTTAAATATGAAATGGAATATAAATATCCATTTGTGAAAATAGTAGTAAAAATACTACTTTTTAAACCGCTTACACTTTAATATTTTTTACGTATTTCTATACTTTAGCAAAAATTACATTACGTATATTATATAATATAAATGAGAATTTTTGAAAATAGTAGTAAAAAAGTACTTTTTGAACCCTCACTATTTAACATTTTTTACATATTTCACTAGTTCAGCAGTAATTACTTTACGTTAAATATGAAATGGAATATAAATATTCATTTGTGAAAATAGTAGTAAAAATACTACTTTTTATTGTATCTGCTATTTGAGAACTTTTATACAATCGTTTTGTTTTGTTATAATTATTTTAAAAATTTAAAAAAAATTTCAGCGACTGCTTTTGAAAATAGTAGTAAAAAAATTACTTTTTAAACCGCTTACGCTTTAATATTTTTTACGTATTTCTATACTTTAGCAAAAATTACATTACGTATATTATATAATATAAATGAGAATTTTTGAAAATAGTAGTACAAAAAGTACTTTTTGAACCCTCACTATTTAACATTTTTTACATATTTCACTAGTTCAGCTATAATTCCTTTACATAAATTTTGAAATGGAATATAAATGACCATTTTTGAAAAGAGCAGTAAAAATATTACCTTTCAAACTCTTTTTGAAGCGCTTAAAATTTAAATACTTTTTAAATAATTTACTAGCCTGCCCATTCTGTTATATATTAAATAATATTTCAAAATTTGCCTTTTTAAAAATAGTTGAAAATACTAGATTTTAAAATTTTTAAAATATTATACTAGCATGGCTTTATTAAATTTATTTTAAATATTATATAAAACTTATAGTAAAAACTGTTCCATATTTTATATTATATATAATATAATAACTTAAGAAGTTGCAGGATTCAATTAAGATTTACTATTAACAGAAGGTTTGGAACTATTTACTTTCGAAATAGTAGAGTAAAATAATACCTTTTTAAGGTATCTGCTATTTGAGAATTTTTATACTTTTGTTTAATTTTATTATAATTATTTTAAATGATAGGTTTTGAAAATAGTAGTAAAATACTACTTTTTAACGTATCTGCTATTTGAGAACTTTTATTTATTCGTTTTGTTTTGTTATAATTATTTTAAAAATTTAAAAAATTTTTCAGCGACTGCTTTTGAAAATAGTAGTAGAAATATTACCTTTTTAAGGTACCTACCATTGAATAACTGGTATGTACTCTAATACTTTGAATTCATAATTATTTAAATTGATCGGTTTTGCAAATCTAATGCCTTGGATTTATAATTATTTTAAATTATCAGTTTTGAAAATAGTAGTAAAAATACTACCTTTTTAAGGTAATTAAATAATACCATTTAATAACATTTAAGCACTATAATGGATTAACTCGATTACAATTATTTTAAATATTACAGAGGTTTTAAAATTACTTGTTTTGGAAATAATAGTAGAACTAATAGTTTTTTAGCTGCACACGATACCATTTACCCTTCATAATTTTAAATTGCATAATTTCTGTTTTTGCAAATAATTGTAAAATTATAATATATTTGAAGTCATCTGAAAGCTCACTTAATGCTACCAATGTTAGCGGCCCAAAAGAAAACAATTAAGGATTTTTAAAGCAGATAGACAAGACGTCTTGTGGTGCGCTGAAGCAAATCGGAGAGCGTTTGGTGATGGTAGTAGAATCTGCTGTGTTACCATTATTATACTTGTCGTTATAAATGTTGCCTAACTCAAAGCTGATTATAATTATTTTAATGGAGAATTTTTTTGAAAATAAAATTTATTTGATTCACGAGGTAATTAATTCTGTTTTATGGCTGCGGTAAATTTATTTCTCTTTAATATAATTTGAACTAAAAAAAATTATAGTCTTAATTAGAAGCATTTATTTGTTATTTATAACATTCTTTGGCCCACTTTCTTTTATGCGAATGGAATAGTCATTAATTAAATTTTCTTTTTTTTTATTAATAAATGCCAACAAAACAATTTTTTATCTATTTTCAGATGCTTTTAAACTAGTTGGCATAATTTAAATGATAATAATTCCTTTGTAAGCAAGTTCCTTTCGTTGCTCATAAACTTTAGAACAGGAAATAGTGCGCTAAAAAGAGCTTTTACGTGTACAAATGTTTGTAAACTTGTTTAACAAGCAATTGAAGGATTCGCTTAAAGAAAGTAGTTAGAATGATGATGGTTATGAATTAAAATATTACTGCTGTGTATCCTGTATCTGTGACTAGTCGATTTTAAGCTTCACTTAACATGTTTGATAATAATTTGATGAAATTGGCAAATGTTTATATTTAATCACATTCTGTAAACACTTCATTGAACAGCAAATATGTAGTTATAAGAAGAAAACAAATATAATTTCTTTTCTTAGAAAGCAATATTAAATACAATAGCAATAAAGCGTTTACACAATTTCTTTTGCACAGTGTTGAAAACTCTAAAAAAAATTAAGCCTGTTTAAATTAACAAGTAAAATGTTGTTAGTGTAACGATTTTTAAAGTAATCATTACTAAGACAAATTACACCAGGCCTTACTGCTATTCCAGCTATTTAAGACAAAGAATTTTGACAGTGGAAATGATTTTTCTAATTAATCCAGATTATATAATTAATCGCCAGTATCTTTAATAAATCGTTAGAAAAACAATTTTTGCGGGTGTTTGGCTCTATTAGCAAGATTAGATTGTTTACAGAAGGGGAAAATATTATCACCTGCTGATCTCCAATACTAATGCAAATGGAATGGAAACTATTCATGTAAGATTTATTCGAAAAAAATCATTTAAAAGTTATTAGAATAAAAAAGTTCTCCTAGTTTTATAAAACCTAGTTGTGCAGAAATGCAACCAAATAAGATAAACAAATAATATTATTTAAAAAAAATTAATTAAAAAAAATCCAATAAAAATTATTCGGATGAAAAAAGTTTTATCGAAAATTTTACCTGGCTAACATTTTATCCTGTTTTTAGAAAAATATATGAAATATTTAAAAAACGGTATTACACTTTTCATAATCCTCTATATTACTTTTTATATTTTATGCATTTTTAAAATTAAAATTATATGCTTTTGTTTAAGTTGTGTGGGCAAGTATTGTTTTATAATAATTTAAAAGGGAATATTTTACAATATACTTTTACACTTTTATCATTATGAGAAAGAGCCAAGAACAATAAAAATTAATATAAAAAAAAAGTAGAATTTGAGCAAATTCATATGTATGTACATACATACATATATAGAAATAAAACAAGTGTTTATTTAAATGCACAAAAACAAAGTCTTGCAAAAGAAAAAAAAACGCATACACACATTTATTGTGTATGACAGCGAGAGTGTAGTAATTGCAACGTTTACACAAGTTCATGTGAAAATGTGCTCTTAACAAAAAATATTAATGAATAGTGAGGCTTCGTTCATACACACACACACACACATTTAGATGCGTATGAGTATGTTTGTTGGTACAATGAATGCTAAAGTAAAAAATACGAAAACAAATCCAACTGTATTTTTCCTAATAAACAAATGTCCTCCTCTCACGTATTGCCATGTAGTCATTATCTCATTCTCACTTACATCATAACGATATCAACGGGCTGGTAACTAACGAGCAAGAAATGAGCATTTAAATTGGACAAACAAAAACAACAGCAAACAAAGGCTAACCAAAAAAAGAAAAGAATAAAAAAAAGAGAAAAAGTAGTGTGTGAGCGTGTGTGATTGGTGTGAGTTAGAATTACGCTAATGGTATCGAGCTTTACTATTTTACGTTTTTAAACAATTTAATATTTAGAGGCAAACTTGTACAAGAAATGGATTTATTTTCTTTCAGTTTGCTTAAAGTAATAAATTTAATAAAAAGTAAAATATAAAACTTTTCTGTTTTTATTTAAATGAATTTTGTAAATTAAACTGGGTATATCAAATGGATTATATATTATTCGCGTTTGCCGTTGGCACAATAATTTTTTTCCTGTTTCTATATTATTTAAGCATTTTTAAAATGACTTTTTTTATTAAAATTAAAATGTATTTATTGAAATTGTTATTTACCGATTACAAATTCAAAAAACGGAGATTTGAAAGAAAAATTGTTTATAAAACCAAAAAATAAAATTAATCTTAATATGAAACATTCTCTAAAAACAAAATTTATATTATAAAATTCTATAAAAATTCTTTAAAAAAATTGAAAAAATACACTATGCTAGGAAATTATCATATGATATTTAAATCCTTTCGATTTTTAACTATTTAGATGATAAATAATTGCTTAAGAAAATAAAGAAAAATGACAAAACAAAAAATTTTGAAAATCTTAAGAAATATTGCTGGCAAATTAAAAGAAATTTGGAATATTTATAAAAAAAAAAAATAATTGATCAAGAAAAAATGTCTAAGAAAATATAAAATTTGTTGAAAATGTTATAAAAACTGAAAATTATTTAATAAAATTAATATATAAATTGTGAAAAATTGTAAAGGTATAAAAAATTTCCTAAAATTGCAGAAATATGAAAAAAAATAATTATAGAATTATAGTAGCAAAGCAGATAACAGTTTAGAGCACAAGATTGCAATATTTATTGTAGGACCGATTGCTCAAAACTGTTCATTTCATAAAGTGTTTTCCCTTCTTAAGTTTTTAACACAATTTAAAAAGTTTATTAATAAGGAAAAATTTCAAATTTCCGCTTTTTGGGAAATATTTCTCTTAAAGGATTTTGCCCACAGTTGATCGACAAATTGTTTACAACCTATTAAAAAAAATTATTGTTCCTCCAATAAGTTGGTGATGAATCGATGTTAGGCCGATTGCTCAAAACTATTCATTTCATAAAATTTTTTCACTTCTTAAGTTTTTAACGAAATTTAAAAATTTTATTACTAAAGCAAAATTTCCAATTTCCGCTTTTTTGGAAATATTTCCCTTGAAGGGATTTTTTTTCGCTGTCGATCGACAAGTTGCATTTAACACATATTATTGTTCTCCATATAAGCTGCTGATGGATCGTTGTAGCACAGATTTCACCAAACAGTAGCAGGTTTTGCAAATGTAAAACAGCTGACATGTTTAGACGGATATTTTTTTTACTGTGAGCGAAAATATTCAAAGTGAAAGCACGTAAAAACAGATATTAAATAAGAAATAAAGAGGCCGCTCGCACTTATGTTGAACTTAAAACGCCTTTATATTTAATATGTAAAGGGAATTCTGCAAAAAAACCATTTGATAGCATTACATGGTTAACGTGGCGTATACTTGATATCCTATTATGAATAATTATTAATCATACGCCACATATTAAAGAAATACCACAGAAAAGCTTAATGCTTTTTGAAAGTGGTAAACAAACCCCGAGGCTTTGTGCGCATTACAATCTTTTATTATTATTACTATTATTATTATTTTTATTATTATTATTATCAAGCATACATTTATTCAGATACAAGTCATTATTGCATTTAATTTAAAAAACCATAATATTTACTAAGATCCTACTTAAGCAAATCTTTAGCATTATTAAATAAGTCTGTCCTGTCCATCTCTTATAGTTTTAGACAAAAGTTGTCCTTTCGTTTTTGCTTAACAATAAAAGAAATCTCTCGTTGCTTGCCAGAAAAACTAGTATTATTTTAAATAAAACACAAGAAGTCTGTAATAACAATGAAAACTACAATTCTATTTGCGTTTAAAAGAGGGAAATGGAAAAAATAAATACATTTTGTTTTTTACAGTTTTGCTGCAATTGTTTAAAACAAATTTGTTTAACAGCTGAGCCAGATTAATTCTGATTTGTTTGTATTTTTTCTTTTTATGAAAAGCCAAATAAATTTTGCTGGATTTTTTTTATGAATAATTTGAAACGGATAATGTATAAAATTGTTGTTGTTGTTGTTATTAATCTCTTTTAGTTTTGTTTATGCAGAATAACCTGAACTATAGTGGCTTAGCAGAAAGTAATGGTTATATTAACTTTTATTTGACTTTTTTTGATTTTATTTACATGGAATATACTGAAATGTGGTGGTTTTAAAAAGGTCAGAGAATTATAGAATTTTTTAGGAGAATTCTTGCTTTGTCAAGGGAAAGTTTTTCAATGTTTGAGGCAACATTTGTAAGGTAACTTTGAAAGGACTTTAAATTGATTTTAATTAGCAATTTCTGTTAATCACTAAAAAAGGTTAAAATAAATTGTAAAAGTATTAAAACTAATTATACATTTTAAGATATGTGGCAAAAAAAAAATCTTCTAAGGTAATTTTTTTTACACGGAAAAGAAATAAGAAATTTTGCTTTTCAAAAATTTGGTAAAAGAATTTGCAAAAAATATTTTCTTTAAAAAAAATATTCCTTTAGGGGAATTTTTTTATAAAGTCGAAGGGAAATTTTAAATTTTTCTTAAAAAAGTTCCTTAGAAGAATTTGCTTCAAATCAAAAAAAAATTTTAAATTTCCTTATAAGGGGTTTAATAAAACGTAAAAATTTCCTAAAGGGGAAACTTGGTAAAAGAATTTGCAAAAAATTTATTTTCTTTAAAAAAAAATTCCTTTAGGGGAATTTTATTAAGCCGAAGGGAAATTTTCTTTTTTACTTAAGAAGGTTCTTTCGAAGAATTTGTTTCAAATGTAAAAAAAATTTTAAATTTCATTATAAGGGGTTTAATAAAGCGTAAAAATTTCCCAAAGGGGAAATTTGGTAAAAGAATTTGTAAAAAATTTATTTTGTTTAAAAAAAATTCCTTTAGGGGAATTTTATTAAGCCGAAGAGAAATTTTATGTTTTACTTAAAAATGTTCTTTCGAAGAATTTGTTTCAAATGTAAAAAAAAATTTAAATTTCCTTATAAGGGGTTTAATAAAGCGTAAAAATTCCCCAAAGGGGAAATTTGGTAAAAGAATTTGCAAAAAATTTATTTTGTTTAAAAAAAAATTCCTTTAGGGGAATTTTATTAAGCCGAAGGGAAATTTTATTTTTTACTTAAAAATGTTCTTTCGAAGAATTTGTTTCAAATGTAAAAAAAAATTTAAATTTCCTTATAAGGGGTTTAATAAAACGTAAAAATTTCCCAAAGGGGAAATTTTTCCCTGCTCACATTTGCTCCAATTGGGCATTAGAAAATTACTTCTTAACAATTAAAATCTAATTAAGGATAGAAAACAAAGAAATTATTGCGACTGTTTACAGAAACAATTACAAAAATATTACCCACTAGGGATTTTTTTTCTTTATAGGGTTTTATATATATATATATTTTTTTTTTTTTTTGTAATGCCAAAAGAGTTTTATTAATTTTATTTGGTTAGCTTTTGATAAAAATATTTTCTTTCTACTTTTATTTTGCCAATTCCATTTAGATTTGCCCACAGATTTTAATGCTTTATTTTTTAATTTTGTTTATTTTATTTTTTTGTGCAGCTTATTTAACTAATTTCTTATTTCTGCTTGACATGATTCTTAGGTTTAATTTAGATGTTGGCCAGAGGCAATAGAGATGGCATGGCAACTGACTTAAAAGTATTTGTAGTAATTTTTCCTCTCCAGGATATCAGCAGAAGTAATATAAAACTCATTCAGCACAAGATTGCTGCGTTTTATTTTAAGGACTAATAAAGAACTAATAAATAACAGAAAACTTAAAAGGAAAACTGCAATGCAAGTACATGTTAGTACGCTGTAGTAATTTTAAATAAAATAAATGAAATCACTTTTACCGCGCCAACAAATGAAGCATATTTAAGCCACAATGAATGATTTGTTAGATTAAAAAATGCACTCCCTTTAGCTGTTAAAAATAAATCACTGTTTTAATTTATAAACAAATTGAGAGGAATGTTTAAGCCCACCATTTAAAATGAAAGCTCCAGTGAAATAAAAATATAGCATACTTTCAGGCTTTCATTTCAAACAAATTTTCATTTCATTTCTTTCATTTCTGATATATTCATTTCATTTTAAAAAGAATGCAAATAGATTTTGTACAAATAAAATTTATTAACATTTCAACACATATTTTTTTTCAAATTTCTTTCTTTTTTGCTTTTGCTTGTACATATAAAAAAAACAAACATAAATATTCATGTATTTATTGCCAACAATTGCAATGAAACGCACACACAGTCGTTTAAGTTTAAAGCAAGAACGGGGAGGGGAAAAGAATTTTAAAATAATCATGTTAAATTAATAGTTTTATTCCAAGTGACATCTGAATGGTGTGATATCATGTGCCATGTTTTTATAACATCAACGGTTAAACTGAAACATCAGGATGGATAAGAGAACCAAAAAAAAAATATATATATATCAGTTAACATACTAACTTTCATTTAACTTGAATTAAAATGTTGCAGAAATAAAAGCTTTTCAAGCAGTTGTTGGCAAGCAAACATATGCTTTATATCGTCGGTCTCAAGTAGAAAGGTCCCAACTCGCATTGTTTTTTTTTGCCGTAGATTTTTTTTTGTAATTTCAATGTATGAACTGAATATTAAAAAAAAATAAAAAAAGATGAATAAAAAGGGGGGAAAAAAATATTGAAAATGAGTTGTTTTGCTTTGCAAATACCAATACAATTAGGGTTTAATAAAACTTAAAAATAATATATTCAAATGAAAGTATCCCCAAAGAAAAATTTCCCTTTTCCTAATTTTTAGCTCAAATTTTGAATTAAAAAATTACATCTTAACAATGAAAGTATAATTGATGAAAAGCTAAGAAAAAAACAGCACAATTTAATACGAGTTCATGTAAAAATAATTAAAATTATATGTAACCAGAAAATGTTTTCAAATAACATTGAAATATTCCACAGATACTTTTCTATGGCCAATACATGAATGTTATACACCAACACTTCAATCTTTGTGAAGAAATAAGACAGCTAAATAAATATTTATTACATACAGACACAATTCATGAAACGATTACAATTTCTGCAATTTGAGTTGCTTAAAAATAAGTGATTTCAGTTTGAACTCAACGTTATTTTATTTATGGAATTCATTGACAAATTCTTGTTTATTTGATATTTCAATCACACTAAAATCTCAAAATTAATATTCAGTAGAAATTTTTGCTCCAAGAAATATTTCGACAGAAAAAGGGAAATTATGAAAAATCCCCTAATTTGTTTTAATAATAAAAATTAAAAAGTAAAGTAATTTATTTAAATATTTAATCGCTCTCTTTTCGACATTCCTCTATATTCTGTAGCATACCTTCCCCTCTTAATAAATCACTTTCTTAATGAGAAAGCACTTACTTAATAAAAGAAAGTGGTTTTGAAATATCATTGATGATAATTGCTCACTTAACTGTCTGAATTAGTATTATTAACAAATTAATATGTATTAATATATTTCTTTAGGCACTCATTACTAGAGATTTCATGATTTTTAATGGTCTTGAGCTTTTGTTGCTGCCTTTAAGGCACTCATTAAATTGCTCATAAAGCTTTTTGTAAAATGTTGTATACTTTTAGGCTTTCGTTAGATATTATCATAAATTCATAAAATCATTTATATTTCTTTGGTTGATAATTATTTTCTCTATTACTTTTATATTTTGCCTAAAGTTCTTTTATAAAATAAAGAGCCTTTTTGACAAACTGCACTCATATGCAAATGAAAATAGTTGTAAAACTTCATGTTTACATTTGCATAACTTTTCAAATTACACTTACACTTGCTGTCAATTGCATCTACATGCATGTGCTGCTGCCCCTACACACATATAGAAAAGCTATTTGTATTAGTTTACCGAAAACAGAAGTTTGTTTATTAATCTCATACTGTTAAAGAAAAACGAGGATGATTCAAAAATTAAGCAAACCGCTTCACTTAACTGTGAAAATTTCCCACAAAGGAAATTTTTAATTATTAAAATAATTGCACAAAATTTTTGATTTAATGTATTGTTTCTTATTAGTTAAGAGATTTTATAAAGCCCAAAGGAAACAAAGAAATTATTTATATTTATAAAATTTCCCTCAAGGGAATTTTTTTCTGAAATCATGTAAAAACTTTGCTTCTAGAAATGAAAGCCTGTATTCATAAATAATGAAATACTTTTAAAAATTTCCCTTCAAAGGATATTTGTTATTACTAAAACCCAAATTAAATCAGATTTTATTACTAATATATTTTTCTGGAACGAAATATTATATCAAGGTATATTAATAAAAAAAAAACAAAATAAATAAATAAAAAAATTAATAATTTATTTTAAGAAGTACAACAATTGATCAATTAATGTAATTACCAAGGCGATTTGAATTTGGAATTTTTGAAAAAATTTACAATAAATATTTAAACTAAAAAAAAAATAGAGAAAGAAATGTATACAAAAATGTCTACAAAACAAAATTTCCCACAAAGGAAATTTTATATTTCTTTAAGAAATTTATATTAAAAAATCTTGAAGACAATTCTGTCAACAAAAAGGAACATTTTATTTCTATATTTGTTTCAAAGGAAAAATTACCCAAAAGAGGAAATTTTTTTTACATAAAAGAATATTTTATATTTCTTTTAAAAATTGATATAAGTCGTCGATAAGACAATGCTTATAAAAAGAATAACAGTTTATTTATATATCTACTTCAAAGGCAAATTTATCCATAAGGGGAAATTTTTTATATTGAAGGGAATTTCACATTTTTTTAAAAATTTAAATCAAATAATCTTTAAGACACTTCTTATAAAAAAGAATAATAGTTGATTTCTATATTTGCTTCAAACGCAAATTTATCCATAAAAGGGAATTTTTTATATTAAAGGGGATTTCACATTTTTTTAAAAATTTAGATCAAATAACCTTTAAGACAGTTCTTATATAAAAGAATAATAGGTACTTTCTATATTTGCTTCAAAGGCAAATTTATCCATAAGAGGGAATTTTTTATATCAAATATATTTATTTATATCAAATAAATTTTAAAGATAAAAATTAAAATAAAAGGAAATTTTTTACGCGATTCATGCGATTAGATGTTTGTATATGTATATTCCTAAAAAAAAATTAAAAATTTTTAAATTATAGTTATGTATGTCATATTCATAATTACATAAAAACTACTAATTCCCTAGAGATTCTACTATTTCCCGTTCAGTAGAATAGTGGACCAGCCAGAAATTATTTACTGAATTTTCAAGGTTTAATGTTCCTTTGACCTAATTTTCCTAGTGCAGTCATAATTCTGGTGTAAAAAATCTTACTTGTGGGAATGCTAAGTCTGCCCTCGTATATTTAAATAAGAATTTTATATGCGATAGATGAAAAAAATGTCAAAAGTTTTGGTCCTTAAGAATAGAGTAAATTTGCATAATTTATGTATGCACAGTGTATCTGTGAGTTAGGAAATTTAGTAACTTGACATGCAACTCTGGCTGATAAATATTTGCGCTTATTTGTACAAAATATCAATAATATATTGGGATAGAATTTTTAAGCTTCAATACAGCTGTATTAAACCATTCAGGCTCGTCGGGCTTATTTGGGTACAGTTCGCTTCTGAAACAGGATATAAAAACTATTTAAAATAATTAAAAAATAAGGCTTTAGCAATTAAAGACGGGGAAGTCATATTATACCAATTATAGCGCAGCTAAAAAAAGGTCTCGGTGATAGAGAAGTACTGCCTTCAGATTGCTCAAGCCTTTAAAGATTACTGCTGTTATTTTTGGTCAACATAATCCACAAAAAGTATTTACCCATGGCGGAATTAAACGCAAATTTCTGCATGTTCTGGAAACATCGCTGTTGTGCGCGATAGTGTAGCAGAACAGCCTCTAATCTGAAAACGTCATGGCGCCCAACAAATAAGCACCTCATGAAATAAAAACGGGCTTCCGGTGTATAAAATTTGAAGCTGAACGATATTCGTTTACACAGCAAGCGAAACAATGCCATTTTTGCCGATGTAAATTAGCCGTTGCTCTCATGTGATTTGACGCCGTCCCACTGCTATCTTTGGCTACATTAAACAGAAAGTATGTTCGTCAATAAGCCAAGAACAATTCCAGAGCTAAAAGCCTCAATTATATGATATAGAATAACTGAAAATATGGACCATTGGAAAGAGGAATAAAAGCGAAGACATGGCAATCATTCGGCTGACATTTTGTTTCATATATATTTATCGAAGATCCTTCTATAATAATAGGAAATATTAAAAAAATTCTCTGAAAAGTTTTTAGTTCTTTTTTAAACAATACATTGTGTATTTGGACCTTTGAGCTGGCTGACCTGCTGTTGTTTCTCTCTCTCTCTCTCTCTTTTGTGCTCTCCCACCATAGTTTATAAACTTCTGTTTGTTGTTCCAATACGTGTCCATACGAGTTGGCGATATGCTCATGAGTGTTTCAAATGGTGATTGTTTAGTGCTCACTAAAAACTGGTTTAGTTGGCATGTACCACCCTCGAAGTTCGACTACTGTCAGGCCTTAGGAACCATGGTGATACTACTTGAGAATTTAACCCCCAACAAATTTATGTGTGTGTATGCACAGCAGTGAACACGTCTCATATTTGCGTCAGCCCTCTTCTTTTAACACATTTAAATATTTAGATTGTCTATGAAAAGTCTTTGGCAAACAGTTGCATATTCATTTGCAATATTTTTTTTATTCAAAAAAAAAAAAAATACTTTTATTCATTTTATTATATTTGCTGAAAATATATTTAAACAAAATTTAATGGAAAAAAGAATAAATGTAAAGAAATTTGTGCTGCTGCACGTAGTGAAAACATTCATACTTTTTGTGAAAGAATAAAACTTAATGTCCGGAATAAAAATCAGATTCGACAGGGTCTTTCAATTTAAACGGATCTTTTTTTTTTTTTAATTTGCATTTCGAGTCAATTATAATTTCTAGTGCATTCATGATGCAATGACATAGCAGAAACTCTGTATGCCGACCATATCAAGTTCATATAAGACTACTATGGCGTCAAGTCGCTCTAGCAAGATGTTCTATGACGCATCTAATAAGCGACATGTATGAGCAACATGGCGCTATCATTCATGTGAAATAAAATCAGTAGTTTCAGATAAGCGATATCTATGGAAAACCTATTTTTGGTATGCCCACTTACAATTCTCAAAATTTTTCTTACGTATTACCGATAAAGTATTTTGAAATATGAAGAAAATACAATAAAGTTGTACAACATATCTTACCAATGTAAGCAACTAATCTTTACAATTTGCTAATTAAGTAAAGACCCTTCAATGTTTTGAATGTTACAATTTCCAAAATAATTTTTTTTTATATTTTTTTCTAATTTTCACTAGAATATTTCAGTAACGAAGCCAGAGTCTCTAGTCGCATAATATACGAGTATATATATTATATATAAAATAATTTAAATTGATGACAGAGGGCATCTAAGCCCTCTTTATTTTAGAGTTTCTAAGGCAAAGTAAAACCATGAAATAAACGGTTAATAAAAACTAATTAACAGCTCTTATTTTGGCACCAGAATCGCTACAAGACAGCCTCTTCCATCTACCTACTTACCACTGGCCTTCACCGCCTCAATTTTTCTTTCTTCAAATTGTAGTATTGCAGGACTGTTGGTCTTAAAAAAAAGTCGCAGAAAGTACGGGCCTTTGCTGTGCACTTCCCATTACTCTTTTGATAATAAGAGCCTCCCTATAGAGTCTCGCGTAGTGGCTACTACTAAGCATAGAAAGAGTTTTTCCTTCCACTCTCTATATGAAAAGTCCAGCATTCGTTTCAATAAATTCAAAAAATAATACTTGCAACCTTTATAACCGCTGCTACCAGCTTTAAGTGATGCCCCCAATAGCATTACCAGATCTTAACGTGTAACGTGCCGTCAGCCAACTGTATGAACACACATTCTAATTTCATAAATTAAGAAAACAAAATAAATTAAAAATGAAATTTATTTTCGTTTTAACAATTATTTGCAATGGAACAAGTCCGCACGCACAAGTACAAGTGCTGCCACTTGTTCTACATCCTCAAATCTAAATTTTCTTTAGATAATTTCAATTAAAATTAACAATGTTTTTAAGCCTTCACACCAACATTTAATACCCCTTCGGCACTCAATGCCTTGAATAAAGTCGAGAATGTCATGAAATAAATTAACATGCACTTTTTCCTTTAATGCGAAAGCAAGAATGTGTGATTTAGGTACTAACAAGTCTAACACATACAATTAAGTGTTCCAACACACCCGTATGTGTGAATTGTCGCAGCCTTAAACTTGTGTGTATGTATGACTGCGAGTGTATATTTAAGTGTGTTTGTTGGCTTTTATTGTTGTTGCTTGTAGCAAAATCATTTTGTTTTCTTGGCAAAGCCTTTAATAATATGCAAATATACACAGTGGTATTTAATTTTAAGATCAAATACAAAGTTATAATACAAATTCATGTTTTAAGTCGGTTGGACATGTTGTACAACTTTATTTTATTACATTTATTTTTCAAAGCATTTTAGTTGTATTCATAAACAATTGATGAAGTTATAACATGCTGCAGCAACAGATTCACTTAAATAAATCGTGCTCTAAACTGAACCGTACATAAATACTAGTGGAAAGGTATTATGAGCCAAATGCCATGTCTATACAATATAGAAATGTTATACATGATGTTATAATATTAAATACTCTTTTACATAACCATGCTCCTCGCCAACTTGATACACTTTTGGAAATGATTTGTAGCTGTTCGTAGTAAGTTGGTTGGACACGTTGTACAACTTGATTTTGTTTTGTATCTTTTTTTCAACACATTTCTACACCATGGGAAAAAATATATTAAAGTGTGTAAATAAAATTTATAATTAAAATATATAATTTACCCTTTAATCTAAATTTAACGGAAATGCAACTGTTTGTGAATGCTAGGGTAAAGCAAGCCCCTTGGTAATCATTGGTCGAAGACAACTAATTGTATTCAAGAATGTGAGATTTAGCAGCAAAGCTATTTATTTACAAAGCTCAGCTTTAAAAACTATATAAAAAGGCTTTATCAAGACAAAGCGCTAATTTGACTAAGGTAGCTACCTTATGAAAATCGCAATTTTTTATTTTCCTGAGTTGCCAGCAAATATAAATGAAATATCCTCGTATTCTAAGACCAAAAATCAACTAGAAAAAGTAAAATAAACCCAAGTTTGGAATTAAAAACCATATAAAAAGGCTTTATCAAGAAAAAGCGCTAATTTGACTTTGCAAATGTAAATGAAATATACTCACATTCTAAGACAAGCGAAGATTAAGATATAAAAGATTCAAACTATTTCTATTTATTTAGTAGTTTGTAAAGAATAATCACATAATATCCGTTCGATAAGTTGCAAAACTTTTTTTTGAATTTAATTTCAAAACAGTAAATTGTGACTACTAGTGTAATGACACCAGACGTTGAAAGTTTTCCTATGAGATTGCAAAATGTACAGCACTGTTGTATGAAAGAATGCGAGAAATGTTGCAGACGTTGGTTTTGGTGTTATTTTCCTACCTTTCTTAAAAACCTGCTTTATGCGATAAAGAAAGCTAGAAAGTGTAATTTTATTGTTTATGGAAACACTGGAAAAACTACTACTACGCAAGCCACAGATGCCGCAACCATTGATGAAACTTGCATGAATAAGTTTCTGTTCCGCGAAAGTTATTTCGATTAAGGCTGGCTGAGCCTAATAATGCAAAAAGGGTTGTGTCTGGTTAATAAGATATTGAACAAGATTTCATATTTTAGGAATTCTTAAAGGTCGGTGGTAACAAATCCGTTCGACATGTTGCACAAATAAAACTTTACTTTGAGTTTAGTTAAAAAAAATAATGTGTGACCATATTATTCCATAATAATTTTCAGATCCACAATTTTAATAAGCTATATAGAATATTTGGACGTAAATATCGGTGCGTAGTTAAATATTGATATATTATTTTCTATATAATGGTGTTCTGACAGTGGAATATTGATGGTTGCTTAGGCTATTTAAAAAGCTAGAAACTGAGAAAAGCACTTTGAGATCTCTGTGAATATCCAAAACATAAAGCAAGAAGCATCACTTGTATTCCTCAAAGTTTCAGTAACCTTAAATCGAAAAGACTTTCGTAGAAAATTAAGTTGCTCATAGAAGTTTAATCAATAAGTTGCTAACTTGGAAAGTAACTTGGAAAATATTATTTTAAGGTCGTAATCTTTACCTTCAATACCTGAAGGTCTTGAAAAATCGTCACTGGGTTTCACTGTACGTTGAATACAGTTATTTATGTACTCAAACAGATGTAGCTTACGCAATTGCACACACACACACAAACACACACACACTACTTTGCCTAACAATAAAATTCGCTGTAATTTTTTCTTCCCACACCTTAAAAGGAAACACATGTTTCATAAAAAAAAGTGCAATGAAAAAATTTAATGAAAAGACATAGAAATAAATTGAAAATTGTTTAAAACAAAAGTTGTTAAAAAGAACTCCTGAGGGAGGTGACACCAGACTTATGAAAGGATCGCATTAATGGCAGACAGGCAAAGAAAAAATCAAAGCCTTTTTCCACTTTGATTGCTTGACAGCACTTTATGAAGAGTATTCCACTCTGATAACTTTTTAAAGTTTTGCCGCCAGTAATTATGATTGAAAAGCAGAGGTTCTCAAATGTGGCTCTTTTTTTGGAAGACTGACAAAATCATTTGCAAAGTCTGCCTACCCAGTAAGCATTCAAGAAAAATAAGTTTTTTCTTTTATTTATAATTAAATTGTATTAATTTCAGTTAAATCGAATTATTAAGAAATTAATAATCAACATCTGTTGGCAAATGTAAAAAGTTAAAATTTTTAATTTCTGTTTTTATTACATTCAGTGGCATTAAATCTTCTTTATTACTTTCCATACCTCAAATATCTGCTTATAATTTAATTGGAATTAAATTGTAATTAAATTTTAAAACAAAAAAAAAATTATTTATGGATTTTTAATGCGCCACTACCAATTTTCATTTTTCCCCTAAAGAATAAAATTTATTCACATTTGGAAATGAATTTAATTGGAGGTAATAAATCCGCTGCATGTAATCATTCGGGCCAATAATTATTTAAATTACTTTTTAAATTTTAATTATCTTTTTATCTTTTTTTTTTTAATATCAAAATAAATTTACTCTGAATTGGCCAGAAACAAAAAGAATAGACATTGAGGATTTTAGAACAATTTTGTTTTTAGTTCAAAACCGAGCAACTTTTTAAAAAACGAATTTTAAAAAATTCGACCGTCTTCGACCAAAAATATCGTCCAAACGGAAAACCTACGTCGATATGCACTATTTTATATGAAAGAAGAGATTTCGAAAACAGCTGAGCTTATATTCAAAATCGGTATAGACTTTGAGTAATATAATATTTAAATATGCCTTCTATGCCCATGGAGGTGCAAGCGGCCTCTTTGAGAAAAAATATTTGACGGAAAAACATAAGCCAGATATTTTAGAAACAGCCTATTGTGTTGCCTTTCCGGCCATATAGCTTTGATCCGCTGACAAAGAGTGATTTAGCCGCAGTGGTCATATCCCTTCCAGAAGTGTACTATATGAGCATTTTCCACTAATTCATATTTTCAAAGGCTTCTACCAAATTTCGCAATTTCATTTCAATTATTCAGTAGAATAACGTTCGTCGTCGTGTACGGTTGATTATTCTTCTTATCGCATAAAAGAAAACCAAAAAAAAAAAAAAAAAAAAAAAAAAAAAAAAAAAAAAAAAAAAAAAAAAAAAAAAATAAAATTAATCAAATACACAAGGACTACATATTTCTTAAAATTAATAGTTCAAGAAAACGGTATAAAAAAAAAAATGTTAAACATAAACACTGTTATTGTGCATTGCATTTAAGTGAGGACAGAGACAAATAAAAATTGCATTATTCCAGTGATACGAAAATTAACATTTTAGAAACTTACCATAAAGTTTGTGTTCGTTCATTGGTTGTCGTTTCTATTCTTTAATGGAGGTCAATTCGGCATGCAATAAAAAACAAACACAAGCAAAAATAGAAAAAAATACCATCAAACAATATATACTCAGTCAACAAAATCAGATACTATTTCAAGAAAATTGTCAACGAAGCCAAAATGAACAGCTACTGTACAATCAATGGCAATATGCGACCAATGGCTGGCAGGATGCAAATAATGAGATCACCCGATTGAATGCGTTCGCATCGGAATTACAAAAACAAATTGATGAGCTCAAGGAAAATCTGCTAAGAGGAAGACCGGCTACTTTTTCGAGGGCTGGAGGATCAAAAACTTATATCTCATCAAAAGCAAGTACACCAACACCTGTTAATGATAAAGAGACTGATTTTCATACAGATGAGGATGAGTTAGCTAAGGAGACTGATTGGATAAGGGTCAAGCATAATACCAAAAAAAGAAAAATGAATACACCACCCTCGCCAGCTGCTCCTAAAAACAAAAATATAAACAAACAAAATAATACTGAAAACACCAAAAAAGAACAGTCACCTCCACCTATCATTGTGGACAATGTTTCTTCATATGAGGATCTATACCAAGAGCTCATAAAAAGAATCAATAACCAAGTTTTTCAAACAAAAATTGTTAATAATACAACAATTAAAATTAATTGTAATAATACAGAAACATACAGAGCTGTAATTGAAATATTAAACAGACGTGAATATTCGTACCACTCATATGAAAATAAACAAACTAGACTCATTAGAGTTATGGCTAAAAACTTGCATCATACATGCAGACCAGAGTGCATTATAGAAGAACTAACACATAAAGGATATAAAATAAAAGCAGCAGTAAATAAATTAGCGTGGAAGCAAAAAACTCCACTTAATATGTTTATGCTATTCTTTGAAAACAGTGAAAATATTGATAAAATATATGAAATCAAAAATATCCTTGGTTGCAAAGTAGAAATTGAGCCAATTAAGGCAACTAAACTTGTCCCGCAATGTAAAAGATGCCAATCATTCGGGCATACTAGTAAATATTGCAACAAACCAGCCAGATGTGTCAAATGTGCTGGTAAGCACTATACAGTGGAATGCCAAAAAAGTGATAAAAGTGAACCCAAATGTATCCATTGCGGAGGAAATCATCCAGCCAACTACAGAGGATGTATTGTAGCAAAGGAATTACAAAAACTGAGGACCAACAAACACCAAAAATCTGAACTTGCTGAAACTAATAAAGTCAACAAAAATAATATTAAACACGCTCCAGAAATGCAGAGTGTAAATAAAACAAAGAACATACAAAATAAGATAACTTACGCCTCGGTCACTAAAATGAACACAGTAGAAAAAAACATGGCAAACAAGCAAAATAATGACATTAACCAAAGTCTACAACTCATTCTGAACAAAATGACTGAACTTGAAAAATCATTTTCAAAAATGAATGAGAGAGTGAATAAATTGGAAAGTAGTAACAAAAAAACTACTCCCAAATCAAAAAAGAAGTAATGGCCAACACAATTAAAATTCTGTCGTGGAATGCAAATGGATTGCCTAAACGTCAAACTGAGGTACAAGCAATCCTAGACATAAATAAAGTGGATGTGTGCCTAATATCAGAAACACATCTAACTAAACAATCATTTATTAAATTTCGAGGTTATAAGATATATCACACAACCCATCCAGAAAACGCTGCAAAAGGTGGAAGTGCAATAATTATAAAAGAAAATATAGCACATTTCGAAGAAAACAAAATTCAGTCAGAAGATGTACAAGCCACGATGATAAGTATTAGAACCAAAAATCAAAATATTACCATAGCTAGCCTATATAGCCCTCCAAAGCACAATATTAAACAACAAAGATATTTAGAACTGTTCAAAACTGTAGGAAATCGATTCATCATCGGTGGTGACTACAATGCTAAGCACACACATTGGGGATCGAGACTTACAACAACAAAAGGAAAAGAATTGTTAAATGCAATTCAAGATTATAAATGTGAGGTCATCTCTACTGGAAAACCTACATACTGGCCTACTGATCCCAGCAAAGTGCCAGATCTGATAGACTTTTTCGTCACTAAAAATTTATCAAGTAACTACATGCAAATAGATGAAATCCTGGAGTTAAACTCGGACCATTCGGCTATAGTATTAACACTGAGCGAAACTATAATTTCTAAGTCAACTAATCCGTGCTTAGTTAACAAAAAAACAGATTGGAAAAGCTTTAGAAAATCATTGGAAGATAAAATTGAATTAGCAGTACCACTACAAACCGAAGAACAACTGGATTCTGAAGTGGAAAAACTGGTCAGTGATATTCAGAACGCAGCGTGGCGAAATACACCTGAAATTAAAAGAAAATTGAAAGGTAATCACTATCCTAAAGAAATAGTTAATATTGTTTCAGAAAAAAGGAAGGCGAGGAAAAAATGGCATCAAACCAGAAATCCACGCGACAAAACCACACTGAATAATTTAACATCACAATTAAGAAATGAAATCAGTCAGTTAAAAAATGATTCAATAAGTGACTTCCTCTGTACAGTGACTAATGACTCAAGTACTGAGTATTCACTTTGGAAGACTACTAAAAATCTAAAGAGACCAATTATGCAAATACCTCCAATCAAAAATGCAGATGGCAGTTGGGCCAGAAATAATGAACAAAAAGCAGCAATATTTGCAAATCACCTTGAAAATATCTTTCAACCCAATGCAGCCAATGACACTGATCCTCTACCTAATATTATAAATCAATCAGAGAGGCCGATACCACACGTCACACTAGCTGAAGTCAAAAGAGAAATCAAAACCAACATCAATCCCAAAAAAGCACCTGGATTTGATCTTATTACTGGTCAAATACTAAAGGAACTCCCAAAAAAAGCGTTATTGAAAATAACAAACATAATTAATGCAACATTTCGCCTACAATATGTGCCACAACTATGGAAATTTGCAGAAGTCATTATGATACCAAAGCCAGGGAAGCCGCCTCATGAAGCAACATCATATCGACCAATATCATTGCTGCCGGTTATATCAAAGTTATTCGAGAAACTGCTTTTGAAAAGGTTGAAACCAATCGTCGAGGAAAAACAACTCATTCCTGATCACCAGTTCGGTTTCCGAAATCAACACTCTACGATTGATCAAGTACATCGAATTACCAATATAATTGAAAAAGCGCTAGAAGAGAAAAAAGTTTGTTCGACAATATTTCTGGATGTTGCACAGGCTTTCGACAAAGTTTGGCATGAAGGGTTAAATCATAAACTGCAAAAGTTTCTTCCTGCTCAGTACTCAAATATCATAAGATCATACATATCAGAACGTTATTTCAGAATAAAGCAAGAAGATGCCTATTCTGATCTAAAGAATGTACAAGCAGGTGTACCACAAGGAAGTGTACTTGGACCAGTCCTTTATCTCCTGTACACTTGTGATCTGCCTACTTGTATAAATAATACAGTCGCTACGTTTGCTGATGATACTGCAATAATGGCCACTGGTGACAACAACATTGAATCAGCAGAAAAGTTACAAACAGCCATTACTGAGATAGAACGCTGGACAGTGAAATGGCGTATAAAACTCAACGAAACCAAATCTGTGCATGTTGATTTCACTAATAAAAGAATCGACCACAAACCAGTCTATATAAATGATCAAATAGTTCCGTACGAGAATTCAGCGAAATATCTTGGCATGACCCTTGATGCAAAACTGAGGTGGAAACCACACGTCAAGAAAAAACAAGAAGAACTCAAATTAAAATACAGAAAAATGTACTGGCTATTGGGTAGACATTCTGCCCTGTCAATATACAACAAGTTACTCTTGTATCAGCAAGTCCTCAAGCCAATCTGGACTTATGGTATTCAGCTCTGGGGCTGCACCAGTCAAAGCAATAGAATGATTATTCAACGATTTCAAAATAAAGTAATTCGTGCCATAGTTAATGCTCCGTGGTACATCAGAAATGACAATATACATAAGGATTTGGATGTGGAGATTGTCGACAACGTTATCAAAAAATTTGCACAAAGTCATGAACAAAGACTTCAACACCATATCAACACTGAGGCTCACCAGCTCCTCGGCAATGTTGACATAATCAGACGATTAAAACGAGTGAAACCTTTTGAACTTGTGTAAAATAGTGAGCTAACTACAGACAAAACATCAAACTCAGTCGCATGAACGTATATAGTGACCAAAATATTTAACTTTAAGAGAAATAAAAAGTATATATCATAGGATAAGTACTTTGTAATTTTAACCGTATCAATTTAAGTTAAAGTCAAATAGCTTATTAGTGTTAAGATACTAGATTGCTATAAAATAAATGCACCAATAGGTGTTGTTTATACAAAAAAAAAAAAAAAAAAAAAAAAAAATTTCAATTATTCCATAAATTCAGTTTTGTAGCATATTGTGTAGCCTTTCTACTAACATATGTAAGTTTGATGCGCAGATAGGAAATGGATGAGCCATAGTGGTCATATCCCTCCCAGAATTCTTCTATATGCGCCTTTTCCACTAATATTTTCAAAATTTTCTAAATAATTTCACAGATACATTTTCGCTATCCAATAAATGCAGTTCAAAAGCCCGATTTCTTGCCTTTCTGTCTGCATCGATTTAATCTGCTGAGGAAAAATGGTTTAGATGCAGTGAGGGAATTTCTAGAAGAAGTGTGGAATTCCATACCAATTTATTACAATTTTCGTAGAGAAACTAAAATATTGCATGAGATAAACTTTTAAACCGTACTTAACTCGACGTGTTTATCTTCACACCCATTCAAACTTTCCAACTTTTCACTAAATCGGTTGAGTGCTTTGTAGGGTTCGTTTCTTTTAACCCCCTTCTCTCAAATTCACACCATTTAGCTTTTAAGAATTGGCAATCGCAAACTTTCATATATATCACGAATACCGCTTTACAGTGTAAAAATACTCTTCATTAATTATGCTTGTATGAGTGAGATGGAAAGAAAATATAAAAAAAAATTTCCTTTGTACCACACAAGAGCACAAAATTCACATAAATCACTTCAATACACTCCCACTTTGGACCAGCAGACAACACAACACAGCACAACACAACGCAACACAACACAACACAAGACAACGAATACACAGGCACGCAAACACTACAAAATGCGAAGTTTTTATTGCTTATACAGGAAGTAGCCCGTGATATTATGAGAAGCGCGTAGTAGGATGTTTGGCACTGTAATAAAGGCGGTTTAGTTACAACAAAGTATGGCATACTATATATCATTGAAGAGGTCTCGGAGCTTATTTTTTTTATAACACTTTCAATTCAATTAATTTGCCTTCTATCTAGATAAATAAATTTAAAAGAAAAATAAATAAATTAAAGAATGAATATTTTTAATTAAACGAATTTCGTAAGTTAAAGTACGATCATATATTATATATCATTGGAGAGGTGTTGAAGTGTAGTTTTCAAAAATATATAAATTTATTTATTCGTTCTTATTTTGCTTAAGAAAAATTTTAAGAAGAAAACAAATTAAATTAAATTGATATTTTTAATTAAATGAATTTTTTAAATTAATGAAATAATTGTTCAGTAATTGTTCAAAGGCTATATCGGTAACATAAAGCAAATGCTTTTGTCTTTTTAATTACTCGTTGTAAGACAATTAGTATATTGCATGATACGATACAAAAGTAGAAAGGAATTTTCTATATAAAAAAAAGAATCTAAATAAGGCCATGATTCACTCTGCTACGCAGCCGTATTTGGCTTAAAAATGCATCGGAATGAAGGATTTTTTTCACAAACCGTTCAATTTGAAAAAACTTATGAAAATTTTTTATAGAATGACAATGACTCTGAGATACAACACTGCAATCCATTTAACAGCTGACAATTGACATTTTGAATGGAGTTGCAACAGAGCACAACTCTGTATTAATATTTAGTTTTCCTTTCAGATCTTGGTTGCGCGATGACGACCATTTTTGTTTGCATGGGCATATAAGTAAGCACATTTGTCAGACTAGGAGCAAGAATAATTCATAAGTTTTGAAAAAATATATGAAATAGCTTTTTTTGTGGGCTTCATGATATGCGGAAATCAATGGCCGGCCCATGGTGAAGGGTCTAGGTGCATGATTAGACATTGTCCGTTTCTTATTTAGGTGGCATTCGTATTGCCGACATGTGGTTCCACAAAGACGGAGCCGCAACCCAAACATCGGCCTCCACAATTGATGAAGGAGGAATTTCACATAATTGACCAAATAATAGGCCACTAAGATTATGCAGTTTAACTCCACTCTATTATTTTCTCTGGGATTATAAAAACTTACATCAAAAGCCTCATACAACAGCGGCAATTGAACACTTGGAAACAGCATCTGCAGAGTTATCGGTGAAACCAGAAAAAAAATAAAAAAAGTGGTTATCATTTTTAACCCTTTAAAGGTGTGAGTGTTTGTTTAGATTTCGGGAAAATGCTAAACCATATTCGAAATGTTTTTGGATTGAAGGCAGAACGAGAGCAGAACGAGAGCAGAACCCTCGTGTAGAACTTAAGCGCCTCTAGCCAATCGCACTGGCTGATTGCATGAATACATTCCCCCTATATTTCGATTTATTTTCATTTAAATAAAAATTTCCAATTGCTATTGACCAGGAAATGGGTATGAACCATCTGCTCCAGCCAATATGGCAAAATTAAATTTTTAATTAATTCTAATTGACTTAATGGAGCATCATTAACAGCTATTATTAAAACACCTCCGCAGCTGCCTTCTTGCTTTTAAATTTTAAATGAATTGTTGTTCGTCAAGCATCGCCCCTTTTAAAAAATTGCAGGGCTGTATTCCAATTAAAAAACAACAACATGTAATTGGCATTGAGTTTAATTTCAGCACATGTCTCTGTTTCTTCATTGTTAGACATTCTCTAGTTTATCTTTCCTTTATTTAATTTTTTGTTTAGGTGCCTCTTCAAGGTTCCTCTCGTGCTAAAGTTAATTGTTCTATTGGTATTGAGGAGTGAGTGAGTGGTTGTCGTTAATAAAAACACATGTTGGAAAACTAAACGAAGCGGTATTAATTTCTGCAGGTTTTGAAACGAAGAAGGGCAGGAAATTTTTAACCAACAAAAATTTTGTATTGCAGAGGCGAATAAGTGAAATGAATCTGGTAACAAAGACGGCTACTGCAGTTTGTCGACAAACATTGTTCTTAGATGAATTAGTTATTCCATTGAAAAGAGTAGAAGAGAGGAGTGGAAGAGAATGACATGACTCTTAAAACAAGGCTCGATAAATATGTATGAGAGAGTTTTTTTAGAGGTTAACTAACTTGAGATGACAACGACGTTTTATTTGACAAGGCATTGAACAGCTGATAGTGACCTTCACTTTAGTTTTGTTTGACATTTCATTCTAAAAAGGGTGATCCTGTCAGAAGATTTCTGATGTACTCATATACATATTATATAAGACAAACTTTTTTCTCATTTAATTTAGTACCTACACAATCTTACGATTTGTTAAATACGGCATTTCTGCTGAAAAAATAGTATAGTATGACGTCAAATTGCCAGATTTTTTATGACAGTAAAAGCTTATTAATATTTTCCGGCGATTATACAATTTTCAGGCGATCAGAGTTGTCTTTATTTCAATCAGCCAAGAAAAAATTAGTTGCATCATTTTTATATTAAAGTGTGGCACCAGCAACGCCATTTTAATACGTTTTTTTTTAAATTAGAAAGGTTACAAATGATGCCAATGCCTTTAAAGTGGAAACTGAAAAAATTGGTTTCAATGTTTTCATACGATTGTTATGTTTTAAATCGTTATGACTATATAATTTACTGTGTATATCACACAAGAATGCCTTTGAACGATATAAATTTATAATTTTACTAAATTTTCTTTATTTAACTTTTATTTTTTCTTTATTTAGCCAGCACTTCTATTTGAAAACGTTTCTGGCAGAGTTGTCAAGTTTATCATTTAGACACATTTTAACAAAAATTTATATTTATATGATTTTAACAATAATATAATAATATAATATCATTAATATAATATCTAAATAGCGAACTTATTATTTTTATTTAAATTTAAATAAATAAAAAATAATAATACAGTTAAACTGTAAAATAGGTTTTTTTTTATTGCAGTAGTGCAGTAAATTTGCATACAATTTCAAAGGTGGTAACAGTGTTTTTCAAGTTGTCACTTTCATTGGCAAGTAAATTTAGTAGCCACTAGACCTCCATTATAAAATTTGTGTTGATGTATTGAGTTTTTCGAACTGCCCGGGCCATGTGTAAACGAAAGATAAGCAGAGTCCATCAATTTGTGAAAGGAGGCTATAAAAAAATGCGGTCTTCTTTTTAATGCCACTAAGATATGCTGTAAATGTTTGCTGGGATGCGATGAACAATTAAACCTCTAAAAACAAGCGAACCGCTTCTTGTACGTTCGCATAATAAATTTGCGTAAAAAGAGAGAAAATGTTTTTTATTGCCTGTAACTTTTCTTGTTGTCAATGCCAATGTTTCTAATTTGTTCATTGTCTGTCCGAATGTCCACCCCCTCGCACTCATTTGCACGCACAATTCTATACAAGTTGGCTTGACATTATTTTTATTGTACGGTTTGAATTGTTAATTTGTAGTCGCATTTTCAGTTAAATATTTTTTGCTTTCTTTTCAATTTTTATGCGACTGGCAAAATGGTGCGTACGAGGATATTTTGTTTGCTCGAGCCTCTGAAGCAGAAACTAAATGGAGTGAATTAATTAAAAAAACATCGGATTTGAATCCGATATGAAAAGTTCAGAACCTTCTTTACACGGGAAAAGAAAGTTGTAGATGAAAAATTGTTCAACTCCCATGAAACAGCCTGTCCAAAGGAACTTCATCTTCATACCCCAACAGGAATAAGAAAAGTCCTTTAAAGAGCGTGTAAAAGTTTAAGGAGTGAATGAAAGAATTAATAAAAAAAAATTATTCTTTTCCTCAGCGATATCGAGTTGGTTCCATAAATGATCGTTAGCCGGCTGAAGAAAAATCACTGACCATTATGCTAAAGATCTTGATGATCCACCCTAGGCAGGCCCATAATTATTTTACCAGAAAATCTCACCGGGTTTGGCCACTTTAAAAAAGCTCTAAAAAATGGCAGAATTAATTTTTTGTTTCCCGCAGTAACATGTTCAGTTCAGATATGATTACAAGTATGATTTTAATGTGTCGGACAGTCTGTACACCTTCAGGACTTCAGCAAAAACAGCCTTATTAGATGACCTTATTAGAAAAAAGTTCAATAATGGCTCACACAGAATACCTTTCTAAGTCCAATTCATTTCGCAATCTTTGAAATGGCTTATATTTTTTAACAATATATAGCTTAAAAGACTATAGAGAATACTTGGATCTAATATATGGAAGCTATTCAGTCTTCTTATATCGTTCCTTTTATCCAGTAAAGAAGTGGCCAGTGGATTTTTGATGGTTGCTTGACCTATTTATTAAAGTTTACTTTCAGCTTTAAAACTAGCCAGAGCATTCTTCAAAATACTTACTGCTCTTTAAATATTCTAGTAAATTGGTGAATAAATAAACGTTGGTGTCCGTTTGCGTATACTTATTAAAAGACACGATCTTTTAAAATGCTACAATGTAACATCATTATTAAAATGGCACGAATTGCTTTATTAGCTTTACAAAAAGCATGCATTGTCATGCATGCGCATTCTTGGAAACAATATATTGCTTGTGGCGGGTGAGATGGCTGTAGAGAACTGCTTAGCGTTAAAAAAAACGGGAAGACAGAATCATATAATCAGAAAAACAATATTTGCCAAAATAAATGTATAATTTCAAGGCTTACGAATGGTATTCGCTGAACTATAAAAACATGAGTTCATGGTTCGATACCCAACGCCGGTAATTATAAAAAATTAACATGATTTTTTTCCGAGTGTCAATGATGGCTGGAATGTTTATGTAGTGAAGGTTTAAACACATACATATATGTACTTAATACACCAAAGTACTAAAAATGGACCACTTTTGGGCGGCGATAAAAACAGCTGACAAAGTGCGGATTGAAAAAAACTTTAACTTCGCCAACTGGATGACAGTTGAGAAAGTAGAAAGTATAAGTATGACGTCTTCTATCTAATGCGGCCTATAATCACTCTTCAGTTAACAATTAAGGCCCTGATACACTGTCTTGCACAGTCGTACGTTTCATTCACACGAAAATCCAATGTAATAGCCTTTCTATTTTAAAAACTCGCATCAAAATGGCGTAGCTGATGTCACACTATCATACAAAAATAATGCAGACAATTTTTTCTTTGCTAATTGAAGTAAAAGCAATACAGAAATAAAAGCAAATCGGATGAAAATTGTAATTTTATGAAGAAAATTTTTTTTTTGATTATCATAAAATCCGGAATTTTTAGGCCACACTATCTTATTTTTCGACAGAGATGCCACATTTGGCAAATCATACGACTGTATAGAATACTATATCAGGACTTTTAGCAACAAACAGTCAATAAAGATCTATTCTAGCGATACTTCTGCTTTGCATTGCACGTAACTGCTGGCTGGTCCTAGAAAAGTAATCACTCTTTTACACATTTTCTTTGCCATGTTATTGTTATTGTTTTTGTAACTGCTGTTTGTATTTTTCACACGTTTATTTATTTGCATTATTCTGTTTCTGTATGAAGTCCTTATTGTTTGCGTGTTGAAGAGCATGAGACCGAGATCGAGGATAGTAACAACTATGCAGTCTATTTATGACACAAAATGTTCAAGTACGCATGTTAACTCTTTTTGTTTGAAAGACGGTACCATGCCATCATGCAGACTTTTTATGTTCCCGTTATTTTTATACCATCACGAAATTTATTTTACGCGCTTGAAGGCAGCGATGAACACTGTTAAGAGCAAAATAAAAATTAAATAAATCGGATTTATTGCAAGGAAGTGTTAAGAGTTTGATGAGAAAAATCGCGCTTTGGATGAGTCACTGCCCTTAAATAACTTTATAATTTCTCTGTTATTTTAAATTAATTTTGATTTACTTCTCCCTGATTAGAAATTATTAAATGGCATCAGACGTTCCTGTAGTGGCTATTGGACTTTGTTATAGGAGAAAGTCGGCTTAACATAAGAATAGAAAAGTTATTAAAACTTTATCTCAATGAAAGGCAGAAAGCCAGAAAAAGAAAAACTTTTTTTCAACTTTTGGAAAAATATATAAAAGAGTTTAATAATTGTGCCTTTTAAACACTCCAACGCATTCACTGACTTGCCATTTGATATGAAATACTGCCAGTGCTGTCTGTTAAACAAACATTGTTAAAAGGCACGGAAACTTCCTGAGCAAAAATGTATTTTATTTCTCATAACAATAATGTTCATAATCTAGACATTTAAAGAAAAAAAAAAAAAAAAAAAAGAAATAAAAAAGAAATTGCCAAAATAAATACAGAACGTTAAACTGAAAGCCTTGTTCTACTTAAAGAAAAGGCAGCCAATTTTCTAAATATTTTTCCATAGTTGCAAGTGCTCGGTATTATGAGTATTTATGTTCCTTAAAAGGCATGTAATGTGCATTATATGCATGTCGTATGTACAGAATTATTGCACTGCTCCGAAAAAATAAAGGATCTGGCGGCAAGAGGATACATAACAAGGAAAACGTAAAGTAAAAGTGATATATTCGACTGTGACGATTCTCATACTCCCTCTCCACAGTAGTATAATTGTATACTACAATTATACTGCCGTGAGGTAATAATAGGTAGTAGAAAAAGTCTTTTCCTACTTTGTCAATAGATGTAGTTGCAGTCGCACATCTCCAGTGCTACCAATCACATTGTGTGATACAAATTTTTGATTTTAAATTAAATTTAAGCTCACTTTACACCGCAGTGAAAATGGCAAAATATACCGAGGACAGACAGACACACAGGCAGACAGACTGCCAGACGGAAAAACCTTATGCAACATCGCTTCTCCTCGGCTCTAGGATATATCCATAGTACACCTATATTTTCCATCTCTTCCATCAGTTGTGATGGAAAAAAATACCAATTCACATGTAAACGTCTATATGCCACCCATATACCCTACGATTTCCAGCTCTGCAGAAGAACATGCTCTTAAAATGTTTTTCATTTTACTTTATTGAAGAAACTCTGCCCCAGAGAGCCATTATGCGTACTAAGAACTCAAAAATTCACCTCTTTTATAGTAAATTTTATCACTTTATTGTCATTATTAGACCACCCTGTACATTGCAAAAAGTAATAAAATATTTGCCAGTGTCTGCTTTTTAATATCTGTTTTTTTCTTTTTGGTTCTTCCATCCTGCTCAGGTATTCCATTTTTAATATAAATCTTTCGTTCAGTCGCAACGGCAGGGCAGGCATTTAATAAAATTAAACGACGATTAAAATTTGCTGTGGTCGTTGTTGTACTAATTAATTAAAATAATAACTAAAATAAATTAAAAGAAATTTTAAAATAGTTAGTCGAATGCCATGAGGAGGAAAACTGGGAAACCTGTTATATGAGACAAAAAAAATATATATATATTTATATTTGCAATTTAATGCTACTCGAACTTGCAAGAAAATTATAAAAAGTCATTCAAAATAGATTTTCTTTAAGATTTTCAACTTTGTTCAGAACGCTTTACATCTGGGAATTCCTCTAGTCTAAAATATAGAAAATTCTTTTTTAAATGTAACGTGTAAAGCAATATTTGAATTTTATACAATGTATATAACAATTCTTTTGGGGAAATGTGGGTGCAGGGAAGAATTTCGGAGGTGTATAACAGTTTACCTAACTGTTATACACTGTTATACCAGCTTAAATCTGCTGCATTACTAGCAACACTTAGTTAATAATTCAGTTTATATTAGTAAGTTTATGGTTTGAATAAAAAAAACTGTTATACGAATGATTATTAAGCTAAAGGCTATAAAATTTTCCAAATACATTTTTAATATAAAAAAATACACAAAATACTAATAATATTTACGGCTCAGACTTCTAATATTGATACAATTTAATCATAACTTATTTTTACATTCACTAACTTTTAAATAATATGCAATTTTAATAAATTTGAAGCTCAAAAATAATAGAGTTTTTTCTAATTCATTGTAATTACAATAGTTTTCATAAATGAGCCATAATCATAGCAATTTCTCTTGTCAATGCATTCCAAATGAATTTGCAGTAGAATGTCCAATTACACTGCAATGCTGCTGAAAGGCATAGCAAAATTAGTTCAAATTTTATTACATGAAAATTTCATTCTGCTTTAAATAAATTCTGCTGCTTTAAATTGCTTTTCGCGCAATTTTAATAAAAAATAATTTTTCACTTGTAACTAAAGCGCTGCCTTAATAGTTAATATTAGACAAGGACTTTTAGTACAAAAAAAAAATACGATTGCTAGATCTCTAATCTCTTGTTTCGCGAATAATAACAATAATATTTGGAACTCTGAAGTTAAATACTTTTTATGCGAAAGAATTCATGCGAAGTTGTCATTCTTAAAATGGAAAGAATTATCATAAGAATAATGAAAATAAATATAAAATATTTTGTAGTAAGCTGGGAAAATATCTAGCAATAAATTTCTAAAAATAATATTTTACATCCGTATAATGGCAGAGCATTTTAACATCAGCTTTTATATATTCTTATCTGCAACGAAACTGTTATACATTTTATGAATAAGAATATTTAAAAGAAAAATTGTAAACAATATTAATAGACAATTAAAAAATAAATATTTAAAAATCATGTTGTATAACAGTTTAAACCGGTAAGAACTGTGGCACCACCAGACCTGAAATATTTATTGAATTTTTGTAAAAAGTTACAACAACCAATTTTTTCATTTCTAAAAGGTGTGAGTGGGCTGCAAATTCCCCTTTCACGTATTTATCAAAAATTCCCGCCCTTCAAGTGTAGTCCAGCTGCAGCTCTGTTTCTAACTAAATTAGAATCATTTTATTCCACTCCACAGTTGATGGAAAATTGCAAAACTTTTCATTATCTCCAAACTGATTACATTTATTTTAACTAATAAAAAAAACAAGGCAACGAATTTGAAGCAAAGAGAACTATTTGAAGGCTCGAAGAAACTAATGGCATTTATAGACTGCAGTGAAAAATTAAGTACAACAACATGATTGGCAGCAAATGGGCAAGATAGTTGCAGTGGCGGAGCGTGCACTCAAAAAAATAGCAACTGTGGGAAAGAATTAGCAATGCTGCTCTCTCTGCCTTTTTCAGTATTACAACAAAAATTGTTGTAATACGTCTGTTTAGCGGGAGTGTCTTAAATGTTTCATTGGAAATTTTTTAAGACATCAAAAGCAATTATTGTGCAAAGCCGTTTACAGGATATTTCACTGTTTGCTGTGTGACCTTGTAATGGGTTGTTCATTAGGTGCAAACACATTTCTAATTTAAATAAAACAACAACTATATATATACTCCTAAGATATCCAGGTAATTGTTTTACTATTTTGAAGACAATTTCCCTTAAATGATTGGAGTTTGACAGCATCTCAAAACAGTTCGCATTTTTATATTGAAAATTGTTTGCAGCGCATTATTGATGAATTTCTTAACATTTTAAAATAAAAAGAAAAATTATAAATTCAATACAAATATAAATAGCTAAAAAACACATACGCACATACACAACTAACAATTAAGCACTGTATACCAGTAACATTTTAAATTTCAAAATAAATTATTATTTATTATCAAAATGATATAGAAAGTTTCAGTTCAAATTTTATTTAATGTATTGATGAATTTCTTGGAAAAATATAGCGCTCGAGGAGAAAATTATGTCAGTATAACAGTTAACAAAGCTGTTATAAACCGTTATACAAGTTCAAAATTTCTTCTTCATATTCACTAATGGAAATCCCGATAATCCCTACTGTAACTTAAAAGATACAAAAATTACAGTAATTATTATTTTAAGTGCAAATGCATTTACTTTATGGCACGAAATCTAAATTTCTTTTTTCTTTCTTTTTAATTTTATAATGATTTTTCACTTTGCAAGCTGGCTTTTGTTATTTTCTCTTCGGCAATTTAAATTTTTTAGGTAAAAGTTTGCTAGAAATGTTGTGTTAAAAAAAAAACGGAAAAAAAACTTTAATTTTAGTACAAAATATTTATTTGCAAGTCGGAAAGTTCTAAATTGTTCATTTGTAAATGGTTTTAAGGGCAAAGTTCGTCTTGCCTAAAAGTGTTAAATTTTTGATTTCGGTTAAAAGAAAAGCAAGGAAGAAAAGTTTTCTGTAGTGTTAAGCATTGAATGAACATTTTTATAGAAAACTATTTAAAATTCATTACAGTAATTAATTATAAAGTAAAATAATTGGAAGAGAGTTTGATCATTTAGGAGCTCTTGATATTGAATATTTATATGAATTTGTAAATAAATCTAAGACAATAGGCGGAAAATATAAAACAATTGATGTAGGGCATCCTTGCCTTTCTCAGCAGCATCTAATCCTAGGCTAGAGGCGTAACAAAAATGCTCCTTTCTACTAATCCCTCGCCACCGCTCTGCTCTACCAGTATTTCTTTGCACTGTGTGACCCTTTGAAAAAAAAAATGTTCTTGTTTTACTACTGAAGTCCAGACCTAATGAATGAAAAGTCCCCTTCATAAACACAGCAGGTTGGACTCGTCAAGTTTATAATAATAAATTTATTTTAAATATTTCTTTACCACTATGAGTAATTTCTGCAGAAATTATTAAATTTGTAAATTCCATAATTTAAATAAATAAAAAATAAAATAAAAATAAGTATAAAATTTAACTAAAAATACATAAAAAAAATTTAATTAAATAATGAAAATATTTATAGATTTATTTTAAATATTTCGTTACCACTATATATATATCATTTTACTTTTAATTTTATACAATAATATAATTTTGGAAAATTTTTCTTCTTTTACACCCTTTTCTCTCAAAAAGACCGGAAAACATGGGCTTGATATGGAGATGGCAATTTCTACAATATTACTTTAACGCACTATAAAGCACATATATGTATATGGATGTATATGCTGGATTCATAAAAGAACGGTAGTTGTTTCAGATTAGTCCGCCTGTCTGCCTTTTTGCCTGCCCCCGTTATTTCGCTTAATTTCTGCTCAGAATTTTTACAAGAATATCAAGTGTGGAAAACACCAAAATCAGGTAGTAAATAAAAAAAATCTATATAAAAAATTATTTTATACATTTTTGGGTAACAATTCTAGTGTACAAGACAAGTTATGGAATATATTCTTGAAGAATAAGATTTGGCGCTTTTACTTGCACACACTACTGTTATATTCAAAATACTAGAAATCAAAGCTTTTTTAAATATTTTAATTATTTTCTTTTTAATTCGAGTAGTAAGTTTTTTTTTATTTATTTCAGTCTTTGAGTATTATTTTATTAATTATTTTATTAATTATATATTACAAAATATTTCCCTGAGGCTGCTCAACAAAGATTGGCAAAATATTGGAAATTACAAATGGGGGGATACCTATTGCTATGCTTAAAAGAAAGATAATTGCAAAACTAAAGAATAAAATATGTAGAATTAATATATTTAATATATATTTTTTTAAAGCAAATAATAATACAAATATATATACATATATTTTTTGGCAGCCTAAAAGAATTCTCTCTAAAGGTCACCTGCATGAATTCGCCTTAGTTTAATGCCTTTTTTTATTAAAAATTTCTTTAAGAAAAAATTATATACATTCAATTTTAAAAGTTTACTGAAACCCAAAAATATCTTTTATTTAAATAATTTACCTTCATGCCTTGAATTTTCTTTGATATCTTTTATATTCTGCTCTTTTCTTATAAATCCTTTTAATGTCTGCTTTCTAATTTATGGACTCTTATATTGTTTTTGGCTTCTTTTTTTTTTGCTACAAATTTTGTAATAATTTATCTTTCATTTAAGCAGTTTAAAGACAAGACCAACAAATTGATTACACATAATTTCCGTTTTAATAGCAATTTATTACAAACACTCGTTCCGTTTTTTATTTGTGGAAATAATTTTTATTATCATTTGTATGCAACCTTGTACTAGAGACACAATGTTGTAGCAAAAATTGTGCTTAAAAACAAAAACAAATTTAAAAAAAATATTACACAGAAGTATCCTTTATTTAAGAGGCCAGAAGATATATTAAGCCATAGATTCACCCACTTAAATTGTGCCAAAAAACAAAAAAAAATAACAAACATTTATTAACTTGGCATTATTAAAAATTTGGTCCAATTGCTTTTAAAAAATAATTTTTAGAGCTTCTTTGCAGTGTATGTGGTGGCTGTCTTGTATAACACTTTCCAGACAAAAAGGCGTCAAATAATTCTTACTGCTCTTTTTGCATTTTTTTTTCGGCCTTTAGTTTTTGTTGTTGGTGCAACGTACTTAACAAGCCACAAGCACAAAAGCATATATTTTCTAAAGGCATATAACCAGGAGTCACAAATAAATTAAAAATTGAAAAAAAGCGAACTTTAACAAAAAACACAAACAATTACAAGAAGTTTTAAATGCACACACTTTTACTGTGAGTCAAATCTTGAAACCGTTGACTTCAACAACAGCGAATTATTTAACCTGAATTTCGTATAAGGAAGAAAAAAATACTCGCACGAACCGCACAGTTTGAGTTCTTAGCGGCAACTGGCAATAAAATTAGAGTGCAATTTGAAGCAGCTGTATCATCATCATCATCATTATTACCAAACACACACATCCAACATCTGATTTCAACTATGCCTGTGTGCAAAAGCAACAACAGTAAAGTACATCATGTAAAAGACAATAACAATGTTTAGGAAAGGCAGCAAAGCAGATAAAAGAAATTATAACCATTTGACTCCTCTAAATAAAACTGCAAGAACAACACAAGCAAACGAAAAGCCGATTAGAGAAAACAACTTACAACGAAATGTACATATAAAACGCAATACACGCAAAAAGGTCTCAGTTAAGGCAGTTTGTAACTGTGTGTGTAACATAAAGTAGATTTACTGACTCACTCTTGTGAGCTGCAATTTTTCATTCGCAGTTACTCATTTTCAAAGGGGGCACACACACACGCAGTTGCATTATCATGCTGTTTTACAAAAGCCGGCAAAAGATGCGAAACTCGATAGCAAAACAAAGAATATTAATAAATAAACAAAATCAAACAGCTCTCTTGACCTCTCTACTATCGCTCTCCTACTAAACGATTTATCATTCGCAAATACACTATAATGCACGTGCAAGTTTTAAGGGAAGTTTCAAGTTTTTATGGTGCCTAAATACACTTATTTCCCATTTTTAACTTCAATTCATTATTTGTAAAGTTAATGCTTCATCAGAAATTATAAAAACTTCTTTGTTGAGGCCACGCCACGGAACTCTCGTAAACTAAAAGAAATCCGATAAATAAGTGATTTTTGCTACTAAACAACCAATTTTTCACAAAAAATGCTTAATGTGAATAAATATTCACATTAAACAAATAGAAATATTATTAAAGCAAAAAAAAGGGGAAATTTCTAGACTAGAACTATTTTTCATGGAAAAATTGGTAAACCATAAATATTTTTTAGGGAAAAAAATTGCCAGACCAGATATATTTTTTTATGGAAAAAAATTGCCGGTCCAGATACATTTTTTTATGGAAAAAAATTGGTAAACAAGAAATATTTTTGATAGGAAAAAATTGTTAGACAACAAATATTTTTTTAAGGAAAAAAAACTGCCAGACCAGAATTATTTTTTTATGGAAAAAATCATTAGACCAGAAATATTTTTTATGGAAAAAAATTGCTAGACAAGAAATATTTTTTTATGGACAAAAATTGCCAGACCAGAAATATTTTTTACGGAAAAAAATTGCCAGACCAGAAATATTTTTTTATGGAAAAAAATTGCCGGTCCAGATACATTTCTTTATGGAAAAAAATTGGTAAACAAGAAATATTTTTTACAGAAAAAAATTGTTAGACAAGAAATATTTTTTATGGAAAAAAATTGCTAGACAAGAAATATTTTTTTATGGACAAAAATTGCCAGGCCAGAAATATTTTTTACAGAAAAATATTCCCAGACCAGAAATATTTTTTTATTGAAAAAAATTGCCGGTCCAGATACATTTCTTTATGGAAAAAAATTGGTAAACAAGAAATATTTTTTATAGAAAAAAATTGTTAGACAAGAAATACTTTTTATGGAAAAAAATTGCCAGACCAGAAATATTTTTTACGGAAAAAAATTGCTAGACCAGAAATATTTTTTTATGGAAAAAAATTGGTAAACAAGAAATATTTTTTATAGAAAAAAATTGTTAGACAAGAAATATTTTTGATAGGAAAAAATTGTTAGACAAGAAATATTTTTTATGGAAAAAAATTGCTAGACAAGAAATATTTTTTTAAGGAAAAAAACTGCCAGACCAGAATTATTTTTTTATGGAAAAAATCATTAGACCAGAAATATTTTTTATGGAAAAAAATTGCTAGACAAGAAATATTTTTTTATGGACAAAAATTGCCAGACCAGAAATATTTTTTACGGAAAAAAATTGCCAGACCAAAAATATTTTTTTATGGAAAAAAATTGCCGGTCCAGATACATTTCTTTATGGAAAAAAATTGGTAAACAAGAAATATTTTTTACAGAAAAAAATTGTTAGACAAGAAATATTTGTTATGGAAAAAAATTGCTAGACAAGAAATATTTTTTTATGGACAAAAATTGCCAGACCAGAAATATTTTTTACGGAAAAAAATTGCCAGACCAGAAATATTTTTTTATGGAAAAAAATTGGTAAACAAGAAATATTTTTTATAGAAAAAAATTGTTAGACAAGAAATATTTTTTATGGAAAAAAAATGCCGTTCCAGATACATTTTTTTATAGAAAAAAATTGCTGGTACAGATACATTTCTTATGGAAAAAAATTGTTAGAGAAGAAATATTTTTTACGAAAAAAAATTGCCCGACCAGATATACTATTTTAAGGAAAAAAACTGCCAGACCAGAAATATTTTTCAATGGAAAAAAATTGGAAAACCAGAAATATTTTTTTATGGAAAAAATCATAAGACCAGAAATATTTTTTATGGGGAAAAATTACTAGACTAGAACTATTTTTTACGGAAGAAAATTGCTAGACCAGAAATATTTTGCCACGACTCGAATAAAATCTTTAATTGCAAAAATATTGTGAAAAAAAATTGCTAAAGCATTTAAAATTTTTTTATATAAATTTTTCTCATTTTTAATAAAATAAAGCGTCGGTTTTTATATTTTTTTTAATATATATGTATATATTTCTTCGCTACTTAACAGTTTCCTAGCATCATTGGCAACTTTTTAGACCACAAAATTTCAGTAGATTTTTTAATGGAAAATATTTTATAACAAAAAGTGCTTTTAAGGAGAAAATTTTATGTAATAGAAAGAGATTTTTTTATACAAAATTATTTCCAGACGAAGGAATTTTTTTTTAGTAAAATTCTCTCCGATCAGAAGAAGTTTCTTTTATAGAAACATTTTCCAGCCGAGACAAAAATTGGTTATATACCAATGAAAGTCCTTCTAAAGGAAATTTTTTTTTAAACTAGAAAGAATTGTAACATATTCCATCTTTTTAATTCCAAATTTGTTTTATTTTCATTGAAATAAAATCTGCCTATCAACATTAGAAATTTTTCTTTGCCAAACATTAAAGTATTATTTTTTATATAATTTATTTTGCAAGAATGTTTATTTTTTTCCAATTTAAAACATTTTTGATTTAAAATTTCCTTGTGTTGCAATTCTAAATATTTTTGGCATAAAAAAAAAACAATTATTAAAAAGATTTCTATTAAATATTTTCAATTGTAACAATAAAATTTTATTATCACATCCGTTTATGTATACATTCATGTATATATACATTCTGCTTTGATTCTTATAAAGAAAAATTCCTGGCTTTTGCATAAAAGGAAATTGTATTTTCATTTACATTATCATCTTAAATGAAATTAAATTTCTTTCTGAATTTGCTTTGGCAAATGTTTGGCAACAGAAATTCAAGATAAAATAAAAAAATATGTTTTTTAAAAAAAAAAAAACCAACTGACCTGTGATAGCTGCATACATAAACATTATTAAAGCCGGTTTAAAGTTTAAAATAAAGAGCACACATGCAAAGAGACAATGTTGTGGTGGAAGGCTTACCTGCAATGAAAGTAGAGAAGGGGGAAAATTAATTGGATTATATTTATGAGAGAAATTTATAAAATACAATAAAAAAAATTAGCCTTAAGAATTAAAAGTAAAGAAATTTATTTGCAGATCACATTAAATGATATTTTATTGCCTATTTTTAGGCAGAACAATAACAAAACTTACAGAATTAAATTATAAAAATCAGTTGAAAACAATATACATGAGATATATATTTTTCTATGTAATGAAAAAAAAGAAGCCTCAATAAAATAATAATAATAAAGAGATATTTATTTGTAGATCACACCCAAGATATTGCCTACTTTTAGGTAGGCGAATAAGAAAAGTTACAAAAAGAATTAAAAAATATAAATTTAAGAAATTTAAATGAAAGTATTTATTTATAATATAGATAAGAGCCGGAAGCAAGCACTGCTTGGACCATTACTTAATGTATTTATAATTATAGTTTATAATTATTCTTAGATTGCAAGTTGCATAGGCAAGAACTTGTAATGTAATTAAAAATATACACAATAGTTTTAAGTTTAAAAAAAAAAACAAATATTTGTAAAAAAAATTCTATGTAATGGAAAAAATAAACGTCAATAAATATTTATATAACTAACTATTTATTTTTAAATCACATTTAAGTACACACCATTCAACAATATTGTATTGCCTACTTTTAGGAAAGATTTAAAATTATTTGTGGATACCAATTAACGTAACCAATCAATAATATTTTATTGCCCCCTTATGGGAAGAATATTGAGAAACATAAAAATCACTTTAAAAGAAATTAAATGAAAAAAAATTATTTGTATGATTACATTTAAGTTTGATTAAATAATCAAGAATACTATATTGCCTACTTTCGGCCGAAAATTTAAATGAGAATAAATTTATCTGTATATACAAAAGAATTTATTGCACATGTAGCACATATAATAATAATAATAATTCATTACAGGTTTTTATGCAAAATGTCATTATTTCTAGATCGCAGACAAAATATCAAATCAAAAATATTTTACTGCCAACTTTTAGGAAAAGTTCAAGTCAAAATATTTTAGTCAGCTAACCCAGCTAAACGGAATCATATATTTATAATATTTATGACATGCCGTTACAAGTCCATTAACATGTTTTAAGAACCACTGTACTAGAAGCCGTTTCTTCCCACTTAAGTTAACAAGTAATTATCTTAGCATGACTACATTTGGCCAACTCATTAACAGACAACATAATTTGCTTAAAATGCTACAAAGCCTGTCCGAAAGCTCATTTAGGTGTGAACATAATTTGGCAAACAATAAAACAAACGAAAGAACTTAAAAAATAGAGGTACATGCATGTACAAGTATATTTTATGACGCCATTTGCTGGTTTTAGGAGGTGGCCTCGTGTTTTCTGTGGCCTCCTTTTTCAGAATTGGTTGAATAATGAATGTTTTACGAGTGTTTAACATGTCAACACTTAACACACTTCATTTAATGCAAACAAATAGAAATATCAGCATTGTAGCTGAATATAAACATTATCCTCGCTGCTCTTGCACAACAAATAATGTTCGACAAACTTTATTTGTATAAAAGGACTCCCATAATCTGGCGGCAGCACGTGCAGCAAATTAATTAGAAATTAACAGCTATTAAAGAGTATGATTAGAATAAAAATGTAACAACATATTTACTAAATAAAAGCACCCTAATATGATTCAAAAGCGGACTTCCAAACTCAATTTACAAGCTAATACGGTCGTAGTAGTTCTGCAATTCTTTAGTCTCGTTAATCTAGCAGTGGCGCTTTCGAGCTCGCACCGTATTTTATTTAATATTTCCAAGTTTCCCTCTTTCCGTGTGTGTTCAATATCATGTTAATGGTTGAATACACATAATCGCACTTAAAGATCCTTTAAGCCTTTTAAGTCCTTTTTAAAATTTAATGATTGATTTATAAGCATAATTATAATCCTCAATTACCAAATTTTTTTTTCATGTCTCCTTACAGTGTCATTCAAATGTAAAAGGATGCAGTGTTCGAGTGTTGCTGTTGGCTTTTGTAGAGCTTTTTTAAAACAAAAATATTTTTATTTAACATTATATTCAATTTCATGGATTTCTCTCTTGATTTTTCGCACATTATTTTGCTTTTTCAGGATACGTGTATACTCGCATATTGACTTAATAATTGTGTACAATGAATATGTTTTTCATGATGAGGTCGGCTTTATTTTTACTGATATTCATTGATGACAAGTGATATAATGAAAGATGTTAATCTTTCTCTTATTTCACATGACAGACAGCCAAATCTGGTTTCACATTTTCTTTACCGGAGACAAATTTAAACACGACACGTGCAGATGTTAAAATAAATAAATAAACAAAAAAAGTTATAAGAGAATTAAACAACTGATGCATCCCAGCAACAATTGCCATATTGTGGCAATGAATGCAAATCATCTGAGCAACAGCTGTTCAAAGTGTCATGGCAGAATATCATGAGTTATCATATGTTTAATACAGTGATTAATCTAAAGGAAAACTCATGCCTCAGTTTCTCACTAATACAACTTTTTTATCCAAAATATTTACTACTGAACTTTAAATATTCTAATATTAACTAATTAAATAACAAATTTAATTTTAAAGTGCAGTCCAAGGCCAGTACGATAGTCATCTGGCCGTATTATTGGTAGTAGGTGTACCAGTTGACGCCACAAACGATATGCCCCTGAGGATTAATGTGCGATATATCACATCTCGATATCGAACCGTGAACTTCGTTCTCACTCTATGCAGTTGTATGCATGTTTCTTGGAACGACGGAAACGCTGAAAAAGAGTCAGCAGTTCATTTCATTCCCATCCCGGTTTTGAAAGGATTCCAAACTAACTAATGATGCCCAAATAGAGACTGCGGTGCTTTGGCCCTTCAAACCTATTTCAGTATGCTGTTAATGCTTTGTTAGCATATGTGAATGCCAGGTGAATGTCTTATTTAACGCCAAAGTAATGTTCTTCTACACTGGACGATAGACTTTTGAATCCGCAATAAACACTTTTATAAATTTTGTTGAAAAAAATCTTTTACCAAAGTAAAGCGTCCATCGGCCATTATCGTTGTATTTGTGAATTCCGCAAATATTTACTGTATAAGCAAATTTATATATCGTAGTTTTAAATTTTTATATCGTTCAGAGTAAATTTAGAACTAATAATAAAACTCTTTAAATACAGATGTTTACTGGGTTGAGAAATCACCATCATCATATCATATTTTTATTTTGCCAGTCATAAAGTTTAGTCTATTAAGTCAGAATAGCTGAACTATTGTAAAAACAGTTTGAATATTTTGCACCCCTTCAAAATGTTTACTGGGTAGACAAAACACCATATCAGATTTTTATCATCGTATTTATAAATGTTACTCTATTACTTTAATATAGTTAAACTCTTTAATTCCAAGTAGTTCAAAACATTTCAAATATTTTATATGACTGCAAATGTTTGCTGGGTAGACAAAACATCATATCAGATTATATCAGATTTTTATCATCGGATTTATAAATTTTACACTATTACTTTAAAATAGTTAAACTATTTTATTGCAAATATTGCAAATCACTTTTTATATTTCATATGAGTGCAAATGTGTACTGGGTTGACGAATCACTGTCATTATAATATATTTTTATCTTGCCAGTTATAAAATTTGGACTAATAATTGGACATAGTCGATCTTTGGCATTCCAAATATTGTAAAACCAGTTTGAATAATTTGTACCGCTCCAAAATGTTTACTGGGTTGACAAAACACCATATCAGATTTTTATCATCGGATTTATAAATTTTACACTATTACTTTAAAATAGTTAAACTATTTTATTCCAAATATTGCAAAGTAGTTCAAATATTTCGTATGAGTGCAAATGTTTACTGGGTTGACGAATCACTGTCATTATAATATATTTTTATCTTGTCAGTTATAAAGTTTGGACTAATGATTCAAAATAGTCGATCTTTGGCATTCCAAATATTGTAAAACCAGTTTGAATATTTTGTACCCCTTCAAAATGTTTACTGGGTTGACAAAACACCATATCAAATTTGTATCATCGTATTTATAAATTTTACACTATTACTTTAAAATAGTTAAATTCTTTAATTCCAAGTAGTTCAAAACATTTCAAATATTTTATATGACTACAAATGTTTGCTGGGTAGATAAAACATCATATCAGATTTTTATCATCGGATTTATAAATTTTACACTATTACTTTAAAATAGTTAAACTATTTTATTCCAAATATTGCAAATCGCTTTAAATATTTCGTATGAGTGCAAATGTTTGCTGGGTAGGCCAAACAATATTATAACACATTTTTACCTTGCAAGTTATATCTAAAGTGTACATTATTAATTCAAAATATCTGAATAGTTCAGAAACTTTAAATCATTCTTTATGCCCGAAATGTTTGTTGGGTAAGTTTTAATAAAAAACAAAAAAATGTTGAATTAAAAAATAAGTTTCATGTCATTATGTCGCACTTTCATATCGTTAAGTACAAATTTTCCACATTGTTGTACTTTTTTATTCGGCAATTCTTGCTTGATGGCTTTTCTTGTACGAAAATACGCAAATAATTTTGAAAAATAATGACACAAAAATATTGTTATAAACGGAAAAGGATATACAGTTTATTTATAAAATAAAACAAATACGACTGTTGTGTTGTAACATAATTTCAGTGGTCTAGTGAAACAGTTGGCAAAACATTAAAAAGCAAAAAGTGTTTAAAAACAATTTAAAAAAGAGTTTAAAAGCTACTTAGCAAATAACTCAACTGTCAGAGGCCGATACTTATCTGAGCAGCGTTATTTAATCTACTCTTAAAACTTTCTGAAATGTTTAATTAATTAATATTACAAAAGAAAGAAAAGGCAAACGAAATTCTATTATTTAGTCAAATGCTTGCAGTCTACTCTCGCTTTATTATCCTTAAAAATGTCCTTTTTGTAAAACATGATTTTTTATCTTTTAGATTTTGTTGCAATTGCGGATGTAGTTAAATCGTTAACAATGATTGCGGCCCCAACCACATAAAACTATGACTACAAGCTCAAAGTCACTTTCAACCATCTGGTTTTGTTTTTTTTTTTTTTTGATGTTTAAGGCGTAAAAAAATTGCAAAATCCGGCTGAGGAATGTATGTAAATCCTTTTGGTCCACATAGACAATGAATTATGGCAAAACTCAAGCGGCCACAATTGAATTTTATGTAAACTACACTTTCATCTTAATGAATTGAACGCAGTAGGCGGCGTCATACTAGTAGTAGTAGCAGTAGGAGTAGGAGTAGCAGTAGGAGTAGCAGGAGCCGTAGCATTAGTAGTTGTAGTGCTTAGAGAAAGCCTAGTGGCTTAAAAACTAATCAGCACGACTGCTTAAACAGTGTCAGGTATAAATTCATTTAGGTCAATTAAAGTGGAAAGTACTTGTACTATAAAGTACTTTAATAGTACTAAAAGTCTCTCAAATTTCAGAGTAGCAACTAATATTTAGATTTCCATCAAACATTTATAAATCACTGCAAGTTAAACTGAAATTGAGAGAAATTTTTTTTCACAGTGTCGCTCAAATGCATTATTAAATTAATCTCTGCAAAGCAACAAAAGGTCTCTGCATTGCGCTTGCTAAAAAGAATAGAACTACTCAGCATTTGAATATCTGAAGAGTGCTCACTGTAAGATCTCATGGCAGACTAGACAAGCATGCCATAAAATTCTATATAATGACCAATCACATATCTTTCAAAATGATGATAAGGTAGTATATTTAAAACTTGCATTACAGCAGGCTACAAAACTACAAATGTTTGTAGTTGCTGGCTATTTTATTATTATTAAAGCTGCAGCAACATAATAATAAAAATTTCACATTTAAAATTAGCTGGGTTGCCGCCCAAAGTAGTCGTTCTGATGTAAGGGCGTTATTACATCAGCCTAGACGCCACGACAGCACAACGTTAACGACATCAGTGGCTACGCAAGCATACAGACATGTAATCATATGAGCCTGCTTTCACACTTGGCGACATGTCGGTGCCGCGTCATTGCTGGATACATGGCGGTGGGAAGCATATCAGTGCCGTGCTGGTATAGTATTGGTGAAAACGCCCTAGAGATAAGTATTTCTTCTTTTTTTTTTTTGAAATTTTGTAGACACTAGTTCCAATGTGTGCTGGTTCCAATGTGTGGCCGGCTGATGATATCTTGATACCAAATATGATTTGAGCAGAATGCCTATTTTTGCCGGAACTAAATTAAAGTTCCACAAGGAATATACTACCAAAATTGGTCGGTGGAGGGCAACCATTCTGTAGCAGCACATTCATAATTAATTCACATACATCATTAAGTCAGAATGGGGAATTTTACAACTTATGCAACTTATACTCGCCATGAAATCATATCATAAATATTTGTACACTATGCGGTAAACTGTTGCCTTAAAGGAATGCAATAATTTCATTAGATTTATGAATAAAGTTCATAAAAGTTGTTAGTTCAATACAAAAAGTTGGAATTTAATTAAAAGATTCTATCGCTAGCCTATAATTTACAGAACAAATCAAGACACACTCAAATTGACTTTAGAGTCACGTCCTGTAATGCAAGTCCAATATAAGAATTTTACTTTACTGTAAGGTTTGACAACTGCAACCCATTTTTCGCATAATAACATACCAGCAGTCGTACATTTAAACACAGACTTTCCTCTGCTGAAAACTTTCATTCATAAAGTCACTTCGAAAGCAAAATTGAAGTAAGACTGTCGTTGCTTTTGTAAGCAGTTGAGAACAATAGTTGGAACACATACGCCAGAACGTGAGTGCACACAACATCAGGATTTAACACAATTTTACTTTGGTTTAATATAAAATTTTTGAAATAAAAACTAACCAATAAGAGTATGAGTGAGTAAGTGGGAGCATATGTGTAAGTAGATCTCTTGTTCAAACATTGTTGTGCGCCTAAACATATGCAATTATCATTTGTTCATTTATCCACTTTTTTGATGAAACAACAGTTTTGAGCCTGGAATTCAAAAAACATGCTCGAAAATAAATAAAACTTTTATGAATAATTATACTTTTGAAGGTAACGAAAAAAAGTAAAAAATGTAAAAAAAAATATTTTTGAGTATTTATCAGAAGTGACAGCAACACCTCAGGACTACAATATGGAACTTGCAAGTTGATTGCAGCACAAGTATCAAGACTAACACACAAAAAGGAATGTTTACAATTTTTGAAAAGTCTATTCATGATAGAAGTAGGAAATTGCAGCTGTTGAAACGGAAATTTAATTTCATTTCCCACTCGTGACAAAAACATTTTTTTTCTAATTCAAATTCAAATTCAAATCATTTTCGATAAAAAAAGACCTCACAGCATTTTGATTAAGTCAAGTAAATATCCTGGCCAATTTAATTAGCAATTCTGATAAATCAACTTTTTCTTCTGTCAGTGTTTCAGTAAGCAAACGAATGAATTTTTAATGCCACAATTAAATGTGTGTTAGTTGCATAAGTTTTTAATGATGACCATAATTTATTTGAACAGCCGTGTCAGAAAGCCTTAAGGTCAAGTTTGCCTGTTTCCTCATCAAGTGCTCTGGTATTTACTGGATTTTTACAGCCCAAAGAATTACCAAAAGGGCACTGCACAATAAGAGATTCTCTCATAGCCAACCATAATCCTTACTAAAATGGAAGATTTAATTAAAGAAAATTTCCCTTTTCAAAATGTTTTGTTTAACTCACAGTTTGCAAGAAAGGACGTTAAAAAATCCTTTAAGTAAGTGACTCTTGAAAAAGTACTTTTTAGCAGTTAAAATATTCCTATAAAACTAGATTTGAAAAAGTATGAGTATATTTAAAAATATACATATTTTTCACAAAAAAAAAAATAGTACCGATTAAAAAAGTACGACTAAAAAAATACTTTTCATAAATGCTGTTTGAAAAAGTATTTTTTAGCAGATAAAATATTTCTATAAAACTAGATTTCAAAAAGTAGGTTAATATTTAAAAAAATATATTTGTTTCTAAAAAAAGTAACGATTAAAAGAGTAGGATTAAAAAAGTACAATTAAAAAATTCTTTAAATAAATGACTCTTGAAAAAGTAGTTTTTAGCAGATAAAATATTTCTATAAAACTAGATTTCAAAATGTAGGTTAATATTTAAAAAAATATATTTGTTTCTAAAAAAAGTAACGATTAAAAGAGTACGATTAAAAAAGTACAATTAAAAAATTCTTTAAAAAAATGACTCTTGAAAAAGTACTTTTTAGCAGTCAAAATATTCCTGTAAAACTAGATTTGAAAAAATGCAAGTATATTTTTAAAATATACATATTTTTCACAAAAAAATATTATTACTATTATACTATATACTATATTATATATATAATATATAATAGTACCGATTAAAAAAGTACGACTAAAAAAATACTTTTCATAAATGCTGTTTGAAAAAGTATTTTTTAGCGGATAAAATATTTCTATAAAACTAGATTTCAAAAAGTACGAGTATATTTAAAAATATAGACAAAAAAAAAATAGTACCGATTAAAAGAGTATAATTAAAAAATCCTTTTAATAAATTACTTTTGAAAAGGTACTTTTTAGCAGATAAAATAATTCTATAAAACTAGATTTCAAAAAGTAGGGGAATATTTAAAAAAATATATTTGTTTTTTTTAAAAAAGTACCTTTTTACAACCATGTGTTTTTAAAAAGTACTTTTTACAAAAATTCCCTTTTTAAAAAATTATAATTAGAAGATGGCTTTCGTAGCTAGCCATTCCAAAACATCTTTCTTTGAAAAGCAAATCAAAAAAATATATCGTTCTTGGCAAAAAGGTTTAAAGAAAAAATATAAATTTTGAAAAAAAAAGTCCTCTTAAGCAGGATATGAAAACCATAAAATAAGGATAAAAAACTTTTAGGTTTTCAATTTTGAAAGAACTGAAATTTTATATAAAACTTCACTTTGAGAAAAATCCACTTGAGCAACTAGTTAAACACATATTAAGGAAAAAGTGGTACTTTTGCACTTTGGTACTTTTTACCATTTTGAGAAATATAATAAATGGCGCATTTTTTATTAAACAAAAAAATAATTTTCAAGGGTTAAAATGGTTAATGTTAACACTTTGAAAAAAGTAAACTATTTTTTTGTACTCGTAGGCTTTATTATTATGTGCCCTAAATAAAAATAAGCGAATTTTCCAGGCCTTAAAAACATGGAAAAATATGGTACTTTGGTACATTTATTCCATATTAACAACTTTGATTGATTTTAAAAAACAACGTAAATTGCCATTTTGGTACTTTAGCCATTTTTATGATATAAAGTGTAACAAAAACTTACAGCATAAGATTCATTTTAAAATATACGGTATTTTCTATAGTAAAATAACTATGGCTGCAAATAAAAGGACATTTAAACCTCTCGCTACGTTTCACACCAAAAAATATTTATACTTTAGTAATTTTTTAATTTTTATGTGATACTTTTTTAAATGTGGAATTGGAAAAGGCTTAATAATTTGATAAATTTTGTTTAAAAATTTGGTCCATATGCAGGGTGTAGACGACATTACATTGACGAGGATTTACTGGAGCTCAATATTTTTCCGGAGTTCTTAATACTCTTTCTTTTGGTACTTTTTTACTTCTTTTGAACAAATTTAATACATATTACTTTTGAGGGGGGACGAAATCAGATATTACTATTTTATAAAAGCTTTTGTTTCCCCCCAGAAAGTGTATCTCTTGGCAAAGCAAAATTCTTTAAGATTCGGAACAAAGCAGGCAATATTCGTTTAACATATTTATCGCATTTTATTTCCTTAATTCACTACTCTAGACCCGAAAGGAGAAACTTATTATAGAGAAGGTTTGTAAAAAAAAATAATTTTTTTTAAAAATTATTTAATAGAAAAATACTTTTAAAGGAAAGAGGAGGAAAAGTCCACCTTTTCAGAACACGGTTGAAGTGTGTGTGGTGTTCTTAAACTTTTTTTTCTTCATAATTACGTTTAAAAAAGTACCTTTTGAAAGTACTTTTCTTATTTGTTTTCCTTTTTTTTATTTTCCGCTATAATTTTTCTCTTCCACTTTCATGTTCCTTGACTCATTTCAAGTATCATTTCATTTGCCACAATTTAGCTTACGACGATTCTTGACTTTAAGAGGGTTTCCTGCTGATGTGTTTTTGTACTCTACTGCAGCACAAGAAATTCTTAGGAAATCTTTACATTCTTGCAGTAAATTAAGCTTTTTTGCTGCCATTGTTGTAAAGGAAATTTTCTGTCTTGCTTTTGTTTATAAGGAACTCATCCTTACCAGCTCATTATCCTTAAGTAGTTGCTGTTAATGTTTGCTTTTCGTTTGTGGCAGTGAATATTGTGCAATATTTTTTTTTCATAAAAAGAAGAGCTGGAAGTTGAATGAATGTGTGGGAGTTTCAAATTAAATGAAGAGAATTTTTTTCAAGGATTTTTTTTCTTATCCACATTTTGAAAACAAATGACAGAGGGCTGAGCCTGTAAATAATTTTTGAAATAACATAAAATATACTCTTTTAAGCTACAAGTTGACAATTAATTTTATTTAGTTTACGCTCATTTGAACGGGGAAATGAAACCAAAATCTTTAAATCTCATTTATAGGTTTTAAGCTGTAAAAGGATAATGATGTCGTAAACTTAATTCAGCAAAATCCTATTGATCTTTCAGTTGCAAGTTTGTTTCTTTGTTGCTAAATAAAAGATTGTTCAAACTGTAACAGGTATTATCAAACAATAGAATTGTTATAGAATTCCCAGCAGACAGTAAATTTACTTAACAATAACTTAATACTTGCAGTTGCGCCGAGATCCTGGATATTATTTGGAATTATCCATTTCAATTGCGGTTTCCTATAGAGAATGCAACAGAAGCTTTGCTGTTACTTCCACTGTTTTTTCTTTTTATTTTTTTCACGTGACTGTCAGCGTTAGTTTAACGAGTGTATTGTCGTGCAAACAACATATATTTTTTTTTTCTTTTGCAACATTTCCTTGTGTATTTTATTGAGCAATTTTCTATAGTAAAATAACTATGGCTGCAAATAAAAGGACATTTAAACCTCTCGCTACGTTCTGCTATAGAAAACTGTACTCGTACAAACAATTGTGTTTCTATTTCTGAAACCAAAAGATATGCATTCATATACTTAATAGTAGAAGTAAAAAAAAAAATAAAAATAATAAAAAATATCTTGACCACATTTTAGTTTGCGGCAGACAAACACATGTGAATATCCTTTTCTCAGTCGTCTGCTAGAACTCACGTAAGGATATTTTTGAATTTTTCTAAAGTGTGTATACATTTTGGAATAGATAACAATTTATTGTTGTTCAACACACGTTTTTCATTGCAGAAGCAAAAAAAAAAAATATAAAAAATACAACCACTAAAACCAAAAAGACAGAAGTTTGGCAGAAATATTGCTAACAAATTGTGTAGAAGAATTTAGATATTCCTTTATACAATAATAAAGGCAAACAAAATAGCAGGGCTTGGACGCATAGCAAATATTGAATATAAAATATTAATATCACCAACATAAATAACAACATAAAAACAGGCCAGTGCTTTCTAGCAAACTTTGTCAGTATGGTTAAGTTTTATGTTGCTTAAACAAAATTATCCTTGAAGCTGAAAATTATTTTTTTTAAATTTTCTTATTTATATGTTTATATAGAATCTTATAGAAAGTAAATGAGAATTACGAAATATGGTAAAATAGAAAGTTAAACAGTGCCCAGCCAAATTTATGCAGCATTTGTCAGAAACAGCCCTTAAAGAAACGAAATATGAGCAGTCTTTTTAATTTTACTCGTACTAAATTTTTTTAGTACCAAAAAAAGAATTTGTACTTTTAGTACTTTACCTTATAGTACTAATTTTTTTTTTTGTATAAAAAATTATTTTGTGACGGAGTTATTTTCCTGGTTTTTTAAAGTTGCCACCAAATTAAATACATTTTAAAATCAATAAAAATCTTAAGAATTTTTGTTATCCTTTTTTATCCTAATTTCACTATTTCTTTTTCTTGTTACTATTATTATTATATTTTTAATTCACTCTCTTTTAAAAATAATTATTTTGGCCGCATTTCATGACTTTTCAACTACACGTGACCTGAAAACGTCAGAATACATTGTAAATAGAATAAAAACCATTTCTGGGATTCCCCGTATTAGAGAAAATACGGAATTCCGTATTTTTTTTATAGTCCAATTAAATTAATTATTAAACAGAAATTCCGGAACATTTACCAATTGAAAAGACAAGACTGATAACCTTTTCAGATATTCTTCATATTTCTTAACTGAAATTTTATATTTTTCAGGCCCTGCTTGAACGCCAACAATTACCACAAAATCTTTAATTAAATATTAATTAAATTAATGTCCTGAAATTTCAATAATAATTGAAATATTAGTCAATATTTTAAAATAATTAATCCATAATAGAAAAAATTTTTTTATTTATACAAATTTCTTCAAAAATAATAGTTGTATCGAAAACCGAGAGCACATTTATTATAACATTTTCTTAAGAAAAAGTCGCATTGCAAATTTTTTTTAAGAGATAATTTTTATAAAAACCTTTATAAAAATTATCCATTTTATTCTACAAACATTTATTTAAAATTTTCAGTTTTTCAAATATTTTTATGAATATTTTTTTCTGCCTCAAAAAATTGTCCACAAATAATTTGTTTTTTTAAATAAATTTGTATTAAAAAAAATTAATAAAAAATAAAAAAAATTAGCGAAAAATTTAAAATATAAGAAAATTAAAAATAAAAAATTTTCTTTATAAATATTTTTAAGCAAAAAAAATTATTTTTTTTTAACAATTAACAAAAAATTTGTAAACATCAAAAATAAAATATATAATTTACCGAAAAAAATTATATAAAAATAAAAAAATATTTTCTTTATAAATATTTTTAAGCAAAAAAAAATAATTTTTTGTTTAACATTTAACAAAAATTTGTAAACATCAAAAATAAAATATATAATTTACAGAAAAAAATTCAATAAATATAAAAAAAAAAAATATTTTCTTTATAAATATTTTTAAGCAAAAAAATAATTTTTTGTTAAACATTTAACAAAGATTTTGTAAACATCAAAAATAAAATATATAATTTACAGAAAGAAATTATATAAAAATAAAAAAATATTATCTTTATAAATATTTTTAAGCAAAAAAAAATAATTTTTTTTTAACATTTAACAAAAAATTTGTAAACATCAAAAATAAAATATATAATTTACAGAAAAAAATTCAATAAAAATAAAAAAAAATATTTTCTTTATAAATATTTTTAAGCAAAAAAAATTGTTTTAAAAAAATCAAAAAACAAATATATAAATTTATTAGGGTAACATTTTTATTAAAAAAAATAAACAATTTATATGAAAATATATGTATTAATAAAAAAATGTTTGCAAAAATTGTTTTACTAAATTATTTAAATTAAAAAAACTTATTAATTATTATTGTTTAATGCAAAAATTTAATAAAAAAAGGTTTCCTTTATAAACATTTAATTTTATATAAAACTTTTGCAAATTTATATAAATAAAAGAAAATATATTTTTATCATTTATTCCATATTTTAAAATATTAATTAACATTTCATTTATTATTTTTTCAAGTTAATGAAATTTTTAGTTGTATTTTTCAATTATTTTATCTATTAGAGAAAATTTCACAGCAAAATAAAAAAAAAATTATTATAAAAAAAATTCAATTATTATAAAAATATACTAGAAAGAAAAATTTTTTTTTCTGATAGAGAAAAAATTTTCACAAATTTTCTTTTCAAGGAGAAGAGATAATTATATTCTCCACATAACTTGAACTTCATATTTAGTTGCTTGTCTCTTGACTGAGCCCAGGGTATCAATTAGTTGCTCTAATTGATAAGGCAACTCCCATTTTTGTTAATAGAAAAAACAAAGAAACCAAAATCTGTACATGCTCACAAGCAACCTCATAAGTCCTGTTGAATGCAATTTAAGATTAAATTATTTTCTACCCAATTTCACTTTATGCCGCATTTGTTTTAAAATTTGTTTTACAAATTCCATTATTAAATTTTAAACCAATCAAGCACTCAAGCACTCAAGCAGATGAAGAGACCAATTGTTATATTTGACAATCAAGAGAAGCAAAGCGGCCATTTAACGTCAATCGGTATTCGCACATAAATATTGTCTCTTGTGGTATCTGAAAACTCAAAATCCTGATGAAATTTTTCGATTTTGTTTTTATTTATTTGCGATGAAATGGCAAGCAGACAGCAGCCAGTGTTTTAAGTTATGGAAGGGAGGGTGGTGGGCTATAACAGCAAGAGGATTTACGTGGTTTAGTTTATGGTTTATTGAGTGCTTATAATAAAAGTGAGGCATGAACATTTTGTTGCCATGAAAACCATGTGCAACGAAACTTTGTTTAATCGTTGTTTGCCCAGTATTAATAACAAAGCAAAGGAAGAGGTTTATAAAGGCTGTGTAGGGCACTCTACAGCTGGAATATTGTAAGGAAAAATTTTTTTAACAAAAATATGATTTTTCTTGGCAGTTTGATCAGGCAATACTATCTGTCATATCTGTTCCAGTCACCACCTGTCAAAATAAAATGCATATCTCTTCCAGCCACCAACTGTCAAAATAAAATACACGTCTGTTCCAGCCAAAATCTGTCAGAATAAAATACACGTCTGTTCCTGCCACCAACTGTCAAAATAAAATACATGTTTTTTCCAGCCACCACCTGTCAAAATAAGATACATGTTTGTTCCAGCCACCTTTTGTGAAATTAAAATACACGTCTGTTCCACCCAAAATCTGTCAAAATAAAATACACGTCTGTTCCAGTCAAAATATGTCAAAATAAAATACACGTCTGTTCCTGCCACAAGCTGTCAAAATAAAATACATGTCTGTTCCAGGTAAAACCTGTCAAAATAACGTACATATCTGGTTCATGTGTGTTCCGACAACCAACTACCAAAATAGAGTATATTTATGCCCCACCAGGCCTTGTCAAAGTACAGTGAATATGCCATTCTAGCACCACATCACAAACTAGAATACATGTCTCTTCCAGCCTCCAACTGTCAAAATAAAATAGACGTCTGTTCCAGCTACCCTCTGTCAAAATAATATACAGGTCTATTCTAGCCATCACCTGTCAAAATAAGGTACATGTCTGGTTCATGTGTGTTCCGACAACCAACTACCAAAATAGAATATATTTATGCCCCACCAGGCCTTGTCAAAGTACAGTGATATGCCATCCTAGCACTACATCACAAACTGGAATACATGTGCGTTCCGTCCACTACCTGTCAAAATACAATACATATTAGTTCAAACTACCGAGTGTAAAAAAAATATATGAGTTTTCCACCTACCACCTGTCAAACTATAATGTGTCTTCTGATCACAAACTGCTTTTGAAACTTAAATACATATGTCAAAATAGCATATATGTATGTTTATCAAAATAATTATTTTCAATGCAACGCAGTTAAATGCTTAGACGATCAACGTTGCAGGTTAACTGTTGCCAACTTTGACTAATTTCTATTTATGAAGGAGAGAAAAGGACAGGCATGGAAAGCATAAAACAGAATACAATAGATGTATTAGGAAGCAGGAATAAAAAATAAAGAAAATAAAAATATTTCATATTTAAAATATTTTATTAAAATTCAAGCACATTTTTTAACTAAAATAAAATTTTTGTAAAAGCAATTTTTTTTAAATTTATAAAAATTCTCTATTTATATAATTTTATTAAATTAACATTATAAATGAATTAACATTCCAAAAGCAGTTTATTCATTTTTTTTTTTGGTTGGAAAAACTGTATTCATAATTTACTGAAAATATCTTTAAAAACTGTTTAATTGAAGAAGGAGTACTTTTTTCAATTAAAAAAATTTTAATTTATATAAAATTTATATAATTTATAGATTAATTTAATTATTAATTTATTTATAATTATATATATATTTTAATCTTTTTTTTAATTTCCTTTAACAAATTAAGCAATTATTTTTTCAAATTATACTTTAAGAAAAATTATGTTTAAAAAATACAGCAAACATTTGCCTTAATAAAGTATATGCCAACTGTAGAGTGCAGTAAAGTTATTACGACACAATCACAGAAAATCCTTTCAAACCAATAAAACAAAATAAAGCAAACACAACATTTATTTAATTTTATTTGTCACTTTCAATTCGCAGCAACATGTCTATGTTCGAAAATCCGGAAAATATACAACTTTTACGAAATCTACTCAACCCTGAACCGGACGCAGAGAATGATACCGATTTTGAAGACGAGGAGGAGCCGCTAGTGAAAAAGAGTTTTAGTAAGTAATTGGCTGCACAAAAAATTGAAGAATGAATGAAAAAATTCGGTAGTTTTTTCCAGATCCCGGCTCCATAGGCCCTTCGGCTAAATGCAAAGCAAAAAAGTCTACTAAAGCGCCTGGAAAATCTCCTTATGACCCTTTAGATACCACTGCTACCCTTAACAAACAACCAAAAACTTTGGAAGAATGGGAAAAGCTAAATGAGCAAGAAGACGCCGAACTTTTAGAGCAACGCAAATGCCCCTCCTACACCATGACTTATCGCCAGGCTGTGGGCACTGAAGATGTCTTCCTGCAAATGGGCAACCGCACTAATGCCACTGCCAGTTGTGAGGATTTGGTTGTGGACATTTCACTGCCAGATGATGACACACCAGTAGACAAAATGCAGCTAAACATAACCGAATCTGAACTGACTCTCTCTACTCCCATTTATCATCTTAAACTGCCATTAGTGCACAAGGTAAATGTGGATCGCTGCCGCGCTAAATACGAGGCTGACCAGCACAAACTAACATTGACTTTGAGGCTGCAACGTGAATTGGATTTTGTGAATTTTTAAATAAAAACCCCAAACAAAAAAACTACCGTTCGTAAATAAAATTTTATGCTCCTCCCAATATAAACTCATATTATGGGCATTTTCATCCTTTTATTAACATTTAAGTTGCGCTCAAGGTTTTGCTTGCACCACAAAAGCGTTGTAGCACAACATAAAAAGTTCATTGGAAAGTTCGCTTTCCATAAACTTGCGACTAATAGTTTTATTTACTCAATATTCGTCGATGTAATAAATTCGTTATAGGAAAAAGTTTCTTAATGGTTTTTGTTAAATGTAAATCTTTGCATTTAAAATATGTTTCGTTCCGAAGCTTAGCAAGCTATGAAGGCCACTCAAATGGGGAGGCAGGTGATTTAATAGCAAAACTTTTAATTGATTTTCCACATACAAACGGTGGCAGTGATACGTTCTCAAGGTGGAAATTGTTAGTCCGAATTTACATTAAATCCATAAACGAGTAAACTTTGTTGAAATAAAAATTTCGTTACTTTTTTAATAAATTTTAGACTGGAATTCCTCTAAAAATTTTACATAAATTTTTCTTTAAAAATGTGGAAAAATTTATAACATAATTTAATTATTAAATTCATTTAAATTTTTAATAAAAATTGGGTTGCATTTTTAATAAATTTTAGACTGGAATTCCTCTAAAAAATTGACAATAAATTTTTTTTAAAAAATGTAAAAAAATTTATAGCGGAATTTAATTATTAAATTCATTTAAATTTTTAATAAAAATTTCGTTACTTTTTGAATAAAATTTATACTGAAATTCCTCTAAACAAATTTACATAAATTTTTCTCAAAAAATGTAAATTAACAATGAAATTTAATTATTAAATTCATAAAATTTTTTAATAAAAATTGGATTCAATTTTTAATAAAATTTACACTGGAATTCATCTATTAAATTAATATAAATTTTTAATAAAAATTGGATTGTTTTTTTAATAGAACTTATACTGTATTTCAAATCAAAAATTCATACAAATTTTTCTTTAAAACTGTCGAAAATTTAATAAAAATGTCGTTACTTTTTCAATAAAATTTATACTGGAATTCAATTATTAAATTAATTTAAACTTTTAATAAAAATTTGGTTCCTTTTTTAATAAAATTTATACTTGAATTAACTTCATAAATTAATATAAATTTTTCTTTAAAAATGTGAAAAAATTTTTAATCAATCAATTAAAATTCAGTTGAATCTATTAAATTCAGTTCTGTGTCACACTGTGGCTCATTAAGCATTCGAATAGTTTTCAGCCATCGCTCTGAATAGTTCCGCATCACATCTTGGCTCATTAAGCATGCGAATGCTATACTCCCATTGAAGTTTCAGCTACTGGTCTGGATAGCTCTGTCTTTTTAAAAATCGCTTGTAATTTCTTTCATGGATCTTCAATTAAATTCCACAAAATAATTTTGGTATACCCTTCGACGAGGAAAATAAAAGTTCCACAAAATTTTTTTTATAATATTTCTTTCTTAATTGTTTTTTAAATATTCAGAAAGTAATTGACAATTGCATGATTTTAAGCATGACTACTCATAAATATCAGATAAAATTAATAACTCTCAGCTGACTATTGACAGCTGTAATTTAATTGGCTTTAATTAAACAGAGAGGAGTGTGTTCAGTGAGTATTTACGTTATTTATAAAAAAAAAATAATTTAATTAGTGTTTACAGAAGCCAGGCGAATGGTTCGAGAGGAAAATGTCTATAAGTACGATTAAAAAATTAATTAATTTAAATAACAAGTCGTGGCAACACCGCTGCTGTCTGCACGATGCTGCATGTGTGTGAGTGAGTTCTTTAGCACACTTTTATATCGCACAGTGCGACGACACAACAAAATGATCAAAAAATTTCACTTTTAATGACATTGAAAACTGAAATGAGGGATGGTGCAATATATTTCACTTGCAACACTCATAGAAAGAGAATTTTGTGATTTTATGTGTCACACTCAAGTGTTTCAGTGTGTTCGCTAAATAAAACATTTAGCTGGCAAATTAGTCCTTAAAAATATAAAACTTTAATTATCAAATTCCTTGTAAAATGCTTTATTAAAACAAAAAGATTTACATTCTGTTTTAATTTACAAAATTATTTCCATGACTAATAAAAGTCAAAAAGCTACATGGAAGCATCGCTTTGGCCCATGAAAAAAAATCCTTTAAAAAAGCATATGATGTCCAAGGCAAGAAGCTACAACACATTCATTTATTCAAAAGCAGCCAAAAGCAAAAGGGTAGAAATAATTTATGTCAGCAATTAACACTTTCATAATCACATCAAGTTGTTGAAACGTAGAGAATAAAGTTTAAATAAAAATATGCATTAAAACGAAAATCACGAAAAATATGAAAAAAATATATATTTATACTTAAAAAGAAAAAATTGTTATTTATGCTGTAACAAGAAAAAACTTTCGCCTTCCCATGCCATTATTTAAAAGGAATGAACTGAAAAAAATCCTTTCAACAAATCACTTTAACTTTTTAACAGCAAACAGAGAGAAAGTGTGACTGAGAACTATTCAGAGTGGTGGCTGAATACTACACATGGGTGTTATAATATTCGAATGCTTTATTTAGTGAAAGGTTGCCACAGAACTATTCAGAGCTGTGGCTGAATACTATTCGAATGCTTTATTGAGCCAAAAGCTGACACAGAACTATTGAGAGAGGGGGCTAAATACTTCGCGGGGGTTATAGTATTGAAAGGGTGAAATGGTGGCATAGAAATATACGGAGCGCTGTCTGAATATTATTGGAGAGATATACTGAGCGCAAGTGTGGAACATATCTGTTCAGAGCTGCTACTGTATATTATTCGAAAGCTTTATTGAGCCAAATGTAACACGGTATTGAGCGGAGGCTGAATACTATCCGAATGCTTCATTGTGCCAAATGTGACACAGAACTATTCAGAGCGGTGGCTAAATAGTACAATGGGGATATAGTATTCGATTGCTTTACTGAGCGAAATGGTGGTATAGAACTATTCAGACCTGTGGCTGAATACTATTCGAATGCTTTATTGGGCCAAAATCTGACACAGAACTATTGAGAGAGGGGACTAAATACTTCGCGAGGGTTATAGTATTGAAAGGGTGAAATGGTGGCATATAAATATACGGAGCGCTGTCTGAATATTATTGGAGAGATATACTGAGCGCAAGTGTGGAACATAACTGTTCAGAGCTGCTACTGAATATTATTCGAAAGCTTTATTGAGCCAAATGTAACACGGTATTCAGCGGTGGCTGAATACTATTCGAATGCTGTATTGAGCCAAATGTAACACAGAACTATTCAGAGAGGTGGGTAAATACTTGGAGAGGGTTATAGTATTGAAAGTGTTAACGGTTGGTATAGAAATATTGAGAGCGTAGGCTGAATACTACGGTGGAGCTTACAAATTTCAAATGCTTTAAAGTAAAAAACTAAGAAAAAATTAAATTTACTTAGTGTCAGTTTACATTATGAAATTTGCCTTTTTATTTTGAAGAAAACTGTTCACACAGCAAACTTTTCTTTATAGAAATTTTTAATAAAATTACAAAAAAAGTAAAAAAAATTTATTTCGATAATTACGAATGGCTCATAGCGTGAGACAAAATTCTTCATAGTGTGAGCCTTACAAAAAGTTCCTGCCAGTTTTTCAACATTTTCAACTTTGCCTTTTTCAAATCCTATTGCCCTCTCTAGCACACACTCTCTGCTGTGAAAAGACTTCATTTGAAAAATGGCATTTTAAATGAATTCTTTGCAGTAGTTGATGTTGCTCTTTGTGTTACAAAACTTGCTTCTTATGCAGTTGCCAACATAGTCGAACAACAACATCAGCAATACACAATATTAATTCCACCACACTTTGTAGCAATAAACAACATTAAAGGGGCAACAAAGGACTTCGAACATCCACATTATAATAACCGTAATGGCACCACCAATGCCGGCAGTTACATAAATTTTTTACGACCACTTACAAATCAGCCTAATGATGGTTGGCTATTAGCGGCGATAATTGCCAACAAAAAAAAAAATTCTTTGAAATTTTATAAAGCTTTAAATGAACTGAATCCTCAGTTTGATTTCCATTTGCTCTTCTACTGAAATCCAATTCATTTCAAATTCATTTTAAGTATTAAAGGCTCTGCAACTGACATAAACATTGTACGTGCAGCTGCAGCTGACTTAAATGCAACCATAAGCAACGGACTTTGATGAACTATTAAAAATAAATTTTATTTTGCTTGTACTAAAATTTAATATTTTTTTTTTATGAAAAGTTATGCTAAAAATAAGCTTCAAATTATCTACAACAAATCAAAGGAAACGAAAAATGAGCATTAAAAGTGTGAATAATGGAAACGGAAGCGGCAAGTTACAGGCATTCGAAAAGGCAGAGCAACTTCATGGCACGTACGCAAATGTAACAAAACTAAAGGAGCAACGAAAATGAAGTGCAAGTCGTGTCTGCCACACAGTTATGCGATAACTAATACGTTTATTCGCTTGCGTGCTTGTATTAGTAATTGTATTTTGTTTATGTATTAACTTCGTTGCTACGAGCATGCACGAGCATGAAAATATACTTTGCATATTTATTTACTTTGTAAAATTTACAAAAAAAAAAATAAATAAATAAATAAAAAACAAGAAATTAAATAAGAAATTTATAAATAAACTGTAACAAATGAGTTTTGAATAACGTGCAGGGCACAACATTGGCTGAAACCACATTTAGAAAAATTAAAAAACCTCCTCATATTGTGGTGAAAGTTTAGCTTAACATTTTTCATTTGGCTAAGAATTTTTTGTTATCGATAAATTAAGTCATTGAAAATTTTAAGCTCAATTCTCTTTCCATAATTAAACATTTTGCTGTAGCAAATTTTTTTAACCAAAAATTTTTCGATAGCGAAATTGCATTAGGGAAAGTTTTATTGTTATCGAACATGTGTTATCGTTCATTAAAAAAAAAGTGCTTTGATAATTGTGCCATTAACAAAAATATATAATATATACAATCAAGAATTTATTTTTTTAAATTTTATTGATCCATAGTTTTAACGAAAATTGTGCTATCGGAAAATTTTGTCAAATATGAGGTTTTTTTCATTGAATTTTTTTTACACTGCGGTTGGCCATTAAAAATATTGCCACCGAAAATTTTTGCTTTTTTGCAATCGGAAATATCTTATCTAGCATCGTCTTCACAAATAATTCCATTCAAGATTTTTTTAACGAAAAATATTATTATCAATATTTTTTTATTAAAAATATTTAATTTTTTTTTTTTTGAATACTTTTCCAAACCGAAAATGTTTTTTATAAAAAAATTTCACATTCAATAATTATTGATTATTTTTCATTAAAAGTAAATTTTTAGATCTGTTCAATCTAAAAGGTTACAAACGAAAATATTACTATCGCAACTTTTATTATCGATGACTTTTTCTTATCAATGAAATTTTTTTTCCAAAATTTTTTTATTGCAAAATTTTTTATAACGTAAATACTGCTGCCAAACAATTTCGTTTTTCAGTTGCAAATTCATTATCGAAAGCCTTTCAAACATCACAAACGTTGCAATCAAAAATATTAATATTGAAAATGTTATGTTATCGATAACATTTTGAAAATATTCTTATAAGGCAAATACTGCTACCGAAAATTTCGTTTTTCAATTGGAAATTCATTATCGAAAGCCTTTCAAACGTCAGAAACGTTGCAATCGAAAATATTAATATTGAAAATTTTATGTTATCGATAACATTTTGAAAAGTTTTTCAATTAAAAGTTATTCAATCAAGAACATGGCAACAAAAATTTTTTTTATCGAAATTTTTCATTAAAAATTTTTTTATTCATAATTACTTTAATCGGAAATGTTTCCAACGAAATTCCTCAAATATATTTTTTTTTTGTTTAGTTTTTAAATAAAAATATTTCCATCTACAAATTTTGTTAAAAAATATATCTTTATTAAAATGTGATCACTTTATTTTGCTTGTAATATTCAAAATTTTATTTAAAAAAATTTTTAAGCCGAATTTTTTTATCGATAACTTATTTTTTTTATTAAAAAAAATTTATTCAACCGAATTCTACAGATAATTAGCATTATTGAGAATTTATTGCAGTTTTACGGATCAAGGAAAGAACTATTTCTATACTTTTATTATTTTATAATTAATTCGGATAATGAAGTAAAGGGTGTACAAAAATTAGGCCACGACTGCTTGTTACTAGTGCTCGACAATGCGACATTGTTCGATTTTAAGGGCAAATATATACTAATTTTGATAGTTCCTACAAATATATCTTAATAATAAAGAAAATTAATTGTTAACAACGATTTTGGCAAATTGCTCCTCAACTTATGCAACAAAAAGTTAAACTTTTTTTTTAGCTTATTTTAAGTTTTTGGATTGGAAATAAAAGAATAATGTGAGAGCTAATGCACAATGGAAACCCGTAATTTGGAAAGAAATCGCTTTTTCGATAACACAATAACGTTTCAATACGTATGAGAAAATTCTTTTACTGTGTGAGTCTTTTCTGGTTCATGTGTGTCTGGTTGAGGTGTGACTTAAGACCATTCGATTTGTTTTCAATTACGCATTTTGAAATTTCAAGTCTGTTTAAGTAAGCCCACTGCCAACGTGGTCTAAAGGAGGGGAGTTCCAACGCTAAATCAACGAAATTAAACGAACTCTACGCAAAATGGTCATGGCGAATTTCAACAGACGAGTGCGCTTGTGCCCAGGAGAGCCCTTGCCCTATACACTAGTCCACATAAGCCCATAGTGTATATTTTAGGCTTCTTATTAATTCCAAACGTGCGTTAATTTTTGATCACACTTTATAAAAAGTATTTAAAAAAGTTTTTAAACTTGAAACGAGAATATTAATTTGTCATTGCATTGCTTTTATTGGCACTTTCTTACGAGTTCAAGTTGAACGCTTAAAGCTAAATAAAACGTAAAAAGAAATTTGTATGTTGGCAAGTGTGTTCCCCAAAGCACTACATGAATGCCTAATGAAAGGCGGTTAAGTAAAAATAAGTAAAAAAAACGACTGTAATAAAATAAAATTACATTTTCAACACACTCACCTGTCTACTGCTTTCAAGGGTCCCACGCATCGAATAGCTGCCCTTGCGAGTCATTTTACGTTGAACTTTTTTCCGCTGCGGTACTGATGGATATAAATCTTCTTCGCTGCTGCTGTTTTCACTATTGCCACTCTGGGATTCACTATAATCATGTAAGTATTGGAAACCTTGAGGAGCAGCCTCCAAATCGGTTTGTTTTAAAGCAACGTAACGTATGGTATTATTTGCACCTGTCAATTTCGACGTTAATGTCTTTAATAAACCAGGTGATTTGTGCACTGTTGTTATTTGGCCTGCAGGTAGTTGTGCTGAGGAATTTCCACTATATTTTCCTAAACGCTTTTGACGACGATTTGCATGTGTAGTGGCACCTACATCAACACCTCCGACAACACTTGAATGTGCGGAATCTCCAGTAGTTTTTATTCTATTTGTTTCCGCTTGTTTTCCATTCAATATTTCCATCCAAGCACTCATAGTACGCAGACTGGCAGTGCGAAAAATAAATTAAAAGGAATGCCCTCTAATGTGGCAAAGTTATTTGATGTAAATGTTTTTCTTCAAAGTTCTGAGTTGATAATTGCAGGTGAAAAAAAGACTTATAGGCAGCCAGTGAGACAGTCAGTGTAGCTGCTGTTCAAATAGACGTAATAGGAATTGCGTCAGTTGGTTAGAATAAAAAGTTGCTACTGGTTTTTTGCTCCCAAACGTAACTTTAACTGGCAGTTCTGTAAGGAAATGAAAAATGGGAAAATATCTTAAGTTTGTGTTAATAAATTTTTAGTTTATACGAGAATGAGATGAGCTTTACATATTTGCATTATATATATATATGTATGGATGTATGTATATACATATGTATGTAATAGTTATTATAACTACCTCAATGTTACGTTTTGTTTCTATTAAATGAAGACATAATTGCGTTTCTTGAAATGTTATGAGCCTTTATTTCAAACTAATTTTTTAATGTAATTTTCTTTACACAAAAAACAATTTTACAGTTCAGAAAAATTTACAGTTTACATTCCATGCCATCAAGTGATGGCACAGTGACTGTGCCCGTGTCACGCTTTCTTACATACAGTTGAGAAAAATGTACAGTTTACTCCCAGTCCACACTTGCAAATTTGTTGCAGTAATTTTTGATTGTTTTAGGTGAGAGGGGTGAGACGCTTCAGGAGGGGTACAGAGTACCGTACCCGTCTCATCTAAAACAACCATAAATTGCTGCAACAAAATTGCAAGTGTGGACAGGGAGTTACATTTCATGCAAGAGCGACCTCTTAAGAAAGTGATGGCACGGTGACTGTGTCTGTGTCACGCTTTCTTACATACATGCATATGAAATTATAAGAGATATAACTATATATATATATATATAACTATATCTCTTATAGTTTATATCTATATAAAGCAGAGACATCTCAGAATGAAAATTGTACACTACAATTACACTTCATTCAAGTAAACTTGAATTTTGCAATCCATTTCTCATTACTCAGAAATATTAAAAATTCTAATAATAAAACGCGCTCTCTCTCTCTCTCTCTCTCTAATCCTCCTACTTATCGTAGTAAAACTTAACACCGAGATTAACTGCGAGGCAAGTTCATGGTTTGTTGCTTGTTGTTTACATGGCATTATTACCTATAAATTTAAAACATTTCTTGGCTATATTTCTTATATTTATTAACCGATTTTCGTGATTTTTATAGTTGATAATTTTCAGAAAAGTCTGATGAGAGGGTTTTAAAATTTTTGGTTTTAAGCCAAATATAAGCTTAATCTATACCGCAACAAAAATGTCAAAAATATACCGGGGACGGACAACAACTTTCCTACTTACATGGATCCATTATATTTTTATATAATTATAGGATTCTGGCCTCAGTATACCCCCAACACTTCATCCTTTTTGATGTACCAGGGTATGACAATGGCATTTTATTATTATTTATTGCACTATTTGTTTATTCTAAATATTTGAAAAATAAATTTTAAAAAAATAGACAACAAACTCTGCAAATAAATTTCTAAGCGATTTTAGAGAAAAGAACACTTTCCTACCATTTTGAATAATAACTTGTTACTATAAAAAAATGTTTTATTCTGCATTTATTTAAAAAATAAAGAAAATTAAAATAAAATCCAAAACATTTTAAAGAATATAAAGAAATCTGACCGATTTCCCTGTCGCTTCTGTTTTAGTCTCAAAAATGCTTACATGTAGGAATTCCCCCACACTGCTGGCTATATTTCTACAGTTCCCCACATATATTTTATTCACATAAAAAAAGTGATAGTTTTTATTCTCCATCAAAAATATTAGAATTTCGTGTTTTCTTTTTCCTTGCAGTCATTTTTTATAACAATTTAAATCGGTATTATAATTTTGCTTGCAATCCAATTATGGAAAATTACTTTGTAATAAAAATGAAAAATATTTTTAAGCTCTACTTTGTTGACAATTATTTGCTTATTTTCGCCTTGTGGTAATTTCTGTTGCATGGCAATTGTTTTATGCCAGTGTGGTCTTACAGGGTGTGACAAATAATTTCTATGAGCTGAAATGAAAACTAAGCAATTATCCGTGGCGTAATTACATGTATTGCGTTTAGCAAAATTATAAGTTTCTGCTCAGACATTTGGAAATGTAATTTAAAAAAAAAAATGTTTGTTGGGTTGTGTAAAATATGTCACACTCATAGAAGGAGGCATAGGCTGTTCCAAAATTGAAGCCAGTTTTTTTTCGGCTTCAATGGTTGTGTTAATACCATTTTGTAAGCATAGGGAGGCCGATTTTTATTGGTTACCGCCGTAGAAAGCTTCCGGCAATTTCCACTGTTTGTACCCATTGCAGAATTGAGTTCCCGGTATGGAGCCCAACACTCTGAGAAACTGGTTAGATATTCTTTAAACCACTTGGTTTTGGTTATCCAGTATGCATGGAACCTTTAATATATCCAGGCTCACTTCAAAGGCGACGAAGTTAACACGCTATTTTTTGGACGTTCCGTATGATTGTGGTCTCCAACAGATCCCGACTGTACGAAATTTTCTATTATTCTCTTCACAGTTCGCGAAATTGAATTTGTATTCTTTAATTAATTTTTTTTTTTTTTTTAGATGTCTAGTATGTTTGGCATCTCTTAAAAAACAGACTCTCTTCACAGCTGACGAAACTCTGTTCTTTAAAACCCTTTTTTTTTGGTCGTCCAATCTTATTGCCTTGTCCAACAGATTCAGACTCTTTGAATTTGCGAATTATTTTCTTCAAGGTTGACGAATTTAAAATACTATTCTTTAAGCGGCTTCTTTTCAGATGCCCACTAGATCCAGACTCTCTGAATATTTCAATTACTCTCTACACATTCGACGTCGTAATGAAGCTATTCGCAACATATATTGCATTGGCGAAGTGCGCATGACAAGCTTACATTTTTTTTTGATATACTATTCAATAATCAGTAAATAATTTTATAATGATTTTGATACACCTTGGTCCATGAAAAAGTATGGCATGGTGTTGGGGTTATATATAAGTTTGATTTCGATATGATAAGTAATACAATGTTTATTTGAGATCCTATAAATATATACAAGTTATGCTGGTTCCAAAATAAAAAGGAAAGTTGTTTCAGCTTTGTACGACCGTCTGTCTTTCCCCGGTATTTTTTAACATTTTTGTTGCGGTGGATTGTGTAACCCTTTATTTTTACCAACCGCGAATTATCAGCTGCCGAATTATTTTTCTCGAGTGGTCAACACTTTACTGCACAAATGGCGACAAATATGCAAATCTTGCTTAAATTTTGACACACCCTTTAGTTACCGAGTGGATAAACTTAGCTGTTTTTTGGCCAGGGGGTGTGATACCTCTCGTTTTCGAAATCATCAACATTTTGCAATTTAAAGCTTTTTTCTATTGCGAGTTCAAGTGCAAAGACTTCAGTTCCATAATAAAATATTCCCTAAAGACCGCAATTATTCTAGATACTGCAGTGCGTTCCTTTTTATTTATTTATTTTTTTTTTGTGGATTGAACCACTTTTGCATAAATTTCTTTGAACGTAAATATTTTCACATCTTGTATTTACTTAGCAAAGCGCAAAAAAAAATTAAAAAAGAACTGGGCAAGAACACAAAAATTATTATTGAGCTTATTAACATTTTAAAGGCATTTACGCCTGCGCATACAACTGCGTCCAGAGGCGCACTGCAAGCAGCAGTCACCAGATTCTAAAGAATTTTAAAAGACACTCGGAAAATATGGAGAAAACAGTCATCTTGTTGTTGGTTTTTTAATTTGGTTTGCTACAAGAGCAGAGAAACACAACAAATGTAAATAATTACACATAAACAAAGCAAAAGAAAGCGCACAGTGGTTCAGCAAGAAAAAAAGATTTTTTTTTAATTTTCAATTACATTTTTTTAAAATGAAATTTGCACAACAATATTACATTTTTTATATTGCGATAAAAAAAAATTACTATGTGTTACAAAAATGTTCAGTTTTAAATATATTTATAATTAAACAAGAATAATTATAATATCACAAAGTTGAATATAATATTGCATAAATATATTTTGCATGGTATTTCTCAGAAAAAAGACACAACAATGGAAGAAAAAAGCTTACGAAAAGCGAACGAGAGATTGGCTAATAAAAATTATTTCATTTCCGTTCTAAAAATTTTGAAATTATTTTAAAAAAAATATTTAATAATTTTTTTTAAATATTTTAAATTTAATAAATATTTCAATAGTATTTTTTATTTTTAGTTTAATAAATTTGTTGTACTTTTTATATACTTATTACAATTTTCATAAATTTTTAATTTTTTTTTTTTTTGTTATATTTTATTATTTTTTTTATTTTTATTTTAAAAATAATATTATTTATAATATTATATAATTATAATATTATAAATAAATAATATTATTTTTATTTATTTTTATTTAGTTAAAACTTATTGGGACCAATATAAAAAATTTGATCAGAAAAATCAAGTTAAGAAAAACAATTTTTTATTATAATAAAAAAAATAAAATTTTTTAATAATAAATATATATGTATATTTATTATTATAAATATATTATTATATATAAATATATATTTATATACAAAAGTACACCACCAATTATTAAAATAAAAATAGAAATAATCATTTTTATTTATGGAAATTTTTAATGACAAAATCGTTATTATGATAAAAAAAATGGAAATAAAAAATATTTATTAAATATATAGTAAATTTAAAATAATTATGAAATTATTGAATATTTTTTGTTGGACAAATTCTTAAAAAATATAGAAAAAGAAATATTTTTTTAAATATAAAATTTAAAAAAATATATTATATATTTTATATATATTCAATATTTTTTCTAGGAGAACAAATACATAAAAAAGTGTTTTTAAATTTATAACTTTAAAAACATGTATTTTTAATTTTTTTTTTTTGTATTCTATTTTATGATTTTTATTTACTTTAATTTTTAGGTTTAAGTTTGGTTTTTTTATATATGTTTTTAATTCTTTTTTATTTTTATTTATATTATTTTTATTTTAATTTCTAAACTTACGATTGTTTTTAAACATTTATATATTTTTTTTAATTTTATTCTATTATTTTATTATTTTTATTTGAATTTTTCTTATTTTTTAACTTAAAGTTTTTTTATTATATATATATCAATTTTTTTACATTTTATTTCACTTTTATTTACATTAAATTTTTTCTTTTTTATTTTTAAGTTTATGTTTGATTGTTAAAATTTTTTTTTTTTTTTTTTTGTTTATTTTATTATTTTTATTTATATTTTTTTCTTTTAATATTTAAGCTTAAAGTTGATTTTTTATATATGTATGTACATATTTTTTTATATTTTATTTTATGCTTTGTACATATATTCATTTTTAGGTTAAGATTGTTTTTTTATATATATATTTTTCTCAAATTTTAAGCTTACGATTGGTTTTTATACATTTTTATTTTTTTATATTTTATTTATTTTTAATTATATATTTTTTAGTTTTTATGTTTAAAGTAGATTTTTTATATATCTTCATTATATTATATTTTATTTTATAATTTTTATTTATTTTAAATTTTTCTTTTTAATTTTTAATGTTATGTGTGAGTTTTATGCTTTGTTTTTATTTGATTTCATTATTTTTGTTTATAACTTTTTTTGCTGTTTAAAGCTTAAAGTTGATTTTTATATACATATTTTTTTATATTTTATTTTATGATTTTTATTTATATTTATAATTTTATTTATATTATTTTTTTTAATTTTTAAGCTTGCGATTGGTTTTAAAGCATTTTTACTTTTTTTATTTTTTATTTATATATTTTTTATTTTTTAAGTTTAAAGTTGATTTATTGTATAAATATATATATTAATTTTTTATATTTCATTTTATAATTTTTATTTATATTAAATTTTTCTTTTTAATTGTTAAACTTATGTGTGATTTTTATGCTTTGGTTTTACTTTGTTTTATTTTTATTTATATTTTTTTTAGTGTTTAAAGTTAAAGTTGATTTGTTATATATATATTAATTTTTTATATTTTATTTTATTATTTTTATTTATATTTTGATTTATATTAATTTTCTCTATAATTTTTATACTTACGATTGGTTTTTATACATATTTATTTTTTTTATATTTTTTTTATTATTTTTAGTTACATATTTTTTAATTTTTAGCTTATTTAGCATTTTTATTTTTTCTTTATGTTTTAATTTATTATTTTTATTTATATTTTTTTTGTGTAATTTTTAAGACTATGCTTTATTTGTATGAATTTTTATTTTTTTATTTAAATAATTTTAATAATATTTTTTTCTTTAATTTTTAAGCGTAAGTTGATTTGTTATGTATATATATACTATATATATATATTAATTTTTTAAAATTCGTTTTATTAGTTTTATTTATTTTAATTTTTTTTTCCAATTTTAAGCTTATATATATTTGTTTATATATATTTTTATTTATATATATTTTTGTGTTATTTTTTTACATTTCGTTAATAATTCGTTGACATACTTAGGAGATTAATAATATATTAAGAAATATGTTAACAAAGTATTAAAAAAATAGGGGTAAATATTTAAAAAAATAACACGAAACTTAATATAAAAAAATAAGAAATATAAAAAATATATTTTGAATTTATTTGAAATTGTTTTGTGAATGCAAATAATGCCTGAAGCCACTACTGACCTCTAAGCCAATCGGTGAATCGGTGCTTACTAACTTAAGTGCCAGGGCATTGCAAAAGTGAACGAACTTACCGGGACAGCCGCCATGTACATTTCAATGGCTTCACTTTCCATAAGACTCACAATTTTTTTAATAGATCTCATTTTCTCACGCTGCCTTTTAGATAAACAGATTACTAAATACGGTTACTACAAAACCACTGTGCAGTGCTAAACGGCCTAAACACATACTCTCTATATATAAAATCGAAAAGGGGAGTGTGATGTACGAATCTGTGTAAGGAACATTGTGTGTTGAACAGCAACACCAGAAGATGAGGGGCACAACAACTAAAAGAGACAATTACAATAAAGAAGCAACCAGAACACAAATCCCAGTTAACACAACGACACATAACTACACGTACGCCACGCTGAGCACGTACTGGCATACGTACATATATATAGTTGAGCCCGAGTATGAGTACATCCAGGCGTATTTCTTCACACAGAACAAGCGGGCTTTGGCTTTAGTTTATTAATAATTCAAAGTCATGGCTTAAAACGAAGTCAACTGCAATGAAAGCGTTTACTTGACGCTAAAGACTACAAAACAACAAGATCAATTATGAAGCGGTGCGTAAAAACGTTGCCTGCCTACGATGACGTCTTTAACGATGACAGTCAACAGTAAAATGAATATTGAAGCAGAAGACACTATTACGTTAAGCTGAGCGTATTGAAAAGAAAGAAGGAAACCGAATTCAATACTTTACCGATAACAACGTTAACATTTAGTGTTAAGAAAGACATTCCCGTGTGAAGGTCTTGGCAAAATTTTCACAATTATTGCAAACTATAAAAAAATGTAAAAATTCTAAAAATAATTTTGAATTTTGCTGGCAAAGTTCTGAACGCCTAAAAAAAAAAAAAAAGAAATTGAGTTCAATAAAGAAAAAGTGTTGTTACTAATTGAAAATAATTAACGCGTTCAAATTTTTACGAAATAAATACAAAAAGTTCGAAAGCGGACAAAAGCAGAAAGGTTGAAAAGAGTTTATTAAATTGTATAAAAATGGAGAATATAATTTATGAAAAAGTGCAAGATATAAAATAAAAATTCCTAATACAAAAAATCAAATTTATAAAATACATTAATTTTTTAAAAAAAAAATTAATTTAAATATATTTTGAATTTGGAAGAAAAAATTTATATAAATACTCTACATTATTAGCCAAAGAAATGATTTAAACTTAAAAAAAAATTTAATTTAATTAATTAAAATGAATTTCGAATTTAAAAGAAGGAATTAAAATAACTACTCTACATTATTAGCCGTAGAAATGATTTAAATTTAAAAAAAAATTTAATTTAATTAATTAAAATGAATTTCGAATTTAAAAGAAGGAATTAAAATAACTACTCTACATTATTAGCCGTAGAAATGATTTAAATTTAAAAAAAAATTTAATTTAATTAATTAAAATGAATTTCGAATTTAAAAGAAGGAATTAAAATAAATACATTATTAGCCGAAGAAATGATTTAAATTTAAAAAAAAAAATTAAATTTAATTAATTAAAATGTATTTTGAATTTGGAAGAAGGAATTAAAATAAATACTTTACATTATTAGCCGAAGACATGATTTAAATTTAAAAAAAAATGTAATTTAATTTATTAGAATGAATTTTGAATTTGGAAGAAGGAATTAAAATAAATACTTTACATTATTAGCCGAAAAAATGATTTAAATTTAAAAAAAAAAATTAAAAATATAAATAATTTGAAAAATTGAAACATTTTCCATACCAAATATTTTAGCCAATAAATCTGAGTTGTTAGTTTATAAAAAATTGCCGAAATTCACACTCTAAAAAATTCGTAAAAAAATTTATTGCATAATTTTCTGCGACTTGTAAACTGTTGCCGAGTTATTAGGCATTTCGCTTATCATATATTTTTTATAATATATTTCAGTAGACGATATTGTTTTTTGCAATTTTTTTTTCATGATTGACAGTTTTAAATTAATTTAATGAAAATGTGTCATCAGCTGATTTTCTATTGTATATGCTTTAATTTTTGTATGCTGGTGTTCGGCAAAAAGGCCATAAAGGCTGTAATAACTTTCTAAGATTATTGCTTAAACGAAATATTTCCATATGTTCATTTATTCACTGACTAAAATTGTTTTAGAATGCATTATTTGAAAGTTCTGACAATATTAGATTTTTATTTTATTATAAAATTCAAGATATTTCAAAACATTTAAAAACAATAATTAAACCCTATATATTTTTAAAGAAAAAGGTAAATATATAAAAAAAAATTTGTCGATCAGACAAAAAAATCTATCGGATAAAGAAATCAACATCTTCAAAGTTGTTTAGTTTTATTTTATTATTATTTTAATTATTCTTAACAAAATTAACTTGAAATTGCTACAAACAAGTCTGAGACGTGACATCTAAGCCAGTACAGTTTTAATATCGTACAGTTTTAACAAACGAAAAAATTTATTAATAAAAAAAAAGAAAATTTCTCTGTACCTCAAACGCTTTAAGTTGCCACCATTAATACTCTGTAAAAGGAACGTTAAGAAAGCAATTTTGATCAATGCTAAAATAGCATCAGCTGTTCTCGAAATAACTATTGTAATTCCTTCCTTGACTTCACTTTATTTAATTCGTCCAGTAGAATGATTCACTAACCCAACGATTTGCCAATAATACAGATTTAGCGATAATTAGATTCTTTTTCCATTAACGATTATGGGATTCAGTAACTTCTGGTTATCGACATCGCTATAAATTTTCGTTATAAAGCAAGAAAATTTAAATTTATAAATTTTACTTACATTTTATTTAAAAAATAATATTTAATGAATGCCGCATGAGCAGAGAAGTGTTTTAAATTTTATAAAAAATAAGGATTACCTTGCCTATAATGTCTATATTCATAGAGATTTTTAAAGATATATATGTATTAAATATTAGTTTTTATTTAAATTTATATATCGTTAAAATGAAAACAAAATTACTATCGTTAAAATTAACAAAGTAGAAATTAGTGACGTCAAACCAAACGATCGTTAAAAATAAAAACGTAGAAATTATTATCGATTAGTTGCCGTTAAAACATAAAAAAAATTTCTATCGTTACAAATCCCAAAGTAGAAATTATTGACGTCAAAACATAAAGTATCGTTAAAAATAACAATATAGAAATTTTTGTCGATTACATGCCGCTGAAGGAAAAAGAAAGGTGATAAGAAATATATGTTTTTTTATTTATAAATTTTTTATTTATTGAATCTTCCGCACGGTACTAACAATAAGTATATCAAATATATATATAGATTAATTCTTATATAGATTAATCCTTAATCTATATAAGGAATATAAATCTTCAAAAATTCTTCAGAGTAGCAAATTCGATAAAATTTCATTATATTTATTTTACCGATACGATTATCGTTAAAAAAAAAGTTTTTAAATCGCTGTACGGACTTAAATTATTGGTATATAATTAGTGCTAACAAGTTTCATAGATTGCATATGGCGGCCCCTAAAAGTAAAAATTATTTAAAGTAAATTAGTGAATGCAACAATAAAGGCCACTTTTCCGGCCTTTATTCAAAATTTTTAACTACTCATAAAATATAAAATAAGACCGTTACAGAAAACTAAAACAGCTGTTCTACAGGTTGTCAAATAAATGTTATCAAAAGTTTATATTAACTATTAAATAGAAAATATATTTTAAGCCAATTTAATACAAACGGATTCAACAGAAGTTGTTGCTTTTACGAAAGACCAGCATTTTATACATGAATATGGAAACCAGATTTTAAGTGGAAATGCGAAAACAATAGAAAATCAAATAGATTGGCGAAAAATAAATCCATCATTAAGGCGTGAAATCCACTAAAAGTTCATTTAAGCTGTTTCGGATTATACGATTTGGTCCAAAAAATGTACCGTTTAGTTTTATAAGTCCTTGTCATTTTAAAGACAACTTCAAAATCATCCCTGATAAGTCTTTATATTTAGGGGGGAAAAGCTTTGGTAATCGATTTTCAAAAGCTTGCCTTGATCCGATATTTTTAATCAGCCGGAATGTTTTGCTGTGCGAGAAAATAGTGGTAAACTTTCGAGGCATGGCTCAGACTTTATAGTGGATGCCCTAAAACTTTCCAATCAACAAATACCAGTCGTTTACCAAGATGGTTTATAAGTCATTTCGCATTCCCAATCGCCATTCTTTTCAGAAAGGGATCGCTTTCATTCAATTTTGCAAAGGTTTCACAAATGGAAACTTAATCCATCCAGGCTTTTAGGTGTTAAGTGGTGGGCAGTACAAACATCGGGCCTATTTTTTTTCTAACCAAGGTGCAGGTAAGCAGCCAGGGTCTAGGTAGGAAGGCGACCTTAGGTTTAATAGGCTGTTCATTATCCATTCGCCTAAGGAGGCACCGTTTAATTACTTAAATCCAGCTGTAAGGAATTGGTGTCAAACAGTTTAATGTTCGATCTTTAATTCGTAAACTATGAAAATTTCCATGATGTTCGATTTTATTGACAATTCCGACAACGAACCTAATTGTACGGCATCGACAAAACCAAAATTAAGTGCAATCAGTTGTTGCAGATCTTTCATTCGTGGACTATAAAAACGTCCATCCTGTGATTTTTTCCGTGATGGATCGAGAATAATAAAAATGCCGTTAAAGTTCGATTTTATTGACAATTCCGATAACGAACATTCCTGTACGGAATCGACAAAAGAAAAATTATATGCACTCAGTTGTTGCAGTATCGCCACCATAAACACCATTCACAATTTCGTCTGGCTGGCCGTATGTACCGGATTTCTCTTTGTTGACTTCCATTCTTATGATCCTGTAAGTCATGAAGAGTCAACTAAGTCAACTGAATGAAGCAAACAAAAAACGGCAAAATTTTTTTTTTTTTTACTTTGGATTGCCAACTTGACAAGGCACATGAACTTGACAGTGATTGGTCGATACTTTACCGGATATCGATCCGGTATGGATGTTTTTTTTTCATCTACTTATTATATGGCAATTTTAGGAACTTTTCCTTTTGCCCACGCAATTCAATTCAAAGTTGTCTAACGTCTTGTAATATTTAAGAGCATGATGTAGGGTGTTTAGAAGACATGCTATTTGACAATCATTAACGGTATTTTATGTTGTTTTTACAGCTTTCAAAGATGCATGTCACGAAATGATTTCAAAATGCTCGTGTGAAAAAGGAAGAACAAAATTCTATAGCATGACAGAACAGCACATCACAGCAGTGAACATCAAATGCAATTAACAAGATTTACTTAAAAGTGTCAGTAGAAAAGTTGTTAAAATAAAAAAAAAAAAAATAATAAGAAAAGCAATCATACTCGTATGACAAGCGTGTTTTTGCCGTTGCATTGAGTATAACTGCCAGCAGTGAGTGTTGTTGCCACTTTAAGAAGAGCTAATAATAGTAAAAAAAGGAAATTCAGAAAACTAAATAAGAAAACCACTAAACAAATCCACAGTTATCTATTTTTTTTTAAATATATATATATAACAAAATGCTCCAATTGCCACAAACTGTTTGTATATTAATTATTTCCTGTATTTGTTGTTCAACATTGGCTGAAAATGAACGTGCCACAAGCATTTTATCTGGCAAATACGAAGCCTACAGTCAACAGCATCGTTCCAAAAAGTTGCACGCCGCCTCAATGGTGAAAGGTTTTGATATGCTTCAAACGCATCAAGGCAAATTAGCAGCAGTCCGGCAAGAGAACCCCATCAAAACTTGGTTTGCTGTCTTCAATCGCAACAACTCAAAACCACAATCAAATATTACAACAGAAGCTTCTGCTGTTGCCCAAGATACCGTCACAGCCACAACATGTTCATGCAGGTAATTAAATAGATAAACTGATTTATATTTTTTTTTTTCTCTTTTTACTCTAAAATCCATTTACTTTGAATCACCATTTAATGGTCAAATTAAGACATTTTGCCAGAGAGGATTGGTATTATTATGTGTTTTCTTTCAGTGTATTGACCCCACTGTAAGCCATTACAAAGGCGCTTAACTTAAAGTTTTATTTTTATGAATAAAATGAAAGTAACTTGTCATATTAAACATTCGTATTTTATGCATGCATGCCCTCATACGTTTCCCCTATAAGAATTTCGTCACCAATTTAATGTGCCTGGAATTCGAAAGCAAATTTCTAGACAATAAAGAGGTATTGAGAGGTTATAAAAAAGAGTACAAAACGAAATTGAAATTATTATTCAAGTATTTTTATTATTAAGTAATTCCAACATGTAAAATCCTGTAGAGAAACCTCAATTACGCTCACAAAATTTACGAACTCTTACGCCTTGCAAACCTCTCGAAGACTCTCGCTTTATTCATCTTTTCGGCTTAAAGCGGTTTTAAACGGTTACATGTAAAGGTCGCTCGGACCATAATCTCGTAATGTTAATTTTATTTCAATTTCAACTTAGTGGATCCACCCATTAACAATTAACAGTTAACGTATATATGGCCTAATAAGAATACCCGAGTTTCTAGTGAAAAGCCAATACCTCCACAAACAGTGACTGTTTAGTGAGATTTAAGGCCATGTTTCACTTGCCTACACAGTCGTACGATTTGCGCGATAGTGTGTGCAAAAAAACGTCAGATTTTTATAACAAGCGAAAATTTTTGAAAATTTCCATAAAATGACAATTTTCATGAGATCAGAATTGCATCACAGTAATGCACCTGCAATGCCATTTTGATGCGATTTTTTAAAATAGCAAGTCTATCACTGTCAGATTATCGTGTCAATGAATCCTACCACTGTCTGGGTTAGAGAAATATTCCTTTAGTGGCATGGTGGACCCCCGCGTTCCAAAGTTCCTCAAAATTAAGATCATCCAAGTCGTTATCCTGACTTGTGTTCTCTATCGCGAGATGAGAACGGCCTGAAAATGTGGAAATTCTCTATAAAATGGTGATCTTGACAAATCTATTTTATCACAATATCTACTTGTATAATAAATGGTTCCATAGCTACTATACCAATGGCCAAACAATGGCTCATTTGCCGCGGAGACAATATTTTAAAGTTTAGAGTTTTGCTTTTTAGTCTCTATTTAACTTTTAGTATATGTGATCCTTATAATTTAGACCACAGCGGATTTAATAGCTTGCCAATATTGCTTACAAATACTAGTAACCAATAATCTGACTGCTCATCCGTCTACAGAGCACAGGTGATTTAGAATGTCCATTTCATCTGCCGATAAATTATTCAAAAGCCCAAATCAAGTTTCAATACTCAGCCTGTCTGTAGCTTCCATCGTCATCCCCATCACTTCCTCATTCTTATTCACAGCCTGTACCAGCGCGCTTTTATTTATGAGCCAATGTAGGCCGCAATCATATGTCGTTACTGCGAACACGAATTCAGTTTACTGAATATTTTTTTTTTTTTATCTAAACTTCATTTCAGGCACTCGTAGTGTCTAGTATGTGGAGCATAAAATGAAATAACGTTGCCTGAAAAGGAAAATTATACTGCCATAATAATCAGAATCCTTGCCACCAGGTTGTTACTGCTTATGAATAAAGAGAAAATGAATGATGTTTTTATTTCTTCATCATCTTTTTATTCCTGTTTTTCTGCTTGCGATTGCCTCAACTTAGTCATATAAATCAAACTGTAGAGTAAGTCCGTGTTAAGTTGCGCTTCAATCTTATTTCGCCAAAGACAAAACGATGGTCTCATGGCTGTTGGCTGTTGGCTGTTGTCTGCATACATACATAGTCAACACAACTGTCTGTCGCATGAACCTATTGAAAGTTTTTTTGTTTTTCTTTTTTGACAACATGAACAGAAAGACGAGAAACAAGAAAACAAAACTTCAACCCAACAGGCCTCAATTCGTTTAGTGGTTTAAACTGAAAGGAGGCAACGAAAACTTACGCAACATATTTGCTGTTTATGGTTGTTGCAGTTGCAATTGTTGTCGATATTTAAAGAGTAGTTTATGCGGCCTGCCACGTAATAAAACTGTCCCCAGCATAAGTATATCGTTGGTATCAAGCAGAAAGACCTTAACTTGCAACAATATTCACTTCATACATTAAAATCATTAAAAAAAATTTTTTTTTAAAAAAAATGTAACTTAGGGCCTTTTTACTTGAGAACAAAAATTAAGTTCATACATCGAAATATCTAAAGCCAAAATATTGCAAAAAATTCGCGATTTAGGGCCTTTTTACTTGAGACTAAGGACATTCAGTTCATACATTGGAATTACAAAAAAATTTATTACAAAAAAAATGCGAGTTACGGCATTTCTACTTGAAACCAACGATTTTCAGCTTATACATCGAAATCACCGAACAAATATATGGGTTGGGGCCTTTTCACTTGATATCAACGATATTCAGTTTATACAGTGAAATACCTAAAAAAAACTATATATTAAATGAAATGCTTAAATGATCTACTTAATATCAACGATACAGTTCAAATGCGAGAAATGCGAGTTAGGGCCTTTCTACTTGCATCCAACAATATTCAGTTCAACAGTGAAATCCATGAAAAATATTTTGGAAAAAATGTAACAGGGCCTTTCCACTTGAGTCCAGAGATATTGAGTTCATACAGTGAAATCCCTAACAAAAATATATTGTAAAAGAAATCTGGGTTAGGACCTCTGTACTTGAAACCAACAATATTCAGTTCATACTGTGAAATTCCTAAAAAAATGTTTTAAAAAAAATGTAACTTAGGGCCTTTTTACTTTTTACTTGTAAAAGAAATGGCAAATAGGCCCTTTCTACTTGCATCCAACAACATTCAGTTCAACTGTGAAATCCCTAAAAAAATATATTGTGAAAGAAATGCGAGTTAGGGCCTTTCTACTTGAATCCAACAATATTCAGTTCAACAGTGAAATCCATGAAAAAAATTTTGAAAAAAATGTGACTTAGGGCCTTTTTACTTAAAACCAGAGATATTGATTTCACACAGTGAAATCCCTAAAGAAAATATCTTGTAAAAAAAAATGAGAGTTAGGGCCTTTCTACTTGAGACTAAAGATTGAGTTCATATATCGAAATTACCAAAACCAATATATCGTAAAAAATTCGCGATTTAAGGCGTTTCTACTTGCAATCAATATTCAGTTCATTCAGTGAAATCACTAAAAAAAATCTATTCCTTTAAAAATGCGAGTTAGGGCCTTTCTACTCGAGATCCACGATATTCAGTTAGCGCACGCAAATCACTAAAAAAAACTATTGGGAACAAAAATTCACGATTTAAGGACTTTCTACTTGAGACCAACGATATGTGAGTATGCATGTATGGAATAAGCTTTTGTGGCAAAAATTTATTATTGCCAGAGAGTAGTAACTCACTAATGGAGAGAATTAAGGTTTATTGACAACGCCGGAAGCATTTTTTAATTCATTTAAAATGGCATTCTGCCAATCTTTCAGCCGGTAAATTTGAGGTCATTACTGAAGGTTATTTCTCTTTGCCTTTTAAAGTGTTTGCTGTATTACCTTCTCAAATTTCCCTACACTGTTCTTAATATTTCCACATGTTTCGCTTCAACGAAGGCAATGTCTTTAACCCCGCCATATTAAATAAGTTTACAGGAAAATAATTTTTTATTTAAATGGAGCAGCATTTACTAACGTACGATTTGTCAAATATGACATATTTGCTCGAAATGTGTGAGAGTGTGTACTTAAAATGCATCTCTGTGAAAAGCTTCATAAAATGATAACTTAAATCCGACTAGAGTTGCATTTACAACAGGCAGCTGAGTTGTATTTATAACAGTGCAGCAATTGTAACTCCATTTTGATGCGTTTTTGAACAGATTTTCGAGAGGCTGACAAGTCTCTTTGCATACGTCTGAACTATTTTTAGCCATAACTATGCCGATATCGGCCTTCATTAAGTTCTCATTGTAATTGGCATCATCTTGTGTCACTGCCCTATTGTTGCCTATTCTTCGCCAATTTGTGTCTAGGCGTAACGCAATAAAGGACACTGAGAAAGTAACCAACAATGTCAATGTCGCAATAAAAGACTTTGACAAAGTAATCAAAAATTTCAGTGTCTTTTATCGCACGAGTACCTAGGATAATGTATCACACCCAAGTTAACTCTGCACTTGGAATTCCGGTTTCGCTGAGCATTTCCTAGCCTCGTGTACCAGCATTGCAGTTCTCATTCCAATTTATTACTTTAAATAAGTAGAGTGATGCTCTTCAGAACCCAGTAGATAGAAATCTGCGCAAAGATGTATAGTCCTTAGTCCTTGGCACATTAGAGTGCCAGAAAAGAGCTCTGTAGAAAGTATACTCCACATAGAACGAATTCTCTTTGCCACGAATTGTACATACGGTTCGCAATCAAGGCAATTCCATAGAGATGAGACCCAATGCAAAGAGAGTGGAATACAAACCACATTGTGTACATATTCGATGCTTGAATATTCTTCGAGTAACATCAAAATTGACTTTGAAGCAGTGCTCAGGCATATACATGAGAGTTTTATTACATTTTCGGTCGGAGAGGAGCCGTGTAAACAACGCAGACTTCAGATGATGGAGGGAAGTATCTTGGAAAACTTTAAAGAGGCCGTTAAGAACGAAGAAGTTATAAGCGATGCTATATACTCTATATAGATTAGTTAATATCGTTTCGTCAAGGATACGTTGTCCACAGAGTATGCGGCGGGAGGAACATCTCACTTTATTAGTCTATGCCTCATCTAAGACATCAAAACCATCATTTATGGACAAAAGCTCGTAAGAGAAAGCTCCCTTTAAACAGGGAGTATTCAGTTCAATCCTCAAAGTTTTATTAACTTTTTCAATGATTTTTAAAAGCTTAAGCTTCGCGTCCAATTTCGAACTAAATTCCTGTAGATCTTACAGGCGAGAGATTTCCATTGAACTTTCATTTTAGCTGACTGAAGAAATATTCATTTGCGTATTTACACGGTCACATTAAAACTTTCAAAAAAGTGTTACTGCGTAATTTTCTTTTTAAATGCTAATTGATTACTTAAGAATTCCATACAAGTTCTTGCTCAAATTCATGGCAAGATATTTCTGTTCTTTCTTCTCCCCCCCCCCCCCCCTTCCCCAAACTTTTTCGCTTTCTTTTGCAAAGCAAAGAAAAAAATACTTTGCCTTCAACAAAAGCTTTTACAAATTTCATTAAACGTTTCTTTGTTTGATAAAATGCAGGTAGCAGTTGAAAATGCGATCGAACACAAATAAAAACCAGCGATTATTTAAATTTTGAATAAATAAATAATTGTTTTACACTGACACATTTCCGTTTAAATTTCTTCTCGTTTTCTCATTCCAGCTAATTATTTTTTATTAAAAAAAAAAAAAAAAAAAAAAAAAAAAAAAAAAAAAAATATGTATGTCTGCATTGAATGCAGTTTTTATTTCATTATCAGACGGTGGCTCTTCAGCCAGCATCGTCTTGAAAGTGCCTGCAAAGCTTCACATATTTAACGAATTTTTTATTGTTTAAATAGTTTATTAAACTTAAACTGGTTTCGATTATTTTTATTTATTTTACGAGCTCTTTGGCATGTTGTGAAACTTTAACGAGGCATTAAAAAAATTTTTGCCAGTTTAATTTAATTATCTTATCTATTTTTATAATGACTTGCTATTAAAAATGTTAAAATTATTAATCACTTTTGTTACACTCTTAGCAACAAATTAGTAAACACTTAACAAATTGTTAATAATCTACATAATTGTTTAAAATGCATTTAGCAGGGGGATTACATATCGAAATTGAGAACAAGAAGTCATCAGCTGATTCATCAATTTTGCCCGATCAAAAAAATAAATTACACTAGTTTTGGCAAGATCGGATCTATGCGGGGTTAATAAATTTATTCCTTTTTGATACCATACCTTCCTACCATAATATATAATGTAGTTCCCCACTTCAAGCGAAACAGTTCCGCTTGAAATAATTTGGGGTACGAATCAATTGCTAAGTAGAAAGTAGTCACCAACAATGCAGCACTATTAAAGTGTGATCCAACCATAATACATGATTTCAGTTCTGGTATATCACTGAACGTCAAGTTTTTTGCCCACCTTAATTTGACATTGTTTTGATTCAGTGTTTGGGAAATTCAACTATTGACAGGTAACGAAATGAGTATCGCCTTAAAATTATTGAAGCGTTAGTTTTTTGGTCAGCGTAATCGATCAAATGTATGCAAATGTCATCAAACCGCCTCTATATAGAAATGTGAAATAAGAAAACACCTGCCTTTGATCACACAGTGTGGCGGAAGAGCTCATAGTAGAGCTTAACAGTTGAAGCCCTCAAACAGATCCAACATTTTAAAAAGTAATCGCCAATGAAAAATTACATTTTTCTACAGCTAATCTTTTTTTTTTAATAATATCTATATGCTTAAATATATATTTTAGTGTTTGGTAACGTTTTTCTCATTCTAGATGCGGTGAACGTAACGATGAATCGCGCATTGTCGGTGGAACTACAACTGGCGTAAGTGAATATCCGTGGATGGCACGCTTGAGCTACTTTAACCGTTTCTATTGCGGTGGTACACTTATAAATGATCGTTACGTGCTGACAGCAGCCCACTGTGTCAAGGGTTTCATGTGGTTTATGATCAAAGTAACATTTGGTGAACATGATCGTTGCAATGATAAAGAACGGCCAGAGACTAGATTCGTGCTGAGGGCATTTGCGCAAAAATTTAGCTTCTCTAATTTTAATAACGATATTGCTCTGCTGCGACTTAATGATCGTGTACCCATCACAAGTTTCATTAGGCCCATTTGTTTGCCTCGACCCGAAGAAAAAAATGATTTATTTGTGGGCATTAAAGGTATAGCCACGGGCTGGGGTACCCTGAAAGAGGATGGTAAGCCCTCGTGTTTGTTACAAGAAGTAGAAGTGCCGGTTTTGGACAATCACATATGCGTGGCTCAAACAAACTATACGGCCAAAATGATAACCAAAAATATGATGTGTGCCGGATATCCGGGTAAGGGAGAACGTGACAGCTGTCAAGGTGATTCTGGTGGCCCTCTAGTGCGCCTAAGACCCGACGACAAACGTTATGAACAAATTGGTATAGTATCTTGGGGTAATGGCTGCGCCAGACCTAATTATCCGGGAGTTTATACCAGAGTAACGAAATATTTGGACTGGATTATACAAAACTCTGCGGACGGCTGCTTTTGTAGTGAAGATTTTTAAGATTGTTTTTTTTTTCATAAAAACAAAATTTTATAAGTAATAGTTATTAATTATTATTTGTTTAAAATTAATTTAATTGCCAATGCAACGCTGTTTACGACAAAAAAGAAAACACACGAAACAAAATCGTAAAAACATACTTTCTTAAACATGTTGGCATCACTCACTAATAATTTGTATGTATATTTATTGCTTAAAATACACAAAAAAGAAAAATATTATGAAATATGAAAAAAATTTAAAATAAAGTCAAAAGATAAATGAGAACAATATTTGATTTCAGAAATAAAATAGCGATGGTAAAAAATTAAATTTGATAATAGAGGAATTCAAATTGTATTCTCTGATCTCCTGATAAAAAAAATAAGACTTTTTTGGTTTACTATTCAAATATTTAATTAAATTTTAAAACTTTTACAAATTTTTTCTTTTTTTTTTTAAATGCAACTTGCAAAGCTTTTGGTTTGTCTGCAGGAAAGCATCCAATGTCTAGGCAGGAATCGAACACGCGACCTCCGGTTTATTAGGCTCTTCATTATTCATTCACCTACCGAGGCACATTAAAATAACGATCTACCACACAATGGCGAACCCTCTCGCTTTATGAATCAATTATTAAATGCAAAATTACTCATTACTAGCAATAAAGAATTAAATAAATTATTTGTTGACATCTGTAATAGCGATGGTTTACGATTTATATTAAAGTCTACAGTTTCCATCCCTGGTATTGTGTTGTGTTTTCACAAAGCAAAATTTTTATATTAAAAGTTGGTCAATCGTGTTGACTCGTTTATTTAACGATTTCTGGTTTTTGCGATGTTACCACCCACAACAACCGAACAAAATTATTATATTATCGTATTATATAGATGTACTACGTAGAAATTTTAAATAATTCCCCATGAAATAAAGTTTTGTTTATTAAAAATTTGTAAAATTAAGTTTAAAAAAATATCTTTTGGATGGTTTACGTTCTACAACAACTGTAAAAACTATGCACACTAAAGGCTATGCTACACTATCGCACATATACATATATTCTTTCACACGAAAATCTGATGTGATTGTATCATGTTTTAGTAAATCTCTATGAAGTGGCGTTTTAGATGCCACACTATCATACAAATATAATAGTGTGGATTGTGGATTGAAGTAAACGTAACTCTGATTGCATAAAAATTTTTATTTTATGCTAATTTTTTATAAAAACTTTTGCAAGTCATACGATTTGTTAAAAAAAAGTCTGTCACACATATGCATTTTTATACCATTTTTTAAGCACACATGCATATTTAACAGATCATAGGATGACTATATAGGATAGTGAATCATGATTTTAAAGAAAAAAAAAAAAAGAAAACAAAAGGAACAATTAAGAAATATTTTAAAATGTTTTAAAATTAGTGAGCCTTAAATTTAGCGTCAATTTTATTCGTTTAGACTAACGATTTTTTGATTCAGATACTTCTTATTATCAACATCGTTATCAATTTACATTATAAATATGTGCATATATATTAAAATATACGTAAAACACAAGAAAAAAGAAATTTGAATATATAATTTAAAAAAATATATATTTAATAATGAATATAAATAATTACTATAATTATATTACTCTTCTCTACAAGGGACGGAGGGGTATTAAAAGGTTAGATACATTAAATGACTCCACAAAGAATATATATGTGCATGCTGGATCCTCATAAGAAAGGAAGCTAACTGAGCTTTCTTTTTTATACAAATTCAAAAAAATGTATCACATATAAACATATCTTTTATCGAAAGAAATAATTGTATTATAATTTATTTAAAATGTTTTTCTATTTAAATATTTGTGAACAAATAAAAATAACAAAGTAGAAATTATCGTTTGTTAGCTGTCGATAAAAGAAAATTATAAAACAAAAACAGCTGATTGCCGCCGATGCGGAAAATCGAGACAAATTTTACTGCATAGAATATTTAATAAATTATCGTTATATAAATTTTAGAGATTTTTGAATCACATTACTGATCGACAAAAAAATAAAATTTCTCATGCTCTAAACAAGATATTAAAAATTATACCCAATTATATATAATTATACATGACTGGCAACACTAAATTGTAGTTGTTTCTTTTATTTATTTATTTATTTTTTCCCCCTTTTGAAAAAGCAACAATTACAAAGAGAAATACACTCACACAATAGTAAATTCAAATGAAAACAATGTGTGGCTAAACGAGGAGAATTAATAATTTTATTTTAAGAAAATTTTTGGAAATTTAGCGAATGAAAACAAGTTCTGCAGTTGCTGTTCCTACCAGTGAATTCATTTCAAGTACTTTTTTTTATTTAATTCTAAATTTTATTATAGAAAAATTTATATTAAAATTTATTTATTATCTTTTATTTTTACTTGATTTAAGCAGAGGTTTTTTTTCTGCTGGGAAAATTGTCTGAGTTTTGCTTAATTTTAGTTCATTCATTGATGAACTATATAATTTGCATTGGGTTTGTGGATATAAAGTGCGCGACAATGTGATAAGTATAGCTGACAGAGTTTATGCCAACAAAAGAGTTTTGTACTATATGGGCCATTGGAACGATTGTGGACTCAAAAGTTTCATTTGAAAAGTAAATATTTTACTCATGAGAAAAGAGAAAAGGAGTATATGTGTACAGAGTTGCCTTTTGCTTATGCCCCGCCACATAATTACATAGTTGTATTTTCATATTATATTTCCATTTTTCATTTTTTTATATATTATAAATATTGTATTATAATAAATAATTTTTTATATTATAAATATTTTATATAGATTTATATAATATATAATGCATATATACATATATATATATAAGACACAATATATGAGGATAAGACACAATATATACTCGTAGATATATATATACATATACATAGATAAATATATACATATATAAATATATGTACCAATGTTCTATATATAAGAAAACATAAAAAGTTATAGCAATACTATAACTGAAGTTCTCTTATAATTTCTTTTAAAGTTCTTTCCGTGTCCTTGCATTCTATTCTATTTATTGCAAGAATTAAAATTCCACACTAATCAAGTCCATGAAATAGTTCCTGAAGTTGACAAGCTAATACCTGATATTTGATGTTTGTTATAACTTTGTCGACAAAATTCTGCTACAGACGAAGCGTAGGCGTATATGTATCTACGATTTGTATGGATGTATGCAAATATTTTGTATACATCCATATTTTGTCATCTGTACATGAGAGTTTAGAAGTACTTGAGAAATACTTATGGGAATTTCTACTTGTTTATCATGAGCGCAGCTAATAGGCGAACTTAAAAATTTATTGATCCAACGATACTCTTTAAAAATTTTTTTTATTTGCAACTAGGCTGAAAAGCACATACACATATGCACATAAGAAATTTCAAAGCTACCCCGCCAATAATATGACTCACTATAGATAAATGTATATACATACGTACATATAATTTTACAGCTTAAAAAACTATAATGGAAATTTTACTATTTTTCAAAAACAGCCATACAAAAGCTTTGAAATTCTCAGGTTTATTTAAATAAAAAATACCTTTTTTGTTCTCACGTAAATGTTTACATCCCTCAAAAGTATTTGACGAAAAGCCATCAAGGCAGTGTATAATACTGTAGTAACTAATTACAAGTAAAAATACATTATTTAGTAGCACATCAAAAAAAAAAAACTGGCAAGACCGATAAGCCCAATAAAAATGTATGCATACGTTATATTTTTAGCCGTTTTATAAGAAAAAAAGTTAAAAGAATTTGAGATCTAATAAGTTATATATATATTTTTTTTTTGTGTTAAATAAACTTTCTAAATATTTTGCTCGGTAATAAAATTTGCTGCAGATAAGAAATCGCTGAAAACGCAGAAGACTATTTTGCACTTGAGAAATTAATATAAACTTTATCTTACGAGCTAACGATATATCTGTTTTCTTTCCCGTTCAGATAACTACTTATAAAACTCGTAAGCTTTTTGTAGCGTAGTAGCTTCTATTTGTAGTGCTTTAAATAATTTTTTTTTCCATTTTTGAAACTTTAAACAAATTATTTACATAAATTTTTTAAATCACATTCGGTACTATAATATTTAATTGGGGTTTATGCCAAGTCATCAGCAGACCATTAACCATTTCTGATGGGGTTTTGATAAGGGAGAAGGAAATATTTAACACTTATATGGATTTATGTATGTATGGATGTATGGAATGAATATAGATACATATACATATATGCAAAATATAACACAACCATACATATTTTATTCAGCATGATTCTATAAATTTTTCTTAAGCTCACGGCCTTACACTTCTCAATCACCGTGCTGGTATGAGTGAAAATATGTTTGTATGCGTAACACGGACAACGCTGGTTGATTGATAAAAAAAAATTAAATTTTTGGCTTCGATGACAAGTAATGGATGATGTAATGACAATGATGAATGATGACAAGTAATTTTGATGAATCTATTGGTTTTACTTTTCTAAAACATACATAATTTAAACGAGAACTATAAGAGAGCAAGCGCTAAAGATGTCGGATAGAAAATAAAGGGTCTTATATATAAACAATTTTTTATAAATAATTTTCTTCAAACTCGGCAGTTTTTTTTTTATATTCAAGTTTTAGAAAGAATTATTGTAGTAATTTGAAGGAGATTGCTATTCACCTATATCTTATTAGCCAGCAATATTAGTAAACCAAGTAGATTTTATTTAAAAGAGAAAATTAAAAGGTCTGGAATAGGACCAAACTATATGAATATATATATAAAGTCTAAGCAATTAAAAAAAAGTTATATTAATATTCTAATTCATGTTCAAATAATAATGCTTTACTTAAAAAATCCCTAAAAAATTGAACTAGGAGGAACGAATATATTAGCAACCGCTACTAAAATTAATTATATTCTTAATGAAGCAAAAAAAATTTAATAAGAAACGGATTTAGGACTCCTAAATCCTTCATAGCAAATATTAGTTAAACAAAATAAGACAGAGGAACGCAATTCTTGACATTGGAAAATAAAATGAGAAATGAATGATTGGCATATTATCAAGCATGTGTGAGAGGTCTGACTTCATGCAGACGTACACAATAATAATTTTTGAATTTTAGTGCGATTTAAATATCTAGGAAAATATTTAAAATAAGAAAACAATATTTAAACAGTTGAACACATTAATATTTATATTTTCTCTCTTATTAATTTAAACAAACCGAGTCAAGTTGATGGTCAGATGAACTTGCAACCGCAATACATATATAAATTGCCACAGTAATTTGTTTTATTTATATTGCAACATTTTCTAATTTCACTATATTAATGAAGAGAGAAAAACAATTCATGCGTGTGCATCAGAAAAAGATTCATCCGTTTTATCTGATATAATAATTCAGGTGCGGTTTTATCTTTAAGTATAAAATAAATAAAAAAAAAAAAAGCAACCTTATGACAATGTTGTGCACTGTTTACGTTTTTTCTCTTGATTTTGTTTATGTTACGTTTTGCAAAATTACGTTAAATTTTTTCTTTTGTTTTTTCTTAAATTTTGTTTATTTTCCACGTTGCATTAACGAGTTTCAAAAGTTGCCACAAGTGATTTTTTATTGTCGTTGCACTCTCTGCAACAGCAGAGAGACGGAGAGAAAGAGAGGCAAAATATCAAGACAAGTATTTACGTTGCTGTTTTTGTTTATAAACACATCAAACTTTTACTTGCTGCCGCCACACAATATTTTACATTTTTACTTCATTTATTTGAAATTATATTTATTTTCTGGAGTTAGTTAAAACAACAACAACAACAAGAACTATTTGAAGCCCGTGCTGTTTTTATTATTCCATCAGTCTTATTATTTAATTCCATCAGTCTTATATTTTTTATGTATATCCGTGTTTTACTTCTATTTAATCAATTTCTATATATTTACTAACATTATTTGTAAAAAACATCTGTTGAGCTTTTTTAAAGAAGTTTTAATTATATGCACACATGTACGTATGTATGTATGTAAATTGCTCGTTATTATCTACCTGTTAATATATTTTTTAATTATTTTTTTTAGTTCGCCGAAATCGTGTGTTGATTTGTCACTACCAGCGTGTCTGTAAGCGTTTCATGAAGACTGATCTTTCCGTTGATCTTAAACTGTATGGTGTTCAAGTTTTTACTATTTTACTTAAATTTTATCTTTGCGGTGTATGTATGTATGTATGGATGTATGTATGCATGTGTGTATGTGTATGCATTTAATGCTTATAGTTTATTGCTTTCGAGATGTTGTCATGTGTAGTTTTTGTTATTGTTATTGTCGGCTTGTAGCTGGTTCGTTGGCTGCTGTTGGAGACGTCTCTCGCTCACCAATAATAAGAAAAAAGCAATTTATTATATAAAAACAACCCAAAAAACAAATTTTGTTTTATTTCATTTTTGGCACCCTACAGTGAGAAATGACGGCACTAGTTAACTTAAAAGATATATATTTTTTATAGAGAAATTATATAAAGTGTGGTCTGGTTGGGATACATTATCCTCATTTTTATATGTAAAATTTATCGAGAAAAGTAAAAGTATCAAAAGTATAAATATAAAAGCATAATTATGTATTAAGGAACTGATACACTACCCTACACAGTCGTACGAATCATTCATACGAAAATCTGATGTGATACCCTCCGTTGCTAATACAAAAATGATGCAAATACTTTTTTTTACATTTTTTTTAAAACAGACTATCCTATTTTTTCAGCAGGTATGCTATATTTGACAAATCGTACCACTGTGTAGAACAGTGTATCAGAGCCTTCAAAGGCAACATGGGTCATTTTGATCATTGTTACAAGCAAAGAGCAAGGCGATCATTGTTGCTTTCTTCAGACAATGATGATGTTCTATTAAAGTTGCATATATAAAATTTTGTTGTAGGATTGTATTTGTGGATAATTAATTACACTATGCAATACGTTTGCGCAATATAACAAATTTGAAATTTGCGTTTATGATTTCATTCTTGATTATAGTATGTAAGCTCGTAGCATACCTTATTCATTTCACTCCAATTTTAATATCATGACTTCTCTAGCAATTATGAGTGGATCACAGAAACTGACTCTTATGCGCTTCTCATACCATCAGTGGTACTGTTCCCTATTAAGAAAGCAAAGATCATGCATTTTAATTTTTTGTTGTTAGTGTGTGCTTTGTGTATTATATTTATGTACATTTAATGACTTGGAATGAAACTGATAGCATATGTGTGCACTTCTACTAGTGACACCCAAAGAAAACTTAAAAAAAAATTTTTTACATGCCAAACACACAACCGCAAGGTAAAACATAACAAACACACAAAGAAACATTTAAAAATTAGATGGCTTTTGCTTTCTTTATATAAAATAAAGTAACATTAGTAGTATGAGAAGCGCGTAGTAGTCAGTTTGTGTAAGCAAGTCAATACTGCTACGGAAATCGTAATAGTAAAACAAAGTACTACATATTATATACTATTTGAGAGTCCTTGAAGTATAGCTTTTAAAAATATACAAAACGCTATATATTTTTTTTTCTAAAGGATTAAAAGATTTTTGAAAGAAAATAGATAAAAAAAAATTATATTTTATAAAAATCCTGTATGAAAAACAAAATGCCAGATAAGTATATAGAATTGGCTTTATATATTATATTGGCTTCTCTTATTTATTATATAAATATTTTAAACTTTTTGGGTTGAAGATTGTTTTTATAAAAAAATTGTCTTTTTTTAATTTTTACTTTCAATTATTCGCTACAGAAACTTAATATTTAAAATTTAATATTTTCCTGAGGAATTTATCTATATTTATCTATATTTATCAGAATTACTGAAAACAAAAATAAAGAGTTTTCTTTTAATTTTTTTAGTTTCTTGGAAAAAAATTAAGTAAAAATTAATTAATAATTTATATTTTCAATTCAATAATTTTTTTTTTAAATTACACTTCTCAGATTAATAGCTTAACGAAAGAGAATATTTCTAATTTAGAAACTTTTAGAAATTTCCTTTAGAACGCAATTGTTTGCACTTTTTTTTAAGCTGCAAATTTATTTGAAATGTATAAATATAATTTTTAAAAAATATTTATTTTTTCTATATTTGGTGAGCCATTTGTTTATAAATAATAAAGAAAAAAAAATTAAAAACCGAACAAGGAAAAATTGCAAGAGCGAGAAATCTTTAATTATTTTAAGAATACAAGAATCATCTCCAATTTCATAAGGAATACAGCGAAGAAAGTAATTAATAATGTATGGATAAATTGAAGGCATACAAATGAATAATTATAATTTCATAATGTAAAATATCTGAAAGCGGCATCATTAGAATAATCGTTATCAATTGCTAAAAACCCGTTGAAAATACGAAACTTTGTCTGATACACATATTCTTAAGTAACAAAATGTCAAGAAGAAAAATAAAGCTTGTAAACCTGAAGTTTCATATGAAGTTTTTACAGGTAAGCAGACTTTGACGATGCTGCTGGCATATTCTATAAAATAAATAAGATTTGGAACCAAGTTCCCCTGAACCTGTGTATCTTTACCTCGTTTCCTTAATAATAAGAAAATAATGTTTTGAGCAAAAGTGTATTTTAAATTAAAATTTTAAAATTATTGTTCAGGGCTACTATACTGATAGTGCACAATATTATATGATTCGCTTCATATCTGCGTACCTGGCAAAATATGTTTTATGTGGCGATTTGATTGTTAGATTGGATTCTTTCTTGTTCTAGTTCCATATATAAATTGTTTATTTGTATATCTTGCTGAGATACTAATAAATGTTTTTGTTTTATTTAGGTTAGCTTGTATTTGATCTGAGCCTGTTTGTGTTTTTACTGACACGGTTGTTGGATTTTTGTAACCGTTTTTAACAATAAAATGAAATTTCTCATACTAAAAATTTATCATTTTCGGCTAATTGATTTATCAATGCCAGATGAATTCCAAATGAATTAAATTTACATTTACAAGAATTTAATAAAAGCAATATGATGCAAAATTAAATACATATTCTTTAAATACCTGAATAAAATTAAATTAATAAAAAATGTTCGATAAATATTTAATTAAATTGCTACACATTTTACGTTTCATAAATAAATCATTTTTGACTTCATTTATATGATGCAACTTTCAAACTTATGAACCAAAATATATATTGATTTAACATAGTAAAGCAGATAGTAAAGCAATAATTTTCCTACCTTTAAACTGCATCAAACATGCCAAATTTTCCAAAAATATAATGTTCCGTCTACTCCTTGAGACCATTTGCAGTTACGGAGATGCTGCCGGGAAGATGCTTTCAGCGATACAGATCATAGGGTTACGGCGCTAATCTCTATCGTGAGTTTATTGATCACGAACATGCACATCGGTTTTATATATGTATATAGAGATGTCACTGTCCGCCGACGACCAGACATTGGTACAAGTAACCAATAGAAAGACAGCCTTAACTAGAGACTGCCTGCATACGCACATACACGCCTGTCTACTTCATACATGTTGCAGCAAAATCTTAAATTTTTTTTGTTTTTCATGAAATAATTAAATGTTATATTCTTCTCATTAAATCTCATCTAAACTCACTGTTTTTATCACAACGATTTTCTTCTCTGAATGCTTCTATCGGTTTTTTGGCAAGCGATACATCGGCGTGCGTGCAACATTATTCAAATATTCAAAAGCACCACAGGTTATTGGAAAAGTTAACAGTTAAACTCCTCTTTGCATTTTCAACATACAACAAACGTAATTCGACAAATAAATTCCAGCTGTTGCTGCAAGCAGTGGTTTTCAAGTCATTACAGTTGGGGATGTTCTGCTGCAAAACATAAACACATATTAACAAAAATCAACTGTGGCCGCCTAACTAAAATAAATTCGCGCCAAAAATGCATCAACTACAACGAAAGACATCTCTGCTGGACAGCAACATTAATTCAACATTATTATATACAATTATTTGCAAATTTTTATGTCCGAAGCTGTTTTAAAGCCAATTACTTTGTTGTCATGGCTGTTGTAACGAGATTGTTATACGAGTATTGCATCCACACATACATGCATGTATACTTACTACATGTTTCCACGAATCTTAAAAGATATTTTGTTACATTAAATATAAATAATTTCTATGGTTGTACTTCTAATTAAGCATAATTTAAATTCACCTTTTATGCAAATGAGCAGCTTTCTTTTTAATTTCATAATTAAAATTTTCCTCTTTAGAATGCGTCTATCCGCATCTTCGCCAAGCGATGCAATGGCATACGTGCTACAACAGTTACAATAAATTTTAAATTTTCTATATGCAGTTGTTGCTGAGCTCAATGGAATTATGGCATTACAGTTTTGAATGCTCTGTTCGGAAGTCTTTTATTAAAAAGTTTTTAAATTTCTAGTTACCATCTGATTCAGCTAAACAAAGTGTGACCAGAGTAATGTGGGGAAAACTGGTTTTGGCGACTTATAATTGTGGGGAAATGAAAGCAAATTGATGAAAGGTGAAAAATTAGTCAATATCGAATTTGGAAATTAAAGCGTTTAAGGAAATAAATCAGCAGTAGAGTTCTACCAGGTAAAGGATTTTTTTATTTTGAAAAAAGGCTAATTATGGAGCAAAGTGAGACATTCGTCTGAAAATGTCGAGCCCTATGTAATTAAATCTACATGATCAACAAACGAGAAAACTGATTTATAATTTTTCCTTTGTTTAATTAATTAGCTTTTATTATATATATTAAATCTAAATTATTTGTTATCTGCTTTATATAAGGATGATCGTATTTTATTTTCTGCTCTGCTTCACAACCAATAATTTACAAACTAAAATCTAGAAATATCAATTATTTTGCTAATATTATTTTACTTCGTTGCGTAGTGTAATCAAGATAAAGTATAATATTAAAAAATCGTATATGTTTTAGCATATGTTATGTTTCCTAGTAGAAATTTTTTTATAATTTGTGTCTGAGTTACTTACCAGAAGTATACTGCTATTAAAATTAAAATTAATTTATTTCCCCATTTTATACCCAATGTCGATTTTTCTGCATTTTAGTAGTTATAACATAGTTATTTTTACCCTCTTATTAATTACCAAAAACTACACAATTTTGCAACGCTGGCATGGTATGCCAAACGAATGCAAGTAATCAATCAAGGCGCGTTGAAAGTAAATGAATAAAAATTTCATCTTGAAATGGACGCAGAAATTTCCACAGTAGAAAACAGCGTTGAAGAAAATAAAATTATTTTAACTTTATTAAATGGGACTGGTTATATTTTTGATGTGCAGGGTAAGAAAAATGCAGGCAATTGGATTAATATGAAGCTGTAATAAAACTCAACATTTGTAGACTATATAACAGTACGAAGAAAACATCACATTGTGGGCTCTTTGGTGGGTACCTGTGCCTACAAAGGATGGTCGGCGAATGATTGCAGTAAGTTTTAAATGGGTACAGTGTATTGCATTTTTCAAATAGCTTCATTACAGCTCTGCCAGTGGAATTAACTCCCTTGGAAACTAGACTGTTGCTTGAACTGGGTGTTGCTGTGTTGGTTTCAAAGCAACAGGATCTCTTAAAAGACCTGAGCGAGGAACAGTTGGATAAATATCGCGCAGAGTTTGATTGTCGTATCAATCAGCAAGTGACGAGTTTAAAAGATGAAAAGCTTAAAGAGTCTAAAAGAAATATGAGAAAAATTTTGCAAGGGAAAAGAAAAAAATTGCTTAAAGATGGTGTACCAGAAAAAGGTAGGTCAGACGGTCAGTTTTTAATTTAAAAACTATAAATATTTTATATCTATATGCCTGAAACTTTATTGTTGCCAACACCTTTATGGCTATCACCAAAGGTTTTTTTCTTATTTAACTTTTAACTGCAAGATTTTGTCAAACTTTGGCGAACTTCTGACACAGCAAACTTTCTATATTGGCCCAGACTTTCTATAGTTCAAAATGGTGTTTTATATGAAAGTGTTGGCTTGTATGTGGGAACTTTTTAGATAAGATTTTATACCAGCAATCATTTTCTGATTCACCAAATAGATTTTATCACTTTTTTATTTTAAAAATTTCTACTTTTGTGGAAAAGCATCGGAGGTATGCCACCGTAGCCTTGATGAACATATGAATGATATATTATTCCAACATAATTGTTCCAGATTCTTCCTTCATAAAAATTATAAAAGAATTCTGCTTTATTTACCATTTCCATATTTTCATATTTACACTCTTTTTATTTTCTCTATGTGTGATCAGCAATGTGCAAACTTTTAATTTTTTTTATCTACTGTTTCAAAATTAAAATACACACCCAGATATATAACACATGTTAAATACAGTTAATTACATATTAGTTTTAATTTCGTTTATATCTTCCTTTAGACATCAAATTAAGTCCTTCGAAAATTCTACAAGAAATACAAGATGGCCTTAAATTTGACAGTAAAAATGCCTTACTAGATATACCCTGCGCTCATCCGGAACCCCATGGTAGTGTATTGAATATCAAATATCTAAAAATGGTTAATAACAGAAAAACTATTTTCAGTTGGTCAAATAGTTGATTTCACTCAACCGGATCGTTCTCTTAAATATCTAGTGTTCCGTGAATATTGGCTTAAAGGCAAATATGTTACCTGTGGCGATGCTTTTGGTGCTGATTTTCTTGTTTATCCAGGAGATCCATTACTTTACCATGCCTCCCATATTGTTATTTTATTAAAGAGCTCCAAAATTAAACCTTTAGATTTTGTAACCAAAGTACGCTTATCTGTCACCGTTAACAAACTGTGTGTTTTTGCTTACTTGGCTGATGAATTGACCTCAAGTGGCGAACCCAAAGTCATCTATCAAACATTTGAGTGGAAAGGAAATCGCAATAAAGAAAATTAATTAGTCAATATAATCAAGAAACTAATTTGAATTAAATCAAGACTAAGAAGGTAAACAATTCAAATCTTTATATATTACAATAATACAGACTATTAGAATGGGAATTTAGTATGTCATAGTTTTGGCATATTTTGAAATGCAAAAGTAGGACAAACAGCTCATTGTGTGTACCACCTCTTTATCTTTTTACATGTTTAGATTTTTAGTTTTTGGAATGTGGCTTAATAATTTTGGAAAATTTCACTAGTGAGGCTTAATACATTAATCTACACATTCTTACAATTTTTTGTGATACTCTTCGTATATTAAAATATTGCAGATATGCCATAGTTCACAAATCGAGTGCGTAGGATAGTGTCAGGGTCTTTACTTATAGTAAGCTTTGGAGTTATTTCTTTTAGAAAACCATCATGCCTTTCAAGCAGCTGCCATTTTTAAAATTTCCCTTCTCTAATCTGTGATATATCTGCTTTTTTAATTTTTAAATGAAAAGTATGATTGATATTTTTTTTGATTGTGATTACTTACAAAAATTTTAATAAGCTGCATTTTCCTTTGCTATTTTACTTTCAAAAGGACAATGACCCGACAACTGATTTTTAGTAGTTATTGCAATAAGAAGCTTTGAATTAGTCACTGTAATGTAATGTAGATTTAAATACATACTCTTACATATAAAAATGCTAAAATAAAATATGTAAAACAAAAAGTTGACAGTTCAATTCTAATAAAGCTTATCGCTTATTGTCAAAATATTTTCGATTTCCAATGTTTCGTAAGAAATTTGAAAATTACATTTATGATTTCCATTATTAAACATTATCGCTTTACAATGTATATTATTGGGAGGCGAGATGCGCTATTCTTTTAAAGATAAAAAAACCTACAAATGGGTTTCTTGCAAAAAAAAAAAAAAAATTCTTTGCTTTTAAAAATATTTATTAGAAAAGTAACAAATTGCCCCACTGTCGGTAATGTTTTATACAAACATAAGACTTGTGCAACTGAGTTGTATTAACCAATGGGAACACAGGTTGAATGACGTCAGAGTTCAATTAGCTGCACCTTGCAGCTGTAATCAGTAATGCCCGCATGTCGCATTTTAAATAAATAAATTTTTTTTGTTATAGTACAAACTCCAATAATTAACTATATTGCGAGTATATTCGGCGTATAATATTCAAATCGTAACCTTCTAGTGTTTTTCTTGTTTTTGTTTATTTTTTTTTTTTTTATTAATTTTTGTATGTACGTCTGGCGGCAATGTATGAATGCGTCGTAATTACAATGCACAGAAATCGTGCATATTGAAACTAAAAATTAACGCAATTAATAACACCAGATGGGCGTATCTAACAATCAATTCCAAACACATAATTAAAACGAAATTAAGCTTGAAACTAGTAATAAATGAAAGCAATCGTCTAGAAATCTCCTCTAGAGAAAAAAACCATAAAATCAATTGCAGGCCAGCAATCGTAATCACAGCAATAACAGTTTCCAGCAAGTGCAGGCATACACTTTTCACCTGAATTTAAAAACCATAAAAAATCTATTTGATATAAAAATTGAGGAAAAAAGCGGGCCAATAAAATTACCCTTTTTAATTTCAGCAAGTGAGGAGAAATAAAATTTAAAATTGTTAAATCTTATTTGCTGATTGGCCCTGCGATTCTGAAGGTTGCTAAGCTATGTGATGCTATGTGATCTCCATTGGCGAGATTTTTTGAAATTCAAGGAATTTTGGGTCAATAATCTTTAAGACCACGATTCCTTGTCGCGAGATTTGTCAAAGATCGAGTTTTTTTGAAATTTAAGAAGCTTTCGGACAATATTCTTTTAGGTCATGGTTCATTATGACATATTTTGAGGTCTCTATTGGCGACCTTTTTTTGAAACTGAAGAACTTTCGGAAAATATTCTTTTGAGACCACGATTCACTATCGTACGATTAGTCAATAATTATATATTTGCTACAACACAATCTGTCTTAAGGCCATGATACACTTCCTACACATTCTTACGATTTGTCAAATATGGCATGTGTGCCGAAAAAATAGTATAGTGAGGCCTAAAAATGCCTATATTTAACAGATTTTTTGGGCAATCGTACGATTTGCAGAAGTTTACGAAAATTTTCATAAAATCGCAATTATCATGTTGTCAGAGAACAAACAGAAAAATTATTTGCATCATATTTGTATGATAGTTAGGCAGCAGAAATGACATGTTCATGCGATTTTTTTAAAATAGGAATCGAACGACTGTTTAGGATAGCGAAGAATGGCCTTAAGCGTTATTTTAACAAATCTGCGATTTGATCTTTTGGTTCCAGCAGCTGAGCGAAAGATTTGTTCGCCTGATATTTGCAGATATAGTAGTATGGAACGTGAAATAGAGTGGAGTGACATCAGATTTTCATGTCAATGAATTATAATACTGTGTAGGATACTGAATCACTCTGTTTGAGATGTATTAGCATAAGTCTGAAAAATAATAATAATATATATATTTTTTTTTCGCTAACGGAAAAAATTTTTAGGTTAGCAACAAATCGGCAGTAATTTCTATATAGTTATTTGTAGCGATATTTTTTATCGATGGCAGTCTGTTGTTAATTTTCTTTTCATGTATCGTTAACTAAGCGACATTCATTTTTATGTTGTTATTTTTAACGATATATTTTATCGATGCCGGTCACTTGTTATTTTTCTTTTCACTTATCGGATACAAACCGACAATAGTTTCTATATGGTTATTTGTAACGATATTCTTAATCGATGTCTATATGCTGTTGTTTTCCTTTTCACGTATCGTTAACTAAGCGGCATTCATTTTTATAGTGTTATTTTTAACGATATTTTTTGTCGGTGTCAGTCTCTTGTTGTTTTCCTTTTCACTTATCGGACACCAACCGACAATAATTTCTATATAGTTATTTGTAGCGATATTTTTTATCGATGGCAGTCGGTTGTTGTTAATTTTCTTTTCACGTATCGGTGACAAACGACAGCTTTTCCTACGTTGTTATTTTTATACGATTTTTTAGCATTATGCGTTAAAATCATAATAAAACCAAAAAAAATTTTATCTTTAAAAATTTATCGATGTCGACAAGTGATCTGACGTAACTCAAAAGGTAAAATTCCATTGGGGTTAAACTACACGACTTTGCCGGAATCACAAAATCGTTACTGCAAGCCTGTACGAATATATGCCATTATCGTTAAATTATGTTGTTTAAAAATTGTTAAAAGTTAGGCCATCTCGCTTCAGAACTGTGGGGCTTTCATAATTTTGAATCCACATGCAGAGTCTGCGTGTGTTTGGATGGGCGTATGCATACACATTTGTCGATGTTGCAACTGACTGCATTTTACGAGTTTATTATGTTGCAATAGAAGAGACGTAGAAAAGTAGCACATTTAATACGGAAGCTAATTTGCAACAAGCGCTGGCAAACTCTAACATGCTACGGCGTGCTATTTTTAAGTGCTAACGGATAAATATTTGTGCTATTTATGGTAGTTTTTCCTCTTCACTATTTGTTTTTTATCGCCTTTATTAAGAAATTGTTGTTAAAAGCTTGTAGTAAAAATCGTATCTCTCATTCGTATTCGTTGCACTACATTACGAATTTTTATATTCTACTAATACATTGTCCTTTTAAAGAGCTTTTAACTTTAATGAGCTGCTTAAAATTTAAATGTTCATTTCGCTGACCATAAACAGTCATTTGTTGGCAATTTAAAAAATCTTTATCTCATCTTATCTTTCTTTAAGTCCATTATAAAGTCATACAATTTCCCTCAAGTCAAATCACTCATCTGATTATGCAAATTTAACAAACTCTTTAAATCCTTTTCATTTGCAACTAATGCATCATTAATAATTTTTTAAGGAGGCTAAGCAAACTGAAATGCGTAGTATAGTATTAAAATCATGTCAGGCCCGCAGCGTTCATGTTTATCCCTGTCATACCATGTTACTAGCACATTATGCAATGTTTCTACGGAGCATATCAACTATAACTAATGCACTTTATCGTGGATATTTCCGTAAAGTATTTAACTAAAGGGGTTGCCCTCTGCAATAAGGATGTTTAATTTTCTGATTAATTTCTTTCTTTTTTTTATCAGCGATCCTGCAATTGTTTCTTGCTGACAAAGTACTGCTGTTTGGGGTAATTTATTACCTTACTTACCTCTTTCGCACCTTAAGTTTCAGCGATTTGTTTTTGAATTTATTATTAACTACAAAATTCTGAATTAATTTCTTGGTAGGACCAGTATTCAGCGGATGGTCTCCACTCACTGTCTCGAGGTTTCTCAAGTAGAGGACTGGAACATATTTATTAAGAAAAAGGAAGAAGAGGATAATGGTAGACAGATAGGTTACTGTTGCAGCTCTGTCAAGCTGCTGAAGGCTACTTCAGAAGGCCAGCGAAGGAGGTGGTTCGAAATCAGTTGTAGATTAAGATCCATAAAAGTTCTTGCACTTATTAGCTCTGCTAATGGTATGCTTTAAATTAGAACACATTCTATGGGATTGAAAGAACGAGACATAACTCTCATTGCGGCGATCCTGAAGTCAGTCAATATAGTCAATATACTCTACTGCTACCTTAACTTCTCTCAAAGTAGGGTGGACTATTTCTTTCACTGCATTAAGACGCCGAGAAGTTATCAGGCCATCGAAAGTCACACTGCATTAGCAGGACCATCCATATTCAGATACCCCATTGATTTAGCCATATTTACTAATAGAGCTGCTGGTTTTACTATTCCTTATATCCGGGATATAAAGTACTGATAATGATGTTCCATCATATTCTTTGAGAAGATTCGTAAAAAAATTTCTCTTGTGTATTTCCTTAAATATATTCTGCATTATTTATCATATCAATATTCTGATACCCCCCTATTTATTACAGTATAATTTACTGATAGAGCTGTTTCGTTTCTCTGTTTCTTATATCCGGGATATAAAGTACTGATAATTATGTTCCATCATATTCTTTGAGGAGATCCGTCAAAAAATTTCACTTGTGGGTTTCCTTTAATATATACCCCATTATTTATCACATCCATATTCTGATACCCCATTATTTATCACAGCAATATTTACTGATAGAGCTGTTTCGTTTCTCTGTTTCTTATATCCGGGATATAAAGTACTGATAATTATGTTCCATCATATTCTTTGACTAGATCCGTCAAAAAATTTCACTTGTGGGTTTCCTTTAATATATACCCTATTATTTATTACATCCATATTCTGATACCCCATTATTTATCACAGCTTAATTTACTGATAGAGCTATTGCTTTCCCTGTTTCTTATATCAGGGATATAAATTACTCATAATGATGTTCCCTCATATTCTTTGAGGAGATCCGCCAAAAAATTTCACTTTTATCTTTGTTTTAATACCCCCTATATGTACCCCTGCCATGTTTACAAATAGACCAACAGATTTGAATTGGCGGTACTGGTTTACTTTTTCACTTCTTGGGGAACTTTGAAAAAGTTATCCTTGTGAAGTTATTGTGATACCGCATTACTTACCCTACTGGCATTTACGGATAGAGCAGCAGGTTTCGCAGTTCCAGGACACTATTTGAATATTTCATTATTTACTCCAGATTTATTTTAAAAATTAAATTCAAGATTTTTAATAAATTTTGCTTTTATTTAACTACACGGTTGCGCTCAGAATTGTCTCTGAAGAGGCGTGCACACCTTGTTCATACAGTAGCCTTCAACTAAAGCTTTATGCGTTTACTCGTTCTATGCTTTGTAGTTCATATGCATCAGCGCGATCGCTTTTGTTCTTGTTCGTACGTCTTTGAGCTCTAATTTCATTTATTACCATAAACGGTGTTTTAGCCATTTCGATCATGGGCTTGTTTTAAAAAAAAAAACCGCAAGTAAAATAACAAACAATTTTCGTTTATGACTTTCTAACAGACTAACAACTGACTAACTAAGCAACTAGCAAACTTCACAAAGATCATTAAGATAATCACAATGGCATGAAAAGCCATTGATGGCATCAGTATCTTTATTATCATTTGATCACTTGGACCTGTCCGTGTGTATCATTATTTTTATCGTTGTCATTATTTTTAATTTTATTTTTTTAGTTGTTAAATTTGGTCGTAACGACATTGGAAAAGAAAAAGTTTTCTGTTTAGATTTCGATCGTGGTGAGATCACTTGTAGATGACACTACGAGTATTTGGGCTAAAATACTATTCCAAATGAAATTGTGTATTATTAATGAAGTCTCTATTATTGTCATTTTTTCGCTCAGGCTATTTAGTTCGTTTCTAGTGTGTAATGAGTTCATTTCATGATTTTTTTATTTTTTTTTCTTATTTTAGTGATTAAGCGATCGAAGAAAATCGCTTTAGAAATTCTTCTACGTGATTTGATTCAATTAGATGTGGAAAGAAAGTCTTTATCTCTGGTGAGATAAGATTCAATTTTTTTCGCAATTGTAGTTGTCGACGATAAGAGGGGATCAATAAATTTTACGGTTTTATATCGGAGCTGTTAAATTTTGACGTCTTAATTTTTTTCCACAGATTGAAGGTTTCGAATACTGATCGCGTTACGTTATTTGCTTATTTATTTGTATTTCAGAGTTGGCGAAAAAATATTAAAAATATGATAATCATAGCAACGAATTGCGTACGCTCTCCCCAAGCCTATACAAGTCCTTAAGTCGTATTGTAAATAAAAAGGACACGGGCCAATGGAAAATTGATAGCTAAGAACAAAACAGTACATGAAAACTTAGCGACGAGGTTTAGTTTCCAAGTTCTGGTCTAACGAAGACTTACACAGCTTAGACATTTTCTCTATTGTGGTGTTTCCCGAAATGGCGCCGCCTAGAAAAAACATTTTATGTACAGCCGGCCTCCAGCCCTGCTTAGGAATTTGCTTCGCGAAACGCCACTGCTTTCGGTCGTTAAAACTTTTTTACCATAATATTCTTCATAAGCAATTTTCAGTTTTGTATTAGAAGTTCGTAGTCCTTTAACTTGGTAGCTAATCCTCGCAAAGGATTTTTTTTCACTTGTAATTCATTTTTTCAATTGTGACATTCTTGTGGCAAATGGTGGATTTAATTGGAGATCGCACTATCGGTGCCAGAGAAACTATCTATCCTGATTATTATCGTGCTGCAACGATACGCATTCTAACCTAGCGAACATTTTATTCAATACGGAATCGAAGAAATAAAGTAACACAATAATGGATACAATGCGCTTACATTGAAGCTGAATTCAGCTGTGAAAGAAGTGAATGCACTGTGATCACTGTGGGGTTATTGGGGATAGTATGATCATCTTGGATCTTGAATCTTTTTGAGGGTATCTATACATTTACGAATGTGTATTGGATAATGATATCGCGGATGTTGATATGCCCATTGGCGGTATCATGGATGGTTATAAGACAATCTTCTGCGTACGGCACGATGGGCTCAACAGAAACCCCTATTAAAGGGTGAAAGAATATTATCAAAATACTGGAAACTTCGCTACAAAAGCTAAAATCGTTAAATATATGCCTGGTTAGATGCATGCCAAGCGCCAGTTTTTACTATGGATTGAAGATGGAGGGTTTTCTGTAGCTCTATAGATTTGATGCATTCCACGAGCTCAGACTTGAATGACTCAAAAAGCATACATATGTTGTGGTACAAAATATAACTTGTAGGGTTACCAGTTAACATTTTTTTATTATTATGCGAATGATAGCTATCAATTCCGCTGTGGAATTATATGAGAAGTGACACAATTTTAGAGAGACGCTGGAATTTCAAATAACCTCTGATATAAATGATTATCTATTAAAGAATATTGTGCTGTATAAAAATTATACAGCTTTCAAAGCCTCATTGACCTTGAGAGAGTGCGATTGCCAATTGCCAACAGAAATCAAATTTATTCTTTGGAAATGAAAAGTTGAGCGAGAATTTTAAGGATCACCAATCACTACAAGATGTGAAGATGTCGAGACGAGATCCGTTTAATAACTTCCTACACATAAAAATAGAAAGAAGAAAGTTTTTTACAATAAATTTTTTTTCTTTTATTTATTTTCTCTTTATTTGTGAAATAATTTAAATTGTGCTTTTAAAAGATTAATTATACAATTTTGCTCGACTTCAAACGAATGCGTCCAATTATAGCGTGCTTTTCTCATTGTTCGCTGAGTTTATTTGAAATTTAATCAATTTCTTGTTTCTGTATTTGTTGCAAGCCAAAGTTATCAATCAGTCAATACCAACCTGTTCAATTGATTTAACCAACTCATTATACCATTAACAAGAAATTTCACGCACACCAAAACTTCAGCAGCTGTCCAAAAGTATTCCAAGGCATTAAGAAGAACGAATAAAAAACTTCGCTACAAAAGCTAAAAACGTTAAAAAATAATTGAGATAATGTTTTTTGCAATCAAATATTAGTGACAGAAGAGGTAAAAATGTAACCGGGAAACATTTAGTCTGGCTAATTCGGAGAGGATATTTGAACTAAACATTTTCGTGTTTATATTGGAGGACTGGCTCAAACATGGGGTAAATACTCCAAGATTGGATTTTGTAAATAAAAAACAGGGGAAATTAACGATAAACTTTTTCGATTCACTTTTGGTTTGTGTTATAATTTTATTGAAATAATAATAATAATTCATCCTTATTCCATTTGGCGACGACAACATCGTAGGCAATATTAAGGCAACATCAATTGAGTACAGTCAAGTATAAAAAAGAGCTGTGAAAACACCAAATACGATGTGGTTAAAGTTACAAAAAAATGTGTTCCTGTCGTATTCGGACTACAGTGGAGAAGAAATAAGGTAATAAAATTTTATTTGTAGAAGGAACACTTTTCAGATAAAAGTGATAAATATAGATATTACAGATAAATGACGATATTGTCAAAGGGAATATGGATTTGCAAAGAAAAAAAAACGACTTTGTGTTGGCTGGATGATGCTAAAGACATTAAAAATGATTAGTTGACAGTTAAGGCGATCACTATAGAAACAACTTTTTTAATCGATACAGTTCGCTGAAATTCGGCTTATATTCATTATTGAAGAATCTGTCACCAGAACCAACATTATAATTCCACAATGATTATGAACTATAATTTTCATTTACTGCTTGATAACTTATTTCGACTGCTGAGCAATTTACAATGATGGATGAATTTATTTGATGCTGCAATTACATACAAGTACCCTATACGTGCGACACATGTACAGGCATAGAACTGTACATTCTTCATTGGAATTTTATAGCATGATGTTTCTGCTGCTCCTCTGTGCTTGCGACCATAAACTTAACGTAATAAATTTTCGCCATTTACAATCTATACAATTATATATTTTTTAAGTAAATCGCCTTAATGTTTAACGATTCAGTGAGTAATCAGGTTGATTTACCATTAACAATCTAGAGAATCTTTTAAAAAGGAACTGCCCACTTTTTTCTAAATATTTTTTTATCTTTGAATTTAATGCGAGTGAATCTTTCAGTTGTTCGTCTTTAAAGTTAATAAACTTTTTTAAATGGTTATTGTAGCTGGTAGTAACGATCTATGTTATTTCTATTTACACATGCTTGAGCATAGTTTTAATTCTGTTTGAAGCAACGTCAATACCAATAGTAATAGCCATTAATAAGTTCTCCTAAAGGTTATGGTTTAAGTCGAAGACTTGCCTAAATAGGGCTCTTGCACTAGACTCGTTCTGTTATGCTAGACATTTTAAAGGCACTTTATTGTTAAGCTGGCGACAGGGTGTTATAAAATTATGTAAACAAAATCTTGCATGAATGGCAACATCGAAGCATCATTTTAGCTTTTTAATTGTCGCTTGGAAATCGGATGAAATATATTGTCTATTAAGACAGTTTGGTTCATGTTATGGAACGCGCTACCTTTAACGATTTCAGAAGAGCTTAACCTGCACACAAGTATTGTAACTATTATGTAATCCACTGACTTTCTCTTAACACTTTTCTGCGTGTTATATAGTACCAGTTAGCTCAGGGCTATGAAAAGCAGGGTAATATTCCGACCTATGGTGGGATTGACTAACTTTGCTAGTATTGTTTATTAAGACAGTTTGGTTCATGTTATGGAACGCGCTACCTTTTAACGATTTCAGAAGAGTTTAATTTGCGCACAAGTATTGTAACTATTATGTAATCCACTGGCTTTCTCTTAACACTTTTCTGGGTGTTATAGTACCAGTTAGCTCAGGACTATGAAAAGCAGGATAATATTCCTGCCTGCAGTAAGATTTGCTAACTATTTCACAATAATCGTATCGTTAAAATAAATGTAATGAAAATTTATGGAATTTGTTATTCAGTAAATTTTTTAACGATATTCGCTGTCGCAAGTAAACAGCTGTTATTATTTGCATTAGACATTATGGTTGGACCAGCCTTTATACCACCAATTTAAAAAAGCTTTAACAGAATTACTGTATAATGGCAAACTAAAAGTTTTATGGGGATTCTTTTTTTAAGAATCAAATCGCTTTTTATTGACTGCAATCTAAATATTTATGGTCTCCAATCACCAAATTTTTACAGTAGCTTGAAACTATTGGTCGGAAAATCATCAAATTGGAGATAATTGTTGTGTTGAGCAATAGATGTGGGCAATCACTTTCAAGCCCCAGCAAAATTTTACCAACATTGATATGGCATAAGGATTTTATTTTTGTTCGAACTATACCCTAACAGGTCCTTGTTTCGAAATCTTAACATTTCGAAAGAATAAAGTATGTATCAAATATTTCTGTTAACTTTTTCAAAGTTCTACTGTAATACATTTTAAGGTGTGTAAAACAACCCCAACCAGTTATGTTGCAACTTTATTATTGATTTTATTAACAGGACCTTACATCCCATCAAGTGCTATTGGATACTGAAAAATATATTGGAGAGAGGCCGTGAGGTGGAGTATTCGTAGTCACTAGCTTTCCGTGATCTTTTTAAATGTTAAGAATAATACTTTTGACTATGGAAGCAGTCCTCTATTAGCATTTACATAGCGAGGTCCAGCACTGAACGCCGCTAATCGAATTACTTTTCCAATTATAGAGAGGGTCGCTCTTGTTTTTATATTGGGATAAAAACTGTTCCTTATCTACATCCAGCTCCCGATTAGATTAAAGCTAAAATTTTAACCATTAACAGCAATTTAATCAATACCCTTTAAATGAATATTGAATGTGTAACACTCATAACGCATGATTTAAATCATTTTCCGTGCAGTTCTAGAGAACTGTCTCTTTCTCGATATCCAACCGAGAATAAAAGAGGGAAGTAAAACGTATGAAGTATATAATACCATTTCTTAATGTAAAACAAGCCGTATTAAAAGGTTAAAGTTTAAAATGTGCGACATGAGTTGCTTATGTTTCCGCAGAGTGGGATACGAAATAATTGACGAAATGTATGCTAAAGAAGCTTAAAGAGAGAACCCAATAAAAGTCACTGTAAATTTGTATTCGTATGTAAACAATTCAATATTACTTGTGGTTGGTATATTTAAGAAATTTATATGTCGGTGCACACCCCCACTGGTCTTATTATCAGCCTTTAATGCTCATCCGTTCAACCATTAGCATTTACTTAGCAGGAAAATTAAAGGATAATATTTTTCGTCTTGTCAGCTGCATGAAATAAAAATAACCAAAAAATAAAATAAATAAAAAAATCATCATAATGAAATGTAAGCAAATGTTGAGAAAATTAAAAGAAAACAACTAAATAAAAATGTGTGGGCGGAAAATAGCAAAGGACTGTTGCTTTAGAGAGAAAAATTGTGCAAAAGTGAGAAAGTATGTCATTTCCCTAATGCAAACGATTGTTTGATTAAAAATAATTTCGTAAAATTGTAAAGACAAGTTCGCCTCTCTCAAATAAGATGTTGCAGGCAACATTGAACTCTGGCGGTTAAGAGCGGTCATGTTATTGGAGTTACAGCTGATTGAGTGGATTTTTTTATCATAACCACTTCATGAAAATCATAAAGCTGGTACCCCTGCTCTGTAGTAGAGGGTGAGGTTGATTATGAGGTATTATTATTCACAGTTGTATTCCTGAATAAGATGGCTGCTTAGAGATGGCTTGTAATTTTCATGGAAACTCCGTTTCCTCCATGTCTATACAAATGGGTCTTGCAATAAGTAATCCGTTTTAGCTTCAATGACGTACCGTGTTTAGAGAGAATTTTGTGTTATCGGCGGGATCGGAAGTGTCCTGCACCTCCATAAATGAGGTTAAACAAAACACACAGTTTCTATTCTTTTGATTTTTATTTATTTTTTTTATGGACTGCTAAAGTTTATACGATGGTTTTATTTAATCGGAGAATTGGGCCCAAATTTTCCTTGTACATATATTTCCATCTACAATCATATGTGTGTTCTCCTATCCGAAAAACTAAAAATTTTTTGTGATTAACACAGCCATCAAGGTGGCTCATCATTTAGGATTAATCGAAAAATCTACATCCATTTTTGAAGTTCAATTACTCAGGCAACGAACTCTCTTCGCTGTTTCTTCTCATTAGACTTGAGTTGTTGTGTTAATTGAATTTTGTATCCATCCATTTAGTGAGTAAATTTTGCAGAGAGTTTCCTGAAATTTACAATTCTTGATCACGAAGTAGATTTGAGGTTGCTGTGTGTTCACCAACCGTCTTACGCACCGCTTTGATATTCTTTAAACGGCTTTTAGGGCATCGAGTGCGTTTGGCGCCTCCAACAGTTCCAGACTTCATAAAGTTTTACTTTGTTCATAGTTGACGAAGCTAGAGCCCTATTGCGAACATGTTTTCTGTATTACTTTGGACCTGCCACCGCCAAGTTTTAGTTTTTAATTTTAATTTAATATAATTTTTCAATAATCAAGGCAAGTTGTTCTATCGTCTAACGCGCATTTTAACTAACTGCCAGCCAACTGTTCATGGAATGAAAGGCTACGAAATCTAAATCTTCCTATAATTTCGGGCCACCGCAAAGAACGATTAATTTCTTATTAACAAATATTCGTCAAGGGATATAAAATATATTTGAGTATTTTGAAAATAAGCACAATTAATGCGGTAGCCTACAATTTTTATTGTATTTTTTAAGTCGATATATGACGATCTACAAACGGCGTTCACTTAGAACTGATGTGATTTGAAAGACCTCTTGAACCAGATGCAGATAATGGGTTTAAGTAATCTATTGTCGTTGTAGCCTAGCCAAGCCTTTCGTAGCAGTTACGCAAGTAGTCTGCAAAAACTCGTATCGTCGAGCTGGTGACAGTTAAATTGGAAGCTTAAATGAATGTCTGAGCTTTTTTATGACAAAAATGCATTTCTTAGATTGCCATGGGTCTTATGGTAAGAACTTTTATTATGATATTTTGAGGTTATACAGGACTGACAGGAGTAACGGAAATCCTTATCGGTGGACTATTGATTTTCAAAGATTGTGCAGAATAGACAAGTTAGGAGCTTCTGGAACATTAGGAATATTCTCCTTTATTCTTGAGCGGCAAGCGGGCATTCGGTTCTTCACCTTTTTTTAAACGCTATCATTAATGACGTTTCTTTACTACGCATCTGGTGAGTAGAAGCTCTTTTACAGATGACAACTGTTAAAAGGACTTTAAATAACCGTAAAGTGAAGGATGTTTGTATTTCTATTTAGCAAATCTCCTCATTAACATTTACGTTGCAGCCTTCTTGGCAATTCCAAACGCTGCTTGATAAGTCGCTTAATAGTCGCTGCTTGATAAGGCCTTTTAGGTAATTACCAAAGTTCTGCAGACTTTAACGTGCTTCAAACCTATTAATGACTCTTTCTTGTTAAGCTGGCGATATCACTTGTATTTCTACGCCTTTAAAACACGTCATGCGTATTTAGTACTTGTTTTATCTGTATGTCTGAAATGACTTTATTTTGTAACCACTTTATAAATATTTGCACATACGCTGTGAATAGTTGGTACATAATGCGATCACTATTTTCATATCACATGCACACGTACAGACACCTGTGCTTATTGGCAGCGGATTGTGACCAATACGCCAGACCAGATATGGCAAAAGGGAATTTTGAATTTGTAAAAACGGCTTGATGGAAGCAAAGCCGTTCATCTCGTGATTTTCCTTTTCCACAATCGTAAAGCAGCCTTGGTCGCCTTAGCGTAGTTATATTTGAACACAGACCAGGCTTGTGTTTTGTTGTAACGCCCGGGAAAGTTTTAATTCTCCCTGCCACAAGTTAATTGTAAATGTACTAACTTTTCCATCTCTGAATGAGACATGCAATACTTAAATTGTCTAAACACTCGCACGCATGCGCTTTAAATACTTTGCAAATGATTGTTGCTGCTGCTAAAATATTTGATGGCATTTTACTAATTGCATGACAAACATGATGGGGGACTGGTTTTAGCTTGAAAAATAAACAAATAAATGAAATACTTTAAATTAAAAATAATTAAATAAATAAATGTAATAAAAATGCTGAAAATAAACCGAAAATAGTTACTACTCGTTAAAGGAAATGCGCAATTACTGGATATTGATTAGCTTGCAGGAGTGCTTAGCAGTTCTGAGTAAAATGAACAATACAAGTTTTCCATATAATGTTTTCCCCCAGCGCAAATTGCTATTGCATTGCTAATAGGTACATTCGCCCGCCCACCTTTCTAATCTATAAAACAGAAATTGTTTGTTGTTGTTTTGCTTTCTTAAACAATTAAAACATTTTTAAGTGTCTTGCCACAAGAGATGCTCACGAATATGGCACCGTCTTACCAAAGTTATTGGCATTTGTATGCACTCGCATGTTTCCCCAGCTAATTAAAGCCAACTTTACTTTTTCAGTCAAAGCCAAAGAAACTGCATACTTTGAAAGCATGGCTTAAAGCAAACAGTGTCCAAATTGAAAAACAAGGAGGAACAAATAAATAGAATTGCACAGCCAATTGTGGGGTGTCGCTTAGCAATAATTACACTTTGTCAAAGTGACAGTTATGACCAAAACACTGTGATGCACAGTGGCTTCATTATGTGACGGAGTGCCAACAATGTTGGGCCATAAAGTTTTAAAACTCTGAATTGTAGGTTTCGTGTACAGGGATTTTCAAGACGAACTGTTTTCCTTAACAATTTAAAACCAAGAAGAATTTGAAGAATAGAATTCACGACACTAAATGATCGAATATTATATTGACAACTAATAACTTCAACACGAATTCTCATGTTTTCGTGAACCCCTTAAAGAATTTGCAAAAAATGTCATCATCATTTTCATTTCACTGGCAAATGTTGTATTCGCTAACTGTAAAGTAGAACTTAAAAAGGGGGGAGATGTTCCATACATTTTGTTTATGGGGTTTCTTACAAATATGCTCCATTAGCTCCATTTTGGCAAAATGGTGGCTCAATTCTTTTAACCCCCATAATAAATTTTGTATTTTGATTTAGTTGATTGTGCATAGACTCCTTAGCCTGTCTCCTATCATCTTTGGTGGTGGAACCAAACTCAGGGCTATACTTTCAACCAGACGATTTGGAAACACAATGGCAAATGTGAAAAAATCTGAAAAACCAATTGAGAATTACTACTGCAACAAACTTTGAAAGAGTTTTCCAAATCTCTTTATGTATCTATATGCGAGGTGTGATCAAAGAATAACCAAATATTAATTTTCAAATTTCGGGAGTTACGTACTTTCGATTTTTTCCTTTCTTTTCTCTGCTATGTTGCTACACATGTCGCTTATATATGTTGGCAATATGTGTCATTTTGGATTGTCAGTTTGTTTTTGACAGATAAAAAGGTTAGTCGTGGTTTTGGTGAAAAATTACTTTAAATGTTCGAGGACATTTGAAATGTTGACTGTATTGCTTGTGGCGAGTCTATCATGAGCAGAAGAGAAGTTCAATTGTGTTATTAACGGGCTTAAGAAAGTCAGAGAAGCTCATGGGAAGCATCGAATATTATTCCACAGTTGCTAAATTTTGAGCAAAAACAATGTAGCATGGCCATCGCTCAGAAGCTGTTGAAAGTCGTCAACGACAGAACCAGATTTGCTCAAAAAGCTCACAACTGTCATAATTTGCCACCATCGCAAATTATGTCCAACACTGTTAATTGCATTCTGTTTAAGAATGAGTAAAATTGCAACGTCAATATGAATTGGCAAACAGAAATTATTTGATAGAAAAAACAATAAAATGGCTGCATTTTATGACATGCTTCTGCCATTTGAAATAAGAAAATATTGGAAAGATGTTTCTGAATATTTGCGAAACGTTCGTGTTCGCTGGTTACTCAATCATAATACCTAAACAGTTCAAAGATGATCTTCTAAATCAGATTATTTAGCCAAAATGGTGGAGAGTTGGAAATATATTAATGTTTTAATTGGCCAGGGAAGGATAGCTAATTATCACAAATGGAAAAATGGGAAAAACAGTTCCTTATTAGTGACATAATAAATAAAAAATTTACCAACGTTGAAAAAATATTTTTATTGAAGAAAAGAAATTTGGTCACATTTATTCCGACTGTTTAGTGGAACTTCTAGTGGTGAGTTTGTACTCACCATCAAACAAAATCCAAAAATCGAGACTATCTTAAATAAATAAAATGTAGTACAAGCTATTGGAAGTAGCCACACTCATCATAATCATAGTTTTGGAGAATACTGAAACAAGCCACTCCCCAAAATTTCAATCAAAATTTATAATAAAAATAAATTGAAAAATTTTGCTTATTAATAGAAAATAAATTTTAAACTCATACCGCCTATTTTGAAAATTAAAAAAATAGACATGCTTTTAAAAATCGCATCAAATTAATTACAACATTTAATATACTGAAGATGTCACTATTCACCACAGCCTTCATAATTCCTACTCACCACGTAGAATAATTGATTGCTCTGTTAGAATTTAATAATGTCGCTATGAGTTCGAGGACTTTCTTAAAATTTTAAAAGCTTAGATACCCTGTTAGGAATTTTTATTGGTAGTTAAAAACCTTATTGCCAGCTCGAATATTTTCATAAAATTCTAAAACCCTTTTGCGTGATACTCACCACGCAGCAAAATCGATTAACATTGTTTTGGAGACTGCAAGTTTAACTTATTAAATTTTAAGAATTTAAGCCACGAATATAATTTGTAAGCCAAGCCATACTTCCCCCAGCCTCATGCCCGCTTTCAGCTTTGACAGCAACTGCATAACAAGTACTGCTGTGACTCGTAATGGATATTCATGGCAGCTTCACACAATCGTAATGCGTTTGCGCTGTAAATAATCTGAGATGTTCGACACATGCGTAGATTTGTTGGCAGCTCGTGTTATACTTTAAAGCTCTCTTAAGGCAAAAATAACTTGTTCGTTCACATAAACTATACAGAATCAAATTACTTTTTAAAGTTTAACTTAAATGAACGCAGACCGTGGCCAAATGCAGTTTTTGCTTCATGGCACTGGTCTCCTGGTGTAGAATGTAAAGGCGTGGCAAATGCTAAACGTTTGTTTTCTGGGCTTCTCCAACCAGACGGTGTTCAGTCGTGCATTTCAAATTCAGTGTTTAGCTGTTGTTTCAACGGACGTTTTAAGAGATGTTGTTTAAGTGTGGAACTGTTTTTTTTTTTTCTTTGCTTCTTGCTCTGAAAAAAGCCGCTAATACCAGTTGACTTGAAATAATATGCGTAACAGGATATTTGTTCGAATGACGACGAGGTTGCTGCTTTTAGAGGTATGAGCAGTTTGTTGGCCAAGAATTTCTTAAAAGTAAAATAACTAAAAAAAATTTACTTTGTTTTCATTTGAGTTACCATAAAAAAAAGTCGAGTGGCATAAGACCGGGTTTCTTTCTTTGCTTAGGGCTATACGTAAGGCGAAAATAACAGAGGGTTAAGATGATAGTTCGGGCCTTCATGAGAGGTATTCTTTCTATCAGGCAAATGATTTTTTTCATAATTTTTCACCAACTTTTAAGAAGTCATATTCACCACTCTGAAAAATTTATATTCGATTGAGTTCTTCGTTTATTTCTCAGAGAGTTTAAAGTCTAGAGTTCGTCATCTTCTAGCATCTGCTCTGTTAGAAATTGGTTCTTGATTTAAAACCGTAATTCAATACTCATTCTATACTCACTCCATAAGAGTTCTCTTACGCAGCTATACGGATGGTTTAGTGGACTTTCTGATCGCAGATAGAGCCAATATACACTAACTAGCACTTGGGTTAGGGGTGACGTAAGAGGGGCTTGAGCTCGTATTCTCTATTGTTGCTCTGTCTTTGGTCTTATAGAAATCAATATCATATGGCGTTATAATATAATATGATATAAATCTTTTGATCGCCAATTTAAAACAAAGTATATATCCTTCACTATAATTATTGTAGAATTCCTTGCCTTTAGCCTTCATTATAAAGCAGTTGTGGTTGGGCACTTCAAAACACAAGGCTTGCGTAAATTGCCAAAATACAACCCTGCTTTAAATGTTTTGGGAATGAACTGATCACATGCTGCGGCTAAACTCTCAAAATTTTTTTTTTCTTTACTCGTATGTGTAATTCTGTTTCAGGAAAACATAAAAGTATTTGTGTTGGTTTTTTTACAGAGTTGCAATCCATCAGCACTGCGATGCAAAGTGACGTTAAGGGTCTCTTGTTTACATTTCATCTTAAATAAAATAGTGTTGCAGAAAAGTGGAAAACTTGACGTTTTACCGCCTAGTAGGTGAAGTTATCGTCTGCTGAAGTCTGACAATATTTTTAGCCAACCAAAATTCTTCTTTGCCAGCCAAATTGATTTTATGCGTATCTTAACACAGACTTTAGAAACACCCTACTCGGCTTTTACGTCACTGTAGAAATAAAAAATATTTTCATTTATTCAATTACACAAGATCTTGTTGCGTTTCATACAGTTGCGTCTAAGCCTTTTTGCTTTTTTGTTTTTGCTTTTCTTGCCATCCGTTCAACCAACTTGAATGCCGTATCGTGTGGCATAAGCGTGACTTAAGCCATAGAATTGGCATGGATTACTTGCGGCTTCATTATGCAAAACAACTACTCATGTCTATTTATGTATGAATAAAAGTATAAGACAACCTTTTTTTTTTGTTGTTCTTCTTCTTCCTTTCTATTTATTTAATTGAAAAGTACGTTCCTACACATTTCATGGCAAATAGTATTTACCAACTACTTTGAAGCACAATCAAATGCCCACTAACCAGCTCCTAAGCAAGCTTCTAACCACATGTTGTCGTAAGCGAATTTTTATGTTCACTATTCGTTCCTCTTCAACGTTATTGTAAATTCTTTATCAATTCCTATTATTAATTGTTTAATAAATAAATGTTTATTGCGGAAATTACATGTGTTCTCTACCATGTTTTTCGCTTTAAAAACGTGAATGGACTCGCTGCATTAGATATTGTTTGAACGGCCGTTTAAACACTCAAATGACATGGCTTGAGTGTTTTCTATAGAAATCCTGTCCCGAAACGGAAATTATGGGATCGTTGGGGAAATGTGCAGGAATGCTAATAAATAATATTCATAAAGAAGGAATTGTAATTAAAATAAATTTTCTCTAAACATTTTAAAGCGACATATTTAGTGAAACTTTCCATGAAGTGGAAAATTTATGTGAAAACGTTACAGACAAATTGTGACAAATTAAAGCGATTATTGGGTGATAACAAAATGCAACTGTGTAAGGGCCTAGTCACATAAAATACGTCTTAACTGACAGCTATTCACATACGTGTTGGTAAAGCAAAACCAAAATTCCGAAGTTGGCCAACTCTTAACTAGTTAGGACCCATTCACATAGAATACGTCATACATATACTTTTTACTTTCTCAACTGACATTTATACAAACTTTGCATAAATAAATAAATATACAATATATAATGGAAATGGAAGGCACAGAAGTGTCTATTAAAGTCCCTGATACACTATCATACACATTTGTACGATTCATTCACATCTGATGCGATAGCCTTTCTACTATAAAAAAATTCCAACAAAATGGCGTTGTTGGTGTCACACTATCATACGAGAATGATGCGTACAAGTTTTTCTTTGATAATTGAAGTAAAAGCAACTCTGATCGCAACTCTGAACTTTTCTCTTTATGAAAATGTTGATAAGCCTTTGATTGCACTACAAATCTGATATATTTGGGCCTCACTGTCCTATTTCTTCAAGAGATGTACCATATTTTACTGTGCCATACGACAGTGTAGGATAGCGTATCAGGGTTTTGGTTCACGCAAGAATCATTAATTTAAGGCTATGATATAAATGTATTTTTTTTTGCGGCGAATTTAGAATCGGAGATGAGCTAATGCGATACAAGTCCTTATATCCTTTTTAATTCCCTTATATACTTATTCGAGTTTATTATAAACTAAATTAACTGAAAAGCGCAGTGTTTTCAAATTTCGGAATCCAGGCTCCATTTTCTTCATAGCCAAAGGGAGAGGAATTAGAAGGATTGCAATAGTCTTGCAAGCTAGCATAAGCTTTAACGAGAGCAGGGAAGTGATAAGAGATTTTATAAATAGCGTCCGATATGTACGATTATTGTAATACAAACGTATTGCGTAGATCAATATGTAATTATTATACATGCAGCAAAACGCACATACGTGCATACATACGTGTGAATGTGTGAATATTAACGTCACATCCTTCTCTGAACATGCCTGTATAGAAGTTTTTAAAAGGCTACGAGGAAGAAAATACTTTATATGCAAATGCTTCATATTTGAGAGTAGTATGCAAAGATATTGCAAATGTAGATATAAACATACGAACATGCGTATTCCAAGAAAATATAAGCAAAGACCACCACCAGTCAGTCGATGCAAAACTGTTCGTAAATGCAAACCCACAAGACACAAGTCTCCTGGTTTGATTCGCATTCGTTGGGTTGGCTTAAAAAATTCAATTATTTATCGGAAAAAGAAAATGAAAGGAGATGCATTTTTTGATTTTTGAATTAAGACAAAATTTCTGGTAAATTTACACCGCAGACAGACGGACATACATATGTAGCTTAATCAACTCACCTTATTATAAGCATCCAGCATATACTTATATGTATATATTGTTTACAGAGTCACAAAACATTATTATAGAAAGCCCTTCGATGGTATAATGGTTAGTATAGCCACCTGTTACGCAGGTGTCAGGGGTAAAATTCCCCGGGGAGCCAGAAGCCAAAGGCCTCAGTAGCCAGTGCTTCTATACATATTGCAAGTATATTCATATAACTGTAATATTTGGTAAATAAATAAAAATTATTATAGAAATTTCTTCCCCTGTATCAAACCTTTTAATACCCCCCTTCCACCCTTTTTGCGCTGTTAAAGTGGTCAATAAAAATCCATTTAAAGCCGAGCAAAAAAAATTTCTAAATAAATTTAAGAAAAAAAAAATGTTATGGAAACATACACATCACTTAAAGAGTTGTGGCAGATTCCGGTTGACAAACTGAACAAAATAATATTTTTCGAATTTTATCTAATAGATTAATTTAAGTAAATTTAATACACAAAACATCTGCGCAATGAAGAATGGGAAAATGTATTAAAAAAAAAACCATAAAGTTTTTTTACAAACAAATTTAAACAGTTTTAATTAAATTTTTTTTTTTGTTGTTTTTGGGGAATTGCTTAATAAGCATTAAATATGCTTTAATTGTTCAATATAAAATTATAACTGAAGTATAAATTTAATTAATATGTTTCTTGCAAGTGACTGTAATTCTTTAATTTCATTACAAATAATTTTGTTTGGGGCTCTTCTAAGCAGGCTGATTGAAACTTATGAGAATTATTTAAAATGTCACTCGAAACGAAACGGCAGGCGCATTCAAAAATGTGAGTTGCTTGATGATGAGCATTGAGTGTGCAGACCGCGACGTGTCTGAAATTAATAAAATTGTTAATAGAAAACAATGAATGTGGAAAGACAAAACCATAACAACTGCTTATTATCTCACAAAATGGCAAAATGCCACCAAAAACACACACACACATGCGCAATACTCGTATTAATTTTTTAACAAGTTTCAGAAGAAATACTTGTAAATAAAAAATCCACAAAAACGAATTTGGAATATTGATTTTATTTAAAAGTGAATATTTTCTTGTTAAAAAGTGTAATATTTTCAGCTCATGCTCTCGTATCGAATTGAAATCATAAAATTAAGTTGATTTCAACGTATCAAAACAGATAAATTAAAAAAGTTGGCAAATTATAGTTAAAAGGCGCCCTCTAACGTCTACGGCTTACTTTAGGAGGTCAATGTCAATAGTATGAGACAGCCACAAAGGCCTCCGTGCCCGTGCCCATGTAAATTGTCTGTTGTGTATCAGTGTGCCAAATAGGCAACTGCTTGGTGGTCGGCAGTTACTTACGTTCACTGCCCCGCGCCCATATGACTGTTGCTGCTTGATGGAAAAAATTAAAACGTAGCCTGAATTCTAAATTGCTGACAAACTTTGCATGCTCATCCAAAATGCATAATTTTGATTTTTTTTCGAAGCACAGCATTTAATGAAAAACAAAAGTTTTGTATAAAATCGCACTAGTCTTGCTTGGAATTGTTAGTTTTATATAACGCGCTGTAAGCAAATACTTTTTAAAAGCGGACAAGATGCTCGCTGGTGTGAATTTGTTTTTGGCTATCCTGTCGTGTGCAGTGTTCGTAAAGGCTGATGTTTCCCATTTAGGCTATGACCGTTACAGAGGCCAACGCGTGCAATCGTTACGTTCGCAACGCTTGGAGGCAGTGCCCACACCTTATCCAGCAGCCGGTTATCGTCCTAATCGTGAATTTAATTTGCCTCGTGATCAACCTATTTTTCCTTTAGCCAGCCAACACACTAACAGGCCCCATATAAATAATGGTTTTGATGATTTGAGTGAACCCCAAAAACCCCAACTGACGTATGGTGGACCCCAGCAAGAACCTCGTTTTCGGCCAGAAATCCGGCCACAAAATTTTAATGGTTTCAATAGCTTGGCCTCACCTCAACATTATCAACCTTCGGATGCTAATCAACAGTCTCACATCAATAATAATGATTTCAATAATTTTGAACCTTCTCAACAAATTCCCAGCAGCATCGATGACTTTAACAGCGCTGCTGATGAAGTGCAACAACCACAGTTTCTTGTAGAACAAACGCAATTTTCTGATGACAATATATTTAACAGTAACTCCAACAATTTCCCTGAACCCCAGCAACCTGAATTACTCTACGGTGCTCCCAATAACCAAGAACAAGAAGCTCAAAGTGCTCGCTTAAGGCAACACTTAGTGGCTCGCTTACATCAAGCTCAACGTCTGGAGAAATTACAACAACAACACCGTTACCAAAACCAACAATTTTTTAATACCCCACAAAATGTTTACTCTAGACCCCCTCAACAACAACAACTAATTCAAGAAGCTCAAGCTGAATCCAAACGAAGTCGCTTGATTGTCCCGAAACCAGCTCGTTTAACTGACAATCGTGAGGAAATTGAAACAGAATCGGACGTTAAAACATCTGAAACGGAAGAGATTGAGACCACCACCAAAGCGCAAAGAAAAAACACCGTCCATCGCACTGCTAACACACCTGCTATGGCAAATACCAACGTTGTCAACTATTATCCAGCGACGGCCTTCGGTTTTGTGCAACCATTTAATGGCGCCTACGTTGCACCAACAAACTATCCCCTTTCCGCTCCCTATACCCTCCGTTCACCCTTTTTGTCACATCCATATGCTTTAGCTGGCACCACTCCTGCTCAATTACGAGCTTGGTAAGCTTTAGCCCCAATTAACTCATTTATATTTATCTCTAATACTTTTCGGAAACCAACCAATATCCTCAGCCACGTTTCCAATTCCCCCCTTCCTACCCCTTCATCATTGTTATTTAATAAAAATTAAAAGAAATATTTAAAACACAAATTTAACTTCTTCATGTTGTCTTTCTGTTGAATTTTCTATTACTTGAAGACAAGTTTCAGAAACGTGTGCGATTCAGTTGTTAGTTAACAACAAATTCGCTAAAAAAAACGTTTTAAAAAAAATTTGTGTTGAAAGTAATTGATAGTTTGTGATCGGCAAGAAAATAATTGATATCAATTAATTTGATGGTGATAGAAAATTTTCCGTAATAACAAAATTTATTTGCTTATCGAAAATAGTCGACAATTTGCATTTTTGGCCAAAAATCGTCGAATTTTGAAAACGTCCGTTTTTGTATTTTTGAATGAAAAATTTGCGTTTTTATTGCTCTTGTATGGTTATTTTATGTTTTCATATGCTTAAAATATATTTTGGCTAAAAATAAAGAAAAAAAATTTTTTTCGAGTTTTGGGAAAATTTCCAATTTTTGATAAGGGTACCCCCTTGGCATTTTTGGCCAAAAATCGTTGAATTTTGAAAACGTCCGTTTTTGTATTTTTGAATGAAAAATTTGCGTTTTTATTGCTCTTGTATGTTTACTTTATGTTTTCAAATGTTTAAAATTTATTTCTACTAAAAATAAAGAAAAAAATTTTTTTTCGAGTTTTGGGAAAATTTCCAATTTTTGATAAGGGTACCCCCTTGGCATTTTTGGCCAAAAATCGTTGAATTTTGAAAACGTCCGTTTTTGTATTTTTGAATGAAAAATTTGCGTTTTTATTGCTCTTGTATGGTTATTTTATGTTTTCATATGCTTAAAATATATTTTGGCTAAAAATAAAGAAAAAAAATATTTTTTGAGATTTGGGAAAATTTCCAATTTTTGATAAGGGTACCCCCTTTGCATTTTTGGCCAAAAATCGTCGAATTTTGAAAACGGCCGTTTGTGTATTTTTGAATGAAAAATTTGCGTTTTTATTGCTCTTGTATGTTTACTTTATGTTTTCAAATGTTTAAAATTTATTTCTACTAAAAATAAAGAAAAAAATTTTTTTTCGAGTTTTGGGAAAATTTCCAATTTTTGATAAGGGTACCCCCTTGGCATTTTTGGCCAAAAATAGTCAATCTTTGAAAACGTCCATTTCTGTATTTTTTTAATGGAAAATTTACGTTTTTATTGCTCTTGTATGTTTATTTTATGTTTTCAAATGTTTAAAATGTATTTCTGCTAAAAACAAAAGAAAAAATTTTTTTCGAGTTTTGGGAAAATTTCCAATTTTTGATAAGGGTACCCCCTTTGCATTTTTGGCCAAAAATCGTCGAATTTTGAAAACGGCCGTTTGTGTATTTTTGAATGAAAAATTTGCGTTTTTATTGCTCTTGTATGTTTACTTTATGTTTTCAAATGTTTAAAATTTATTTCTACTAAAAATAAAGAAAAAAATTTTTTTTCGAGTTTTGGGAAAAATTCCAATTTTTGATAAGGGTACCCTCTTTGCATTTTTGGCCAAAAATCGTCGAATTTTGAAAACGGCCGTTTGTGTATTTTTGAATGAAAAATTTGCGTTTTTATTGCTCTTGTATGTTTACTTTATGTTTTCAAATGTTTAAAATTTATTTCTACTAAAAATAAAGAAAAAAATTTTTTTTCGAGTTTTGGGAAAAATTCCAATTTTTGATAAGGGTACTCCCTTGGCATTTTTGGCCAAAAATCGTTGAATTTTGAAAACGTCCGTTTTTGTATTTTTGAATGAAAAATTTGCGTTTTTATTGCTCTTGTATGGTTATTTTATGTTTTCATATGCTTAAAATATATTTTTGCTAAAAATAAAGAAAAAAAATATTTTTTGAGATTTGGGAAAATTTCCAATTTTTGATAAGGGTACCCCCTTTGCATTTTTGGCCAAAAATCGTCGAATTTTGAAAACGGCCGTTTGTGTATTTTTGAATGAAAAATTTGCGTTTTTATTGCTCTTGTATGTTTACTTTATGTTTTCAAATGTTTAAAATTTATTTCTACTAAAAATAAAGAAAAAAATTTTTTTTCGAGTTTTGGGAAAATTTCCAATTTTTGATAAGGGTACCCCCTTGGCATTTTTGGCCAAAAATCGTCGAATTTTTAAAACGTCCCTTTCTGTATTTTTTTAATGGGAAAATTGCGTTGTTATTGCTCTTGTATGTTTATTTTATGTTTAAAATATATATCTGTTAAAAATAAAGGGGGAACAAATTTTTCGATTTTGGGAATATTTCAAATTTTTGATAAGAGGGAACCTTTACGTTTTTGAGCAAAAATCGTTAAAATCTTTCAATAACAAAAAAAAAATTGCAGTTTTAATGAATATCATAAATTTAACATCTAAGGAAAGTTCTCTAAAAATATTTAAAGTACATATTTAACTCGTAGAATATTTTTACAATTTCAAGAAAAGTTTTAAGTTTTTGACAATCACACCACAGTTTAGCATACATGAACTTAAATAAATAAAAAAATAAACCTTAAATAAACCAAAAAATTGGATGTTAGCTAATGACACACAGAGTGTGTCTGTCCGATGATGAAACTTTTATTTCACGATGTCTTTTCAAATGTCCCTGCAGCGAATGCTCTTTCGATTGGCAATTTTTCTTTAACGGATATCTTAATTGAACAGTTCAAGTAGTTCAACTAAAAAATTTAGTGGAAAAATTTTTGTTTGATAAATTTTTTGTAAACAAGAGAACATTCTCGATAATTTTTAAAAATGTTTTACCTCTCCGAATTGCTCGATAATTATAAAAAATTATTAAATCTTCTGAAAATGTTCAACGATTTTGTAGTTACTTCAGCTCTAAGCCTTGGAAACAATGAACCATATTATGCGTGTAACTGTCTTGGAATTTAAAATTGTTAATTGAAAGCGCACTATATCGAGACAATGTTGCAACAGAAATCGTGTTTAAAATATCCGAAATAATTTTTACTTAAATAATATTCTCTTCTCTAGAGGCGATTATAACACGTATGTATGTATTTGTTTTATACTTGTGCACAGAGTATAAAATAGGATATTGTTATTCAATTTGCATTATTAGCTTAAAAATAGCATTTTTTGAGTGATGTGTTTACACATTGCAGTCAAGAATTCATATGCGAGCATGTATGTGGTTGCACACGTATGCCAGTGTTACCGTTTTGTGACGATTTTGTATATTTTCATAACTTCAATTGTTTTAGGAAATCTAACAATTTAATTTCACTTCTCAATTTGGAGTTGAGGTGTTGTATTCTACTATTGCACTTTTGCAAGGGCATCTCAGGCTGTTTCGCCAGGCTCGCAATCTTTTACTAAACTTTTCAATCATGTTTTTGTATAAACTGTTACGGCCTTCACCGTACGATTTGTCAAAAATGGCATGTGTCGTAAAATGCATATGGGCAACATATATTTTAACAAGTCGTACGCTTTGCAAAGTTTATGAAAGTTTTCCTTTGCTTGCGATAAGAGTTGCATTTACATCAGTCAGCAAAGAAAACATTTCTTTGTATCATTCTTGTATGATAGTATGGCACCAGTAACACCATTGTTAATGCGCCACAAAATCCCCATAATTGTTCGGTGGATCTGGCAACCAAATTAATCGTTACCGATTACTTTGCTTGTGGGCTTATGATAGCTGTCAAGTAGCGTGACTTCAGCTGCACCATTTTTTTAGACAATAGATAAAAGATAAAGTAAAAAAAGACACCAGCATCTAATTTGCTTAGTTTAACGGTGGTTTCTAGACAAAAAAGTATTTTAATAAACCAGATTTGTTTATGCAAAATCCAATAGAAAGCACTAGTTGCGGATTACCTGCCGTCTCAACAGATGCCAATAATAATAATTCGGATCTTACAAAATTTATTCTGAAATAAAGAGAGGATATTACAAATAAAAAAAAGGCCTACCTGCCTTCGCAACAACCATTTTGATAGTTTTTTTTTTTTAAATAGGATGTAATTACTTCAGATTTTCCTGCGAATGAATTGTACAACTGTGTAAGATAGTGAATCATAAACTTCATCAATGGTGGCTATCTGCTCCATAATATTAGTTGTAAGCTTTTGGTGGCTAAATTACTCCTAATTTTGAAATAGATCCATTGTGTCTTTTGCTGTGTGTCTCATCCTATTGAAACCACATATTCTATACGTCTAAGTCACTCATTTCCAAAAAAGAAATTACAAATTTAGAATTATGTATGAGTAGGGAAAAATGGCAGCAAAATTAAAATCATTGTTTTACTTCGCCCTCGAAATGCTCTTACAGGAGAACGAAGCCCTCTGACACGCCCTCGTCACTTAATCTTTTCTACAGGACAAAACCAAGAACGTTAGGATACATGTATTAGTAATTGAACCCATGACCTTAACCACTTAATAATAACCCGGCTATATATATATTACATATAAAATCTTCTCATATGTTTTGGTAATTCCTTATTTATTTAAACCAACAGCTGTTCTAAAAGCACGTCGAATACCACATTTTTAATTCGAAAACTAGTTTGGCTAAATTTTTAGCCTTTCTAAGACGTCAGTATATTGTATTCATATTCGCTATTCCAACTCTAAACCACAATGTTATTTGGCAATGTTATTTGTGTAATTTCAAAATATTTCTAACTGGCAACACTCCAGAGACGTACTCTTTTTTTTGCATTCGTTGCAATCGTTTTGTTTTTGTTTTTTTTTTTACTCAAAATGGTTTATTTTGTTTTTGTACGTACGAGTACATGATTATTTTTACTATTTTTGTTATTGTTATTGTTATTATTCTTTGTTGTTGATTTTGAAAAGTAATAAAATGAAAACAATAACAACATTTTTCTTTAATATTTTAGTTGAATGCCTTCAAAGAAAGAGATTGTTTTTATTGTAACTGTTGTTTTTTTTCTCTATTTTAGGTATGGTTTGTTTATTGTTGAGGTGGGTTGTGGTTACTGCCTGTCTCGTTTTTGTTGTTATTCTTCTGGCAAATGTTGCTGTATTTTCTCATTGTTTTTGCATTTTTTTAAAGTAGGCATTTGTTTGATTTGATCAATTTTATTGAAACAAATTGCGAATATGAATGCAAAGTCTCCCATTGGCACGTTTACTCATTCTTTTAAAATTTAATTGTATTGAACGTAAAATGACTCATATGCAAGTGTTAATTATCCCTGAATAGATTTTGTTCCCTATATTTCAAATTATAGTAAAATTAAAATAAATTATTTATGTACATAAGTATGTATGTATATACAGTGAGCGTCAAAAGAAAGTTTACATCAATGTATTTATGTACTATATGTTATTAACATATTTTTCACATTTTTTAACAAAACACATTAAAACATTAAAGGTTGTTGAAAGAAAGTTTTATTGAATATCTATTATTCCAATTAAATAACAAAGAGCAACTTTACTTTTACAGAAACAACAAAAATATATAACAAGTAAAAGAAGAAGCAAATTTCATGCCTCAAAAGTAAGTTTACCGTAAAAAAAATTTTGGGAAAAACTAATTAAATTTGTATTTAGTATTAGTATTTCACTGTATGTACATGAGCTACTTTATAAAAATCGCAATTTTTTTTGTTATTCAATTACTGGCAAATATATAAGAAATATACTCGTATTTTAAGACAAAAAATCAGCTAGAAAAAGTAGTATAAACGCCAGTTCAGCTAAAAAAAAGGTTGGAATTCCATTAAAGGATGAGCTCTACGAGAGTGGAATCGTCAGATTACGCATCTTTTTTACCTTACAGTTAAGTTTTTACCATTTTAACGAATTTTCACGATTGGAATTCAATTAAAGGAGTAACTCCATGAGAAAGGAAGGAGTCTGGCGGTTAAAAGTCACTAAGGTAGCTACTTTATAAAAATCGCAATTTTTTGTGTTATTCAATAACTGGCAAATATACATATAAGAAATATACTCGTATTTTAAGACAAAAAATACTGTATGGCTGTATATATGTAAATAATGTTTGTATTTAATTTTTACCAGTGAATAAGCGTTTTAGAAATGTACATGTGCATGGATGTACATGCATATGAATGAGTATAAATGCATGCATAAGTATATATGCATCCATACATGCATATGTACATATGCACATGTGCAGATATGTATGTATATACATATGTACATGCATTTTCAAGTCATAGAAATGGGGGTCATGTCAATTGAGTTATATGTACATAATCGCACTTGATTATATTCAACTTTTACTTATAACAATTTCAAGGATCGATAACAAAAAAAAAATTAAATTGATTGTGTATAAGTTTCCTCGTAATTGGAATTTTTTAAATCTTATATATAAATTTGAATTTACATACATACATCCATATGTGAAAAGAAACATTATTACATTTTGTATATGGATGTTCATATGTATATAGGACTGCTTCTCTATAAAATATTTTAGTGGAAAAAGTACATAAGAAATTCCCCTTGAACATTAAAACAAATGCAAATAAAGATAATACAATAGATGAAAACGCACCATGATTGGCTGCCAAATGATTGTTAACGATCAAAACTAGCGTTAAAAGTATTTCTGAACATTTAATTCTAAATATTTATAACTTTAAACAACCAAGTCCTTACAGTGCATTAAAATTAATTATCAGAAAGTGTTAAGGAAGTTGTGATCAGAATGGTTTAATTGCACTTTCAAATACCCGCTGAAATATGGTAGTAGGCCGAAAATATTACATTGGCTAATGTAGCGTTATATTAGATTTATCCACAAGGGCGTTTAAAATTATTTTTAAACCATTCATTATTTTAAACCGTCCATTCTTTTTAGGAGAAATTCAAATTAGGTAAAATTTTAGCGGTAAAGACTCCTTTTAATATGAAGTTTATAAATTGCATACAGTTCAGTTTATTAGTTTGAAATGGAATAATTGATTGATAATACCATACATATATAAATTAAAAAAAAATAATTAATGTGGCTTTGTCAAAGCTGCATGCAGTTTATTAATTTCGTTAATATTATTATTGCAGTTAATTCATTTCATGTTAAAAATTTTAATTATTTCATAAATATCTACTACGTGCTTGCAAATTAATGTTCATGGAGGAGTGCGTACGTGTACACGTACGCAAATTTTATTTTATTGCAACAAAGAATTATTAATTAATTCCAATGAAAAAATCCCAAATACGCCCTTATGAATTAAGGCGTTGTTTTGTGGTAAATTTGCAATAAATTTCTCATACGTATTAATTTATATTTTTTTAAAGCCTTTAATAATAACTTATGCTGATGCGCTTCTGCTACGTTAGCATTGTGAAATTCCAAAACGATTCAGAAGATGAAAAAGATAAAGTGTAAGTGCATTAAAAAACTAATAGTAGCAATTCCTCTAATTTTAATTTTCTTAATTTGGGGCAGAACTTATAACTTTCTTATTTTTACTTTCTTTGTTTATAAAACATGCACTCAATCTGCACTTACTGTCATATATTGTCTAAAATATCGTCCCTAAGCTTTTTCCCCCACCAAAAACTCTCTAAGGCAGATCTCAACTGATTTCTTTCTACCCAATTCTTTAAAAAAAAATCATTTGAAGACTTGATTTATTTAAAAAAAATTACATTCACAAAATTTCAAATTATAATTTTATTGTGTAAAACTTGCAATTAAGTAATTTGTAATTTAGTTGGCGTCTGAAAAATATTACAAAATGATTTCCCTCTGTGGGCGGTATGACGCCTTTTTCGATCTCTAGTCATTTTATTAATTTAATTAGACAAGAGCATTAAGATTATAAAAATCCATTTAAAAGTCAAAACACATGCCAGTACAGAAATATACATACATACGTCGTAAAAATTTATACATAAAAGCAGTTTCCATAAAACGAGCGATTGCAGCAAGTGGCAAAATAATGCATAGTGTGCAGTTTTATTAATGATTTGCATTTGCAAAAATTCAATTCTATTCAAAGTAATCGTTTGGATTTGTGAGGCAGCGCTCGAAAATCTTTAGCTGCATTCAGTAACAAAAGTTCATATACGCAAAGAAAAATTGCAAAGAAATGCATTTGCGGTCAGCATGCTCAACCTGTAAACACGGCTTGACTGTGCAATCTCCGGTATTATTATTAAACAGCTTAAATTAATGACGCACTATAAAATTATAAAGCTACCAAGTGCTTGATTCTACATCAGCACAAAGTTAACTTTATGAATTTTTACACACATAAATGCGACTGCCAAAGCATATGAATTGCATTTTGCAATGCAATTGAATGGAATTGAATTGAGTTTATTGTCTACTATTGTGAGATACTGGCACTTGTAATAACTCCTTTATGGAAGTTTCTTATATTCTTTCTTTACATTTTTTTTGTTTCTTTTTACACGTACATACATACATACTTTGAAATGTACAAAAGAACATTCCTTTTTCTATTATTAAGGCAGTGTGTCTATAGAAACCTGCATTGAAATCGTCCTCGTCATCATCATGCTCGTCGTGCATGCGGCTGCATTTGGTTCGTGGCCAAAATCATCAGCCACTTGTGCTATTTGTTGGTTGTAAAAATATGTTGGGGTATTTTGCATTTGGACGAGATTGTGGTTAGGAAAAGCTCTTAGAACTTTCATAAAGGAAAAAAGAATTTTCTGACAGACAGGGTTTTAAAAAATTTCTTAATACAATTTGTAAAGTTTGCATCGTTGCAACGTTACTCATGAGGTGAGACCCCACTGAGCTTCACTACTTTTCATACTACACTTCTACAAAAGCTTTATTAAGCGACTTATGCTTCAATTTTTGGCCATTTTGTGTTTATTTTGGCTAATCAAAACTCTCTATTATGCCGCAACCCCATGGCCATTAACTGGTGAAAATTGTATCAACTTTTATTGGGTTCTCGTGGTCTAATTCAAGGTAATTCAATTTCATCTTTTCTAATAATATAGTTTTGGTCGCAAAGTGTAAAAAGTACGGAATATTTTTAACCCTCCGCCGGCCAGACTCGGACAGCTTAGTACCGGAATAAGCTGTATCTCGCATGTATCTCCTTTGCCTTATAATATTTATAATAATTTAATAATAAGTATTTAATATGATTCTAAAATCGTTAAAAAATATTTTTCTTTACTACTGTGGGGGCATGGATCTGGTTATAAAAAACAATTACTTGCTCTCACATGTCTACACTATACATGCGTCTATGAAGGAATCTCAAAACTCCTCTCTTATGCTTAGAGTTTTCCGCCAAAAATTCTTTATTATGATAAGGTGCTAAAAGTGAACTCATAGCCTGAATTCACTGAATTCACTCTGATTAACTGGGACTAATGTTTTTCTCTGGTATAAGGTATGATTTAAATACTTACCCTTTATATTTTTCCTCTCGTGAGTCTTGATAGTTTCTTTTCTTTTAACTACGTCAGCAGTTTCAACTATTTATTTTCTTAGGTAGTAACTATTTTTTTTTCTTGTAAGGTAACTATTTGACTTCTTAGGTACTTTGGCGCCTTTTAACTACTTTACTTCTTAGGTACTTTGGTGCCTTTTAACTACTTGACTTCTTAGGTACTTTGGTGCCTTTTAACTACTTGACTTCTTAGGTACTTTGGCGCCTTTTAACTATTTGACTTCTTAGGTACTTTGGTGCCTTTTAACTACTTGACTTCGTAGGTACTTTGGCGCCTTTTAACTACTTTTTAACTAACTTTTTCTTAGGTACTTTGGTGCCTTTTAACTACTTGACTTCTTAGGTACTTTGGTGCCTTTTAACTATTTGACTTCTTAGGTACTTTGGTGCCTTTTAACTACTTGACTTCGTAGGTACTTTGGCGCCTTTTAACTACTTGACTTCTTAGGTACTTTGGCGCCTTTTAACTACTTCACTTCTTAGGTACTTTGGTGCCTTTTAAGGTATTAACTATTTATTTTGCTTACGTACTAGTTGCATTTTCTTAGGTATTAAGAACTACTTTTCTTAGGTATTAGTGAAAACTTTTCTGAGGGGCTTGATGCTGCTAAGGTATTAACCATTTATTCTCCTAGTTACGAACTACTATAAAATATTTCCTATGTAAAGTAGTAACTGCTACCTTTATTAGGTATTACTTAGCCATTATCTTCTCTTACTCTCTGAGGTATAACCAATTTATTTTCTGGGGTTCTAACTTTTCCTTCTTTGGTATTAACTAGTAAGTATCTGTCTTAGATATTAACTACTTTCTGTCTCAGGTATTATCCACCCAATATCTCCTCTCTTAGGCATACATATGCCGCTTCTTAGTTATTAGCGATTTATTTTCTTAGGTTCTACTCGTTTTCTTTTCGAAGTATTAATTAATTCCTTTCTTAGGAATAAACTACTATCCTTCTCTGGCATTGGTTACCAAAGTAAGTACCTAAGTGTGTTAAGTATTTACGGCTTCTGAGGTAATTATTAATTAATTCTTAGTGATTAACAATATATTTTCTTAGGTTCTATTCGTTTTCTTTTCGAAGTATTAATTAATTTCTTTCTTAGGAATAAACTACTATCCTTCTCTGGCATTGGTTACCAAAGTAAGTACTTAAGTATTTTAAGTATTTGCTGCTTCTGGGGTAACCACTAATTCTTGTTCTTGGGTACTACTTATTAGTTTTTGAGACACTAATTAATTGCTTTCTTAAGTATACTATTTTAGGCCTTATGGAATATGGCCGCTTTGCATATACATTAAAGGATCTTGCCTTAAAGGGTCTTAGATATCCATATGCATGTAAGCAAGTTAAAGAACTGAAGAAAGGAACTATTGGTATTATTCTGTTCTGTGGTCATGTTTGCTTTACATAGTACTTTTGATTTTTCAAAATTTAAATAAAATTTTTTGGAATACCCCATATAATTTATATGACGTCTGCTATTAAAATCCTATTTTGGCTATCGCATCAGCACCAGCAACAAAAAAAAATATGCTTACCAAAATAGCAATAAATAAAATAAGAAGAAAAGCATGGCGTGACTGTACTTGTTGCTCTTTAAAAAAGTTTTCTTTAGCTTATCACTTTATATACGAGTATTTCCTTTTCTTGTGGCTGTTGTGGTTCTTTAATATCATGCTGAGCTTTTTCTTTTCTGTAAAGAAATTTTGTGATTCTGTTTAAAAAGTTGGAGTCTTATGATTGAGAATAGTTATCTTGCAGACTATAAATTAAAATTGGATTAATTACGTATTACGTTGTTGGCAAGAAGTTTTCGCTGATTATGAAATATTGCTGGAATTTTAAACAAGGAATATTGATTATCAGTTGGGAATCCTTTTTTCTTCAATATCTTTACATTTATGAAATTACAAGAATGTTGTATTAATTTTGTATTTTATAACATAAAGAATAATTTTTGGAATTTTTGTAGATTAAAATGTTTTTTAATAAAAAATATTTTATTAATATAAAAGTACAATCGGTTAGAAAGTCGCTCCTTGAGAGGATATGAATCAAATAATTCAAAAAACGTTATAGTAAGAAGTCGAAAAAGTCTTTTCGTATTTCTAATCAAACTTCAATTTATTTTTTTTTTTATATTTATAATGAAATTTAATGAGCCAGAAATATACAATTTTGGTGGACCACTTTTTGCGATTTTTTCGCTAGAGACATTATTCCATCAGTGTAAAATTTTTCTGGTTTCTCGGCGAAAAACTGCGACACGTAATTTTCACGGCTTGTCTTGAAGGCAATTTTACTTCATTATGAGAGTTTTGCATTGACCGAAAGAAATGTTAGTTCGACAGTGCAAGATCAGGGCTATATGGTGGATGCATTAAAACTTCGCAGGCAAGCTCTTCCAGTTTTTGCAGAGTCAACAAAGATGTGTGTGGTCTTGCGTTGTGCCGATGGAAGACGAATCCCTTTCTGTTAATCATTTTTTTTTTTTCGATTGCTCGCTTCAATCTCATCAGTTGTTGACAGTAAAATGTAGAAACAATTGTACGATGAGGCTGGAGCAGTTCATAGTGAATGATTCCTTTCCAATCCCAGCGAACATACAGCTTAACCTTTCGAGGCGTCAATACTGGTTTTGTGATCATTTCTTGAGCTTCGCCACGCTTGGACGATGACCTTGTTTGCACATTATTATCGTACTCCATCCACTTTTCTCCTCCTGCTACCATTCGCTTGAGAAATGTTTCGGCTTCATTTCGCTCCAGCAAAGAATCACATAGTTTGGTCCTTTAAATTTTTCATAGACAATTCATGCGGTACTTAAATATGGTCAATGGTTCATTGTCAATGGTTTGACGATGCATGTTAAGTTCCTTAGCGATGTCATGGCTGCTTATGTGAAGTTCCTAGTCAATCTTTTCCAAGTCCTCCATTTATAATTGTTTGTCCAAACTCAGTTGAACTGAATATGCGAGCTAGGAAGGGCTTTCTACTTAAGAACAGCGATGCAACGTTTGATCGCCTGAAAAAGTTCCTGCAGTTACATCTCACTTTTATGTTAAATGGCAATAGTTTTTATCTGAAACTTGAATATCTAAAATTCAAGAATTCAATCACACAACATATTACAATGTCATGACTGTTTATGTGGGTGCTGAATAGCGGCGGTACAAAAATACAATGTCCTACGCAGTTGTACGTTTTGTTAAATGTGGCATCTCTGCTGAAAAAACTGACTACAATGTATTGAATGTTTATGTGGTTGTTATATAAGGCCCTGATACACTGTCCTACACAGTCGTAATATTTATTAAATATGGCATCTCTACTGATACAAATGGACTAGTGTAGCATAAAAATTTTTGATTTTTGTCTCAATTAAACGTCTATGAAAATTTTCATAAAATAAAAATCAGAGTTGCTTTTACATAAATCAGCAAATAAAAAATCGTTTGTACCTTGTTTGTATAACAGGATGGCAACAGCAACCCCATTTTGATGCGATTTTTTAAAATATGGAGGGTATCACTACCAGATTTTCGTATGAATGAATCTTAGCTTTTTAAGGACAAATTACTTATTGTTATAGTAAGATTAGCTGATAGCAATTCGTATCGCTAAAGTCCTTATTTTGGCAAATAGAAAGAAAATAAATCTTTAGATTTTCACAATATATTTAAATTGGTTTTATACTCATTATAAATTCACTCTTTTACATTTCAGGTATTAAATGAAGCTCTCGATGCTCATCGCATACAGAGCATGAAGAACGACAATACAAAAACGTATTATCGCAATTCATCCTTTTGGAAAAAAGGATTTAATCAAGGATACAATCAGTTAAAATTTAAAGAGTCCGGGTGAGTTTTTTTTTGTAATAAATTTTTATAATAAAAACTTTTTGTGTAAAATTGCTTAAAAACATTTAATAGAGGGAGGTCGAAACATTGTAAGAATTTTTAGTTAAGCTTTCAATTAATTTTGCGGCTTAGACTCCTTTCGAAGAAGACCCAGAATTGCCTACCCATTACATGACAAGACATTGTACATTCTCCTGTCATTCATTCATTTCTTAATGAATGTGTTTAATGTAATTATTAAATTTAATTATTAATATTATTAAATATAAGACTTTAATTTAAAAAAAAATTTTTTATTATAAACAATTCTTTTAAGAAGCTCTCCCAAGGAAGATAAAGGAAGAATCTATTGCCAGATTAAAAAGAAGGTGATTTTAATTTGATTTTAATTTGATTTTAATGAGGAAGTCATTTAATAGAAAATTTTTCAAGAAAATCCTTAAAAGGACAAAGTTTGGCAGTTGAAGCTGCTACAGTGGCTGGCCTTTGGTGTCCTACAAATTATTTTTTATTAGGAATGTCACGAGCTTTTGCTCAGACTATTAGATTCACTTTTTAGGAATTCGATGATATAATATGTTGATTTGTACTTTTTTTTAAATTATTTATAAGCTTAATGTTGAGCAGATAAAAGAAGATTATTTTTGCATTATTTTTTATATGCAAGAATTTTATTTTATTGCAATATTATTAAAAATAGATTTTCTATAACATTTTAAAACAAACACAGAAAAGCCAACCCATTAAAAAAAATTCTAAATTATCTCGACAGCGAAAAACATTAGAATTTAGTTTTATTTTAATAGAAAAATATAAAACAAACGCTAAAAATTATATAGACAAGCCAGTGTCTAATAATAACGTTGAAGTTATGAAAAAAAACAATTTATTAAATCAAACGAACATAAACTTGTCTAGAAACAAGTTTTTTCATTCAATCACTTTCTTCCCTGAAAGGTTCATTGACATTAAATTATCATAAATAAGTGCCATTGTGCAAATAAAAATACAAGTTTCAAAAAAAAAGAAAAAAAAATTCAGTTAAACGCTCATAAATTAAAAAACTTGCTAAACTGAAAGTTTCTTGCCAACACTCCTCTTCCCTTGAGAGCCATAAACAGACAATGTAGTTTCTATAGTTGCACTTATTTCACTCAGTGTTTCTCTTTAGTACACGCCATGTGACTGACACACAAACAATTCTATTTGAATTGCGCAAAAAGGAAATAAAATAAAATAAAATAAATAAAAGAAGTGAAAAAAAAACTAAAGTGAACAAATAAAATTTGCTAAAATCAACAACAATCGAATCTTAATAAGAAAAATGTAGAAGTAAAAACAATGAAAAAAAAGAAGTCAATGAACGATCAATGAATTCACAATTTTAAATGAAATGCATTGTAATGATGTTTGTAACTGCCAGCCTCATCGTCATCGTCATCATCATTATAATCATTGTCATTAATCAACTGGCAGAGGCATTGATGAGGACGACTGATCGTCATCATCATCGATTTCATTTTATTTTTACAATTACAGAAATAAAGCAACAAAAATATTTAATAGCAATTTCCTAAACAAAGTGCAATTGGCTCGTTAGTACAGTGGGAGACATATGAGAGAGTGCATTTTTTCCCTTTTCCCAACTCGCTCTCTACATCTCTCTCTCCATTTTTCTCAGTAATGTATATGACTAGATTGATGGAATTATTTACTAAAGAAAACTATTTATTTAACAAAACAATTTTTTAATTATTCATAGTTTGCAAGAATATTTTACTTAAATTTATGCACACAAAATTTTCCAAATGTCTCAGTGCCCGTCAATATTAATGAAACAGAAAACACTGTTTTACACACAACAAGTTTTGCTGAGCAAAATTTTGTTTTTGCAATGAGAAAGAGGCGGAAAGTAACACAAATGGTATCTACTTCTCTCTCGTGAAAAGTATTAATCAAAATTGGTACCGGAAAACTTGAGGTGGGGAAATGAGATCATAGATACATATGTATGTATATATATTTCTTAGAGTGAACAAGTTTGCTTTGCAATGAGAAAGAGTAAGAAAGTAACACGAATGGTATGCACTTCTCTCTCGTGAAGAGTGATAACCAAAATTTGTATCGGAAAACTTCAGCTGGGAAAATTATATAAATATATAATTAATAAATATATGTATATATTTTTTAGGTTGCGAACAGAGTAAGCGCTGAAAACCGAGCCGATATTGGCCGAGCTATAAAACTGATTACATACAAGTCCATAGAAATAAGCTTGTGTATAACACTGAGGACACCGGCAACAGCTGAAAGCAAAGCCTACGAATGCGGGAAAACAATTTCAAAGACTTTTGCTTTCTTGTTTGCATTGCTCGTGTATACTTTTTTTAAACAGAATTTCAACGCTGATCCTTGCATTCACTGTGTTATATACAAAGGTTCTTCTCGTATGATAATAAGTGTCAAAAAGCTCGGCTCGGCACCGCCCGGCATCAGCACTCACTCTGTTCGCACCCTTAGACTGTGTTCAGACACATCGAGTCCTAATGCAAAACATCACCTTTTCGCCTTTGAACTATCTTCGGTGTTCACAGTATGGGCGTTTTCACATCAGCCGACAGGACACCGTCACTATATCAGCACGGAACCGATATACTTCTCACCGAGATGTCGTTGCTGTCAACGGCACAAACATGTCGCCGAGTGTGAAAGCGTACCCATATGGTTACATCCCTTTGCGAACCCACTGATGTCGTCGCTGTTGTCGTGGCGGTGCCGTGACGCCCGATCTGAAAACGCCCTATGACAGTCTTCATTACAAAAATATTCAATTTTCATAATCAATATGATTAAAAATGTCCTCCTACGAATGAGAAAACAAAACGTATCGATAGTCTGTGATGTTGTGTACTCGTTTCTTTCCCCCTCGCCTCTCTCATATAAAAATTATAAATCTTAAAATTAAGACTCGAGGTGTATGAACACAGTCTTACAAAAAGTCATCCGGTTGAGAAGAGGCTAAACTTAACCGATCGTTATATTACCCTTAATCTGTAGCCAGCTAAATATATCTAAATCTGTCGTCGTTATTGGCACTTCTTTTGAATTGATAAGTATTTTTAAAGCAAAAAAAACCGTTAAATTTACCATAGTCTTACCTACTAATCTATTACATTTCCACAAAGAAATTAATTTAATATATAATTTATTGAATACGAGTATTTGGCGTGGAATTTATTACGGAAGAAGGTCCACTTTTCCCGCACTTTCACTTCACTTTCACTTCATTTCCGCGAATACCAAATTTCTAGTGAATACCAGGAGTTTGGACTATATAGACTTTTAACTATGTGCACGAGGCACTTAACAGTTTCAACAATTCGCGGCTTTCAGGGCTTATTCCCAGGCGCACGATCTTTTTTGACCATTTTAAATAGTTATTGTAGTTCTTTTTTACGCAGCTGGTTCAGCCGTATAGGGGTATGAACTATGCTCAATGAACTATTCTAAGATACCTCCGCACCTTAGGCTACTTCCGTAAATGAATGTATAATGAACAGTCTACTAAAGAGGAGTTCGCTGGTTTCATTCCTGCTCAGACCCTGTGTGTTTTCCTGCAGACAAGCCGAAAGCTTTGCGGATTTAGTTAGTTTATTAAAAAAAATGAATGAGAATTATTATATATTATTGTAAAATTTATACTTATTTTGTATGCTGTGCTTGCTGATAAATGTAAAACAAGATATTAATTGATGTAGCAAAAAACATTTGTTGGCAATAAATTTTATTTCAAACAAACTTTTTATTGCAACTTTTCATACTTACAAACGTTAAGTATTTGTGTATCCTTAACGTTTAAATGTAAAGTGTAATGGCGCGGGGGAAAAAAAAATTTTATTTAAATAATGAGACACAGTATAATTATTTATTACTTTTAGTATATTTAGCACTTATTCAGAAGAGTGCTTCTGTGTAGACTCGTAAATAATTTTTAATGACTTTTTGCTGTTGTTTTAACACGTTCACTGCCAACTGCGAGATAAGTCGTAGATGGCATGGGGTTCTAGGATGCCAACTGGGAGATAACTCATAGATTGTCCTGCTCTCTGGGCCGGCGAGTTATATCGTATTCACTAAACCAGCCATTCCTGTGTGCCCGCAACTTAGAGCGTTGTGGGAGTATATCAGAGCTGGTATCGATAAATGGCCTCGGGGAGAAAAAACAGAAAGTCGATTTTGCTTTATAATTGGGCTTTTGATTATTATAAAAATCATTAGAACAGATCATTCTAAAGTAGATGAGGCCCATGCGTTGAAGGATCTAGCAGAGCAACCAGCTGATACCTCGACATCATCAATCTCAATACATTTTTAATATCCTGCTTAAAAAGCGAAATAAAATTAGCGAATTTACTATCAATTGGTTGGTACAAGATCATTCTCAGGCCCCTTTTTCCCCCTTAAAAAAACACATTATTTTTCCTTTTTGATGAGTTCTAATAACATTTTTGGCCACTTTTCTGAAAATTGCCGTGGCAGCCAACGTGTTAAAGGAATTGAAAACTTTATTACTGAATAGATTTGTTTACTTATTTTTTTCTTTTTGTTTCTTGTCAGTTGGCTTTTGCTGCCTTGTTTTCATATGCCTGTTTTATATTGGCAAAGGTCAATGTCTCTAGTAATGCGTCGTTAATTATTAAACAAATAATTGATAAAACAAAATAATGTATTTGCTTTAACAATTTTTTTTGTTCACATACGAGTATTAAGTACGGTCAGTAATTTGTCATCAGCAAAGCAAAAATTTTGCAATTATTGTTTTATCGAAAAATGTATTTCACTATTTAAATTTCTCGATCGTGGAATTGGGAAAGGTGGAATTGATAAAAGCGTAACGTTAACGTATCATTTAGGTTTGTGTAGAGGTTATGGTAAGCGTAACACATTTTGTCCCTGTCAACTGAATAATCCGTTTTCTAGACACTTTTACACGACAAGTATTTGCCAGCATATACTTTATAGTAGAGCCAACGTGCTTTACTTATTCCTTATCTGTATAATCTTATATTTCTGAGAACACAAATTAAATGAGAATTTTTGCAAATATATAGTTTAGAAACATTGTTGGCAATAGATTTCTTCATATCAAGGGATCTCCTAAAAAAAAAATCCGTATAATTAGCATTTGAGAAGGATTAACCAACATTTCGCTTTCATTTACTTTTGAAAACGAGCGTTGCTTCGTTACTGCGGTCTTAAAGTTAAAATTAACATTTTTGTAATTGTTGACAGGTTTTATAAAATGTGAAAGAAGAAATAAAAATGTGGAAAAGAGACTTGAAGTGCTGAAAAACAATTAACCTTGAAAAAGTTTAAATATAAAAATTACAATTTTATGCGAGTATTTTCCCCCTCTCCGCCCATAGCACTATGAGACAAAAATACTCAAATGTTTAAAAGCAGCAACATTTGCAACTTTAATGCATTCAAAGACAGAGAGACAGACACATCAAACAAACAATCATGCAAACAGCAAGAGCTGGACTGTTAAACGAACTTTATAGCAGATATTTTTATATGTTGTACGTGCTGGGCCGGATTGTCAACCAATCAAAAAAAAAAATAAAAAATCCCACAACTAGCCAACCAGTCAACCGACCATCCACAAATGCAACCAAGCAAACAACCTAACGACCAACTTAAAATCGTCATTTCCATGCACAAAAACAAGCGCATTATAAAAACGCCAGAGCCACCAAAAATGTGCTATAAAATGAATTTTTAGCATTAAAGTTCATGCTTCACTACCCTACACGGTTTTATAATTCATTAACACGGAAATCTGATGTGATTCTATTTTATTATAAAAACTCGTAAGAAAATGGCGTGTTGGTATCACGAACATATTTTTTGTTTGTTGATTCAACTAAATGCAACTCTGATTGCATGAAAATTATCATAAAATTGAGCAAATCGTAGGACTTGTCAAAAACTACGTCTCCCAGAAGAATTTTTAGGACACACTCTCCTACTTTTTGAGCACACATACTATATTTAACCAATCCTACGATTGTGTAGGATAGTGGATCATAGCCTTAAAAGCATGTCTTTGATTATTTCATTCTGAAGTGCATCTTGAGGGCATTTTGTGATTTTTTTTATACTCCCCCGTCTCTCTATATTTCGAAAAAATTTATAAACAATTTCTAAACAATTATTCTACAAGTGTAAATGGAAATTAATAATTAATTAAACAATTAAATTAACGAAATTTACATGCCTTCTAGATGTCTTCTTTTAGTCTCGGTTGCTGAAACCAAATTCATGGCTAGATCTTCAACCAAACAGTTTCGCAACATTACCACAAAGCTTGTTTTATTGCAGGCACATTCTCAAAAAACGATTGAGAGTTACAAATATACCAAAATTAAATTAAATGAAAACAATTACTATTTAATTAAAAAGAAACAATATTTTCATGTCCTTCGCAATATTATTAATTTTTATGTCTTTCAAGTCAATCATCTGAGAAACGAACGCATATGCAGCGTCAACGCAGGATTGGGTGTAATTTATATGAAATACATATATTTTTTAATCTAACGAATTCTTCTATCTAGTTCTTCTGGCCTAAGTTTTTTGAATTTATTTATCCAATTAATTATAGAATAATTGAAAAAGTCAGAAACAACTTTTTGACAGCACGACACGGCTTGAACCGACACTCTAAATCAGAATTCTTGTATGCCATTTTTACTGCCAAAGCTTTTACACTCTTTTTACACCAATTCGAAGACGTTTTTATATGAGAATAGTTCTACCATCTGCAGTTGTCTTTTCCCTAATTTTTTTTTATTTTCTTCTTTTTAAATAATTATTTCCCATTTGTCTTCTTCACTGGTTCTCGGTATTTTTGGGCTTGTACTGATGATCCCTCGAATTGAAAAGAAATCCTGCTGGAAATTTTAATTTTTTCGGTTAAAGTGGAAAAGATGACGTACATTCTCCATATTATTTTTAAACCACGTGGAACATAACAAGATCCTAGATGCTACGCACGACTCTGCAATATTGGCAGTGATGAGTGTTCGGAGTTCGGTCGAATGCTCACCTTAAGGTACGCAATTCTCTTGTACTTGTTGGTATAAGCCCTCTACTTCGAATGGTTTGATATTTCTCCCAATGGTAAATTTTCAAAACGGCAGTTTACGTGGCCACAAAATACTTCCCTTACCAAATCTATTCGAATTTCTGATGTATAGGAAGTACAGTCAAACCTCGATTTTCAGTCTCGCAAAAAAGTAGAATTTCTTTCTTGATGTAACCGGTTAAATGAGAAATGCTCCACTTGGCTTATGTTGATTTTTAACTCGTTCATTCCTAAAGCTGAAGAGCCACCTTCTCTGTTGAGTCATGATCAGCTGATTTACTTTTGACACTTTGCATGAGGAGAATAGTAAGTCTTGCACTGAAACTCCCCGTTTTTCATCACGCGCTGTACTCATTTATGATACAACGTCCTCCATGTAGTGGTATGTTTTAAGTGATATGTGTCAAGTTCATGAAAAAAAGGACTTTAAATATCTCCTCTAATTTTAAGAAGAAAAATTCATCTACTCATTGTAATTTTAAATCTTATAAAATACATTTTTGTTAAGCATATTTTTGGACTCCCTGATCAACGCCACCATTAAAATTGTTATTGCGATGCAAAACGACAAATATTAACACTGTTGTTGTTGTTGCAGCTGGATCTGCAATTGCATGCTAATTAGTGATTTTTAAAAAGACTTTTTAAAAAAAAAAATCACGTTGCCCGCATGTGCTTTTGCATTTAAAATGCAATTGAAATTTTAAATAAATTGTGTGTCCAATGAACTGGAAAATGCACTGCATTCAAATATTGGAAGTGGCAGTCAGTCATAATCAAAAGTAAGCAGCATGAATAATATTATAAATTGTATGGAAATTGTGCAATAATGCTATTTGAAGCTGCCATTGGAATTATTTGTTGGCCTGCAGCACTAGGGCAAAGATGGCCCCTAGAAAGTTTGCACACAATTCTGATCAGTTACTGATATTGTGTCAAAGCAGACTGTCAAGCCAACGACTTTCATATCGCGCTGCTTTCTATTGCTTTCCTTATGCTTGCCGGTGACATTTTGAATACGAATGAGTTGCGTTGGATAAGAATGCGTCCTTCTGGAATAGTGAAATCAAATTGATTTAGGCAAAGATAAATTCTAGTGTTAGCGATTGCTAGTCCACAGACACAACCCATATTGCGTTGCTTTCTTGTAAGCGGATCACAAAAAATCAGTAATCCATATTGAGCATAGAGAGCTTCCAAGATCTAATGCCATAAGCGATTTAATCTTAAAAATATGTGTAATAGTATCCTCGATTAGAGTATCACTACAAAGAGTATGGTGTGCCCATAGGTTATGAACCTTTTGGAAGTTCGAATGATAATGATCAGTTGCCTTCATGTCTCGAAGTTACCTCAACTCATTAAGTTTAATTCTAAATTAGTATCCGTTTAATAGTTACAACGGACAACTCGCTATACACATGCATTCCATAATTATAATCGTTTAGTTCACAAACAAAAAACAGCTGATAATGACAATACATTTTATCCCATAAGAAGCTAATCAATTGTATTCCTAGATCAATTACCATATAGCTTTAAACTCTTGTGCAATACATTCATTAAGAATGTTCTTTTAAGCACAAAATTTTTCAAATATAAATTTTCATTAACTTTTTAAACCACAAATTGAAATAATTAACTAAATATGCAAATTACTTTTTCTGCTCATAATCCAGAGTTGCATTTAAATGTGTACAGAACATCCGACCACCGCCAAGCTAATTTGTCAAGTGCTAGAAAGCTTTTGCTAAACATAAAACAAAGACACCAACAGCGGCATTTGTCACGTGTCATAAAACAATGCAATTGTCATTACGAGGACATGTTAACTCAAGTGTTGATTTTAAACACTCATGTTTCGTTGCATTCGTTATACCTCGTCATCGCCATCATCTTAATTACAAAATTGCCAACATTTTTACTCAAGCCTGGCTAAATGAGACTCTTTAATGCACCGCAACACAATCTTAAGTTGCAGAAAATTGTTGATATTGCAATTATTTCATTTAATACGCATTACAAAATGGATTGACTTTAACCTTTGAGAGCCCTTCAGTGCTGCAATTTGACGGAGTTAGTGAAGCTCTTTTCTGTAATATTGAAAATAATTGAGTGAACAGAGCTTTTCAGAAAATTAACAACTATTGCTGTTCTAAGAACTGATCCATCCTCTATAATTATTTCAAAAATATTTATAATTAATATTTCACTAAATAAGTAAAAAACTTTTGTTTGAAATTTCTTAATATATTTTTGTTTTCCTGATAATCTCACACCACGAAGTAGAGAATTATTAAAAAAATAAACATTTATATTTTTTAGCTCAAACCAATTAGAAGAATGTAAAAATATTTTATTTTTTATTTGCTAAATACTATAATTGGAATTTAATATCTGTGGAATTATGAATAATCTTTTCTTTTTGGCATTTCCTGTTGTAATACTATTTCAAGCGACACCTTCTCGCCTTTCGCTTAAGTTCTCTCTTAACACTTTATTTTCATAAATTTAATTTGTTTACATATTTTGAAATTTTGCCATTAACTTCAGTACAGTGAAATAAAATATTGACAGCAAAACAGCTGATTATGAATTAATTCCCAAATATCTTTTTTTATTTCCAGAGTAATTACAATAAACAAGTTTTCTGCTGGCAGTAATTGGTTCCGAACCGAAAAAGTCTCTGATATAAATTTTTCTTAGAATTGATGATTTTTTAATCTGTAATCGGTTTCCACCACTTGGCGATCCTTCTCATCACGATTGCTAGCATTTTACTCAATTTTTTTTTTTTAATTAAATTTTTTTCCATATATTTTAACCAGTGAAATTGACGTAACATTTGAACGAAGACGGTCCAAAGTCAAGACATGATCTTTTTTACATAAGGAATCCTTTTTCTCACATACATATGTGTGAACAAGTGGGGAAACCGTTAGAAATATGAGATAAATTCCTTTCTTTATAACAATTTAATTTTTATTTTTGTGTAATAAAATATAAAATGTTTGTTGAATTGGTTGCTAAAAAGCTAAATTGTTCACTCACAATACAGTAGGGACAATGAGACTCCTTAATACCCTTATACCGTAATTGTACTCTTCTTTGCAATTTCACATCATACACTCACATCTCACATCTTCACTTCTCGTTAGTGATCTGATTTTCATTAAGTTCTATTTGACAAAAACGGCATCTTATCGTTTAATAAATTATATTAAAGCAATTTGGCAGGCCTCGTATTTATATCAATTTACATACGACTTGTGTTCGTGTTTTGTATAAGGCCGAAACAAAAACACTGTTGTAATAAAATTAGTTTCTTCCATACATTCAAACAGAGAAAAAATATTTGAAAAATTTAGAAATGTCGCCAATTTCAAAAAATTAATAAAATATTGCTGAGCATCCTTCACTTTCTTTCATTGGAGTTACAGTGGAGAATCCTTAGGTGATATAAGAATTTTTTAGGTACACTATAATCAGTATGTAAGGATGGGATGAAATTGTAATTTATTTAATAAATTCCATTAATCTGGAACTCTACAGCAGAATTGTGACTCTAAATGTGCTAAAGTCTCTTGTATCGACAATATTCCAAAAGCTTCAACAACTCCGTAAAACATCTGATCCACACTTCACTACTGTAATAATCTGGTTACTCTTCGAACACTATAACAACTTTTATTAAGAGGCATTTATGCCCCTGCAATTATCCGTAGAAGCAGTCTTTTTTTATATATATATCGAAATAAGTACTATATATTTGTGTAAAGTCCTCTCAGGGCAGTCGTGGCCGAGTGGTTAAGGCGTCTGACTCGAAATCAGATTCCCTCTGGGAGCGTAGGTTCGAATCCTACCGGCTGCGGAGTAGAAATATTATTTTTCTTCTCATTATAAAATTTATTTTTCAAATCCATTTTTTTTTTAAAAATTATTATTACAATTAAAAAAAGTCTTCTTTTTCTTTGTGGCATTCCACAGAAATGCTTTGTTCCTTTTATGTAACACTTCAGTAACATTTTTTCTTTATCATTAATTTTGTTTAACAAAATTTTACGATGTGTTTATAACGTTTTTAATTATGGGTTGCATTACTTTTCTGCTTTAAAGCATCGTTGTCAAAAACATCATGTGAAGAAAACTACTTCTCAAAAACAGTTAAAATTATAGAGCGGAAGGGGAGAGAGAGATCCATTCTGTTTTTATAATTTTTATTTCTTTTCATTTGACGAGCAGTATCATAATTATTTCTTGCAGAAATTCCCTTTGGCTTAATGTGCAATATGGTGCATTAAAATTTGCAGTAAATTTTTTCCTGTTTTGTGTGCATTTTTAATTGTTTTCTTAAGCATGCACGCTACAGATGGTCATCATGGCAGGCACAAATATACATATGTATTGTTTATTAAATTATTTAAAAGTTTAGAAATAATGAAAATACGCAACAGAAAGCAACAATAATATGTCCGCTAAATATATACTGATAATTTTGCAGCGATTCTATCAGAATCTTTGAAGAGGAAGGAGAAAATAATCTCTTGACAGAGCTTCAGGCTAATTTTTGCTACCGTTTATTCCAGTATCTGCTTCATTTGGCATGCGACCCAATTTTCATTTACGTTGCTTTAATTATATTTATTAAACTTTCAAAGGACGAGCTATATCGACATCGGTTTGTGTTTTAAAAATTCTGCAATAAAGTAAAATTTTTCGGCGGATATATTGGAAATGTAATTAAATAAAATCGATGTCAATATCGGTTTAATTGGTCCTTGTCAGCAGTCGTGGCCGAGCGGTTAAGGCGTCTGACTAGAAATCAGATTCCCTCTGGGAGCGTAGGTTCGAATCCTACCGACTGCGAACAGCTTTTTTTTTGCTACCCTGTACATTATACAGTCTGTCATCTATCTTAGAAGTTCAAAGGTGACAAATAGTATACATTTTTAACCTTTCATAGAAGTCTTATCTATCAATTATCTATTAAACCCACTAAGGAATTTAGCTTTCACTTTTAAATTATTTTGTAGAATTTTTCAACAAAAACTTATACTTAAGGATATTAATTTTAAATATATTAATTTTTATTATTAATTAATTATAATTAAGGATAAATGTTGACATTAATTTTGTCCTTACGCCATATGCAGTCGTGGCCGAGCGGTTAAGGCGTCTGACTAGAAATCAGATTCCCTCTGGGAGCGTAGGTTCGAATCCTGCCGACTGCGATCTTCTTTTTTTTTGAATTCCTTCGTTTGAAATTTTCTTTTATTCGATCTTTTAATTGGAATAATAATGTATTTTCTTTTCACTTTAGCTTTTCATTACGCTTAATCTGGATTACAAACGTTCTATTGTCCAGCATTGATTACTTTATCGTGTACCGCATTTTAAATTCGTTATATATTTTTAGCAATTCAAATTTTTATTTTGTTTAAAAAATTGTTTTCCTTTCCACACTTGGTTGGTTTCCTTACCCGGAAAGTAGCAATTAGTTGAAGTAACCAACTAAATACGTTTTTTTTTCTCCTTAATTTCATTTCCACCTTTTTTCACTTAACATACATTTAAATTAAATATATGCTTTTATATGATTTCTTGATGAATTAATAATTTAATCAAATGCTACAAACGTTTTCAGTAAAATTGTAATTTATAATTTTATTATTGTTTAACACGAACTATTAACTAATTATTGTCTTAATGCGAGAAAGGAAATTTTGATTAATAAGTTGAACATTGAAATGAACGGGTGTATCATAAGTAAAGTAAGAATTGAACTCTCTTAAGGCAGAAGAGAATAATTAAATATCTGGCAGGAGTGAGCAAATATTTAGCACCAATTTAAGCTTTTCCAAACTTAGTAGTTCGCAGTCTTCGTACGTTTAAAGATTTTCTTTCATTTTTCCCTTCAATAGTCTATGAGAAGAACCGATATCGGTTGTATATCGATCGCTAAAATCCACAAAAACTGTACAAAATGGGCCAAATACAATAAAAAATCTCTCTGGAGTACTAAATCTAAAAAAAATTAATAGTTTCTTCTGATGATGCTACACAACGGAGTAGTGAAATATTGAGCTGAAAATAATTAGAACAATTTTCAAAAACTTGAAAATTCTTATATAGAATATAAGAAAGTAAAACCGTTTCAGGATATAAAATGAAATAAAAGATTAAAAAAACACATTAAACGAAAAATTCGCAGTCGGTAGGATTCGAACCTACGCTCCCAGAGGGAATCTGATTTCTAGTCAGACGCCTTAACCGCTCGGCCACGACTGCTTTTTGGAAAATTAACCAAATTTCTTTTATGAAAAAATCGTTTAATTTCGTAAAGCAAATTTTGTAATTACTTTAAAAAATTTTTTTGAGATAATGACAAAAATAAAAATAACAAAACTATTATTTTTAATAAAAAACTTTAGTAGTGCTTAAATCGTTTTCACGAAGCAGCAAAATTAAACGAAGGCATCTATGCAAATGCAGTTTTTATTATTGTTGAAAATAATTTTTATTACGAGATCCGTCAAGGCTACGTGGTATGCGTTATGCATTATCGGTTATGCTTATAGCAGTAAATTTGAGCAACAAATTGTTTGACTCAAATTTAAGAGTTCCACATAACAGTTTCCCATACAAAATTTCATATATTTCAAAAGGTCTTAATTATGTATAAAACTTATTAAAATATTAAAATAGGTGGTCTTAAATAATAAACGAAAAACTAAAAGCCTAGTCAAAGATATGTAATAAAACGAACATACGAAAAAAATAATTAAAAAAGTCAAATAAAAAATAAAAAAAAATAATACTAGAATGTTTAAAAATAATGAAGAAAATAATGAAACATATAAATTAAAATATAAATCAATAAATAATCATAAATATAAATCAAAAATGTAAATGAATTATGGAGTTTAAAAAATATTGACAAAAAAAAACTCGACACTCGCGCAGTCGGTAGGATTCGAACCTACGCTCCAGAGGGAATCTGATTTCTAGTCAGACGCCTTAACCGCTCGGCCACGACTGCTGCTTGCCGATTGCAGTTGGTATTACATTTGTTTCTATTTCAAGTATAAAAGTGGTAACTCATACTTTTAGTTTAAAAATAACTTTTTTAAAATTTCTTTTATTTTTAAATTAATAAATATTAAACGTGCATACAAAAATATAAATAAAAAGTCACATGCACTCAAAGATAAGATAGTTAAAAAACAAGCACAACAAAAATAAAACTTAAAGCACTAACAATTACTTAATTAATACACGAAAGAAAAGTAAATAGAGTTGGGGTAGGACAAGGCAAGTGGAAGATGGAAAGCTAAACATTTTGCCATACATTGTGGCACGTTTTAAATTAATATTTGTTGTTGCTGTTGTTGTTCGTTTCTTTTTTTTCTCAACTAAAATCACAAATTCTAATCGAGACCACAGTCGGCATTTTCTGAGCTAAAAGGTAAAAAGTTTTAATATTTTCCTTTTCCACTTCAAACCGCTAAAACTTTTAAGCAGGTCTTCTTGTTCATTGTCTTTGCAATGTCTTGGCTTTTTATAAAGTTTTCTGCCGTTTAACCACAAAGAATAACACAGTCGTAAGATGTTTGGGAAATTGTAGATTGAACTTAAGAAATTGAATGAAAATGATACAGTGGACCCTGGTAAAGACGTACTAAATTTTTAAGGAAGAACTACAATGAAAAGTGCTAACATTAAATAGTTGTATACTTAAAACTTATATTATCAATAAAAAAGATTTCTAATCGTAAACTTTACTAAAAAAAATTTAATTAAGCCTTAAAGTTTTTTGGCTGATAATTTACTATGAATAAATTTTGGTATTGAAGTTCTACACAAAAATTATAGATCTTTGAAAGCAATAAAAATTGGAAACTTTAATAATAAATAAATTAAATTTTTAAATTAAAATAAAAAAATTTTAAAATAATAAGTTAGACTTTTAAATAAAATTTACCAAAAAAAAAAAAAAATTACAGCAGAACTAAAAACCGGAATTGTTATTTAGGAGTATCGAAAATCATTTTCGCATTGCCTTTTCACATTTAAATCAGCTGTTTTATGCTGTGGAGATTTTTTATTTTTAATAAAATAATTATACATTAAGAAAATTCTCATTGTTAAGAAAAGTAAGTAGGGGAAAAAAATGTAAAACATCTTAAGAAACATAAACATCTATTTATTTTTTTTTTATTACCCAGAAAAACTTGTAATTAAATTATAAGCAATGGTTTTAAGCTCGATGTTTTATGGAAAAATTTATTTTTTTCTATAATTTGTTGTCTACATTTTTTAAGGTAAAAACATTTATATTAAAAAATGGAAATTGCAGCAAATTTAATTGTTGAGAAAGAAATCTTATAAAATATAAAACGTAAGAAACAGTGGTGATTCCACTTGCTTTTTCAAGACTGATCTAGTGCGTTATGAAAAAGCCATTTTAAGGAGCTTCGGCGTTGTTTAAGTACATCCTTTTTTTTTTCTTTTTTTTTTTTTTTTGTTAATTTACCGAAGTAAATTTTATTGGCTTTTAAATGTAATCTAAACGGCATCACTATTCTGAAATTAGACAAGCCTTGAAAATATCGTAAATAGCCATTTTGTCTACACTTGACTGTTAAATCGAAGTAGTCACATATAATCTTTGTGGTTAATTTAAATCTACAGAAAACCACAACTGATGGCAAAAATATTGTTAAGGATTTCTACTTCCAAGTTGTAATTTATATGCATGTGTGTGTGTGTATGTGTGTGTGTCGCTCCTTTTCGCTTTGTGTTTTCCTAAATCTTAAAATCTATTGATTTTTCTACATTTTTCTTTCTTTAGTGGTCGGCTACATGCCTTTGAAATTTTATAAACATAAAAATCTACTCATAAAATACCTTGAATCGCACAAACATTTTTCTTGATGAAGTGCTAAAATAGTCTGCCGATAGTTGGTTGCAATAGTTGCCTTAGAAATTACCACAAGGTAAGATTTAAGCACACTAGTGATTTTACAAATAACTCAAACGTAGACAACAGTGTTCTTTGTGCGCCAGCATAAGCTCTTCTCGTAAGAGTTTGCATTAGCCGTTTTAGCTTTATTTTGCAAGTCTATTGTAGCAAGACTATCTTGACTTGCTCCTCTATTATTTATGACTTCTATAGCAAATAGCCGATACTAGAAATGTTATCTAGCAGAAAAAAATGTTGTTAGTTTGTCATGAGTGTGGAACGTAAAAGGGAGGCAGAATTTTACTTTATTTCGTTACCAATTCAATTCGAGCAGTTATCTTTTGCCTTCTGTCTATAAAAAATTAAAAACGGCCGCAAAAGAAAGCCAAATAACTAGAACAAAATAATTGCATTTAGGATGACACAATCACTCGAGGAAGATGAAATAGATGAAAATCCACTTTAGCAACAAACAGCATATTTTTTTTTTTCATTTTCAGCTTACAATAATTGCAATAAAAGAAATTTGCGGCAGCAGTAACGAAAAAAAAAAGAAATTTGTGTGCTTGAAACGAATCATACAATGTAGCTTGTTATTGTGATGTGTTGGCAACATTCACGTTTATTGACAAGTCTTTACATTTTTCTAGTTTATATTTATGACTAACACTTCGCGTTTTTCACACAATTTTCTTCTTTACTTTTTGTGTCATTTCGCCAAGTGTCAATTTACGTTGTGTTGCTAATTAGTAGCAGAATTGCCTGAAGAGTGCCACCATAAAAAATAATTTTGCTAAAATGATTTTTTATCTGAAACAGCTAAACACAGCGAGCATGTTGTACAACAAGTTGGCTGTCCTCCCTAATAAGCCAAGCAACGTCAGTGTAAATTAGTGTTGAAAGAAGAGTCTTCAAAATATTGCATGAATTGGTTTTGCATTCGATTTTAGGGAGTTATTCTAAACAATAAGTATAAAATATATAAAAGAAATAGTCTAATAGAAAGAGTTCATATAATTCTTGAAAATTATTTTACAGCTTTTGCTTACATTTTTTTTAATACAGATTAGGATGCATATTAGACGAACAAGAAATTACGCAAACACTACGGAAAAACCGAGTTTTTTTTTAAATACACGGTCATGTTCGGCGAACATGTTCGTCCAACATGTTGGATGTGTAATAACATGTTGGATGTGTTGGATGTTTAATAATCGGGGCGAACCCGCTGCGATAACGTAGTGTTTCAAAATGAGCCACGATAATTCGCTTTAAAAATTTCGTGAGCCGAAACACGAACCAGGAATGAGAGCGCATATCGCAATATTTATTTTACGTGTAAATTTTTTTATTTTTTACACAGAATTTTTTTTTTTGTTTGTCGCAATAGTCAGATAATTTTTTCGAACTTAATTACTCAATTCTTTTCAATACTTCATTCGCAGCAGTGTTGCCATCAATGAACAATTTCTTAGTTTGTGAAATGTAAAATGAATATGTTTACACACAATATTCGGTAAAACTTTTAAAAATAATGTGAAAATAGTTATTAAACACAGAAACTATGGAACTGTTACTGAAAATATTGAAATAATTTTGAATTTAGTAGACCGCTTCGAAACTACAAATAATTTGCAAAATGAAATAATAATAAATAATTTTTTTTTATTCTAAAAAGAAGTGCACACTTTTTCACCACTTCACGCTGCACTTTACCCACGAAATTGCAACGACTGCATGTCACTCCCAATGTAATTTGTTAAGCTAGTGTTAAGTCCTGGTTTCACTATCCTAGACAGTCGTACAATTTGTAAAATATGGCATCTGTGATGAAAAAATTGACTAGTGTGGCCTAAAAATGGTCGATTTATGACAACTAATTTTCATGCGACCAGAGTTGCTTCTACTTCAATCAAAGAAAAAAAATTAGTTTACATCATTTATGTACATACACGACAAGATGGCACAAGTAACGTAATTTTGAAGCAATTTTTTAAAATAGGAGGGGGTATAACTTTAACATTTTTTTATAAATGAAACGTCAGACCTTGTTGGGGGCTGTATCAAAGTACGACTGTCTAGATGGAGGGGCATCGCCTTTAAGCCATTTATTTCGAACTGTGGCGAGTAGTAGTACTTAGAATAATAAGAGAGGTAAAAGGTTTGGTTAGTTATCGCACTAAGTCGTAACGAGTTATCTGCACTAGATTGTTCGTTCTCGTTTTGGATTTCCAAAGCGAATATTATTCGAATATTTATCTAATTTTATTGAACCATTTCGCGCCTAATATAAACATTCACTTAAGTAGAAAGGTTTCTTTGGTTGAAGTTATCCCTTGTCAAAATTTTCTCTTCCTCACTTCATCTTAAATAAACTTTGCTTAATCTATTCGAAACTCCTACCTAGTCCATGCCTTCCCTGAAAATAGCTAGAAAAATTCCACAATCATTTTGACAACCTGCACATAAATTTCTCGAAATTTTCTCTTAAATCATTCCTCTGGCTTTCTTTCAGCCAAGCGCAACTCTACTCTCTGATATAAATTTCCCAACCAACATTATTCAATTTGATTTAGCTTCTTCGCTGCTGTCTTTATGGCTTGTTTTAATTTAAGCAGAACGTCTTAAGTATCAGAGTGTATCTTCACCTAAATCGACAATAAATCAAAAAATGCTTTTAGGCAAACCAAATCAAGAACAAATTCTAGTTTCCGAACAGCAATCAAGTTGTCAAATGCTAAATTTAATGTCCGCTGAGACAGAAGACACAATAACTTTGTAGTACAATCCCATCCAGGGACTGGCTGCCAAAGATATTTTTCATCATGTCTCTGGGACATTGAATTTGAGAAATGTACTCGTATGTTGCATCAGTTCTGGTTGCAACAATGTTGCTAATTGTTACAACGTGTATTTGCAAGTTTACATAAGAGGACTTGAAAGCAGTGGAGTTCTGGTTTTCAGTGCGTTGAGTATTTTTAATATGGTTTCTGTTAACGATGTCTTGGGTTGGGCTGCAACAATGGCTTGTTTAATTTTTTTTTTTTTTTTGTCTTACTTCTTCGTTGTGACTGGCTGTCGCAGCAAAGAAGTGGGTTTTTTGAGACGTGTTTAGGCAACACTGTCTTTTTAATTAAATTTTCATTTAACAAGTAATAAATTAGAAATGAGGAAAAGAGACAATAAAAAAACTGTACGCACATTTCTGTAAAAAAATATAAATAAAATGCGTGCAATAATCTGAACAGCTGATAATATAGAAATTATTTGGATCAAAGTCAAACTCAAAAGTCTCATCATTTCTTCAGTGGCATACGTTTGTCTTGCTCTCCGAGTTCATATTAATCGGTATTAGACACAATACAGAAAATATTATCTGTTTCAGTCCAACACAATGTCAGCTGATCCAAATGCTATTTTGTTTAGTTTAGGACCTTTAACGAAATTCGTAAATTCAAATACAAACTTTGTAACATGTTTACTGAAAAAAATTAAATTTTTTTCATTTAATCCTTTTTAATTAAAAAATCAATTGAAAAGAGCGGGAAAATTTGAAATTAAATTGAATTTAATAAATCTTTATTCGAAATTTCTGTGCATCGCTTAACTAATTTTTTATCAATGTAGTGAGACTTCTTTTTTCAAATATTTGTTTATTTTATTAAAAAAGTAATTAAATTAATTTTTAATACAAAAATTATGTCAACCAGGTTAATTGAAAAAATCAAAATTTTTCATTAATTTAAATAAAACTGTAGTTGAAAAACTCTAAATCGCGTTGCAAACGTTTTGTCATTATAATGAAACTTTTGTTCAAAAATTTTATTGATTTTTGTAAAATCTCTTTTCCACCATGGCTCAGTATTCTTGGCACATAGATGCAGAAATCTAAGAATTAAACAGTTTACTTGAGGCATCACTCATATCTCTCAAAAAATACCTAAAGAGAAAATTAAGATCTTCAGTATTATATTTGACTGTATATATGAAGTTCTCTTTAGATCCTTTTCATCCCGTTTCAATATATTTCATTATTTTATTTCACACATAGATCCTTTTCATAGATCCTTCTATCATGATAGTGATTTGTATTCAGTCTTCGAAGATGCTTGCCGAACAGCCTGATCATGAGCGCATAAAAGCATTTCGATCTGCTTTATAATATGTGCAAAGCAATTAAATTATTTTTAGAAACCTTCAAGGCAAGTCAATGCTTTAGTAGTGCGCAGGCACTAAAAAAATAATTTCAATATTTATTACTCGCTATGGAACTACAACTTCCGAAACCGAGATTTGCCTCCTCACAATACTTTTTAATCAGCTGGCCAAGAGCAATAAAGCATCATGCTAAATATGATTTTAAAACTTGTTTGTACTTTAAGTGTGAGAAGTAACTCACAATAGTGGTTCCGAGAAATAGACATAGATAGACATAAAAAAGGAGGATGAAAAGAGAAGACCACTTAACCCCACAAAAAATGTATTTTTTTGGGCTTTAAAGCAGTTTAAAGCCTCATAGGGAATATAAGTTTAGAAAACTTTACTAATTTCTATTTCTTTATGATTTTATTTTATTTAAAGATTTTTTGTTTTTGCAGCTCAATTTTATTTTTATACAAAAATTATTTGGTTCTCTTCTTCTATACTGAATATTGATTTTATGTTCAGCAATCTGTTTTTGATTTAGTACTGCTTTATATATTGTTTATATATATATATATATGTGTGTGTGTGTATGTGTCTGTCTGCTGCTGCATTTTATCTGTCTGCCCATTCCAGCACTGACATTTTTCAAAAATCTCTGCACACATTTAAAGCATTTCATTTCAATTTAATTCCCCCCTTTCCCCCCCCCCCCCCCCCCCCAAAAAACTGTTTTTATCCATTTCATTTATTAACAAACGTTTGCAAATACCAGCCATTACTTTTCAATCATCAATTTTCAATGTGACGTGCGTATTATTTACATTTTGCTACTGAGAATTCTGGATACTACAGAATGCATTCACACATTACGGCGGTGCATATTTTCGTAATTAATTTTGAGGACCCAAAAATAGCAGATTAATTTCATTTTTGAAAGAATAAAATTAGAAAAGCTCTTGCGCCTGCATTCTGCTCAAAATTGTTCATATTGTGCCATATAGATGTATGGTTTCATTGGCACTCTTTTCAAGCTCTCCGCCTGTAAAGCGTGGCCCCAAAAAAACAACGATTTCAATTGTAAATAAAACATCATAATATTTGTTATTATTATCGAAATACCTACAACCATTATGTGTGAAACAAAATATCGGCTAAATAATCGCCCCAGCTTCGGTGGTTGTAATCTAACTCATGGACCACATTTTGAATGGCTCTGTGGCATATATTCGATTTTCACTGTCGTTATTGTGCCGAAGAATCGCATCTTCTAGATCTGGAATTGGAGTTGGTTTATTGACGTACATTATTTTTTTAACATACCCCTAAAGAAAGAAGTCTAACGGCATCAAGTCACATGCTCTTGGCGGCCAATTTACATCGCCACAATATGAGAAACCCCCACCCCCTCTTAAAATAGTCAATATTTCCTTAGCTGTATGGCAGCTGGCAGCATACTTTTGGAATCTAATATCCTGTAGGTCCATATCGCCTATTGTTGGCCGCAAGTAGTTCATTATCAACCCACGAAAGTGAACACCATGTACGCTAAAGACTTTTTCGAACTCATTTTCACAGAAGTACACCGCGATGAGGTTGCCACCCTATATACCTTACTAAACAGCCACTCTTTGTAGATGCATTAGCTTTTCAACAATCACTTGTGGATTCTGCTTTGCACAAAAGTGGCCATTTTGCTTGCTAGGGAATCCTCCGAGTTGCAAGTGACGCACAATTTATGGCATGCATTATAGTGGGTCCACCGATTTTTTTTTATTGTTATATTTTTGAAATAAAAAAAATGTATTGATAAAATCTTTGCCCGAAATGAAATTTAAAACGAAATTTAAAAGAAAATATCTGGAGAACAGATCTGGCCCACACGAAGAAGTTCAAGCCTCACATGCTTTAACGACAGTCATCATAACAAAGTAAGGTATGGTGTCCCCCAACACTTCAATCCGCCTTTAACATCCAACTCTTAGACGTTTTCTTATCTTGGGAATTTCCATAATTTCCTTGAATTTATTACCTTAACAGGGGTACCATTTGAAGGATCCAAAGCCTCGAATCCATCCATTGGCGCTTTATTAAACTATTATTTGATTGCTCCACTTTTATTGCTAAAGCATACTGGTGTTCTAAAGTAGTTGCGCCTGTCATTCGACAGACTAAAGCTGAAATTTAAACTCGCAAACGGAGAACGTCTGTCATAGCAAATCAAATAAATATTTTGGCAACTCATGGGTCATGATCTGTTACAAAATCTGATGTATTTGCACCCAATAATTAGGTATCATTCACTAAGATTGGCTTTATTTAAACCCTTTTTTACTTTTTATTTTTATACCTGAATTTTTGCTGGCAGCTGCAACTTTAAACTTTGGACCGAAACCTTAGATTTCTAAAAATTTTTTTTTTTTGCAAGCCAATAAAAATATTACGTATCGAAATATTTTGTCGTTCTATAGGACATATAGTTTTATGGTTCCGTCCAAGTTTTATGCGGAATAAATTTCCCACAGAGATCTTTCTGAAACACCCAAAGTGGAAAAGCTTAGGACAAATGCCCATACATACTACTACCACTATTTTCCTGCCCATAATCAATTTTCCTGAGGATTGGGGCGCTTACAAAAACTAAGTCAACTCTTTTTAAAGGGCTCCCCCTAATAAAACAGCTTTACTCCAAAATGTAATCGTATAAATTTTGCTGCAACCCCTTCTTTTGTGTTGAATAACAAATGATGCATGCAACAAAGGCCCTACTCCAATCACCTCCATCATCTCCCTTTAATTCAATTCGATTTCTGCCTGCTTTTTCTCTATCCGTTTAGATTTTCTCGGCTTAACGTACAATTAAATTTCGATGTCTGCCCGTATGTGTTCATTCGTATGTTGCTTCGTTTGCGTTTGTTCGCTTGCCACAGTTTTATTTGTTTAAGTGCCCTGACTTTATAGGAGAGCAGACAGCCGTTCCCATACACACACACACACACACACATACACACCCATCACACTTTACCAGTCAACTACAGTGCAATAAAACTACTCGAAATCTAAAAATTTTCAAGTTCGTCTGAGTTTTGTTGTCGATACTTTTTTATTTCTTGTTTGATTTCGCTGTTTTTTAGTTATTCCAGCATTTATTTATTATATTTTTTATTTTCGTTCTGTTCCTCGTACTTTGTTTTAGAAGTTTTATTTTATTTCGATTTTTTAGTGTTTATCCTTTTTGAAATACAACAACAACAAGTGTTGAGCACAGCAGTGCTCCCCGCCTTTTTTTTTGATTGAAAACGAAACTGGATTTCATTTTTTTTAACTGCCTGCAGCAGAGTTTTAGTTTATACAGCTTTCTGAGCTTTTTCATTCGCACCAATTCATAAGTTGTGAATAATTTTATTAAAAAAAATATTTATTATTAAAAATTATGTAATTTCTGGTTTCTATTGAAAAGAAAGTCAAACAGGTCTCCAGCTCGGCTGCCAATAAAAGTCATGCTACCTCTTTTACTGTTTAAGCTTTCAAAGAGAAGATAAAACTATTTTATTTATTCGTAATTTTTTAGGGTTTTTTTTAAATCTTTACATTGTGGAAAGTATTGGAAATTTTTTTTTTAAAAAAAAAGATACAAAATTTTTAAAAATTTAGTTTGTGGTAAATTTTTAAACAAAAAGTAATTTTTTAGTTTCTTTTAAATTTTTACATTGTGGAAAGTATTGGAAATTTTTTTTTTAAAAAAAAAAAGATGCAAAATTTTTAAAAATTTATTTTTCGGTAAATTTTTAAACAAAAAGTAATTTTTTATATAAATTATACTTTATTTATTTGTAATTTTTTAGGTTTTTTTTAAATCTTTAAATCGTGGAAAGTATTGCAAATTTTTTAAAAAAAAAAAAATGCAAAATTTTTAAAAATTTAGTTTTAGGTAAATTTGTACACAAAAAATAATTTTTTATATAAATTATATTTTATTTATTCGTAATTTTTTAGTTTTTTTTTTTAATCTATATATTTTATTATAATATATTTTTATATTTGTTTATATATTATTTTTTTGTGGAAAGTATTGCAAATTTTTTTTTTTAAAAAAAAGCAAAATTTTTAAAAATTTAGTTTTTGGTAAATTTGTAAACAAAAAATAATTTTTTATATAAATTATATTTTATTTATTCGTAATTTTTTAGGTTTTTTTTTTAAATCTTTAAATTGTGGAAAGTATTGGAATTTTTTTTTTAAAAAAAAAGATGCAAAATTTTTAAAAATTTAGTTTTTGGTAAATTTTTAAGCAAAAAATAATTTTTGTTGATTTTCACTAAATATCGAAAATTTTATAATTCTCGTATGCTCGAATATTTAAAGATATTTGAAAAGATTATACCTTGTTAAATTTTCTTATCTTTAGACATTTTTTGTACCGCCGTGCAATATGGTGTATGTTCGAATTTTCGAACTTTGTTCTTTTTTTAGAAACCCCTTTAATTCTTATACTTGACTTGATGAAATGAAATTCATATAAAAGAGTGTAAGACTTTTTATTTTAAAATGGAAACTAATACAAAAGCATGGAAAAGTAAGTTCGAAGTTAAGTTCGAATTTTCGTATTTTCTTAAACCTTAAACTTTTTATATTTCTTTTAAAGATATTTAGCTATTCATCAATTCATGTATAGTAATTTATTATGTATCCGAACCAAGAACCAAGTTCGAATTATACAATTTTTACAAAGAAGGAAATTTTGCTTACGGGGCTTTCTTTTCTACCATAAAAATGTTGCGCTGGAAAATGGTGGGCTTTTTAAAATGTTTTACAAGCCATGTAAAAATCCTATTTTGTATTTAAAGAGAAAAGAACACAACTTAGAAAAAAGTGTGTTGCCCTCTTTTTAACCTATTTTTTAGTTGCCAGATTTCTAATTCATATAATTGAGAAATTAAACATTTTTTATTTCGATATTTCATATAATTAAAAAGTCTTTTGTGTGTTTTATACGATACTAAATAATTATAAAAAGCTGATTTTCCGGCTCTTCTGACTCAAAAGATATTTTTACATCATCTGGTAACGCCATGTAAAAATAAAACGTTTCTTGTTTTGCAGGGCATTTTCCACACTGTCGATTGAGGATGCCCTCCTATATGAGGACAAAACATTTTTGAGAAACAAGCAGAAAATTCCCCTTTTTTTTTGTAAAAGAAAAGAGAACGTTTCTTAATATTAATATTAAGTTCGAATTTCGTTCAAGTTTGGTAAAGAAATTTATGGCATATCTTAACAAAAAAGTAAGTTCGAAAATTCGAACATAGATCATATTACAGAGGTTAGCAATTGGAAATTTATTGCTTGACGAGGAATACATATGTAATAAAAAAAACCTAACTTAAAATAAATCACCCTATTTAAAGTTGTAAGATTTTTGGTTTTAAAATGGAAACTGATGTAAAAAATTAAAAGTTATCATTTTTGGAGAAATTTATTTTATTTTTGCATTTTTTACACACTTTTCTAGCCACTCATTTGGATACGGTGTAGATGATTTTGTGATACCTAAAATTGGTTGCAAAACTTGTTTTATGTTTTCGTTCACCGCTGAGCATTGAACAATTAGCAGGCAGACTAAGAGACTGGCGTCACATCAAGTAGTGAAACTGTCATATTGGTATCTCGTAACATCCATTAATTGATTTGCGAAATGCAGAAAGAAATTGGCAGTACATTCAATTTGTATTCAGCAAGTAAAGCTTCCAGCAATATCTCTGTCGCAAAGATAGAAATCCGCTAGACTTTTCCGCTAACAAAACTTTGTAAACCCCACTCTACTGATGACTGCATTTCGTTAACTCCTCTGCTTTAGTTAATTTAATTAGTGTTAATCAAATAATTTTTGTTTTTAAATCCTGTTATAGAAATTTAGTTTTAAAAATCTGTTTAATACGATTGTCTTATATTCCACTTTAATTTCGATTTCTCCTTTCATTTAGTGAATTTTTTCTATAAATTTTTCCTCTTTTCGCTGGAATTGTTTTCAGCACAATTGTAAACTGCAAGTAACATCCTTGAACAAGATCATCAATCTTTTGCTTTTTTCTTTTTTGTTGTTGTTGGTTTTTTTTTTTGCTTTTGTAGTAAAATTTTACGGCTTTCGTTTCTGCATGAAGAAAATAGCAAGAGCAGCAGCAGCAGCGGCAGTAGCAGCGCCAGTAGCAGCGGCAGTAGCAGCATATACTTTAGATAATAACATTTGTGTTGTTGTTGTCCTTCTTGTTGTTGTTGCAGTTTTAGTGCCTCGCCTTTTTTTTGCTTAGTTTTCTTTGTACTTTTATTTTTTACCATATTTGCTTAGCTGGTCCTTCGCTCCCACTACACCCACTCGCTGGTTTTACTCCAAGAAGACAAAGAAAAAACAAAAAAAAAAAAAAGAGAGCTGCACCAGCACGCTCAGCGGGGCACATGAAATATAAAAAATATAAAATAAAATAAGCAAAACGCAGTCAGTAAGTCAAATACTCAAAGAGAGTCGAACATTTTAAGAAAACCCAGGAAGAATGCAGGAAAAAAGCGAGAAAATCAGCCACTCAAAACATTTCATTCTCGCCTCTACACAATTATTGTTCAAGTCTTCAAGAGCTTTTTCTTATTTTTTATTTCCCCAAAAATATGAGTATTATGATGAACTTTATTTGTAGTTTTCACTTTGTCAGTCTCTCCTTTTTTCTTTTTTTTTTTTTTTTGCTGCTTTTGCCTTTATATTAATTTTACGTTTTGCTTTAAAGATTTCGTTGTAATACAAATGCTTTGTTTGTTTGTTGGGTGTTGCAGCCGAATTGCAACAACGCACGAACATCGTTGCGAGCAGAAGTAGCGGCAATAGCAGCCAGATTATTGCATCCAATGACCTCGAACTTGTGCTGGTTATTCATTTTTTAGTTCGTGTTGCACACAAAATGCTAAACAAAATCCAAACACGACAAAAAAAATATTGAAAAACACCAGCAATTCCAACAACATTTTAAAAAGGAAGAGGGAAAATAGATTTTGCATGCATAAATTCTGTGTCGAGAGTGTGACTGATTTTCGAAATTAATTGTTGTGCTTGTGAAAATGTTTAAAAGGCGTAAAAAAATTATAAATGGTTAGATAAATTTATGCAATCATGGAAAATTAGAACATTTATTTGCATAAAATGCTCCACTGTGCACTGTAAGAATTCACTCAAATAGTTTTACTCCAAATGGGAAATAGGATTTTTTAACAAAGCTATTATGGCCCGCCAGCTTAGAACTTGTACTAAGTTCACCTGCAAGCACTTGACAGTTTAGAAATAAATATTTCGGCATTGCTAAGCGATAAAGAAAATTTATCGCTCGCAGTTTGCAAAACTAAAATATTTTCAAGTCAACCTAAAGCTGACAAATGTGAATTTTGTTGTTTGTGGCCCATAGTGCTATGGAAAACCAGATTTCTCCATATCTCGTCGATGTTTCGAACTGCAGACTTCACATATGACATTGCACCATAGTTTGCGGCATGAACGTTTTTAAGCTTCAACTAAGCCAGAGGTATCGCTGGCTGAACTAGTAATAGTGTCAGTAATGTAATGCTTTATGTCGAGCGGATAATCGATAGTTAAATAAAATCTAAGTACATGCAAGCCTTTTGACTAATCTTCTTTAGAAGCGCCTCATCGGAGCAGTAAAGCAGCAGCTTAATAACACCAATTTTAACCCCTGAGGCGCAATAATACTGCTCTACTCTATTTCCTTCTTTACTATCTGTCCTACCCATTGCTATGCCTTTTAACTAATTCCAGTGCAATATATAGCTGGGGAATTGGATATCTCCTGACCGCTGAAATAAAAATAGAAAAAGCCTTAACTTCTCTTTACTATCTGTCTTATCCATTGCTAAGCCTTTTAACAAATTCCAGTGCAATATATAGCTGGGGAATTGGATATCTCCTGACCGCTGAAATAAAAATAGAAAAAGCCTTAACTTCTCTTTACTATCTGTCTTATCCATTGCTAAGCCTTTTAACTAATTCCAGTGCAATATATAGCTGGGGAATTGGATATCTCCTGACCGCTGAAATAAAAATAGAAAGGGCCTTAACTTCGCTTTACTATCTGTTTTATCGATTGCTAAGCCTTTCAACTAATTCCAGTGCAATATATAGCTGGGGAATTTGATATCTCCTGACCGCTGAAATAAAAATAGCAAGGGCCTTAACTTCTTCAGCTTGTCCGAAAATTTCATTGAAAAGTTGCCACAAGAAATTTATTTATTATTTAATGTTTTATTTTATGACGGCAAGTGTAATCGCCATATATGTATTAATAGCTGATTTTTTTACATTTGTTTTCTTTTTCTTCTTTATTTTGCATTCTGGCTGAAAATAGTCGTCAATCTAAGAAGGTGAAAGGATATGAGTGCATTTGATTTATTTGTTAGTGTTTCTTGTTGTAACTTTTATTTTATTAAAAGTCCCCGTTTATATTTAGCTTGGGGGTGCTGAAATCTCCTTCTAAGATAGAATATGGCTGAAGGTTTTCTGTAGTTCTGCCTCAGAAGGAGATGAAATACGCATAGGAACGAGCTGTTACCTATCTTCTTAGGCATTGACATGAATTTTGTTAATGTTCATAAATTCTTTATATTTTCCAGCCTGTGGACAAGGCTGATGGTGATAATCTGTAGTATTTGATGGATCCAAAATGCTGAAAATGTAAGTAGCAGTAACTGTTCAAGTATTTTAACTGTATTAGTTAAGATTTTTTGGGCAGCAATTTGTTAGCATACAGTGAACTCTGAGAAACATGAACTAATTTTTATTTAGGTTGTTTATTAAATTTTTTTCAATAAAAAATTTTAATATTTCTACCATCATGGTAAAAAATTAATCTGGAAAATTTTAACTCTTAGCGAAAGCCAAGAATTTAAAAAAAAGTACTTATAAATTGTCATTTTCATTATAAACTTTTATTAACAAAGAACAAGGAAATTTACTAAAAAAAAAAAAAAAAAATTAAAAACCTTCTGGTAGCTCCAACATACACCAAATCCTGTTTTTACACGGTACATATATACCAGAGAACACTGTATAAAAAAAAATTGTGCAAAAAAACCTATATTCATAAAGTTATAGATTCGATTTGATTTATTCAAAAGTATTAATATTTCTATGAAACAAAAAAACTGTATTTCTCTACACAGTGTTGCTTTTTTTAATTTAAGATATTTTCCTAAAATAATTAAAAAAAAACAATTTTAAAAGATCAATTTTGTTAATCGTGTTACTTCGTAATCGCGTAAAAAAGTTCGTGTAAACACAGGATGGGGTGTAATTTAAGTTTAAAGACTTAGTAACAATTATTTTTGAAAAAATTTACTAAAAAAAATTAATTTTATTAATTTTATTTATATATTAACTTCGAAAACTCAAGTATGCTTATCATGGAGCAAAGAGGAATTTATTTGCTTAAAAAAAATTGTGGTTATTATGTAAGAATATAAAAAAAATTTATTTTAAAGTTTGTTCGAAATTTCGAACTTAAGTTCGAATTTTCGAAATTACTTTAAATTTAACTCTTTTAGGCTTTAATTCAATAATTATCAACTAAAAAAGCAAAAATATCAAATTTTATTACGTAAGAAATTTACAATTCGTTAGAAATGAAATGGAGAAGGCATTACGAATTACTTCTCCATACTGTGTGAAAGCTTGCACTTGCTGTCTTGATTTCATAAAATCTTAATTAACTTTCTTGCACCCCGCTTTTAAAATGCTCAATAATTTTTCCCCTGACAAAAAGAAACTGCACCAAATTTTGCCTTTTCACAACACCATTTCCCACACCAATCTGCTTTGAAAATCCCATTATTCTTTATGTATTTTAATGATAAAATAAAAGCGTGCTAGTTAATGCATTTTGCATTTCGAACGTACGAAAACCCACAAAATCAAAAGGCAAAAGAGGAAAATTGAAAAAAAAAATCCCTTTGCTGCACTTTGCATAGTAGGAATGAATATAATAAAAGGATATTTGAGATTTCTGTTATGTGCATAATGCTGCGGTTATCTCTCTGTCTATCTGTCTGTCTGTCCGCGAGTTGTTTGCCTTTTCATCAGCCATTTTTGTAAATTTTTTTTTTATATGGTTGCTTCTGTTACTTTATTATTATTTTGCAAATAAAGTAAAAATATTTTTTAATTAATGTACTTCAGTTTTGAAGTGGTGATGTTTTTTTAATATTTTTATTTTTATATTGAGAATTTTTCATATTCAGTTGTTGCTCATGTTTGCCAACCGAAATGATATGACATGAGTTGTCGTTTGTTCATTGCTGATTGTGTTTGGTGGCGTCTGCTGACAGGACGCTATTGCTGATGATGAGAACGAGTACACCAACTTTCAAACACATCAGAAATAAGGAACCAGGCAGGCTGGTTGCCTTTCTGGTTGCTTGTTTTCGCAATCGTCCTAGTCGGTCGTGTAGGAAGGAAGTATGTTTGTTTTGCTCACAAAGAGATTTTTGTTCCGTTGTTATCATTTTAACCATATATTATTCGATTAAGTTTCAAAAACAATATGCTTTTTATTTTTTTTTTTTTTTGGTTTTTTTTTTAAGTAGAATATTGAAATATTTTGTCGTTTTGCTGTGTGGCAGGATAATAACAATGAATGCGATGAAAGCCATCAAAAATATGTGGCATGTTGAAATGCATTCATTGTACTGGCTTGCACTAGCCACATTCTCAAGCCCTTTTCATACTTTATATGAATATTAATTTTTCTCCTTCCCTCTCTCTATCTCTCCCCCTCACTCGTAATTAGTGCCAAAAGGCACAACAATTTGTTAAATGAAATTAAATTGAAAAGTACCGAATAAACAATAAAAGTTATATTTTGAAGAATCTAAAACGAGTTCGGATTTTTGTAGACATAAATTGCAAAAAGTTTTTGATAACACTGGGCAACATAGATTTCTCTTCAAGGCACTTATTGCTTAATTTGTATACACAGGAGAACCATGAATATTAAATTTAATTACCAAAACAACATTTTTTGTATTTCGCATCTTCTTATGCGATGAAAATTTAATTGAAAGTATTAATTGGCTTAATTAAAAATTTAATTATAAAGCTTTAAAAAGATTGGCTAAAAAATAGCACGAAAGGGGAAGAATTTTTAAAACCAAAACTCAGGAAAATAGCTCCAAGCCATTCACTCCATTATGCTGGAAATGGGCGAAAGAAGTAGTCCTAAAGAAATTCTTAGAATGAGAGTTGTATTGTATGTCTTTGTTGGCGATTTTAACTTTCTGGCGTAGTAAGATCACATGTATATAATCGTCGATGCCAATTGTTTGTCACCTTCGTGTTTTAAGACAGAGAGATGACAGTATATTTAGAAAAATCGATGAACAATTTTTTTTAACTGCCATGATCTCAGCCATTTCAAGTTGACGAAAATAAGGGCGTACATAACGACTTTCTTCAAGGCTATTTTACTTACCGTAGTAAATATTTTTATAACTGCCGGAACTGGGTATCAATCTCATGATCTCGCACATTTCAAGTTGAAGAAAAAAGGGCGTACATAATAGTTTTTTCTGGGCAATTTTATGTACAATAGTGGACTTTTTTAATGACTGCCGGAGCTGGCTATCAATTCCATGATCTCGCACATGATCAGGGAGGCGTACATAATAGTTTTTTCTGGGCAATTTTATGTACAATAGTGGACTTTTTTAATGACTGCCGGAGATGGGTATCAATTCCATGATCTCGCACATGATCAGGGAGGCGTACATAATAGTTTTTTCTGGGCAATTTTATGTACAATAGTGGACTTTTTTAATGACTGCCGGAGCTGACTATCAATCCCATGAACTCGCACATGATCAGGGAGGCGTACATAATAAAGGGGCGTACATAATAGTTTTTTCTGGGCAATTTTACGTACAATATTGGAGTTTTTTAGACTGCCGGAGCTGAGTATCAGTCCCATGATCTCACACATTTCATGTTGAAGAAAAAAAGGTGTGCTTAACAATTTTCTTCCACGCGTAAAAAAGGGCAGCGCGATTTGCATTCTTAGAGGCGTTCCGTTCTCTGAAGTTTTCAATAATTGGGTCTATGGATTGACAAATCTTGTGCAAATGGCATTATCTATTAGTTTTACTTTAATGTTTCTGAAATAAGTGATCCAAAATGTTTATCCATGAGGCATGCATCGCTATACTAGATACTAAAGCGCACTAAATGTTTCGATGGCTTTGACGGGCATCTGATACGGAAAAATGCTTCTCCAATCAAATTTTTAAATAAACAAATTGCCTGAAGTGTAACGAATGTTTATTGCATTTCTAAAAGTTTGTATGATTCACGTCTGATATAAAGCCACTATAGAAAATGAAAGATTTTTCATGGTCATGTAAAAAATGCTAAGAACAGCAATGACAGCATCTTATGAAAACACTTAGCATTTGATTATTACAGTGTGTATGTTCAACGAGTTGAAAAAAGCTAATGAGATTAAATTTCATAAATTAAATACGTGCGTTTGCCAAAAAAAAACCTTCCTGGTCACGTTCGTGATATTAAAATGTTGAAGAATCAAACAATGTTGGTTTATTATTTTAGTAAAGAAAGGAAAAAACCACGAATGCGACAAAATTTAATTTTTTTTATATATGGAAATGGTCGTATTCTGTACATTGAACCAAAACTTCATGTAATATACTACAAAATTATTTCAAAAACTTTTGTTGGATTCAATTAACTTTATTTGTGGCAACTTTAAAATATAATCAAACAAAAGTTTCATTATAAAATTAAAGAAAGATTTGGATTCATAAATTAATAAAAACTTTTGATTGCTTTAGAGAATTTTTGTGTTTGAACTTTACAAATAAATTTATAAAATAATTTCTTAAATATATTTTAATTAATTTTAAGTTAATAAAATGATTTATAAAATATATTCATTAATTATAAGTTAGTAAAATAATTTATAAAATATATTCATTAATTATAAGTTAGTAAAATAATTTATAAAATATATATTCATTAATTATAAGTTAATAAAATAATTTATAAAATATATTCATTAATTAAAAGTTTATAAAATTTTTTTAAAATATATTTATTATTTATAAATTTATAAAACAATTTATAAAATATATTTGTAAATTTAAATATATAATTTGTACTTATTAATTATAAAATTCAAAATAATATGTTGAACTTTTACATTTTTTTTTTAACTTATAAATTTTTTTTTACTATTTCCGTTCTGACGAAATTATTTATCAATTCAATGATTTTCTTTGCTAAAAATATGTATGTATGTAACATGTATGACTGTGTAGCAATCAGTGTATAAGGAAGTCTATGAATAGTGATATAGCGGAAATCAGGGTGGAGCGTAAGAGAACCCTAAAAATAAAAGTTTCTTTACTCTTATTTTTAATGTTCCAACAAAAATTTTTAATCAAGAAAACAAACACATGCCTGCCAATCCTACTCGCCCAGCAGCACTGCGAGAAATTTAATTAATTATTAATTTTTGAACTCAGAGGTAAAATTGCTTCTTCTCATACTTTTATTTTAATGCCCCTTTCACAAATTTTAATATTTCTTGTTTGGTCTCAATTTCTGGTTTATTAATATTGAGTGGTTTGTTTCTGTTTTTTGTTTTTCGGTTAAATAACAGCGATAAGAATTGAAACACATGAAAATGCATTGAAATGCATTTTTACTTTTGTTCAATACAATTACAAAAAAAAAAAAAAAAAATTAAATAAAAAATAAAAAAAGAAAATCGACGAAATTGCAGAGAAGATACTTTAACAATGCAGGAATGCATTTATGGAAGAGGACAAAGTGCACTTACGATTATTGTTTATATATCGATTTAATATAATGAAAGTACGGCTAAGAGTTGCGCTGAACGTTGTTAAATTAAATACAGGGTCCAAACATTAGAGCGAATGCAAATATTCGAATTGGTGAAAAATTTTAAGTGAAATTTCATTTCATTTCATATCATAAAAGATGAATTTAATTGAATTTTTTTTTTTTTTTGTAAAAAAACTTTTTGAACTTTTAATGTAGTTTTCACCATGTATCTTTTTTTATTGTTTTAAAACCCTGTAGTTTTCTGCAAATGCTGACGATAATGTCCGATTTCATATTTTTGGATCCGTGTGGTTCTTAAAAACGCTTTTGATACTTTAAAATACAAAATGCTTGTAATTAATTAAATGAATTTAAGATTAATTTGTGTAATTATTTTTTATCGCAAGTTAATAGAATACAATTTTAATCGAATAATATTTTGATTATACTCAAAAGACAACCAGAATTATTAAAATAATATAAAAAAAATGCATTTGTAGGCGATAACTAAAAAGATGATTTAAAATAAAATGCAAAAACTGCAAGCGAATTTGAGCCACCCTAATGTGTAATTGCTTTTTCCTTAAAAACCATACTATTAGTTAAGAATCCTTCATACTTAATTATACTTAAAGGAAGCACAAAACTATTAAAATAATATTAAAGAAAATGTATGTGTAGGCCAAAACTAAAAAAGATAATTTGCAATAAAATTCAAAAACTGCACGTGAATTTGAGCCACCCTAATTTACAATTGGTTCTTTCATTAAAACCTATATTATTTTTTTAAAAGCCGCCATAGTTTGCCACTGTAACAGCCGAACCAAATTTGTATAATGTTTTTATTTATAATAACTTCAAATATTCAAAATTAAATTTGCACTTCTCAATTAGTTTTGAAAATACGTTTTTGCTCCAAATACGTCATTCGATTATTCGTTTATTGGATTAAAATTCCTTTCATCATTTTTCAAAAGTCATTGCCAAATATCAAATATATTCAATTACATTGTATTTAGTTTCCCATCATTTATTCGTCATAACCGATTAATCGAATCATTTTTTTGTTGTACTTAAATTAAAAAAATTTCAATTTTAAAATTTAACAAAAATATATATGTATATGTATAAAAAAGTATATAATAAATAAGTTTTGTTTTATATTAATCGCGTAAATGTTTTTAATCGCAATGGTATAAAGTTAATAGATTATAATTTTAATCGAATAATTTTTTTGTTATTCTTAAAAGAAACAAAAAACTTGCGAGTCAAGCATTTTTTATAATTTAGTAAAAAAAAAATATAAAAAAAGCAATAAATGGCTTTTCTTTAATATTAATCGTATAACTATTTCGAATCGCCACGTAAAAATCGTAATATGTTATAGAAATGCTCCGATCATTTTTTCTCCTAAAATTGCCAAATTTATAAATGTTTATGAGTAAAAGGATCTTCTACATGGAGAATTAAAATAATTAATTCTTTATAAATTGAAAGAAAAATCATAAAATTTAAGATAATAAAAAAAAATCAAATTATAGACAAAAAACAAAAATGTTTAAAATTGAAAATTTAGAAAACTTTATATTTTTAAAAACTTAATAAACAATTTAAAGCTCAAAATTATAAAAACTAAAAGCAAATAACTGAATGAAACAATTTTTAACACCAAGACAAGAGAACAATTTAATTAAATTCCTTTTAGCTCTTAACAAAATTAGCCATAAAGTTATCAACCGCAAAGCTAACCGAGTTATTACAAAAGCAAAAGCAAACGCCGTTCGGTGTAAAAAGCCCAACAAAAATTTAATAAAAAAAAAAGTAGAGAAAAATACTTTTAGGAATCGTCCAATGATCCGAAAAAGTTTCTTTATTGTTTTTCATTAACAGTCCTGGCTTTTGTAGAAGCCTTTAAAAGGTGCCAATGTTTTGCGGCGTTTTAAAATATTCTGAAGCTTCAATATCCTTTTGAATTGGAAAAGGAAACCTGCCCTGTTTCCTGCTTCTATAAAATGAGAATTTTAATTTTATTGTCAAAAGTGTTGGAAAAATATTTCAAAATTATACGTATGCATTTTCGTAAAGAAAAGCGCATGTCCATTGTTGAAACCACAACTAACTGAAATGAATAAAAAAATCATCAACTCCCCCTTCCCCGTAGTCCTTTTTAATATGCATTGAAAGCATTTAAATAAATACAACTATGTGTGCAGTTATACGAGAGTGGTGCTGAAAGTGCACAGAAGCTGTGTTCAGACTTAATATATTATTTATTAAATTCGTTTTTAAATTTATGAATTTAATTCATAAATTATATAAATTTTATTCATAGAATATTTAATGCAATAAAATGAATATTATCTAATTTGGCAATGATATGGATTAAAGGCTATATAGAGGGAAATGAAATGATTTTTAAGTTCGTGAATCCTGTTGTAGGTGGACTCATTAACCCTAATATGCAATGGGAAGCAACGTTCTGAATTTTGAGCCATTTGGCGCTGAGAGACTCATGATATTGGGGGTTCAAACTAGCTTGAACTAGTTTATAGCGCTAGATGCAGTTCGTGGGAATCTCTAGATATCTCTTTAAGGCTGACTGTCCCCAGAATGGACTAGGATAGTGGCAGTATATAACTTTCCATATTTTATTGTTCTCAGACTGTGTATTCTGATCCTTAATAACTGTAAGATAAAAGCAATAAAGTAGAAAGTTGCCCCTTCAAGTTACAGAAGGCAAGTTTATCAAAGGCTAGCGGATATGCTGGCTCCACCGCAGCCATTTAAATTTAAAGGGGTCAGAGATTAATCCAATTGGTACTCTACAGAACAATAATAATCCTCAAAAGAACAGAACCCAAGGCGCTCTATCCCTACTTAGGCTTTAAAAAATACTTACAGGATGGAGAGCGTATCAATTGCATCCCAAATGTTTGTTTCAAGGAGAAGCACTCAAGAAATAGCCCTTACTCATACCAGGAGTTGTTCCGAAGGCGCTTTCTTTCTATTTAGGCTTCGAACAATACTTAGCTTAGAAGGGAATGATATAAATGAAATTCACAATATTCTTTTTAAACTCCAGAAATCCGGCAATAGCACCTGCTCATAAAATGAATTGCGCCGAAATTACGAAAAAGGAGTGTAGCTTTAATTATAATGGATTTTGGCTGCGCTTCTGGTTGCGAACCAGTCCAAGATTACTAGTCCAATTGCTTTTTACTGTGCAGCAAAGTAAAGCAGAATGCATGAGGTGCTCAGAGTGGTGCTAAATGGTTCTCTGGTAAATGAGAAGTGATCAATGACGGCGCTTTCCCCACGTAAATAATAGAACAAAAATCCACAAATGTAATATTTTTTTATTTTATTTCTGTCGGAGGTAGGGATTTAACCCGGGATCCCAACCATTTGTTGTTACTTCATTATCTCCGCATTTTCAACCATATAATATATATCGTAAGTCATTCTTTCTGACTTAACACAACTGCACAAATACATTCCCTAACGCACGAACATTAATTGCTTATTAACCAAAGAAGAATATTTCCTCAAAAGTTCCTCTTTCTCGTTTTTTTTTCCCAATTGTGCCACCTGAAAAAAAATCCTGAAAACTCCCTTCTTAATGGAAAATTGTCCTATTATTATTTAGTTTAATTCCGCCACTGCTCTCGTACTTCCGTCCGGCCCTACAAAATGCAGTTCAATTTAAATTGTCGACTGGACATAATATTATCATCAGCATTCCATTCCAACATTATATTTCTCTCCTTTTTTTTATTGGCAAACAAATGTTCTTGCCAACCAACTGACCCCCAAACTACTTAACAGCATCCCTTCTCCTGCCTGCATTTATCGCCCACCATACTTTTCTCTTCCTGAAAATAGAATGAAGTGAAAAAAATTTTCAACGAAATTGGATTTATATGCGAAAAGTGGAAACAGTAAAAGCCAAATTATAAGCTTAACATTGATTCCATACAGTATTGTGGCAAGCACATGCGAGATATCATACAATACAGGGAGACATGCAAATAAATTTGTTTATTTTGTACTGCACAAAGTCCTGTGGAAGGACTACACTGCACTGGTTTGAGTGTACACACGCACTTTTGCCAATTTTTTATAGCGAATAAAAAAAAAAGTCAGACAGTGGGCCTCTAGAAATTATTTAGCGTTCCTACCTTGTCGGAAGGTAGGGAGCTGCCAAAAGAGCTTTTCTCTGTAAAGGATACTATAAACTGCTTAAATGCACCTTCGCACTTGGATGCACTTGAATTCAGCTGTTTGAGTTCCATCAAAATTTTTTGTTTTAGCACATTTTGTTAATTTATTTATATATTTGTTTATTTATTTATTGGTTTATTAATTTTAATTTCATTAATTTTATTAATAATTAATTTTATTAATTTTTAATTTCATAAAAAGATTCTCGTTCTCTCTGCGATACTCGTAGTAACCGAAATTGTAATAGAATTACAGAAAGCCAATTCCAGAAATACCAATTCATGAAAAAGTCCAGTTTTTGTAGCAAATAGGAAACAGTAACGAATCTCATAATCAGTCAACTCTTATGCGGAAACTCTATCAGTGGCTCAAAAGTATTTGAAGAGCTACCTGGTAGCACAAATACGGTCGCAAAACAACCTGTATAAAAAAGTGGAAAATGATTACTTATATATCAGCTGTTTGGCACAATAATTCGTTGTAGGCTAGAAACAAATCCAAATACTAATCGCCCACTTCGGCATTATCCTGTTAAATAAAGTGCATGTGCATGTTGCCATATCGTTAAAATGAGTACCTATAATCTTAAAATACTTCCTAAATATAAAAAAAAAATTATTTTTGGTGTTTTTGGCGCATAAAAATAATAAATAATAATCCAAACGAACGAGAAAAAAATAAATAAATAATTATAAGTAGAAATAAATAATGATTTTTTTTGGCAATTGGCTCTAATTCCCAAATTTCTTGCTTTGGCCAAAAAGAAAGAAAAAAAAATAAATAAATAAACCGAACTACAAAAAAAATTATAAAAAAATAATAATTTTATAAAAATAATAAAACAATAATTTTATAAAAATAATAAAATAATAATTTTATAAAAATAATAAAATAATAATTTTATAAAAATAATCAAATAATAATTTTATAAAAATAACAAAATAATAATTTTATGAAAATAAAAATAAAATAATAATTTTATGAAATAATAATAAAATAATTCTATGAAAATAATAATAAAATAATAATTTTATAAAAATAATAAAATAATAACTTTATAAAAATAATAAAATAATAATTTTATAAAAATAATAAAATAATAAATTTATAAAAATAATAAAAATAATACAATAATAATTTTATAAAAATAATAATATTATAATTTTATAAAAATAATAATAAAATAATAATTTTATAAAAATAAAAAAATAATAATTTTATAAAAATAATAAAATAAAAATTTTATGAAAATAATAAAGTAATAATTTTATGAAAATAATAAAATTATAATTTTATAAAAATAATAAAATAATAATTTTATAAAAATAATAAAATAATAATTTTATGAAAATAAAATAATAATAATTTTATAAAAATAATAAAATAATAACTTTATGAAAATAAAATAATAATTTTATAAAAATAATAATAAAATAATAATTTTATAAAAATAATAATAAAATAATAATTTTATAAAAATAATAAAATAATCATTTTATAAAAATAATAATAAAATAATAATTTTATAAAAATAATAAAATAATCATTTTATAAAAATAATAAAATAATAATTTTATAATAAATAATAAAATAATAATTTTATAATAAATAATAAAATAACAATTTTATGAAAATAATAAAATTATAATTTTATAAAAATAATAATATAATAATTTTATGAAAATAAAAATAAAATAATAATTTTATAAAAATAATAAAATAATAATTTTATAAAAATAATAAAATAATAATTTTATGAAAATAATAAAATAATAATTTTATAAATATAATAAAATAATAATTTTATAAAAATAATAACAAAATAATTTTATGAAAATAATAATAAAATAATAATTTTATAAAAATAATAAATTTATAAAAATAATAAAATAATAATTTTATGAAAATAATAAAATAATAATTTTATAAGAATAATAAAATAATAATTTTATAAAAATAATAATAAAATAATAATTTTATAATAAATAATAAAATAATAATTTTATGAAAATATTAAAATTATTATTTTATAAAAATAATAAAATAATAATTTCATGAAAATAATAATAAGATAATAATTTTATGAAAATAATAAAATATTAATTTTATAAAAATAAAATAATAATTTTATAAAAATAATAAAATAATAACTTTATGAAAATAATAAAATAATAATTTTATAAAAATAATAAAATAATTATTTTATAAAAATAAAATAATAATTTTATTAGAATAATAAAATAATAATTTTATAAAAATAATAATAAAATAATAATTTTATAATAAATAATAAAATAACAATTTTATGAAAATAATAAAATTATAATTTTATAAAAATACAAAAATAACAATTTTATGAAAATAATAAAATTATAATTTTATAAAAATAATAAAATAATAATTTTATGAAATTAATAATAAAATAATAATTTTATAAAAATAATAAATTTATAAAAATAATAAAATAACAATTTTATGAAAATAATAATATTATAATTTTATAAAAATAATAAAATAATAATTTTATGAAAATAATAAAATAATAATTTTATGGAAATAATAATAAAATAATTTTATAAAAATAATAATAAAATAATAATTTTATAAAAATAATAATAAAATAATAATTTTATAAAAATAATAAAATAAAAATTTTATGAAAATAATAAAATTATAATTTTATAATAAATAATAAAATATTAATTGTATGAAAATAATAAAATTATAATTTTATGAAAATAATAAAATAATAATTTTATGAAAATAATAAAATAATAATTTTATGAAAATAATAAAATTATAATTTTATAAAAATAATAAAATAATAATTTTATAAAAATAATAAAATAATAACTTTATGAAAATAATCAAATAATAATTTTATAAAAAATAATAAAAGAATAATTTTATAAAAATAAAATAATAATATTATAAAAATAATAAAATAATAATTTTATAAAAATAATAATAAAATAATAATTTTATAAAAATAATAATAAAATAATAATTTTATAAAAATAATAAAATAATAACTTTATAAAAATAACAAAATAATAATTTTATAAAAATAATAAAATAATAATTTTATAAAAATAATAAAATAATAATTTTATAATTTTTTTGTTACATTTAATATTTAAAGTTCTAAAAAAAAATAATAAGATATATATGGATTTTTTTTTTGCCTATGAATTAGTTCTGAATTTTATTGCTTTTCCCCACTGTGCCATTAACAAAAATAATGCGTTTCATTTGGACATTTTTTGCCACAACTTTTATTTGCCTCTTTCTTTCCATAAATTTTTTTTTATTTGTTTATTTATTTTTTTCGTCTACTTTATTTGTCAAACAAGCTCGAACACACTCATTCATGTTAAAGAAATTTTTTTATTTTTCCCAACACGAGTATTTAAAATAAAATAAATTAAAAAAAAAATAAACATTTTGACAAAAAGTGCGTTTTCCACTGGCTGGTATGTGTAACTAAATATGTGAATACAGTTTTCCATGAAAGTACAGTTTTTTCCATATTTAATAGCAGGCAGGCATCGTTTTTGGGGCTTTTATATCTTTTGCTTGTACTCCCCCTTTTGGGTGTCGCTACCGTTACAAACAAATCCTGTCACTGCCATTTTCAGACAGCAATTGTGGTTAAAAACAAAATAATACAAATAAAAATTGCAGTAACGCAATGAAAAAATTTATATATTTTTTATCAAAAAAAAAATATATAAAAATTTTAAATAATAATTAATGAGTTTTTAATACATTTTCAATGCGTTCGTATTCATATACGATACTCTTCCTCCCTATTTACTTCTGATGTAAACTCATTTTTACATAAATCCAACAACGAATAAGTAATTAAAAGAAAAGCAAACAAAATGTAGTTATGCTTTATATTTATGGCTGCTGCAGTGTAATCTCAAAATTATTATTTACGGCACCAGCTTTTGCTGAGTAAATATTTTATGGTAACGTGATATCTTCATTAAAAATTTTTTAAATTAATAAAACTATTTGAAAAAGTTACAAAAACTTTAAAAGATTGGCTAAAAATTGTAATACCCACCATGATAAATAAGTTTCGACTTTGTTGCTTTAAATATTAAAGTTAAATATTTACAATTGTTGACACTAAAACAGCTGGACAGTTGTATGTAACTAACGTTCTAAGATTAACTATTGAAAACTATATGTAAATAAAAAATATATTATTTAAAGAAAGTAAAAATTCTCATCCATATTGCTTAAATAAAAATTACATTTTAATCTGTTGAAAATTTTTAAGCTCGGTAACGCAGTAGTTTTTAGCTATAACTAATTTTTTAAAAAGAAAACTTTTCTAATGCAACGAAACATATTTTAAATAATCACGTATGCAGTAAGCCATTTTACATACATTTTAATTTTTTTAAAAAATTTTTATTTTTGGTAACGCAGTTATTAATTTAATGTATTTGCTGAAAAACGTGCTGTTAAAAAAAAATTCTCTTGTACACAATCGTATCTGTATATATAAAACAATATTAGCGATTTATTTTTGCTTTGGAACTTTTAATTTTTGGTAACACAGCTGTTTTCTTTAATATATATGCATATATTAAGCAATATTATATTTGTATTACTAAAGTTTTCAATTTCATGTAACGCAATTGTTTTTAAAAAAATGCTGTCACTTTTAGTAACATTCATCTTTTAGATAAGATTATCTAAAAATAATTGGTTGTAATTAAATCGTTTAATTAGTTTTTTAGTAGAATTTTTAACTTTTAGTAACGCAGTTGTTTTTGAAAAGCATTTTATAAGAAAATTGAATGTAAAGTTTTATATTTTAAATAATTTTGTTTGCAGTAAACATTTGTTTAGATGTAATATTTGTAATTTTTGGTAACGCAGTAGTTTTGAGAATAAAATTTTCAAAAACTTCTTTTTTTATAAAATTTTCTACTTTTTATAAAAAAGCATTTACTTAGCTCGCGTCGCAATTACAATTGATTTTCAAAATTAAAAAATGTTCTATTAATCGCATTACTTCTATGAATGTTTCAAAATAAATAACTGAAAGCGTTTACACTGAAGATGATGTTACTGAAATGCTAAAATCAAGTTCAGTTGTATAGTGTAAACATTTTGTAGTTGAAGAGTTTATAGCAATGCCGGATGTACATAAATTGTTATAATGAAGGAATACAGAGAAAATCCGGTTGAAGCATTTTGCTAAAGAAACTTTTGTAACCTTCAACTAATTAGAAAAGATCTGTCCGCTTATAAGAGGTTTCACTGTTTATAATAACGCTATTAAAACTATTAAAATTAAATTGCATTTGTAAAATTATAAATGAAATGAATTTTATAAATTTTTGTGCCACTTGTAAGGTAACTTTTAGGTAACGCAGTTGTTGTCAGATAATAAAAACACACTAATTGTAATTAATTAATGTTGCCAAGGATATACCCAAAACAAAAACTTTTTATTTTATCGGTAATATAACAAATTTTCCCAGTAATTTTAATCGGCCCCAATTCCTAAGGCACATCTGCATTAGAGAAATAATATTTTCGGAAATCACAACATTATTAGTTTTAAGGATTCTTTTAATGGACTACTCCAAAGCACTCTGCTAGTCCTTAAGAAGAAAGAGCTATACATAATACTTGCTATAGGCTTTCAGTTCAAAACCTTACGGAAGACACAAAAAAAATAATACTATAAAATATAAAAAAAATATATTTAGAAAAATAATATTTAATTAAAATAATATTTAAATAAATTCTAAAAGACTTTTTTTCTTATTTACAGAATTTCCTTATGAAACACAGTCCTTAATTATCTTGTAATATTAAAGGTAAGTCGCAAATTTTAATATTATACTTATTTTACAATAACAAGACTAAAGACAATATTTAACCATAATTTTATTAATAAACAATATTCATTACCACTACTCTGACATAAGAAACATGTTGCAATATAACATTTTGAAACGGTTGTTCTGTTAATAAAGCCGCCCAAAAACATGAATATTAAAACATGGCTTTTGCAGTGAAAACATAAAAAATAATAAATTAAAAGCTAAAAAAATATTCGTATTAATAAAAATGATGTTGGTGGTTAATTAAAAAATGTTTCGAAAAATAATAAAAAATATATATATATGTATATAAAACTGCAATACACAAGAGCAGGCGAATACACGGCCAAAAAATATGATGTTAACAAATGCAGGGACGAGCAAATAAACATTAGGGCAAATCAAAGACCGGCTAGGAAAAATGGCAGTATATAGCGGACGCAAACTGCAGGCCGACCTTCCATACATTCGTATTAATTTTCATTTCATTGTTGCACCGATTAACAATTTTTGTAAAAAAAAATAATTTTTGTAATATATATATATATATATATTTTAATATTTTTTTTAATATTTAATATTTGTTTTATAAAAAAAAAATATTTTTTTTTAATATTTTGTTACCAATATGAGTTATTAAATTACTATTGAATTTGTTAAAAAAAATATATTAATTATACATTTTATATTATATATGAAATTTTATTTCAAAAAGTACATAAATTAAAAATTAATTTAAAACCATAAATATAAAAAAAATATTTAACCTCAAAATTAAAAAAAAAAAAATTAAAACATTTTTTAAATATATGAAATGAAATACTAAAATTTTTTTCAATATATTTAATTTTAATATATTTATAAATAATACAAATAATTTTATGTCTGTCTTAATCTGTAGTGATCAAATCATATTATATTATCATAATAATTGAACCAGCACATATAAATAATAATGCTTTAAATAAATCATGAGTTAATAAATGAAAAATTGCTAATTTATAAAATCCTATAGATAAAATACTTATTAATAATCCTAATTGACTTAAAGCAGATAAAGCAATAATTTTTTTTAAATCAAACTCAAAATTTACTCCTATTCCAGACATAAATATAGTTCTGTGTTATATAATGCTCAAGAAACTTAAAAACAATAATAATTAATTACATGTTTACAAATATAAAATCATATTTTTCTAAAAGGCAAGCTTTTTATCACAATAATTTAATAACAAAAAAAACTTAAATACAATTAAAAATATTAATTTTTAAAATTCTTTTTTAATAACTGGAAAAAAATTCATAATAAAAAATAATAAATATTTAATATATTTAATAATAAAAAATAATAATTTAATAATAAAAATAAAAATATATATATGCACATAAATATATATATATATATGTATACATATATATGTATATATTTTAACTTTAATAAGAGATATATATAAATAATAATATAATAAAAAGAATGTAAGTGACTTAAAAAAAAAATAATATGAAACGAAATAAAATAAAATTAATTATAAAACAAAATAACGAAATGAATGAAACGAAATAGAATAAAATTAATTATAAAACAAAATAATTAAATGAAAATCAACAAAATGAAATGAAATAAAAAATAAATTATATATTATATTAAAAAAATAATTAATAATTATTTCAAGAAAAAAAATTAATTGAACAAATACTGATAATAAGAAATATATATTTTTTAAAAAAAATATTATAAATTCAATAAAATAAAATAAGGAAAAAATTAAAAAAAACACGATTACGCAAAAAAATTTTTTTTTTTAAGAAAACGCCCGTTTTTTTTAATTTTTTAATAAATTTTCAATTAAATGAAAACATATTAAATCATTGGATAAACCTAAAAAAAAAACACAATAAATATATTTAGATTAAATTAAAAAGGAGAAAAAATAATTAAACGCATTTGATTTCAAAGGGGAGAGCACAAGAATTTTCAAAACACTCGCCTTCAATGATACGTCAACCGGGGCATCTGTGTGATATAATTGTTTATTTGCAATTGCTAATTTAATAATCTTTTTCAATTTAAATTCTTCTAATTGTTTTCAACTCAGAGGATTTTTTTTTATAAAAAAAAAGGTATATATATATAAAAGTATATAAAATAAATATATTTTTTTCAATATTTCGCTACTTCCGGGTGTGGCCTCTTTACGAAAAATTATAATTATTTGGAATAAAAAAAAATAAATATAATATTAAAATAAAAAAAAAACAACTTGAAGTACTTACCATCAGAAAAATTTTTAATAATTGTTTATTTTAAATTAAAAACGAAAATTTTATATGTAACAATTTTTATGTTTAACCCTACTGTTTGAGAGCAAAAAATTTATTCCCAAAAACGGAAACGGAAAAAAACGGAATGCAGCAGAGCAAAAATTAAACTCATCTGAAACAAGTTGAAAAAATGTTAATGGAAAACCTCAACACAATAAAAAAAGTGAGCAACAAATCATTGTAGATGTATTTGTGTATGTAAGCATAAAAGCATATTAAATATTGAATTGATTAACCTTTTATTCTGGGTGGTAGAATGTGCCTAAGGGAACCTTCTGACGCCTGCATTGCATAATTAGATTATAAATTCTCGAATTATGCATTTGCGAATACTTTCATGGCAGTGTATATCAAATTTTATTAAAAAATGTTGCAATAATTTAATACAATAGCAAACAAAAAATTATTTCAATGGGGAAAATTTTAATTTAGTATAACAGTATTATTTAAAACTGTTCTAAAATTATAACAGTTTACGGAAGTAAACAATTAAACTCAAAGTTAAAACCGAGCTAAAAAATTTCGGATGACTGGCGTTAATTTCAGTATAACAGTTATAACCAAAACTGTTCTAAAATTATAACCGCTTCAGAAAGTAAATAATGAATAGAAAAAATTGCAATTAAATCTAGAATTTTGTAGCATAAATAAAGTGAGCAAAAAAGCAAAAACAACTTTCATAGTGAGATTAATCATTTGGAGTTGCCATACTTCCCACTGTGTTCTGATAATAAGAAATACAATAAATAGTTCAACTAAATTTATATTTTGACTTGATTTGTATTAAAAAGGTGGAATAAAATTTCTATAATATTCAATATAAAAGCAGATAATTTGAAAAGTATTCTTGAGTAAGTAGTCATTATCTAATAGTTGATGATAATGGCAGCACCATTTAAAAACAGAGAATAAAATTATTTTGCATAGAGAAACTGTGCTAAACAAAATCTATTTAGTTGATATCAGTTAATCGTTCGTTCTTTTATTTCATGCACTTCTAACCAACTCCAAAGGTAATAATGGATATTAGTTGTATAACAGTTCATTTTAATACTTATGCTTTTTCTATGATCCATAATTAGAATCAAAATTAAATTACATTTAATTGTATATAAAGTCTGAAAACTACATATTTTGTGCTTGAGGTGCATCAATAGGATTCTTTTAGGTAAAATTTTGGGATATTATATTATTTTATTTGTAGTAATATATAAAAATTGAATGATGCCGTATTACTAGTAGCATTCACAAATAATTGCTTTTGGAAATTTTTAGAATACTGGATATATAAACTGCCTTTTAATTCTAATAAAGCGCCTATACGTGTGTGAAGTATAACAGTTACTTAAAAAAATATTATTTTGAGTTTTAAGTAAATTTTTGTTTGAAAACCTAAATAGCAATATGTCATTAGTATAACAGTTTCTCTTCAGTGTAATGCCTATCATAATATGTTTTACATTATTTTTAAACTGTAATAAATAGTTTCCTTAAAACATTTTTGAACTGCATATAATATTATTTTATACAATATTTTGTTATTAAGATTTTACAGAGGTGTATTTTATGGCATTTAAGTCAGTGCAAACATACTTTTTCACTCTAAAGTAGTCTAAAGGAAATTGTTCTTTGATAGCTTAAATCGCATTATGTTATGAATATAACAGTTTCGCTCTCAGTTTTATAGTATGTAATGTAATATATAATTTCTTTTAGAAATTTCAAACATTGCATATAATAGTGTTATAGAACTGTTATACATGTACATATGTTTTATGGCAAGTTTCTTTTGCAAATTTCATTGTATGAATATATTAGAGAACTTTATAAGGGTTATAAAACTGTTATATATGTTTCTCTGTATAACAGTCGAGTCTGTTAAAGCTTACCTTTGCACATCAAAGTGGTTTATACCTATTGTAGAGTAACCACATTTCCCCTAAACCAAAATTTCTCTACATATAAATTAATGCAATATTATTCAAACACAAAATGCTCCGAGTAAAATTCACACACCTATCGAACAGTTCCGTTGGCTGGTAATTAGCCACCTTTATATAAAATAAAAACTGCAGCAGCAACAATAAAAAAAAAAATACTAAAACATGACAACAAGCGTGGTGAGAAAAATGATGAAGCTGATGTTTTTGGCTGTGCGCTTCATTTAGCCCAACCTGAGCCTTTTACACTCGCCAGTTTGAGTTACACAATGCCCACTGTTGTGTGTCAATCCTTTTTTTTATTTATTCCCAGTTAATGCCACAAAATGATGCACAGTTGCAATAATGCATTGTCAACTGCAGCACACACATTTCAAATTGGAATTTTCCATACATTCGTTTGGGGAATCTTCCTGTTTCACCCATTTCGAAAATTCTTTTTTTTTTTGTTGTTGTTTGTTGTGCGAAAAAAAAAACAGACTAAAAAATGGAAATTAACTGGAGTTGTAGCTTTTTATATAGAAAATATTCTGGCCAACAACTTTTAGTCATCATTATGGTTTCATACAAAAAACTAAGTTTTTTTTGTTTAATTTTTTTGGACTGAAGACAAGAAAAAAATGTTAAAACTAAACAAAAAACAAAAAACAAAATTTTGCAAAGCAACAATTTGGGCAGCTGAGCAAAGGAATCTAAAAAAAAAAGACAGGAAATGTAAAGTGCAATTAAACAACTAAACAACAAGTGAGTACAATGAAAAAAATCATAAATTTTATTTTCCCATAGAAGAAAGTGCAAGCAAATGTGTGACAAGAAAATTGCCTCAATGAACATTTTTGTTAGATCACTTATTAGCAAAACCCTTAAAAACTATGAAAACATATGAAAATGTAAAAAAAGAAACAATTAAACTGTTATAAAAAAGTGCATGTCAAAAGAAGAGTGCATTTTAGAATGAGTGAAAGTGTTTGCCGGTGTTGCTCACCATAACAAAAGGCGGTTCGACTGATAATGTTTTTTTTTTCTTTTGCTCTATAATGCATATTATTATAATTTCTATGCATGTATGCGTAATAATGCGTAGTTTATTTGAAACCATTTCCTATTCCTGGCGGCCATATTTTATTTATTTTTTTCTTTCCTGCTTTTTATTCAAATGCGGTTAAATTTTTTTCCCTTAATGTTTTTGTTTTTATTTGCTAGTGCTTTGATTAACTGAAATTTAGTTTAGAAATATCCGTTAGTGTTGCAACATTAATTTGTTTTATTAAAAAAAAAAAAAAATAAAACTAACAAAATTTTTAGACTAAAATATGAAAAAAACCAAAAAATGTAGAGAACTTTTCTGATAAAAACTAAATTAAAAAAAAATGCTACAAAAAGCAAAAATATATCTTTCAGCAGAATCGAAATATAATCACACAAAAATTAAAGCAGGTAAAATATTTAAAAAAATTGAAAAACAAAAAATAATTAAAAGAAAAAAAGTTTAATATGCAACAAAATTTGAACCCTAACGATATATGTTTATACGAACTGTGATTAACGCTTTAAGAGCCTTTATTATTTCAAAAAATATTTCCTTTCATTATAAAAAAAATATTAAAGTTGTAAAAATTAATTATAAATAAATTATATATTGTATTATATATAAATTAATTATAAATAATGTTAAAAAATAATATATAAAGACTAAATTTAAATATCGATGGAATTGAAAAGGGGAAAAATTATATGAAATACGAAATTTATTTTATAAAAAAATATTTTATATATAAAATTAATACATGATTTAAAACTGTTGAAAGTGATGTCGGTTGTATAAGTTCCGAGGCTGTTCTTGGGCGAGCACATTCTCAACGTTTACTTTTTAGCCTTCAAGATGTTACTAAGTGCACTTCTGCTCTATAGAAGAGACTTTAGAGAAGTAAAATCGGCCGATTTTTATTTATTTCTAAAAGTTGATAATGACCATGTAGCGCCATTTCGTCAGAGCCCCACATTATGGAATAAATTATGGCAGATTTTGCTGTGAAGTGCTCTGGAGATGATCAAGGAAGCACATCAATTATCAAAGTGTGGGTGCGCGTTCGCATTTTGTCGGCTACACGCACAAGTTGTTGACTCTGTTTGATGAAAATTAAAAACACAAAATGTATATTTTAATTTGACGTGTAATTATTTGATGGTCTCCCAGTGCAATTGACAAACAAAACGCCACTTCTTTTTTAATTTATGGCAACATGTTTCCAGGCTAACGCTGTCCAGTGAGTGCTGATGTACAAGTTTATTTGTACGTCTGCCGCATTAAGATATGAAAACAGCGGTTCCACTTTTAAATGTGCTCATTTTGGTTAAAAATTTAAAAAAAAATCCTTAAATTAAATGCAAAAATAGAGTGTTTAAAAACAACTTAAGAAATCAGCTACACCTACTACAAACTGTTATAATTTTAAAACACCTTTTCCATTTTGATAATTAAAAAAAAGTAAAATTTTTAAAACGAAGTTATTTAGTGTTTAATAAATTGCCTAGTATGCAGTTTTAATCTTATTAGCAGTAAAACCTGCCATTGGAACACCCGCTTTAGGATTTTTTTAGTTTTCAACCAAAAATTTGAATTTACATTAGAATTTACATATTTTTTTTTTTTAAACTAACTTAAAAGGGTCTAGACAGGAATCGAATTCGTAACCTTAGAGTTTAGTAGGATGCGCATCATTCATTCGCATGCGGAAACGATTTTATGCGCAAAAAAATTCTTGAAATGTTTATATAAAAGAATTAACGCGTTTTTACGCCGCTAATTGGTTTGATAAGAAGGCGAAGCAAACCGCTGTACAATTTTCCATACATTCATATTGATTTTCATTCCATTGCTTTCATTGGAAAAATTTTTTTTTCTATAAAAAATGCAATTTTTTATTTAATTTTATAAAAAACATATAGATGACTTCAAGTCATCGAAATAATGATCAAACAATATTTGATATATAGAATTCATAAGTTCATTACATGGCCATACTTGGCATGAGGAGATATCATACCCAAATATGTCAAACATCAGCATACAAGCAAACTCTGTATGGTGACTTTCACGGTAGCATTTCAATAAACTCTCTTAAGAAAGCGAGAACAAATAAAATTAGTCCGGTGTTTGAAAAACTTGCTATTACACGAGTATGATGGTTTGAAAACCATACAACTAAGTCCGCTCCATCACGATGTATGCTGCTATGTCACCATACCATGTGCGCATACCAAGTATGATAGTATAATAGCCTTTTCCCACTTGTCAGGGAAATCCCCTTTTTCTGTTTTAAGTCATGCGGCGCCAAACCGGGCATCAGCGTAAATAATTTGTCTAAAATTAATTTGTAGCAGATTCGCTTTAATTTTACCCAGCATAATTTACATGTCAATTAAAAATGTTGAAATATTCAAAACTGTTATACAATAGTGCCTACATTTTATGAGGCCAACTTTCTACTAATATTATTTTTTTAATATTCGGTTTGGCGGTTTTAAATTATTAACAAACGATTTGCTTCTCTTTAGAGAAAATTAAATTACTTACTTGCCACAATATATGGAATGAATTCAATGCCATTTTATAACACATATTGCTTGCTTTGCCCTAATTTCCGTTGCAGACAAAATTAGAATTTCTAGGCAAACGCAATTTGAACAAACCGCTCAAGAAAAAACAAATTAAGAAACAAAAACTCCTTTAAAGATCCTTTTTAAAGTTCATTGGCGTTTTTGGCGGGAATTTCGTTTAGATGACGTTGTCGTGTATTTTGTTTGAGTTTTTTCATTTTATTTTTTTATTTTTTACTTTTGCGTCTATTTACAACAATGTTACCATGGTTTCTATTTTTTTTTATTTCACTAAATATGACTACGACTGTATGTATATGTGTGTGTGTGTGTGTCTGGATATGTGTGTGAAGTTTAGTCTTTTTCCACTCCTGCTTTATTTGCAACTTGTAGTTGTTTTGATATTTTGCGCCACATTTCTGTGTCGGCAAAATTGTACTGTCTTGAATGAAAGTCAAAGTAAAAAAGCTAAAACTTCAAATGAAAATAAAAAAAAAAAATTATAAAAACAGCAAAATAATAACAAAAATATAAAAATACAAAAAAAAAAAGCACAAAATTTAAACGCCAACACCGACATTCTAAAACGTGGAAATGGAAAATAAACACAAGCCCCTTCACAAGAATTCTTTTCTCTTTTTGCTCTACTGTACGTTCAAATACTTTTGTTGTTCATATTTTAAAACTACTATCTCGTATGCAGTTGGGAAAATATTCATACTGCGGTGTGTGAGTATGTGTAGTGTGCTTTTTTGAATGGCGAATGGCGCAATAGTAGGACGTGTGTGCACACGTACTATGAAATCAGTATCTGCTGACAGTGTTTGTGTATAAAAGGAAAACTAGAGCCAATAAGTCTAAAAAGGCATTAACATGCATGTAAGCAACAGCCAAATCGACAAACTGACATCATCGGTTTACGTTGCTTTGTTTTTTGTATTTTTTTTTTTTTTTTGTTTTCCTTCGTTATATTTTTTTAATTGCCACGCTGTTATGTTTTTCGAGCTGCAACTGATAAGCTTTCCACCCCGTTGACAGAGTCCTGAAAAAACGAAAATTTTCTCAAAATATATAGAGAAAGTGATGCACTTCAGCCAACGATTCGAATGAGATGAATATGAATTAAAAATTATGTATAACAGTTACCCAGCATCATGAAATTGTTCACCATAAGATACACAGGGTGGCTCACCAATTGACGGCGGCAACCAATAGCCGACTCAGCTTGCCGGCTTCGTTACTTCGCAGTTTCAAATATAAAAGCTCATGCTCACCAGTAGTTTTTAGTATTTTAAATAATTAAAAGTCCATTTTTTTACTTCACCGGATTATAAGGTCTTATTAAGAATTCGAACTATCTATTTCGCTGATTCCTATGCAAAAGAATTTTTTTTTTTAAACCAAAACTTTGCAGCATATGCTTCCAGCAGGATGGAGCAATTGCACATATAACCACATTTCTTATGGCATAACTTGAACAAAAACTTCCAAAGCCATAAGTAACGAGCAACTCTGCTTTACGCTGCCGCCGTTGATCAGCCTTTTCTATGGCTTTATATCAAGCAAGAGATATACAACATATACAGTTCATTAAAAGATTTACGGCCTATTGTTTTTAATAACTACTAGTATAATAAAGTTAAATTTCCTCTACAATAAAAAAAAAATGAAATATTTTATAAAAAAAAAAACCTTTAAGGAATTTCTTTTTGCATACTGCGCATGCGGACTTTGTTGCTAGAAATCCACTCGCGCAGCTTCCGTATAAAATTTACCCTTTCTCTGTGTTTCAAATTTAAATCAGTTCCTCTTGTCGAAACAGCCGATAGTTGCATCACTGTTATCGGCAATGCGATTCTCTAACTTTTAACGATTTCAAAATGGCAAAAATTAACGACAATTATATTCGGTTGGACTAACGATTTTCCAGTTTCATAAATTATAGTTAAAAATATCAGTATACCTCTCCACAAAAAGGAAAATCAAAAACTGGATCCGTATAAATTGCGCTGTGAGGGAACTTGAAGAGAGGAAAAGTAATGAAGAATTATATATGAAGTACATACATATGTATGTTTGATGGAAGCCTACACCACGTTACTGTCAACACCGACTATAGGTGTACCCCTGTTCCAGAGGAGGTTGGAATTTCTATCCGAATGAAAATATTCCCTTGTGTCTATGGAAAGGCAAAAGCACCTAGAATACTACTTGGTTGAGCACGTTCTGGCCCTATAGCCAGCATCCGCGCTGTACTATTAACCCAATAGTATTCCCCAAGCGACCATTTTGGTGTCAAACCGCAGCATGGATACACCAACCGCTACTGGACAACATCCCTAGATATACTTACGTTGACAAGCTTAATCAAGTCTATCAGTAACTTTAGGTTCAAAATCATACATAAAACCGTCATGACATATCCAATGTTAGCAACTGGTGCCCCCAGCAACAGTATACAGCTACTACTAGCGTTTAATATATCCCAAGAGGATATCTGCAGAATATTTTATCCCGACCAATAAGGTAATGTTAGGAGACCCATCCTAGATGTTTTCCAAATCTTGTAAGCATATCCTGTCCCATGTTAGATCAAAAAAGTTTTTTTGGGATATTCAACTAAAGGACATGGTCTAGCAACAGTGAAAACCCAACCCCAATTAGCTCAACATCAAGGTGGGCCTATCACCTACATGTATCCAATAGCGCATTTCTGGTGAAGAGGGAGATATATGTCGCAGTGTAATAAGAATATTGCTTTTGGCTGCCAAAGTTTCGGCTAGAATCCGTGATCTTGGATATCGCTAAATACGTTGGCATAAATATCATGTATTAACTTCACTTGGATAAAGGGCCATGGAAATACATACGATAATTTAGATACAGATGAAATGACAAAAACAACAATCTCACTTTGGCATACCGACATTCTGTGTTAGTGGACACTCAGCAGCAATATTCCAATCCGCCTCTATTACAGAATATTGTGATCTAATCTAGAGTTTAGGAAAAGCCAGTTAGATCAGTTTTTTTGATGCGTAACATTCTTGCTATAATCACTGAGCCCTGAGGGATTGGCCTTTCCCTCAGTGAGTATTCACCCAGTGGATGCATAAGTAGAGGATCAAAGTTTTAATTTTTTGACGGCTTATCCGAATTATTAGACATAGAAATCCGAAAGCTGAATAATTTTATTAGGATGAGCGTGCGGTTTAGATACAGGGGCCAGCTAAGCCGCTACATTGGCTATCAAGACTCGCAAATTTTTTTTTTACTTGCTAACACTTCACTACTCTGTCACTTTATCTCGTATCCTATTTCCAGCTGTTTCAAGAGATATCTGTCTTTATCTCTTACTTTCCTTATCAAGGGGACTAGGATGTTGAAACCCAGCGCTGGCTTTTTTCTACATACTTCAATTTAACCTAAATAGGCTGAAATTTATACAGTAGTACTTTTTTAAAAAATAATAATGTGGTCGATTTTGAGCGGAATGCTTTCAGACTACGAAGTTGGTCCTGTAAGCACATTTGCCTGGAATAGGTAGTTATAGTTTGTTGCCTGGTAATGTATGCTGCTCTTTGACCCTACTTTGGGAAGACCTTGCACTTTGGAAGAGAATTAGTATAACACTTATCGATGCAATTTAATCTTTAGTACTTATTCTGCTACTGATTACCCGTTTACACATGCTAAAAAATTTAATTTCCGTTTCTAGTCGGCGGCTGGGGGAAGCGATTTATTTGCAATATACTTGTGAGTTGGTCAGGGTATTCGAATAGAAATGGAACAGGATATCTGCTTAATAAAATGCCACACAAACTACCAGATACGAGTAAACGGACTAAGCGACTAGACAAGGTGGTCTAGGGTGAATGCACGCCTCATTATACATGTATACACATTTCAGCGTAATGAATTCTAACCAACTGGTATATAGAGCAAAGACAAAAGCAGGACGTGAAGTGGCTTGATAGATTTGCTTTTTTTTAATACTTTGCGTATGTAGTTTAAGTATGCAAGTGTGCGAGTTCGTGTGTGTGTGGGTGTGGGTGTGGGTGTGTGCGTGTACAGCAGGAGTTTTATACTCACTGCACATGTCAAGTGGAAAAATGGTCTTTATGTGATTTTGTTGCTGTTGGGATGCAGCAGCAACACCAGCTGCCGAGCAGCAACATTATTGTTAATCTCTTTAAATTTTATAGCCATATATAAACTACACACTCAAGAATTATATTATGATGACTGAGTAAATCACCCTTTCCCAGCAACACTAGCAACAACAGCAGCGCCAGCAATAACAATAACAATTGCAGCGGTTGAAAAAGCAGCAACAACAAATTAAGTAGTTACTATGTTAAAATTTGAAACCAAAGGAACCGGAAAGAAGTGACGCAGGAGGCGAACATCCACAGTCGAAATCTCACTTCCATGCTTCTTGCATATAACAGATAAATAGATACAAATATATTTATTTAACACATGTATCCGTACTTTACATGTATGCACGTACATACATGCAAATAATTTTATGTATCAGTGAAGATTTTTTTCATGCTCGAATGACAGGTGCACTTTTTATTTACTCCATATCATTTCCGTTTCTATTTGTATGCATGTACAAACATTTTTGTATGAGTGTGGGTGTGTGTGTGTTAGTGTAAAAAAGCATCAAATACTTGCATACTCTTCTTATTTGATTTTATTTCAATATATTCGAAGGTTTTTAGTTCTTTTTGTGATTTTATAAATTTTAAATACGAGTACGTGTGTACTCGTGTAAATTTGTCGTGTAAATTTTCGATGATTAATGAAAATTCATTTCCTTTGATGTTACATTTTATAACTTGGCACAATAATAATGATGGTGCTTGGAACGATATTTTCCATGTTGCTATAAAATTGAATTTCATATGGTGCAGCAAAAATTGATTATTCAAAAGGAAACTGGATAATAATAAGATATAAATTTAAAGTTATTAACTACGTGCTTGTAATGAAGATAGTTGGTTTTGAAAAAGATTCACACGAACACACAAACCCACTATTGTACTTTAATTAGTATTCATACAGCTTTCTAATTATATAGCTGGCTGAAGAAACCTGATTTCGTTAAATCTCCAAGTTACACATGCGCAAGGTTTATACATATTCTTGTTTGTATTAGAAATTTCAAGAGGAAGGAATACGTTATCAGTACCTTTTTTAGGTATGTATATGACAAAGAGTGGATGCAGATGCTTTCTAGACTAAGTTGACACTATTTCCTTTTTTCTTTTATGCTTAGGAAAGCACGTATCTACTTGCAGCACAAATGCTAATTGTAATGCTAGCATTTCATTACTTGCTTTCAGATGAAATTAAGGGGAAAAGGCAGGCAATATATCCCTGATAAGGTGTATACCGGGACTGGTATTATGATTTGTTCCGAAGGTCAATTTGTGTAGTTCAGTTAATGAGTTGACATTGGAAGAGTGAAGCAGATAGAGAATAGAGTAGCCAAACCAAGCGTTTCGCTACGGAGGTACCGTAATAATTAGCTAAAACTAGTGCCGTATAGGACTCCACGCAAGACGCTCATTTGTCTTACAGGGTGATAGGATATAACTAAAATATCCTGAGGTGGCAATTGGTAAAGTTAACTTTACATACTAAGCAGTATCTTTAGGATGATACTACAGCACATAATACCTCCGTAATACCAGCCTTGTCCAATATGAACGATAAAACCACAAATCCTCAAATCTTTAATGAGAATAAAGAGATATTGAGAACAGTTCTTCCGAGGTATTTATGGATGATAATAGAGAAAGTTGGTAGTATCAGTGCACTGAAAGAAATGAAACCCATTAGTTGGTTTTCACTGATTATAAATCGTCAGGGATGCGCCGATTCCGATTTTAGACTGAAAATGTTTTTGCTGCTGCCTTAAGCACTGATATCCGATTGTAGCTTGACCTTGAAAAAAATATAAATATTTTATAGTTTTATGATATAATATTAGATGGTAAGAAAACTAGTGACGTGTCCTCTAATATTTGCAGTAGGAAAAATTGCGGAATTAATAGAAATGTCATGAACACCCTGGCATGTGACCGGAAAGCTCTCTTTTCCGCTTAGTGTGAGCAGGCTGTGGTGAAAATGCATTCATTTGTAATGAGTTACAGGAAACCCATTTTTTAAAAGAACAAGCCGTAACATTAAATTACTGATTGGATCTGAGACCGTCAGTGTGGGAAGGTGGAAATCAAAATTTTTGACTTTATCATTCATCTTATAAACCGTTTTCTAGTTCCAGTAATGTGTATAATATTTTTGTTTTAAAGGACCCGACAACTTAACTGCTGAAATTAACGTATCTTTTCATATACAGAGTCCTGCAAAACAAAGTTGAATTTTGGGAGTTAATAAAATAATAATAAGCAAATATTTACATACAATTTTTTTTTATTTAATGGATTGAAGTTAATCGAATAACTTTATTTGTATGATCAGTAGCTATTACAGCTTTTACTATATCATTAACTGATCGAAAATGAAATACTTCATGTTTGGCCCAGCAGGGTAAGGACATCCAATTTTATATCATATTTTATATTGTATATACTCGTACGATTTATCAAATATGGGCTGTCTAATACAAAAGTGTGACCGATAGAGTGCTTCACAAGGGCCGAAAAATACTTCACTTTTGTGAGCTTAAACGCGTAACTGTCATCGCTGATAGCAACTTCAAACGTTCTATTTTTATTTACGGCATAGGTTTTGCCTATCATTTGCCTACAATGAAAAACTTCCACCCCTCGATCTGACTAACAGAAATGTTCGAACCACAGGTCATTAGAGATTTGAATGTTTTTTCCTGATATTATTCTCATGTTCATTCACTTGATAGTTAATGGAATGCAAGAAATGCTTTTGTCAGTTTTTGCCACACATGCCGTGGCAGGGAAAGAAATAATTTAAATAAATACTTCTGTATATACATATACACATATTTATGTACATGTACATACATATGCATTTATTTTCATACAAACACACCCGTATATACATAAATACATACATAGATGAAATAATGTGGTCGTAGCTGTGTACGGCTTTTCCCGGCAAAAATCCTGATACACATAATGAAATTCCCGTTTGCTTTTGCTATAGCGAGAACGAATTTAAACTTAACTCGTTAATATTTCAGTACAGAAAAACTTACATAAGTATATCATACATACTTATGGATATGTACATATGTATGTATGCCTTTATATTCACTCATACAGTGTATCTGCATACATATGTATCTAGTACGTACATACTACTTATGCATACATAGATATGTATGTATGCACATAGATATGCACATGTGGATATTTTCTAACTGATTAACTATTATCAAAATCGCCTTTTGACATTAAACAAAACCCCAGGAGCAGCAAAATCAACAAACAACCTTTTCAATACATTTGCATACATACACACATCCACATAACGAACAATTTCTACACCCACATGTCGAAACCCAATAAACTTTCCCAACGTACGTACATACATACCGACATATGTACACATGTGCATATGTGCATGTGTGTATATACATACATAGATATGTGCGATGAACATACGAACACATATCCATATGTATGCACGTACATATGTATGCATGGATATGTGAATGGATGTAAATATTTTCATACCAACTGCTCTACAAACTAACAAACATTTTTTAACTTCAAACAAAATGTTTGAGGAAAAAGGAAATTTGACAACACAGCATAAAAATTAAATGAATACAAAAGCAACAACAACGACACCACCATCATCATCGATAGCAGCAACATCATCAGACCAACAATCATCCATAAATGTACCAACACAAAATGAGAATGAAATGAAATAATGAAGCAACAACAATTGCAAAAGTGTTTGATATGAAATAAGTATGTACGCACACATATCTATGGATGTATGTATGTATGTATGTACATATTATTATATGTATCTAGATTAGAATGGCCACAAAAAGCTTTAAACACTATGAAAATTAAACTTAAAACACAAACACATCCAAACTATATTAACGATAAAAATCGAATTGATATTTTGGATTTCGACAGGAGTGTACATATAAGCAACAACAATTATTTTTATAGGTTTATGTAAATATGTTTGTGCAGGTACATATGTGTTAGCACATCTGTGTATATGCCAGCCCAAACATAAATATGTGTTTACATACATATAAATTATATGTAGATATATAAGTAGGCATATGTTTGTATGTATGGCTGAATGTAAGTTACTTCATGCAATATTATTTCTTATATCTGTTATTCCACTCATAAGAAAGCTTACAAACACTACTGTGCACAATGAGATGATGTGCCAAAGAGTAAATACAACAATTTTTGAGAAGATGTAAACAAACCTAAACAATATACAAATGCAAAGAAATTCTGTTGTTTTTAGAGCATCTCGACCATACAAAAACAATTGAAGAGAATAGAAATAAAAAGTGTTGCCAATATTTAGAAAATTAAAAAGGGTGCAAATATATAAGAGAAAGCAAAGCATTAATCAGCTAAAATTAGTAACATTTATTTTTAGTATAGATAAAAGTCGCTTGAAAACAAAGTTTACATTTTGTCGTTTATAATATAAAAAAATCGTTTATATATAAAATATTTTTTAGCCAATGGGCTTAGCAGCCGCTGCTTCCACCGATAATATAATTATATTTACATAATTGTTATATTAGGCCCTGATTACCATAGTCATAGACAATCGTATGATTTGTAAAAATGGTTTGTATGCTACCACATTCGGGTTCTGTAAATAAAAGATTTTGTTTCATTAACGAATTGTATAAAAAATCAATATAATATATATATATATATATATATATATATATATATATATATATATATATATATATATAAATAAAAGTTATTTAAATTAATAATATTTAATTATAAAAATAAATATTTTTATAAAAATTTTGGCAATTATGTAAAAAATTTTAATAAAAATTATCACCATTAAATATTTATTAAATAAATTAATAAATTTATATTAATATATTATATTATTATCTTTGACGATTTTTAATAGTAAAAAAAGGAAGAAAGTTATCATATTCATCAATATAAATGGCATATAATTCACCATCTTTGGCTAACAAAAACCACAGAAATTTGTTCAGACTACATTCGAAGAATGCCTTCTATACGCCTATGTATTTTATATGCTTTGCTTTGTAACTTGATACAAGACATTACAGTGAATATGGTAGGAATGCTTCAAGGGCGTTAAAACGGTATTGTACTTCTATCAATCCATTAAAGCTTTATCGCACTCCAAATATCACGTCATGTGCTGCCATAATATATGTAAAAAAAGATTGTTTATCGCAAGCGTTTAGTACTATTGTAATTTACATAAAAAAAAAACCTTAATTGGCAACATTTTGCTTTCATATTGGGACCATGTATGCAATTGAGAGTGAGTGAACTCTTTTTCTTCTTTTTATAGATTTGCCAAAACAATTTTAGAGGCTATTACTTTGCTTAGAGAGCATTAATACTGGGGTATTATTAGCCAAAAAAAATTGAGCACAAATGCACGAAACTAAAATTGAGAATGAGCATTATTACTTAAAATTTAGAGAAGAGTTGTTTAGTATTAGAGAATGTGCTCCCACGCATACAATAACGCGCCAAAAATTCAATATTGCTTTTTGTAAAACTAAAAAAAAGTGAAAGAAATACAAAAATCGGCAAAATGAGTTTGAGGTACATTTTTTTTTGTTAGTTTTATTGCTGTTGTTGTTTTTTATTTGCTTTTTTTTGCTTTTTGCACTATATTACTGTGCATTCATATCTAATAGGGACTAGTGTTTGTGTATTCACCCATAGATAATAACGCATACAAAAGCTGTTAAACTTTTGTGCAAAAAAAAAGAAAAAAATTATTTTAAAAAGGAATAGCAAGAATATTAAACAATATAAAGCAACATTCTAACCAACAAAATAATATTAACAGAGTAGATAATATTTACTCGATCACTTTTCTGCTAGTGAAGTGTATGTTTGTACAATGTTTATTAAAGTGAATGTGTTTAGCATTCGTGTAATTTATTGATTGTATTATTTGGTATGATTTTTTCGCCATTTTTTTATATATGTATGGATATATTTGCTCTTATTGTTCTATTATACGGGGTACTTTAGATGCTCTTACATATGTACGTATGCATGTGTGTATGTGCGGATGTACTGCAATCTGGAAGTGGTCAGAAGTAAGTAGCTTTTCATGTGCATGTATATAATAAATATATATATGGATGTATACGTATGAATATACATATCTACGTATGTATTTGTAAGTAAGACTTTATGTATGAATACGTTTGCAGGTGAGTATGGACTAAAACGCTTTTTACTGTTCTGATGTTGAAAGTTTTTTCTTTATCCATGTAAGAATTACGAGGAGGGTTCCATAATAACTACAATGTCGCAAAAAAAGCTTTCAAATGCCTCGGCTAATTTTAAAGGGAATTTTTCATTATCAAACCCAAAAGTAGCATTTGAAAATAAGATATACATACATATATATATGTATGTCTGCTGGAAAAGCATGATAGTTGTATTAAAAGGTTATCTGTGTGACAGTTTTTTTTTAAGCCGTATGACTATGCAATCAGAGTTGTATTGGGTTTAAACAGCTGAGCGAAAATTTTGTTTGCCCCATATTTTTATTATAGTGTGACATCTTCAGTATTTGTTTGGATTAATGAAGTTAAATTAATACAGTAGTCTTAATACTAAAATAAAGATAACAAACACGTAACTTCAATATACTGCTGTCCTAGAAACTCGAGGACTATGCAAAAAAAAAACAGACAATTATCGGAAAGAAAATGTATTGTATCACATTTAACTGGGATTAGAAATATGTACAACAAATCGTAATATTAACAGCTTTTCAAAAAAAATTGATATACATTGACTTTTAAATAATTGAATCAGTATTAAAATATCGTTTGAACACAGAAGCCACAATAGGAGAGGAAAAAGCTTCTGCTCTACACGGCCATTTTGATGCGAATTTTTAAAATCGTTTGGAATCACATCAGATTTTTAAGTGACGGAATCGTACTACTGTATAGGGTAGTGAAGCGATACTTTACATTGATCATTGCGTAAATACACAAGCTCACAAGCCCATTGGTGACAGTAACCTTGCCAATCCCAAGTGTTCGCTAAAGCATTTATAATTTAAAGAAGTTTGAATTGAATAAGTTTTCTATTTAGTACAATGCAATGTCCTCTGTTGGAATCAGAGAATTTGTTATCGTAGTCTGTGTTTTTAAGAAGAAATGGTTCTTCCTGCTTACGGATAATCAATTTTCCTAATTGCGTCACAATAAATTAGGTCCTAGTGCAGCCATACATGAAGAGAATTCATCCCGAGCAGTTTAGCTGATAACATACAAAGTGATTATCTTTCCAGAAATGCATTGCTTGGTAAGAATCAATTTAGCTTTGCAATAAAGCTTTAGTGTCGCTCATAATATTGTGCAATACTGCGCGGGCATAACAATCACAAACGGCCGTACCTAACAGGCGCTCTTAAATTGAAAGCATTTTAATAAGGTGGAAATGTCCCGAAAGCCTAAAGTTAAACTGCCAAAATGGTTCTGATATAATTTTTATTAATTGAAAGCCTTAGACGCCCACATCCAGCCAAATTCGTATTGCTCTTGCTGATCCATAGATGTAGCTTATGATTGCGCTAGACAGATGAGCTATGATGAATACATTGTTGAGTCTTTTACGGAATAGGAAATGGAAATTATAAGTTGTTCTCCGGATTTTAGAAAACGATTGAAATCTTGGACTGGTTCGATGCTCATCTGGCAACTATTTCTTGTAAGTTTTATAAGCAATAGGCGATTGGATAGTTTAGGACACTTTTGCGAGGCTCTTACAATTTTTAGACCATATCACTACATATACTTGCAAATGCCTACTTATAACTGGTATAACTGAGCCAAGGTCATACGTTGTGACCTGCTATAGCCCTGGAAATGCAGGAAGAAATTGTATGTGGACTTTTTTTTAATTGCCAAGCAAGCCCAGTCTGTATTCTTACTGAGAATCTTAGAAACGAAAATATTGTCAAGCTGTGTGAAAGAAGCTTTTAAGAAAAGATTAAGAAATGGATCTATGGACTTTAGAGATACAAACATTGCCAATTAGAAAGTATACAATTTTCACATTATGCAGAGTTGGTAAACGTAAGACTTTAATGTTTTTTTTTTTTTAAACTTCAATCAGAATAATTAGAGAACCTTCCTCGCACTTACATTAATGTACATACATACATACATATTTGTATGAATGTGTGCGTATGGATACATGGATACAAATAATATTATATTTTTTCGGTACGATTACCTTTTGGCCTCGGCATTCAAAAAGTAAAAACTTTGTATGTTTGAATTTTTGCACAATCTTTTTTGTCTTTTTGTTTGCTTTTTTTTTGCTCATTTTCCTTTTGGCTTAAGTGAGTAGGCGGCGTATTTCCACTGTGAATTTACTCTGCGTTCAATATATTTTGTGTGGTATAGGTTAAGAACGGCAACTACACATAATATTATAATACTCGTATCATCATTGTACTTTTTCCCCATTATTTGTTATACTCATCATCATCTGTTGGTATAAATAAGACTAGGTGAGGAGAGTTTATGTTACGTACTAGTATGTATGCTTTTAAATAAAATTGCCGATTATTATGCGGGTTTTATCTTTATCTTGTTTTATGTACCCTTTTTGTACTTTTTGCTCAAAATTTGTTTCATCTTTTGCTCCTTTATTTTTTTTTTTTTTTTATTCGGCTTTCGGTTCTTTTTAGGTTGGCATAAGTATGAATGTGAATGGGGTAGCGATGTGGTCAGTGCTTACATTTAAATTAGTTTGTTCTACTATAACAACTACGTACATCTGTGACCAGTCAATTTGTAACTTTTTTTTGTTTTTTTCATTTTTGAAAAGTACTCTCGTAACTTGGTTATGAAACCAATTTTGTAAGTGTTTGATTTTTTTTATCGGAGGGAGACGTTTCGCCGAAAGTAGAGTATTTATTATGCAAAATTTTGTATATTTTTTTTAGCTCAGAACTATAATTGTATTCTTTCAAAAATCCATTTAATATACACGTACATATTTATTGGGTAGCAAGGATATGTCTCTATATAAAATATTATTAGACAATTATTTCCTTTAGTTTAGAATATGAAACAGGAACTTTTAGTATTGTAATATGTTGGAAGGACCTTTTTTCTATTGGTTTGAAATCCATTTAATATACTCGTACATATTTATTGGGTAGCAAGGATATGTCTCTATATAAAATATTATTAGACAATTATGTCCTTTAGCTTAGAATATGAAACAGGAACTGTTTCAGGAACTTGTAATATGTTGGAAGGATCTTCTTTCTATTGGTTTGAACAGCTACTGTTATAAAAGAGGGGAATCCTTGTGGGAAATTAAAGTGTCGAAGCATTTTGGTGCATTTACACCAAATTTTTCCATCAGAAAAAATAAGTCATTATCACAACGATATGTAAAGAAAACAATTTTAGACTACAGTAATAAACTTTAACCACAAAAATAATTAATTGGGGGGGAAAAATTAGATAATCAGCATTTCAATATAGAAGTTCAAAGAGTCTGACTATTGATATGTTGGCAACTTTTACTGAAAATAAATGGGGAAGAGTTCAAAGCTTTAGGTTAACTATTAAATACGTTACACGCTTAAGAATTTAAAAATGAAAATAGTTTCTAAACTCGCTAGAATTTTTAAATATCGTTCTGGTTATAAAAGCATTCTTTTGTAGGCATTTCACATATAGAAATTTATTTAACTATAACTCACATGTATCGATATGATACATGAGCTGAAAAAGCAAAGAAATAAAAGTTTCATTGTGTGGTCATAAATACAATTCAAAAATTGTAGAAATTATTTATAAAATTATATAAAAAATTTAAAAAAAAAGCTACATATATTAGGGACGGTGTTATACTGCATGGACCAATGGCCGCTTTAAAAATTATTTTCATAAGTTCAAAGCTTAATGAAGAACAGAGTAATAACTTGTTGTAATTGCAGAGAGTTGCGAGCGTTTACTATGGTCTCAGTGATACGAAGTTAGGAGTTGCGAATTGAAGCTTAGCTTTTTCTATACACGAAGCAAGCTGGCGCATATATGCTAATGCTTTCTTGCATTCAACGTCTATATTTAATAACCGACTTGAAGCGAAAAACGACCAGATGTTTTTAGCAATTTGCTAGAAGACAAATCCCACGCTACCGTATGATTCGATTGGCGTATTACGTTTAGAATCTACTTGGTGTGAAAAAAGGCAAGATGTTGTAGCAGTTTGATACACTGACGCCTCCAAGAAAATGACATATAAAATAGTATGGAAATCGTTTAGAACCGCAGCGGGTCGAAAAAAGACAACATATTGCAGCAGTCTTATCCCCTGAGCCCAACGAAGGAACTTCTACGGTTCCATCTCACTTAATTAAAGTATTACAGTGGAACTTTAATAAAAGCAATTTACCAGTTGGGGATATATTTCATGTCAGCAATGCGATAGATAAGCTTTTCTATTGAGCTTTGTATTGTGTTATGTAGCAGGTCTCTCATATTCAAAGCGCATTAGAATCCCAATCCATTTAAAAGTTTTTTTAAAATTTTATTCCCTCCGGAAATCGGTGGCCAAATAACGAAATTTTACTTCAAAGAGGCCTTTTGGAATTTGGTAATTTTCTACCTGGTGGAAAGTCTCGCTTTGCGGCATGTTCTAACGTTTTCAAATGTAAAGCTAAAGCCTTCCTGTTCGTATGCACTTTCTAAATGATACAAAAATGGAGTCAAATAAGTGCCAATTTACAAATTTCATATTTTTCTTTTCTTTTATTAATTTAGAACTGGTTCAAAAATGTTGTATTGTTTTGTTTATTTATAAAATTGTTTTGTATTTTGGTGTTGTAGAACAAAATATAGAATGTTACTTTGAACTCTAAAATGAAAAACAACAACAAATGCAGACTAGCAACCATACTGGCAACATAAAACAAAAGCTTTACATGTCATATGTGTGTGTGTGCGTGTGTAGGTAAAAATAAAGTATTTTGAAGATGCAAACCGAGCAATAAGACACAAATAAAGAAAATATTTATAGATTTCTTTACAGCAGCACAACTGGATATAAAGGAAGTCAAGCATAAATACAGCTATACATACATTCACACAATACATATATGAAATCAAAAATAATACTTTGCACAGCTATACACGGGCATTCAGATGCATGCTCACATGCACATACATATATAGTATCTAAGTACGTGCATACATATGCCTGCATGTGCATATGTATTCGCATTTGTATGGCTGTGTTTGTAGAAATTTGGGATACATATGGCTGCGTTACCAAATATGTACATATGTAAGTATGTATTTACAAACAGCAAAACAAGTTGAAATAGTTTCTTTAAAATGTTTTTGGAAGGGAAAGCACAGAGAAGAGAGATTAAAAGAACTTGTGTAAAAATATTGCAAACACCTCCACTGTGGTCGCAGTTAATACAGCAAACGCATGCATACATATGTAAATACGAATGTTTGCATTGATGTGTTTACATGCATGCATACTCTTGTAGATACATACATATACAGAAAACGACATTCATCCGTGCTACCACCACTATAATAATAATTTGTTGTTGTATTGAAACTTATAAAAATGCCTTCAGTTCAGTTCAATGGCGATGATGACTATGATGATGACGATGATGACACACACAAAAGAAGTAATTTTCATTTTTGCCATGGATTTCTTGTTTTTTTTATTTTTTTTTTTTTTTATTGTTTCTTTGTTTCATGGTACATACACATTTCAAAGAATGGGCCAAGAGTGCAACGGGGTAAAGAACATTTAATATGCATTATCTGTTGGTAACTACTAGCATCGAGCCCAAATGAAGAGGAAGTTTGAAAAAGAAATAGTAATGACGATTTAAGCGCGTGCGCTTAAATTGCTATAAACAACAACTACAATTTGAGACAGAAATCAAAGTAAAGATTTGGAAGTGAAAGAGTTTTTGTGTTTTTGCCGGCAAAAAGCAAAAAACTGCAATCAATACTTGCACAAAGAGAAGAAGAAGAGCAACACCACTCATACAAAACACTTGTACTCGTTGAACAATTGCTAGAAAGTATAAGTGAGATGATGAGAATTGTCTTTTTCCTCCCTGCAAAAGTTCTCCATTTTGAAGCACAGTAAGAAGAAACAATAAAATTAGCTGAATGCCAAACATGAGGGTGTGTGTGTAGAGAGAGTAAAAGCATAACAAGGAGTATTCAAATGCAGCAGAGATGGCAAATCGCTATTGTTTTTCTACAATTAGGGCTAATGATTGGCTGACATTTTTAAATATGTATGTATCATATATCCACTGAAAAAATGTGACAGTGTCCACTTTTTTGACATTTTTTGTTAACAAGCCGCACGATGTGAAAAACTTTCTTAATACTTTCATAACATGATAATTCAGAGGTCATTTATTTTAATCAGCAAAATCAACTACAAATTGTCTGGCCACACATGTAGTTGATATTATTAATTTTTTTAAATTTATTTTTATATTCATTATCGAATAAAAAAATTTTTACTCAAAATTTATAATTTAACTTTTGTTAAAAAAATATATATATATTTATTTAAATAATTTAATTGTGATTAAATTAATTTAAAAGTTTCGCAAGCTTTGTAAATCGCAGAGTTAAATTATTGTAGTCACATGACTATATATTTCTAGGAATTTGTATAAAGAATTTTTTAAATATTTCTTTAAATTTCGTTATATCAAGGCTTTACTGCTTATGTTAATACAGATTTAATAGCAAAGTATTTGCAGGGACCCTTTGTATATTCTATATCGAAGTTTCACTGTAGTTATTTAAAAAGTTTTATTTTCTGCTTCCCTCGGAGACAGTTGCGCTGGTTAAGGTCATGGGTTTCTATCCTAGACAGTAGTAAGATTTGTTAAATATGTCATTTTTTCAGAAAAAATTGAATAGTAGATTTTTATGACAAGCAAAGGTTTTCTCGCGATCAGAGTGGATTTTACTTCAATCAGCAAATATTTGTTTATATCATCTTTGTATGATAGTGTGGCACCTACAACACCCTTTTGATTCGATTTTTTAAAATAGAGTGGTATTATACCATATTTTCGTGTGAATGAATAGTACGATTGTGTAGGATACTGAAGCATGGCCTTTAGTTGTATTACAGTTGAAAATTGTTTCTATTAGATTTTCCTTCCCTGTTTACAGATGGTCTTATTTTATAAATCGTAACGTCAAATGGCAATTTATTGGCGATTTTAAAAGTTTACTGTATAATATTACTCAAGGTGTGTAGGTGTGTATGTATACTAGGTGTTGGGTTTTACAAAGCACATACATATGTACGTAGCAAAATTTCTCTGCAAAAAGAGAGACAGAGATTAAGAGTGGTTGTGGAAGAGCGAGCCAATGTAGTGTGTTGTGAGAGCACAATGGCAAAATAAATAATTACTATATAACAAACTTGCTGTCTTTTTCTTTTGTTTGCATATACTGCACATTAAAGCTTCTCTGTTGCATCTCAAGTATGCACTTTTTAGTTTAGCGCCGCTTTTTCTCTGCCGCAGCACGGGCCACAAATAATGCATTTGAACATTCATGCAAACATCCACATGTACCTGCCTGCAAACATACACTCAGGCAAACCTGACAACTGGCATTCATGTTCAGTTTGGTTTTTTGGGAGTCTGTTTTCAATAAAAAATAAAAATGCAGGGTTGGGGGCGAGTAAATTCTTTATATTGTTGGTAGCCATAGTATGTGTGTGTACGTTCAGGTTTACCCATATGCATATACGTACATATGTATGGATGTATGTATATACACTTTTATCAATATATATATGATGTACGTGTGTGTGGGGATGTGTGTCTTTGCTGCATTTTAATATGACCAGAGTTAATTTTATGTGCAATAGTGTATTTTTAATATAATAAGCAGCATAATAACGTAGAGCGTATGTATGTGCACACATTCATACATGCATTTATCCATACATAATTGTACGCACACACACATTTGTATGTATGTAAGCACCTATAATGTGTTTGTGGGATGAGTTACAAAACTTTTGCTCAAGATAATCATGATAATGACGTTATCATGGTTGTTGTTATTACTGCTGCTGAAATAATTTTTTTGCGCGGGCTATAATAAATTTTTTACTTACTTTCGTTGGGCAAAATTAGTACGTCGCTCACATTTCAACTGTTCGGTAGGGTTATTTATGTTGTTGGTGTGATTTTGTTTTGTCTGTGCATTTAAAAAATTTATACATTTTTTTAATTAAAATATTATTGAAAATAAAATTGTTTGCCTTGGCGCATAATCACACATGTAAATGCATATGTAAATATGTATCAATGCATATGTGCATTTGTTTAAAGAAACTGCATAACTAATTATGGCAATTAATTGAAATAAATATTTAAATTATTAGTGAAACAAAAATTTGTGCAAAATTGTCGATAAGTTTTGTGTGCTAGAATTAAAAAAGAGAGTACAATATTCCCCTTTTACTCTCGAATAACAAAATAGTATATTATACTTTCAACTTTTGTTTATTCGTGTTCATGTGGCGATAATTTTACTCGACGATGTGATTGTTAGTGATGTTTTTGGCTTTTTTTCCTCTTTCATTAAGTCCGGCATGCAAAACGAGCAGAGTTTTTTGTCCATTGTGGTTGCCTTCCCAAAATGCAAAAAACAGGGTTGGCAAACTGTGATCTGTAAATAAATAAAAAAAAAAACATAGATTATTGGCGCTAATTTAATATATTTGCAAATCCAAAATGATCAAAGAAATTAAGTTCAACTTAAATAGATTCTAATTTCGATAGTGTCAACATTTGGTTTTTTTTTTTGTTTATATCTTCCTTTAGGCTAACAATTGCTCCATTCGCAAGGTGTTCTGTGGTGATAAGACATAAGCTGCTAAAATCTCTGCTGTAAAGTTATCTCACTGCCTTGCATTTGTAAACAGAAAACAGCTGATTGAAAATCACATTGGATATACACTGTTAAAAAAGTTGTATTGCCATCAAAATTTTTATGGCAGTCATAGAAAATTTTATACAATATGAAAAATATGCCCAAAGAAAAAAAACACTTGGAACAGTGAACTTTTGTGAATTGAGTAATAAAAAAATTGAGTTGTATGGCATTATTTTATAGCCAGAAAGTTTACTAAAGGTTCTCGATTTATGTGATGTATGTGGTTTTTAAGACTAAAATATTTGAAATTTTCTTAAATCTCAAAAATTAATATCTACGTTATTCACTAATTGTTAAAGTTCGAGTTTTACTGTTTTTCGCATCTTCGACTTTGGAAATTCTAGATCTGGCATCTTTATTAATATCGACAAAATAATATTTATTGTGCAATTTTCATTTATAATTTTATAAAACGTCTAACAAACGAATTATATTGCCATATCCTTCTAAAAAAGTCTGAAGAGTCTAATAGAGCTTTATGGAAAGGCTTAAGGCTTTTCTCCTTGAGTATATTTAAAGTTGAAGAAATTTCTTCCAAGTTGCAGTAGCGATACATATTTGGAAGGACATTTCACTGTAATATCTTGTAAGATGTTTTCTCTAGTTTTTTTTTTGGCCACGTTGTTTTTATAACTAGAAAACGGGATACTTTTTTCAAATTTCTAATTAATGTGCGCTGATAAGAATTTTTAGAACTGAAGCCGCAATGGACTATTTCTTACGTAAACATCCTTTATATTTGAAACTATATTTTGGACAAATAAGTTACGAATCATCAACCGCATTAACCATTTTAAGACCTTAATCGATTTTTTTTTGCTCATAGAGAAATCCGCTGTCCTCGCTTACAAAATTTGGCAAAGGATTTAGTCTTCATACTTACTAATTGCTTCCATAATCCCCTTCAATACAATTTGGGTAATTCATATAGTGCTCATACAATGAAATTTTGCTTTTGAAATTCAGTTTCTTTCCAGTTTGTGTCTTATCTCAAATCGACAATAGCAAATAGGAAATGGAAACAATATTACGCTGAAACATGAAACTTATGGCGTTTTCTTTTCTACAAAAAATGGCAACACTACCCGCAGGGAGAGCAATTTTGTGTTCTTTTCTCGAAAATGCATTGCCCTGTGAAAGGGTTGCGTGTTCTTTTCTAAGAAATGTTGCCCTTTCGCAGTGCAAAAGGCATTGCACTTTTGCCCTGAACAAATCAAGAGGGCAGAAATTGCCTTGTAAAATACATGGTTTTTATTCTTGCACAGCGTTACCAGAAAATGTTCAAAAAAAGTCTTTTGAGTTGAAAGAGTCAGAAAATTAGATTTTAATAATTATTTTTATATTTTGTATCATATAAAACAAACAAAAGAACACTATGCGGCTGCTTATTTGTATGAGATATTAAAAAAAAATATATTTGTTTTCTCAAGCAGATGAATTAGCAATCTGGCAACTGATAATTTTTGTATACACATTTCATAAAATATACAAAAAATGTTTGTTTTTCAGCTGTAAAAAAAGGCATTGCACTTTTTTCTAATTTGTGTTCTTTTCTCGTTGTATAAAAAATTGCACTTTCACAGGGCGGGCAATGCATTTTAAAAAGGCACCTTTTCACAGGGCGACATTTTTAATGTAGAAAAGAAAACGCCATTAGTATACCTTTTCGTATGTCCTTTCTTAGAAAGTTAAGAGTTGCAGTAATAAGAATTCTTAGTCAGAATAGCGACCTTATATGCAATCATCTAATACAGTAAGCATTCTATATATGTTGCCTTTCTATATATTTTTAAGCGTTAAAAAGCTCTCTATATACGTTGCCGTTCTATGTTGCATTGAGCATTAATAGCTTAAAAAGCTAGACAATTCTTACCGCAAAAAACCCATTTAGACAATCTGAATTGGTTCCCCGATATACTTAAGTTTTCAGGTTACGATGTGAATTTCTTGTTCCCTGTCTCTGATATGTAATATATGAATAAGTATGTATTCTACTGAGAGTCTAGTATTGAATTTGTGCAGTGAAGGTAAATAAATGCCTGGCTCCGAGTGGAGCCAGGTTTTTTGATGGTATATACAAAACCACTATCCATGACGTTGCTATTCTAAGTTACTTCTGGACTCTTTTTTTATTTAATTTTTCAGGTAGTGATATAAGATTTCTTGTTAGCTGTCTATGATATTTAAAGGTAAATAAATATTTTGGGCCCGATTTGATCCTTTTGGAAGCAAAACTACCATTTTCAGCCGCAAGTTGCTTAGTGCTTAGCTCTGTCTGATTGCTGGTCATAGCACTCAGTTAGGCTTAACAAATGAGTGAAGTTTCGGTTTTGTTAAACTTACTTTTACCTTAAATGTAGTTTAAACTTAAAATCTACAGAACTGCCCCGTTAAATCTGTTCATAACTTATACAAATTAATATGGGAACACGGTAATATATAATAATATATTTAAAATTTCAGCTCCTGTTTATCAGTTTATAAGAATTATGATTAAAGCAAATTAGAAAATGTGACACATTTTGTCAAAAATTGGTATATATTTTATTTAAAGTTTTAACATCACTGCAAAACTCTTCAACAGCTATAAAACCGTTTTTTTTTTTTTGTGGTAGAAACTTCAAAGAAACTTTCAAACTTATAATATTTAGCATAAATTTCACATTTGAATCATTATTTAGAATCATATGGTTTTTAATCGAAGTTTAAAGATGGTTTAAATGTATACGGTTTTATATACATATTTAGACATTTTAACACTGTTGGAAAAGAAATGGCAGATGAAAATCTGCCACTTATTTTTTAGGCGTGCTTTATTTTATTACTTTTTTTAGTTTTGTTTTATTTTATTATTAATTTTTTTTGGTTTTATTTTATTACTTCAGAGTATTAAACAGTTTTTGCGCATTCAGTGTCATTTACATAAAATAATTAACTTTATAAAAAATAAATAGTAACTAAATATATATAAATAATTTAAATACTAATATTAAAAGTAAATAATTAATTAAAATAATAGAATTTCTAAGCCAGTGAAGTTTCCGTCTCTGTTTACTAATGGCATTTTTTATTTATGTACATTGAGACAAATACAGTCATGAATTTGGCAATGTGTGCGTGCATGTGTTGGAGTTCCGTCGCTTTATGTAGCTCTTGGTAGTTTTATTTTACTCTTTAGTTGTTATACTTTTTGCATGAGCCTCATCATTGTCATCTCCATTTTTATAACAGTAGTTGAAAGAGCATTGGGAAGAGTGTAGCATGCCCATACATGCATATAAGTAAAGTTTATATGAAGTTTTCGTGTGTTTCTTTTTATACAAGGAGTTCATATTTGCAGGCGTACAAACACATCCATGCATGCATACATACATGTGGGCATGTATGTATGTACAAACCGCTTTTGTCGTGTGGCCTTTTAAACTCTGTGTGTCTGGCTCTGTGCTTCTTTTTATTTTTGTGTTGTACTTTAAACATGATCCCGGTACTCCCAATTCATTCCTGGCCTGTTTATTCACTCTCTTGCCGTGAGTGTGTTTTTTTTGTGGTGTCTTTACTGGTCCCCCTCTTTTTATTTTCTCATGTTTTTGGGGATTTTTGTCTTTGTCGTTTTACTTGTTGTTGCTGCTGTTATTTCTGCATGTTTTTTATTTTTTTCTTGTAGCCCAAAAAATATTTGTGTATGCTGTCGATATGTACGGCCGGTTGGTTGGCTTTATGTGCATGTGTTGTGTGAGTGGTGCTGCTGTTTTGGTTCTTGAACATTTGCAAAAGATTTTTGCCCATATTCATCTTTTTGGCCGTTTTCGGTGCGTTTCGTGGCGCTTGTTTGAAGCAATTTTTATAGTTTTCTTCTTATTATTGCTGTTTCTTTTTGTTTGTCTTGTTTCTTTAAAGAAAAGTTTTTTGTTTTTTTTTTTTTTTGCTTGTTGGTTTTAAGAAGACACAAAAAAACGAAGAAGTTTCTTAAGATAAAACAACCAAAAATGAAGGGATTTCTTTTTGGTTGCGTTTTGTTGCTGTTCGTTCTTCAAAGTATCAGACAATTTTCTTTTTGTTGTTGCTGTTAAGAAAAGTTTCTAAAAAAAAATAAAAGAATTAAAGTGGCATTTCTTTTGTTGATTATAAGTCTTGGCGAAAAAGGAGTGTGCGTGGCTCTGTGTGTGTGTGTGTGTGTGTGTTGTGTCTTAACGTGTGTGTTTTGTATTGTTATAAGTTTTTATGATTTGTTTTTCCTTGGTGTGCTTAAATAGATGCGTGTGTTTGTGTATATGTGTGTGGTTGTGTGTGTATATGGATGTAGACAACAAAAACTTGCATGTTTTAGCTTGTTTTTCTATACTTTTTAACCGGCAAAATGCAAAAATTCGTGACGTAGTTTTGCGTGCTTTGAAATAAAAAACAAGAATAGATAAAATTTGTTTTGAATGGTTTAGTGAAATATTATTGCTCTACGCCAACTTTGAAAAATAAAATAAAAATTATAGTAACATATACAAATTAGAAGAACGTGTTCGCAAACCAATTCTGACAAATCAAACAAAGTGTATAATAATAAACGCAAATATAATCATTATACATAATTTATAATCTTGAGCTGAAGAAAATAAACACTAAAGATAACTAACAATGAAAGATTAATAAAGAAAATATGAGAAATATTTAAAAATTCACAACTTAATTGACCAACAATCTCTACTGATGTTTATATTGATATCAAGAATTTAGTTTAATAATATTTTGCATAAATAAACGAAAAAAAAAAATAAAAAATATATAATTTAAATAATATAATTTAAAATATAATAATTAAAATTAGTAAAAAAATTGTGATAAATATTGACAAATGAAAGCTTAAAGGAGGAGGCTTGTTTTGAAGTACTTAAACATAATAAAATAAATGAGAGTGAAATGAAGCAACAATTTTAATTATGCAAATACTTGTATGACTAAATTGTTAAAACTTATAAAAAAAATTCAAAATATTTTTATAGAAAAAAAAAAGAAAAATAACGCAATGAAAATATGATTTAGGATTATAAAAACATGAATAAAAAAAAATAATTGAAAAATAAAAGTTGTTAAAAAATAAATGTTTTTCAGAGCAACCAAATAAAAAATATAATTTAGTGGCCTTGTAAATAATAATGATATGTAAATAGAAAAATTCTTTAAAAAGAATAAACGTATGTATGAACAAAATTTTTTAAATAATTTCTGCTGGTTCTAATCATAAAAAAAATATAGTGTTTTTTTTAAATTTCCGGGAGTATAAGAAATATAAAAATTTTTGTAATTATTTTTAATTTTAAGAAAAGATTTTTATGTATTTTTTAAATTTTTTTTTCTCTTTAACAATTATTTGAAATGATCAGCATAATAAAAATTAATTTCTATAGAGTTTCTTTAGTGTTTTTTAAAAATTACTTTAAGCTTATAATTTTAAATAAAAAAATAATTTTTTTTTAAAAAAAATTATAATATATATTTTTTTTAATAAACTATGTATATTTTAATATCAGTGTAAAATTTTAAGATTATCCTCAGCACTGAATTTATGGCTGGCAAAAGCGGCGGAAAATGTTTGGAAAAATTTCGTCTGTGCAAAACTTTGATAAACTTCACTATTTCCATATTTTCGTTTTAATTTTAAAGTTTTTATTTTTTATTATAAAAATGTTTTTAGGGCAATGGATTTAATGATAAAAGGCATTGAATTTATTAAATAATAAAATCAAAAAAATTATAACAAAGTTATTTAAATTAAAATTATAAATAGAATAGAAAAATATATTTTTTTTAATTTTTTATAATTTATTTTACAAGTTTTAATTATAATTAACTAAAATTTTTTATATTAAAGTTTTCTGATTTTTTTTTTTGGATTTTCTTTCAAATTTGAAGTATTCTAATTCTCTCCCACTCGAGGTCGTATTTTTTATATATTTTTAAAAAAATAAAAAATATAATTATATATTTGCGCTGGAAATAATCAGAATATTTTTAATCGATTAAAAGAAAAGTTAAACAATCTTATGCTGCCGCTTTAGACTAATAAATTTTCATTGCTGAAGGTCAGAGTTTGTGGGCGGCACGAAGGGAGGGAATAAAGAACAAGTGTTTATGTTGCCTAATTCGTGTTATTAATGTGCAACTTAATTTTATTTTACATATCCTTTTTGCTTTCCATTTGTAATGTTTTAAGAAGAAAATATAAAGAAAATATAATAAAAGCGCTGGCACATTCAAAAGGCAATCAAATATAATTTTATTGGCAGCCTGACCAATTTCGCTTAATTTCGATAAACTTATTTGCAAAATTTCAAGTTTCGATCACACAATTGGCTAATCAGATAAGTCCTTAAGTGTAAAATGCGCGTCCGGCTTAATGAAAAATGCAAAAGCTAATGGCATGACAGTTTCATTGATTTAATATTTTTAATAATGAAAGAGTTCGTTATAAAAATTTATCTCGCTTATGGACTTACTAAACTCATTTGTTTTCGATAAAGAGAAATTAAATAACTTTCCGATTATTTTATTCAGTTTATTTACACTCGCCATCAAATGATTAGCAGCATTAAACTTTTTTGTTTTTTCTAGGCTAACATCTGCCTGCCATCATTAAGACTCAAACATAATTGAAATTAACGATTTTTTTTTGCGGAATCGATAATTTTTTTTTTGTAAACTTACCAGATGAAAGAGTGATGGGCAAATGAGCTTTTTTTTTAAACATTTTTAAATATAATAATAGAAACGAGACCCGTGAGGGGGAGAGAATTAGAATTTTTCAAATTTTTGTGGGATAAAAAAATATTATTACAAATAAAATTAATATGAATGATTGAAAATATTTTGTGCTAATGTTTTCCAAGGACATATCACTTACACAACTTCGTCTGTACAACTGCAACGACTATCACATATATTCTATATACATATATGCTTTAAAAGAGATATATTTTTTTATTTAACATTTTTAAATTTTAATATTTTGGCCAAACTATAATAAATAATCTATAAAATAAATATTATTGCTTTTTACCATCAAGTAATAGACTAATGATTTTGTTAACAATTAATTTATGCAAATTTTTTTTCTTGATAAACTATATTTATTAATTTTAAATAATTATTTTATAACTATTTAGCTGGAATTAAATAGTGGTATTCAGAGCCGTTTAACGAGTTTTTAATAAAGTTTTTTTTTATTGCTTTTAAGTCTCTTTTATATCTTCTCTAATTATTTATAATTTATTATATCAACATTTTTAAAATGGTCTCTCCAGCTCAAATGGCGAAAAATTTATTTAAAAATATTGAATTAATGTAGCCTTGTATAATTTATATTTGTGAAGGGTGTGCCAAAAATTAATTAAGTGTTTTTAACGATAAACAATATACTGAATCCTAATGGGAATGCACAGCGAAGGGAGTTCGTTGAATGAGGGGATCCACATGTAATTGTGGAAAACCGTATACATCCACGAAGTGTCACTGTTTGGCTTGTATTTTCGCTTTGAGGCATAATTTGATCATGCTTTCTCAAAAATGAGGCTGGTTATGCAGTGCTGTAACTGGTGATCGATATCGCGACATGATTTAAACAGTTTAAACTGTTAAATTACTGCATAAGACATTTCCAATTCTGTTGATCTTTCATTTTTGTATGATTTAACACGATTTAACATTGTATTCCCTGTATGGGCTTATTTGAAACCAAAAATCTGTACCAGCAAGCAGGAGTAGGAAATTCAGCGTTGTATTTTGACAGAACGTAAAGGGTTCTGTTGCAAATGCTTGAAGGTCCTTTGCTAGTTGGAATAATGCTATAAATAACCCCATCGCATATACTTTATGATTAATGACAAGCAAAAGACTAGAAGCTGGGCTTGTTGTGGGCTTAGTGTACACTTCTTCCTTGTACTGATACCGCCGATTCCACCAAATTTACTTTAAAAAGCACGATTTTTCGGAAAGTATTATACGTTATTGAATCTAATATGGACTGCTTCTTGACAGACTCATTTGTCTAGATATTGAGGAAGCGGGTGTTATATGAAATTTACGAGCCGCCTCTACACAGTTATCTTATTCAGTTATCTTCCTGGCATTCCATACTGAGAACTATTCCATATCGTTCACATGTCAATTATCAGCTGTAGCTTTAATAAGATGGCTCCTCTAAAGGATCGATATTGAAATTCGCTTTTTATTATTTTACGAAATAATTTTTAATGCAACAATTATTTGTATTAGAGAAATGAAGTAAAGCAAGCCAGCAAGTTCTTGACTTAATTTTGGTACACCCTATATATGTATGTATATACATAAATATGTATATATGCATATAATATAAATTTCTCACACTCAATTTTAATATAATTTTTTTTTTGGTCTTTTTATCCGACATATATAACATTAAACAATATAACACGCCTTGGGAATTGAGCAAATGTTAAGTGGTTCTAATCATTTCATTTAGAGTGTATTTCTAAGTATGTTTCAGTTTTGACAAAAGAAAAAAAAAAAGGAAAAAATACAAAATTATAACATTCCAGAAAGCAAAAGATTAAAGAAATCGCATACAAAATTAATTAAATTTTGAGAGATTTTTTGTTTTATTGATAAAACACATTCGTGCATATAATGGTGCTTAGAAAATTTAAATTGAAATTTAAATACGTAGTGACTGTGTGTGTGTGGGTGTGTGCGTATTCTGCGAGTTGCATGCACATGTGTGTGTCAACGAGTATATGAAAAGAGTAAATACAAAGAATGAATAGATTTATTTGCATAGCTGTAGATACTCGTATTTGTTTATATACGTACATATATATATTTGTGTGTGTGTACCTAATAAATCTAATTCGCCCTCACGTGTAAACTAGACGTTAAAACAGCAAAATTCCAAATAAAACAACTACAACGAATGAGAGTGTCTGCGTGTTTCATTATGTATGCATGCCGCGCTGGGAGTGTGTGCGTATGTATCTAAAGATCTGTCTGTGATTTCTATTCCTCTATTTATCTAAATAACAAACATTGTTGTTGTAAATATCTATAGTTTTATTTGTTAGTTCATGTTGTTGTTTCCTCTTTTTTTTACATTTTTACCACATACTTGTATGACGCTCTGTTATCATCGTCATTCCACATTGTTTTGTTTCATTTCATCAACTCATATCTTGTGAGTATGTATATGTGTGTGTTCCATCTGGATATGCATCTATTCTATATTCGCAATTTATTCTAGTTTATGTCTAGCGGCGTTTTGAACTTGAAAAGTTTTTTTGTTTTTTCTTTTGGTGGTGTTTGGCTTTTTTGCATTTTCATTTAGAAAACCATCCTTGTTTGGAATAGTTTTTGGTATCTTTTATTTTTGGCTGATAACATACACAAAAGCGATAGTGGATAAAATATTGCAAAAAAAAAAAAAAGATTATATTCTATACGAGAACTAGTGCAACTGGGCTACTAAGTTCGAAATGGGAAAACAAAAACATTGCAGATACAAATAATTTAAAGCAGAACTTTTCAAATTTAATTTGGGGTTGAGGTAAAAAAAATCTAAAAGGGCGCTTTTTTTCTACTAAGTGCACTTTTGACGTAATTGTTATCCTTAACACTGGGCAACAACACTTAAAGTTTTTTCCAAATAACTGGCTGCGAATGATGAATTTTTTTGTGGAGTCCGACCAAAATGCATACGCCACTATTGCGAATTGCATTGTTTGAAAGACGTATCTTTTTAAAAGTTCTCTCATTTGGATGTTGCCTCATGTCCATATACGAGCATAACCTCTTCAGAGGTAATGGTTTTCCAAAGGTGGGCATACCTCCTCCAGAAGTCATTTACTTGCGTATTTTCCATTAAGTTATATTTTTAAAGGTTCTGAAAAATTTCTCAAATCCAAAAAAGATATATGTATATATAATATAGTGATTCGAATTTACTATACAAGAGCATTTCGTCAAGGGCATTGAGCTGCATAAAACTGCTTGGAACAGCACAAATTTCTTTTGAACTAATAGTGCATAAAAATAACGCTGCCTATCTTTGTGAAAATAAATGGTATTCCAAAATTAACGTAAAATTCTTTTTTAACTTGGTTGTTGAGAACTTGAGTGAATATACGCGCGGTAGAGAGCTTCTTGAAAATTTCCGATTCTTGTCCACGATGTCCAATTTGAGGTTCCTGTGGGGTCAGCGATAACATTATGCAGCGCTTTGATATTAATACTTCAACGGCTACTTTTTGGATAACTAGTGTGCTTGGCATCTCCAGCCGATACGGTGTCACTGAAGTTGACGCCGTTAAAATCCTTCCAAACATTTTTGATATGATATTTTCACCCTGCATTCCAAACTGTACAAAAGAAGCAACGATTTTCTTTTTTCATATTTTTTAATATGGAGTAAATTTTTTTAATCGTTCCCTTTTTCTGTCCTTTTTAGAATTTCCAATTTCAGAGAATTGAGAATTGTTTAAATGTGAAGGTTGTAGTTGAAAAATTAAAAGAAAATTTCAAAAAGCATTTCATAAGCCTCTGACAAACTAATAAAAAAAAGTTTTAAAATTTCTGCAAAATCCCCGTGAAAGCTCCGTGTTTTCTATCACTTATCACAATTATAGAACCCCAAATGCGATAATTTTTACCCGCGTAGATCGATCGTGCAAGGCGGTTTTAAAGAATGGGCTTTTAAGAAGCGATTGGATACTGATATCTGGGAATATTTTTAATTGTCCTGCCTTATCATATTATAATTTTTCTTTCCTAGTTTAATAAGTTTCAATTTATTAAAAACTTTAAAAATTTTTTCTCTTTCTATGTTAATTAACCAAAAAAAAAAATATTTGGAAATCAAAAGAGAATGCAAAATCTCACTGATTTTTAGAATGGCCTCAAATCGCGAATATGATTTTAAAATCACAAATGATTTAAAATCATAAGATTTCTAGAACATGCAATACTATTAAAAACTTGATAGCAATCATTTTTATAAAGCAAAAATTTTATATTGTTAACTTGATAATAAAATATTACTTTCTTAATAAAATATATAAATTAACCAAAATCTGCAATTTGAATGGTTAAATATAAGTAAAATAAATAAAATATAATTATGAAATAAAAAGTTAATAAAATAAAAAAAAATAAAATAAAACAAAATAAATATAAAATAGAAATAAATATAAATTATAATAAAATATGATAATAAAATAGAGAGCTATTTCTTACATGCTGAGTTCAATACTCGGTTTTAGTGTTAATAAAAGCGACGTTCATATGTTTTTCTTCTGAATACAAATGTTTTGAACATTTTGCAGTTTGCAAAAAAAATTTATTTATTTATATTTATTTTTGTATTTTAGTTTTTTTTTTGTAATATTGAGTTTTTCTTATTCCTAAATATATTAATAACATCTTTGAAAATAACTTCTACTAATTTCCCTGTTTTTGTATTTTCAGGTGCTTTTTGACTGTTTGGAACATTTTTATAAACTTACGTTAAAACGTTGTTGAATCTTAAAACAATTTATTTTGTTATTTTTAAGTTTTAATAAAATAAAAGTAGAAACTACAACTACACCAAAACACAACAAACCCTCAAGAAACCCCCAACACAAATTCAAATCTAAAACCAGACACCCGCATAAACCGCCAACTAAAAACCCTCTAAACACAATAAAACAAAACAAACAAAAAAAAACAACAAAAACAGAAACAAAATAAGTGCAATTTTTATTTAAGTTTGACTTTAAGTTTTCATTTATTTAACTAATCTAATTTATTTAAAAAAAAAATTTTGCAAAAAGAAAACGAAAATAAACAAAAAAGAATCTTTAGTTTAATTTCTCAAAATTTAACAAACAAAATTTCAACCAAAAACAAAAAAAACACAAATAAATAACAACAAAATACAAAACCCAACAACAACAAAACATTTTCGGCACTACCTACAACAAGCAAAACAAAATTAAGTAACCCCCACAGTAACTGTTAAAACGAAAAAGGAAGAAGAAGCAGTAACATCAACTACAACTACAACTACAACTACAATAACCCCATCAACAAAAAAAAAATAATAAAAAAAATCGCAACAGCAACAAATATATACAACAACAGTAAATACATCAATTAACCGTAACAATAATAAAACGAAATTAATAATAATACAACAACAAAAGCAAAAGAGATCCCTACACACAGAGAGCAACAGCAACAGCAACAGCAAATACAACAAAGCAAATTATAATCAAATAGAGAGAAAAAAAAAATTCATAAATAAAAAAAACTAAAGCAAAGTAAAATAAAACCGTTATAATTACACTCAACTAAAAGAAAATAGTAAAAAATAGAAAATTCACATTTGAATCAAATTTCGGCCTGGAAATGCTCAAAATTTATGCAGTAAAATAGAAAAAATGATATGAAAACAATAAAACCAAGGAAATAGTCTGATCAATAAAAATAATAATAATAAAACCGAACCTCCTACTCCTCTTCAGTCAAACCGAAACCGAAAAATCACTCTCCCGAAATAAAAAGAAAAAAAATAGACGAAATTTGTTAAATTTGAAAAAGAGAAAATCAAATCAAAATTTTTAAACAATTAAAAAGCAAAATTTACTTATCATTTTATTTGAGAAATAAGTTTGTGTATTAAAACAACGTTCTGAACACTCGAAAGCCAAAAGAAAAACTTAAATCAAAAACTAGAAAAGAAGTTTTGAAAAACAGAAAAAAAAAAAAAATTTTAAATGGAAATGTTTAAATGAAAAAGCACCAAAATTCCTAGAACGTTAGTAGGAAGTGAAATAAGAAGTACTTTATTTAAAACAAGAGCAAAAACTAAAATTAAAAGCATCCTTGAATTTCATAAAGGCTATAAAAAAATTAACAACAATTTTGGCTTTTAAAACCAAAACAATTTTTGTTAAATTTTAACAAAATCAAAATTACACGTGTGTTTTAGAAAGACTCCAAAAAAAAAAAATAATTGTCCTAAAGTATAAAAAAAAAAAAAATTATTTAAGGAAATCTAATTTAAAACAAGTATTTGAATATAAAAAGTTTTACTGCATTAAAACAAAAAAGAAAAATCATAAAAAAAGTTATATTAACAAACAATTACTAAAAATTAAATTAAAAAAAAATAACAAAAACGTTTAGAAAAGCAAATTTCTTTAATGACAAACTCATTCCACGGCTACACGAAATCGTAAAATTTTTGGATAAAGCAAAATGGTAAGTCAGAATTTCATTAGTAATGTTTTTTTTTAAAAAAAGGAAATAAATTATTTTTAATGCAACTCTGGCTGCAAGTTTCCAGAGCTGTAATAATTTCGGGAAAGCTTTCAATTTTCTTCTAGTAATTCAAAACCTTTTACGTGGAAGATGTGAAAAGTTTCAAAAGCTCTGGAATGCTCTTATGAGGTTTGATATTCTGTACTCGTATGTGGATTAGAAGTTTGATATAAAAATCTAAGAATTTCATGAGCAGAATTTTAAAAGCTTGTAGCGATAAAAATTGCAAGTTTAAGCAACTGCCAAGAGCACTGTTGCCACAATTGACGATTTTCACCTCTCACATAACACCAGTGACGACATTAGGTCCAATAATAGGAACTTCCTAAATTTAGGAAAATTAAAAAATTAGGACATTTTAGAGTCGCATTTTTAGAGTTGGGTCTTTGGTAACACATGTCATATGTGGCATGTATTGTGTAAAAGTATTATAGTGTAACCTAATAATATAATAGTAATCTTTTTGACAGTCGAATACCACTGGCAAAAGTTTTCGAAAATTGTCATAAAATGATAAATTTCGTCTGATCAGAGTTGATTTTATTTTTTTTTTATTTTTTATTATTTTTAATTCCTATACCAAAAGTGATAATGTATTAATTCATCTTTAATTAATATTTAAATCTTTCGAAATATAAATTTTTATTCCACCTCTTTTTTTTATGTAACAGACATAAAGCATATGTTTTGTAATACATTTTTAGTGTAACGAAATACAAAGTATAGTGTAACACCACATACGCCATTTTTATTTGATTTCATAAAGTATGAGGAATATAAGCTATACACTTTCTTGTGAATGAGTAGCTCGACTGTGTAGGATAGTAAAGTGTAACAAGACCTTAAATGACAACAACCTATGCTTTTGGGAACCGAAATTTTTAGACGTTAAAAGTACTTTTGAAATTTGTAAAAAAGAATATCCAAAATGAAAAGATGTGATTCAAGTCTGGCGTTCTCAATTTAAACAAATTTTTTTCGCATTATAAAAATTTTGCCAGATTCATCGGCAAATGTCAAAAGGATATTTTGTCGGTGCATTTAAATAAAAACACAGTTCTTTAGAAGCTACCCTACACACAAGGGACTATTTAAAACTTAAAAAGCCAAACTGCTATGACACTGAGATTCGTTCAAATTTTGCTAAAAATGTATATAATCTTTTATTTATAAAAAAAAATAATGTAAAAAAAGTAACAAAAATTTTTATTATTTTTTTTTTTTTATAAATTATGTATTTTCATCAAGATATGTAGATATCGTATTTTTATATATACTCATATCGTGTATATGTACTCATATATAATGTATTACTTTATATTGGTTGACGATTTTCTAAAAGTACTTGAAAATTTTGATGATTTTTTTCATAGAAATCTGTAGTTTTGGACGATTCCAAACCTAGAAGTTCTAGCAACAGAAATAAACAAAAATAAATGGATAAAACAAATATATATATGTTTTATATAATATCAAAGAAGAATTTTAAAACTTTACAATAGCAGAAATTTCAAGTAAATTCAGATCTAAAATCCATATAGTTTAAAATTGTTATACACCATTATGTGTATATGGGGGCGGTTAAATGCAAAACTTATAAAAGTTTTATGAATTTATAGAAATAGTAATCCAATATTGGTTTCTAATAATATCCAGCTAATTTTTAGAAACTTTTCGCATAGTAATTTTTAATCATAGGAATTAAAAACATCTTTAAAACTCAGGCATTTTATTATAACAAGTTTTATGTAGTACATCCGTACCAACATTTTTATGTGAGTGTAATGCAGGTTGAAAATTTTTTAGTTGTAGTTTCTAAGCAGAATCAAGAAAGCTCATTTAGGCATACAAACATACTCGTATTTGATAATTGTGTGTTAAGCGATATGTGTGCTTAAATATGTATCTTTGGTGTGTGCTTTAATAATATATTAACAAACATATTTGTATGTTTGTATGTGCAATATTTCTTTCTGCATGAGAATAAATTAATTAAGAATTGCGATGAAGAACGGCGTGCTGTTTTATTAAACCATTTGCGGCCGCCGTACTTATTTGGGTACGTGAGTACTCCTGGCTTTTGGAAAATATACACAAGAAGTAATGAGGCAATTTCTTTGCTCATACGCTCCCTCTATAAGAGTATTTCCCTATATTTTTGGTTTTTCCCCGCCCACTTCGCTACACTCATTTTGTTTAGGCCTCAAATGCATTAAGTTTTAAATAAAATTTATTTTTTTTTTAATTATTTCATAGCAAAATTTACACTCATCTTCAAGTGTAGCATAGTTGACAAAGAAAATTCTTTAGCTGTCGATAACAGGTGGCAACAGGAAGAGGGCGTTTTTTTGAATTGCATGAGAATTTAAAATAATCAGACAAAACAGAAATATTATTGCAATGAATTTTTCTGGCTTGAAAAATTTGTAGGCGATTTTTTTGAGTTTTCTTAAACATGATTTTAGTTGTTTGCATGCCCGCCCCAACTTCGATCTCCCTAATTTTTATTATATTTACATAAACATATATAATTTTAATAAATTTTCCAATAGAGCATAAAGCAGGCTCTAACACAGACCCATGAAAAGTAATCCAAAGGCAATAAATCGCATGAAAAAAGAGCCGTGCAGTATGGCAAGTTTAATTGAAAGTCTTGTCCTCTATGATTTTTTATAATTACAAATATATTTCATTATTATTTATATAGATTCATATGAGTATATGCAAGTCTTTAAATAATTGAAAATTGAAATAATTTTGGGAAATAAAAATTTAGCCCGCATGGCTCGATAGGGCTCTTCATTTACCGTAACGGTAGTTCTTTGCTAATTTCGAAATATGATGCTGAGAGCGTTGAAAACTTACCAAACGATTTTTTAACGGTCTGTGCCCCAAATGCGGCAATTTTGCTTATTGAACCAGCCATTATATGGACCATAAAATGAAGGATGTACTTTATTAATTATACATTTTTTTAAAGTAAATTTTCACAATTAAAAGTTTTTTATAATAAAAATTATTTGTAAAATCTTTTTTTTTTTTTTAAACAAAGTTTTATTAATGTCAATTTCTTTTTTAAACTCATTAAACCTAAAAAAAAGGTTCCTTAGCAAATTGAAAATTCAAATCAATTATAGTTTTTATTAAAAATTAATATTATTATATTATAAATTATTAAATTATAAATATTATTTTTTAAAAATTTTTTAATTAAATTTTCTTGGTTTTTCTCTTGAAGGATTTTCTGTATTTTTCATTACTAATACGTCATGATTATTTTATTACATCTGCTTACACTTCAGCTATTGCTATCAGATTTCTGCTAGCACATTTTATATTCAATTAAAAAGTCATTAATAATTTTGTTAATTAGCAGATAAGGGCGTGGCATAAAAGTTATTGCAAATATTGTTGAATAAACTGTACTCGCCAAATTGATGCAAGTGTATGCGTTTCGTGCAGCCGTACATACCTACATGCATACGTGTACATACATACTCCTTTATATATTTTTATTTATTTACTATCTGCAGTCGCACACACATTCCCCACTCACTCACACGCATACACATCCTCATTTACATAACGAAGTATTTAATTATTTAACATGCATGTTCCAACAAAAGTCAATGTTTTCATTTAAATAACTGCCGTTGCAAGCAATACATACACATTCCAATTTCAATTACATTATGTATGCATGTGTGTACTCATATAGGCAGACTCACATGCATCTGTACCAGAGTGGCCAATGCTCTGGTAATCACTTGCATTTCTAAATTGTAATGTCGTTTAATGTTTGCACATGCGATGGATCATCGAATATTAAACAGAGTTGCAATATTTGCCATTTTGTAAAAAATTATGTTGTTTTGCAAAAAATTAAAAAATTCTAAAAAAATGAAAAGAGTTAAAATTTAAAACATTTTGTTTATTTTAGCTTGCTGGTCAAACTAAAGAAAGAGCGTGTTCTTGACGATAATTTCAAACAAAATGTAAAAAATAATGTAAAATCTTTTTGTATTCTGATTTTTTGCATTCTGTAGTATAATAATTTTGTAAAATAATTATTAATTTATCAGAAAAATAATATTTTAATTTACCAGCCAATTGTGTGTAATTTCGAAAATTCCTCACTGGCAACATTGAGTTGTTAATGGGTTTTCCATTGTGTATGTATGTGTGTGTATTATGAAAATTGATAAAAATCTCTTGTAAGCGGAAATTAAAAATGTAAATTAAATTTGTTTTTCTATCAATAATGAAGCAATAAAAACGTAACTCAGGCGACTTAAAATTGAACTACCAATTCATTCTATTCTACCAACACCAATAAACTCATTATTCGTGCTTGCGTATGCATGTTCGTATAACATGTTATAAATTACAAAAATGCACTGAATTCGTCATTGCAACAGCACGAGTATGTTGCATTTTTTGTATTTGCAGTTCTGTCTCGGTATATAGAAATTTATTTAAAGGTTTGTATAGCCTATTATGTACTTCTTGTATACATGACATATACATATCCATATGGATATGTATATACATATGTATGTATATGCTACACATGTATGCATGTATGCACATACTCGTATGTGTGCATTTAATAAACACATTTGAAACTGAAAAGGGCTGAAGGTACGCAAAAAAGTTATTGGCAATATTTATATTCTGCACAATGGGGCAAATTTTATTTAAAGTTTTATATTTTATTTTATAAAACATGGGCCAATAGTGTTTAGTTTTCTAAATAATTAATTTTTTTTTTTCAATTATATATATATTTTTTTTAAATTATCAAAGAAAATAAATTTGTGGTCCTTAAATTGCTGATAATAATTTGTTGTCCACAATTTTTCAATGTCTTACAAGACTTTTATTTATTTTTAAATATTTTTGTTTTATAATTTTTTTTTATTAATTAACAAAACAATTTTATTTAAGTCAGTTTTCGAACTGGTTAATCTCGTTGTTTTTGGCAAAATTCAACTAAAAAATATTTTAAGCTTAGAAAAATTCAGCTTATAAATTTGTAAGAACTTAATTATTATTTATTTTATATACATTTTAAATAATTATATACATTTTATATATATTTTAAATAAATATATATGTTTTATATATGTTTTAAATAATTATATATATTTTATATATATTTTAAATATGTATATTATATTTTTATATATATTTTAAATGTATTATATTTTTATATACTTTAAATATATTATATTTTTATATATATTTTAAATGTATTATATTTTGATATATTTTAAATATATTATGTTTTTATATATATTTTAAATGTATTATATTTTTATATATTTTAAATATATTTTATATATACTTTAAATATATTATATTTTTATATATTTTAAATATATTATATTTTTATATACCTTAAATATATTATATTTTTACATATTTTAAATATATTATGTTTTTATATAAATTTTAAATATATTTTGTATATATTTTAAATATATTATATTTTTATATATATTTTATATATACTTTAAATATATTATATTTTTATATATTTTAAATATATTATATTTTTATATATATTTTAAATATATTATGTTGTTATATATATTTTAAATATATTATATTATATATTTATATATTATATTTATGTTTTTATATATATTTTAAATATATTTTGTATATATTTTAAATATATTATGTTGTTATATATATTTTAAATATATTATATTATATATTTATATATTATATTTATGTTTTTATATATATTTTAAATATATTATATTTTATATATGTATATGTTTTAAATATATTATATTTTTATATATATCTTGTATATAAAACTACGGTTATTAAATCCAACATTTTGTGTGTTATTTTTTTGTTTTTTTTTTTACAAAATTCTGTTAAATATTATTTTATTATTTAATAAAGCCTAATTATGTATTTTTATAAATGCAAAATTATTATATTTATTTTTTCTACTTTAATACTTTTTTTCTTTGTTTTTAATTGCCTCAGAAATCTTAATTATCTTTATTTTTTTCCATTTTATTATTTTTTTTAATTTTTTTTTTAATTGTCTGGGAAATCTTAATAAAAGTTAACAAATTTTGGCATTAATCAATTACATAAAAGAAGAATAACAAAAGAAGGTAATAAAACCAATTAAAGATGAAATTAAAATATTTCTTTTTAATGTATTTTTTTTTTAAAAAATTTTAAATATTACAAGAAAGATTTTTTTTTTATTTTTTGCGCAATTCAACTAAGGGAAGTCCAATTATATAATTCTTTACTATTTTTCTATATTGCTGTTCTTTTAATAGATTTATAATTTTTTTTTTTGTAAATTGGAAATTGTGGGACACAAAAGATTTTTCTGAATTTTTTCTGAGTGAGTTTTCCTATGTGTAATTCCTCAATTTTTTTTTTGTGATTGTAAATGGAAAGCTAAGGTCTTTACAAGTTTTAAAATAATTATTTTTTAAATTTATATATATTATAATAAATTTTTTTTTGTTATGCTTTTATAGCGATAATCCGATTATTTTTGTTAAATTCTACTAAAAATTATTTCAAGTCTATTTATATATTATTTTTTTGTGAAAGCTTTTTTGTGTTTTGAACCGATTCCTGACCAATTGCTGTTTGCTGAACTTGGTTACGTAATTTTGCGCCACTGTTCATTCATTACAATTTATGGCCGTTTTGTATAGGAATGCACTGTATTGCACCATGGCTGCAATTTATGTAGCAGTTTTTCTTGTTTTTGTTGTTGTTGTAAAACAACAGCGACAGGACAATGAGCAAAAACTGAAGTCCCCAAAAAATTGGAAAAATTGCAATGTTGCAATCGGCCGGCCAGCAATTGTTTATCTGTATTGCTTGGGTGCGTGGCGATGCGTTTTTTATTGTTTCAGTTGGCGGCTGGCTGCAGAGCAGGTGAGCTGGTATGTGAGCGAAGGCAAATATATAGTGGGCGGAATAAGTGGTCAGTCAAAATATGTGGTCAGGGAAAAAGTAGAGTTTGTTTGGTGGGGGTATGCATGACCATATAAGGAGTTTTAAATATATTTTGTTGTTGTTTTAAATGATGTACGCGAAAATTATGGTGGCTTTCCTTTTTGTATGTATGCAGATACGTATGTGCTCGCACATTTTTCATTTGAAAATCTCCCCTTCAATGTTGCCATGAGCTTTACTTTTTTGTTGCATGTTTTGTTTTTTCGTTTGGAAAAGGGGTTGGCCAAGCAAAAAGGATGATGATGACACTGATGATACAGCCGCTGTGGACGTTGATAATGAAGATGTCAAAATGTTAAAATGCTGTCTGGTGCTCCAAAAGTTTTGCGAGTGGTAATGAGTTGCTGTATTTGCCACTGTTGAACAGATACATAATTTGTTTAAAATGTCCCGAGAGTTGGACCATTAACAAAATGTTCGGTCGGTTGGTTGGTCAACATGTTGTTATTTGCAAAAATAAAATAGATCGATATTATAATGTTGGTTGGATGATATTGCTGTTTGTGTTAAAACATTTTATGGCTGCATATATATAAATAATGGCCCCAACACCGACACATCTGTGGGGTATGTGCGAGTATGTTGCCTTATTACATATAATAATCGTAAAACACAACTGTACTTTTGTTTAAAACAATTGTACTGCTGACTGAGTACTTTTTAGCCAACTTGTATACAAGATTTTGTATCTGTGTATCTGTGTGTCTGTGTGGCTGTGTGTATGTATCTAGTTGTATTTGTTTTTCATTATGCTTATAATGTCTGCATGTGCGAGTACATATTTGTTTAATAACTATTTACTGATTTTTGGGTGTAGCTGGTGGATACTTGTGGATATTCGTGCGTGTTTATTTATATTTTCTTTTCTGTTCGATTACATTTCGATTGTATTGTCATCTCTTGGGCATTTAATGAACTTTATTGCAATAGCAGCAGCACCAGCCGTAGCAACATTATCAAGTTGGTTTCTGCTTAAATATGGAGATACTATTTCTTTTCGTATTGTGGATCCCAGTTATTTTTATTTACTTTTATATGAAGTATACATATTTTGTTAAGTTTATTTGTTCATTAAATGTTTTATTATTTTTGCAAAATTATTTCATATTGTTGTAGTGGAATTGATGCAATTTTTGCTGGCTACAGCAACAAAATGGAAAGGGTGTATATGACTCAAAGCTATTTACTTATTTGTTATGTAAAATAGTCGTACGAGTATTTATAAAATAATTTGCAATATTATATTCAGCATTTAACACGAATAAATTAACACCTTTCTGAAAGCCGGAGAATATTTGAAATATTTATTAACATCATCGTCAATAGAACAAGGTTTTTAATGGTCTCAGAACAGCTCATACTAAACGTTTCTTTACTATATTCAAGTTTTAGTAAAACTCTGTAAGATTGGTTGTTAATGGAGTGCTAAAGGATGCATTCCCCGTCGCATCTTCCTTTCAGAATTGCACAATTTTCAATAAGCATGTTAGATGGATGCATCAATGATATAGAAGTTTTTGAAGTACAAACTACACAAGGCGTGACGTATCAGCAATATGAATCGAGTATCCTCTTAGAGGAGCGGCACACGGCCAGTAGGAATAAAATAATTTATTAGCTACCAACCATGTTAAATAAAAAATATTGCAACGCGCTACTTCGCTGGTATTTTATGGAACCATACTGGAAACCCTCAACTACCAGAGGAATGACATGGGGCAATATCATCTCATGTTGTGGATTTCAATCCTAAATATAGTAAATCACCACATCGAGGTGGTGATTACTATATTTTCACTTTTGTTAACTTGTTAATGCAGAACGATAACAGTCCGCTTCGAATTAATTTTAGAAAGAATGAGATTAGAAATTCAACCATTTTGGCTTATTCGAATGCCTAAGATCGTGGGTTCGACATTTACCAGATGATAATACAAATCTGAAGACATACTCTATTTCGAAGCAAATGAATAAATAAAATCGCTACCAGAAAGCGTTGTTACTACTTGGTTACCAGAGGTATATCCACAGTTTCAGCAGACTAATTCTTCACCAACCGCCTTCTCTACCACTGCCTGTCTGTCTTCTTCCCTCGCAGCCTGCCTTCTCTACAACTGTTTTTGTTTCCTAATTCCAGCATAATGTATGCATCCCCTATCTCTTTCTCTCTCTCTATCTAAAGAGGTGCTACTACTTTGTTAAGAGAAGTACGTGTACACTGTTATATCTGTCTTCTCCCGCCCCGGCCTGCCTTCTCTACAACTGTTTTGGTTTCCTAATTCCAGCACAATGCATTCATCTCCTATCTCTCTCTCTCTCTCTCTATCTAAAGAGGTGCTACTACTTTGTTAAGAGAAGCACGTGTACACTGTTATATCTGTCTTCTCCCGCCCCAGCCTGCCTTCTCTACAATGGTTTTTCTTACCTAATTCCAGCACAATTAATTCATTTCCTATCACTTTCCCTCTCCCGCTCTCTCTCCCGCTCTCTCTAGCTAAAGACGTGCTTCTATTTTGTTAACAGGGGCACACCTACACTGTTCTAACTGTCTTCTTCCGGATCTGCCTTCTCCACAACTGTTCGTCCTTCCTAATTCGTGCACAATACAATATTGCCTATATCTATCTCACTCCTTCTTCTGCACACATTTTCTCTACCACTATTCTTCCCTCCTAATGCCAACGCAATGCATTTAGTGTTGGTCTTAAAGAAAGAAATATCTTATGGATGCTAAGGAATAGAATATCTTGTAGATAAGGAAACAAACGCAACTGAGCCACTTTAGTCCGCTGCGCTTTTCTATTGAAAATCTGCTTCAAGATATTACATGTTGCCCAAGAGCCTAATGCATACAACATGCTCCGGCCGGGCACAATTAATAAAACGAAATTTGTTTGCTTTACATTTGAACAGCTTTTCTCCTTGTGTATTTTGTTTTGGATGTACGGCCGTATCCGAAGCTCGTTATGTGATCTTTTACTTGTCCAGTCTCAAACTTCGTTTGCCTGTGATGCTTCAACATGATTTCAAAATCTTCGTTTGTCTTTTATTTTTTCTTTGTGTGGCTTCCATTTAATTATTCGCCTTTAATTCCCGCCTCTCTATTCTTTTGAACGAAAACTTTCTCCTGCCCAAAAATTTTATTCGGTCACCTTGAAAACTAAAACACGTCTGTCTTTTGCTCTGCATTTTCTTTGTTGCTTTTAGCATAAAGTGAAAGTATTAACAAAACGGATACAAAATATTGCCACACAATCTAAATCACTAAATGTTACAGTTTTTTTCTTTTTTTTTTGTTTTTTTTTTTTTTGCTTTTGTGCAACCAACAATGTTGCAAACACTGTCTCCTCAATTTGTGCATTTTGTTTTGAAGTCTTTTGGTCTAAAAAAAATTAACTAAAGCAAGAGAACAAAAATTAAAAAGGCTTGCACATGCAAAACAAAGTCGCTGTTAGTCAAACATAGACAAAACAGATAGATTTTTTGTTTTTGTTGCACATTTCGCACGAAATAACGATAACGCACATGTTGTGAACTGCAAGCCACCCACATATTTTTTGAAAGTTAAATTGTTGGAAATACGGAGGGGAGGAAGTTGCAAATGCACACATGGTCTCGCCAATTTTCATTTTGTTGGTAGCGAGACTGCCAAAGTCTAGTAAAACTTACTATTTATGGATTTTTTTTTTGTTTTTTTTTTTTTGAGTTGCTGTTGGTCTGGCATAAAGTTTTGCTTCATTTAGGAAAGCTTCATGCATAAAAAAATAAAAAAAATATTACATTTTCCACAGGAAATAATACAATAAGCGAAAATAACAGGGCTGTTGCCTTATTTTTTTATATGATTTTGAAAGTTAATAAAAAGTTTTCTTGGACTTAGAACCGCGAGATAAACTGCTATGGCCAACTAGCGACAAGCTCCTTTGCATAGGATCACCGATTTTAATTAGCTTTACGCAAAAAGGAATTTGCAAAAATTTGAATTTGAATTCTCTCTTTAGATATAAAATTGAAAAAAATGCCATTCAAAATTAAATCAATTCCAAGACTTGTTGGCCTCCTTAATAATACTTAAAAATGTATTGCGTAAATATGGGATCTCTGACTCTCAGCTGTTCATTCTGTTCAGTCTTTTTGTACCCGAGAAGACTAAAAGTAGTTATCGGATTAACTGGCCTTTTATAAATGAAACAAATTTCCGGGAAATGATTTAGCGGCTGTTCTATGCCTTTCCTTTCAATTGTGCTCTTAAGGACAGAAGAGCCACTATTCATGGAATTCTTAGTTCTAATATAATTTTCTCATGGGATCACTATATAAAATTATTGCATGAAAGGCAGAAATCCCTTACAGATACTTTTTATCTGACTTCCGCTCTTATGAAGAGCCAGAACTGCTGGAACTTCTTTTGCAAATAATCGTTAATATTTCCAGCCTTCCATAAAGAGGATATATAATTTTCTCAAGGGATCAATATCTAAAATTATTGCATGAAAGGCAGAAATCCCTTACAGGTACTTTTTAGCTGACTTCCGCTCTTATGAAGAGCCAGAACTGCTGGAACTGCTTTTGCAAATAATCGTTACTATTTCCAGCCTTCCATAAAGAGGATATACAATTTCCTCATTGTAACTGGGATACGAGAATGATCTCAGTCAATGGCGACTATGATGCTGCAGTTACTTAATGATTCATATAAATTTTGCACGCCTACATATGGTGCTTAAAAATTTGAGGACCAACAATTAAGTTCTTTACCTCCGAATTATTGGTTATTACATTTTATTAAATTCCTAAATGTAACACGGGAATTCTTTAGTCATTATTTCTAGTCATTTCTTTTCAATCTTATAATATGCTTTCGCTAAAAGAATTTTAATTTTGATGCTTACAAGCATCATCTTTAAGGCATATTCCTTCCTTTAAACGCATATTGTGCTTCCCTTTAAAGGATATAAATTTAAATATTTAGTACATTTTTTAATATTTTTTTTTCAAATTTAAGATGTTTTATAAAAATTTTTGTAGCCGATGGTTCCTACATATGTATATTATATTTATTTTCATATTAAGTAAATAAAATTAAGTGAATAATAAGTAATATTCAGTAAATAAATAAATAAGTTTTTTTTTATAAAAATTATTGTTATAAATGTGTGAGTTTGGTATGAAAATTATTTTTATAAAAGATCTTAAGCCTGCAATAAATATTAAATAATTTGTATCAAATGTGTTATATATAGGAGTTCCCAACTCTGGGGGTTTTTTTGCAGCCCACTTAATTTTTCGCAATTATGTAACCAAATACATATATTTTTTATGCTTTAAATTAATCTTTTATATCTCAATTTCAATAAAAATTTTTTTTTATTTACTAGTTACTATATAATAAATATAATTTACGAAAACCGATTATCTACTGCTCGATAAATTCTTATGACAAAACTCTTCTAGCATTCCCTTAGGTTTATGGTATTGAAAGGATAATTGCCGTCCTGTGCAGTTATGCGTGTGCATTTAGTGTACCTTGTCCTCTCATATTTATGTTTAAATATTTTTGATTTTGTTTTTTCATTTTTTGAAAAATGTCATTTAAATTTTTTTTAAAAAAAAAAGCTTTTTTCACAAAAACGGGAAATTAAAAAATTAAACTGCGAGTTTCGTTTGATTTCTTTTTCTAGATTTTTTTCTTGCTTTATTTTCTGCTCCCTTTTGTTTTATAGTACACACTTTTTGCCGCCTTTATAGCACAATAAACACAACCCATTCATATAGAAACAGGTCTCCTGCAGGACCTCTTTGACTATTTTTTGAACAGCATGTGCACACTTGCATGGCATCATGCACGAACATGTTGTATGAAAGAAGAATGTGAAAAAATATATTTCAATTCTTTTTGTTATTAAAAGAGTTTCTTATATTTTATTGCAATTTTTGGTCACCCATGTGGGCTCCTGCCATGCATATAAAATTGAATATTTTGAGGATGTGGAGGTTCAATACGGTGTGTATGCCGTAAGTGGGTGTGCGTGTTTGTTTTATATACAGATTCATATTTTTATCTTGGCTTGGCTGGCATTGGCCAATAACATTTTCGGAAAAATTTGTTTAATTTGAAGACACATTTTTCCTTTTATTTTTCAAGGATTCTATATAATTCAATACTACAATGAAGCATCGCAAAAACGCCTGTGCGACAGTAAATGATTTAAAATTTTATTTTTGTTTTCGAGTTTTAAAAAAATAAATGGGAGTTTTATATTTATTTAACTCAGTTTTATATACAAACAAGCGGAGATGTGTGTGTGTGTGTGTGTGTACAGAAAAGCTCACAATTGCTTATTTGTGCATGTGTATTGTGCATGTGTAAATAAGTATCCTCTACATCTGTGGGGACATTCCTTCATGTGTCTGTAAGGGGCGACCAGAAGATGCTGGTATACTGACGATAATTATGCAACATTAATTACATTCCTATGCATTGTTGAGTACTAAAAATTTTCAGGAAAAAGTACTAAATTGGTAATTAAGAGTACAGGTACTTTTAAAAGGCATAGGTTTTTTCAATATGCAATTTTTATGAAACGCCTAGAATTTTTACATTGTGACGTTCGTGTAATTTACAGGCTACAAAAACTATTTACAATATAAATATTTTTATAGGAAATATTTTAGTACACTGATGCTACCAAAGATAGCCGTAAGCATTATAATAATAGTAAGAACCTGAAGCTAATAATTAATAAAAAACTTTTGGTAATTTTGCGCAATGGGTCAAAATCAATCGGCTCAAGGATGACAAAGATAAAAAAAAGTATGAGCCTCCAATTCCAACTCGAGTTGGAAAGAAGAAGAAGAGAGCAAAGGGCCCAAACGCTGCCATGAAATTGCCTCAAGTTACACCGCATACGCGTTGCCGATTAAAACTATTAAAGTTAGAACGGATCAAAGATTATTTGATGATGGAGGAAGAGTTTATTCGCAACCAAGAACGGCTTAAGCCACAGTATTTTTTTTTTCACAGTATTTCCTTTGTATTTTTATCACATTTCAAATTGAGCTAAAATTTTGTCTATTGTGAAAACTTTTTATATCCATCTATTTCAATTTTCTTCCGATTTTTTCTATGCAAAAATCAGCAAAATTTGGTGATGAATAAAAGAAATGAAACCAAAAAAAAATTTTAAAACATTTTTATAGTTAAAAATGCAAAAATAAGTCTTTGAAACCGCAACGGGTACTAAACCGGAAATTTTAATGCAACTACACAACTTTGCTCGCATCCCGTCTAGCTGTTTAATATCACTTACAGATAAGCGTGAATGTATTAAAGGCATATATTTTCTTAGCCTTCCTTACGCAACTGTCTTGTATAATATGACTAACTGCAGTGCAAGGCTCATCCAGCTGAATCTGGCCCATTATAGGGCACAAAATACGTCTCATATTTTTCAGTTGGAAATATTTATAATAATTAAGGCTTCATATTATATTTTTAACTTTGCGCTCTTTCTGAACATTAAAGTTAAATTATTATTATATTTTTTAAACCAACCGAATCAGGGCATGTACCCAGCAGGCATGTGTGTGGTGGGGTTTTAATTTAAGAACACTGTTGCGTGTTGGTCTTTTTGATTTTGGAAACGTTTAGTAAAGTATTTTAAAACTAAAATTTAGTACATTATTTTAATACTAAAATGTAGTATAAAATTTCGTACTAAAATTTTTGTCATTAATTTAGTACTAATGGCCTGTGCCACGCTGTTGTTCGGCATAAATCTGTGTAAACATTTTACTATAATGATTAAACACATATTTTTGGCTAAAATTCTTTTAAACCTCATTTATTAAAGATGTACTAAATTGAATAGGAAGAAAATTTAAAATTATAATAAAAAACACATATCCATTTATTCCAAAAACAAATAAATCATTCCCATAATATGACATTTTCAAAAGTTCTACTACTTTTGTCTTCAGTCTCGTTCCGTGTTTCTTGTTGCTAAAAAAAAAATCGCAAAAACTATTTATTTGAATGCGGTTCAGTGACCTTTAAAATGTTCCTTTTTTATTTCTGTCTCGTTTGCGATTTTTATTTTTGCTCTTTTCTAAAAATATCGTCACTTTTGTAACTTTTTTGGCAACATTTCGAAAGTATCGAATACATTTTCATTTGACTTAGATATTTTGTTGAAGCGCTGTCGCTTCGTCGTAGCTGATAAGAAAAAAAATTTACTTTCGATTTTGGCTGGCGAAATTATTTATTTGTTTTGTGTTATTTGATTAGAAAAAAAAAAAAAAAAAAAATAAAATAAAATGAAAAATAACAAAGTTAGTGGGTAAAGTATGAGCGGAGTGACAGTTGGAATCAACAAGTTAGGAAAATCAATACAGATAAAATGTTTTTAAAGCTTTTTGCTGATTTGGAGGCAATGAAAAATTATTTCTTATTTTTTGGCGATGTATTTTAATCAAAAAGCGTATTGAAACTGGCACAAGCTTGCAATGCTAAGCTTTTGGGAGTATGCTAGCTGGCAAATAATAAATAAGTTCCACTTGAGAACTGTAGCCCTTCTCTGCTCAGCAAAAAGATTTATTCCAAAAATTTGTTCTTATAAATTTTTTAAGTTTTTAACCGAGAAGAAGTATTTTTTCCTAAATTAAACATTTTCATTAACACGGTTTAGCCCTTAAATTTGCCTTCGCTTCCTTTCTAAATAATAAAAAGTTATTAATAAAAAAAATAAAATTAATATTAAAAAATAAAATAGATATTGTATTAAACTTTTACTGTCAATTAAAATAACACACAAATCTTTTGTATTAAATTAATGAACATTTTACGAAAATATATAAATGTATGTATATATAAATACTTATTTTTTAGTACCAAATTTTGTACTGAAATAATGTACCAAATTTTAGTGCTTCATTTTACATTTGGAATTTTTTATTTTAATATTAAAACAATCTACAAAATTTTCTTGGAAAAATAATGTTTTAAATTTTTAGTACCAACTAGTGTACTAAAATAATACACTACATTGTAGTATATTATTTTACATTTGCAATTTCTTATTAAATGTTTATATAAAATTTTAGTATTAAAAGAAAGCATAAAATTTTATTGGAAAAACTACTAGATTTTTAGTACCAACTTTTGTACTAAAATAATATACTAAATCTTTTTACATCATTTTACATTTGCAATTTTTTAAAAGAAAGCACAAAATTTTATTGACAAAATAATGTACTAAATTTTAGCTTCTAATTTTTATTCCTTTTTTTTAATAAATTTATATACTATGATAATGTACAAAATTTTAGCTTCTAATTTTCATTCCCATTTTTAATAAATTTATGTACTAAAATAATGTACTAAATATTAGCTCCTAATTTTAATTCTCTTTTTATGTACTAAGATAACGTATAAAGTTTTACTTTCCAATTTTAATTTATTTTTTGGATAAATTTATGAACTAAAGTAATGTACTAAATTTTACCTTTCAATTTTAATTCCCTTTTTAATAAATTATGTACTAAAATAATGAATTAAGTTTCACCTTCTAATTTTAATTTATTTTCTGAATTAATTTATGTACTAAAATAATGTACTAAATTTTAGCTTCTCATTTCCATTCCCTTTTTATGTACTAAGATAACATATAAAGTTTTACTTTCCAATTTTAATTTATTTGTTTAATAAATTTATGAATTACATTTTAGTTTCCAATTTTAATTTACTTTTTTAATAAACATATGTACTAAAAAAGTGTACTAAATTTTACCTTCCAATTTTAATTCCCTTTTTAATAAATTGTGTACTAAAATAATGTATTAAGTTTCACTTTCTAATTTTAATTTATTTTCTGAATTAATTTATGCACTAAAATAATGTACTAAATTTTAGCTTCTAATTTTTATTCCCTTTTTAATAAATTTGCGTACTAAAATAATGTACTAATTTTTAGCTTCTAATTTTAATTCCCTTTTTATGTACTAATTTATGTATTAAGATAACGTATAAAGTTTTACTTTCTTTTTTTACGAAATTTATGTACTAAATTTCTGACAATTTCTTTTTAAGCCATGCTCGAGTTTAATAAGACTTTAGTTAAGACTTCCTTGTGTTTTGTGCATACAGTTGCAAGTTAAGTGACCCGTTTCTTTTTTCTTTAATTGCTGTATTTGCATAATTAAAAACAAACGTGTTAATAAAACGTAAAAACAGAATATTTAATTAATAAATTTAAAAATATTTTCGTTTTGAGATAAAATACATACATATACAGCATTCAATTGTACCAAAAATTGTCGCAATAATATAATAAATTCAAAAGTTTACGGTTCCTAAATTAAAAAAAAAAAAGAAAAACTTTTTGTCATTTGAAAGGGGAAGGGAAATGGCAATGCGGAACGAAATTGGTATGTTTGTGTTATTTTTTAATTCTGTTGTTTTTATCGAAAACCTTAAAAGTATGCAAAGTCGTTGTTGTTCTTGTACATTCTGAACAAAACAAATTTTTATTTATAAATTTCTTTAGGCGTTTGTCGTTTCTTGATACGATTGTTTATTGCAAAAAAAAAGAAAAAAAAAATACGCTGCATTTAAATGTTTAAAATATCTCGCAAATAGCGGACTTGTCGTTCTGTTTTGTAAATAATGAGCATTTCCTTATCAGTTTCATTAAAAAGTAAATAAAGTATTTTATATAAAAAATAATAATATACTTATAAACAATAAAATAGAAAATGAAATAATAAAATATAACGTTACCCTAATGGAAGAAGGTCCTAAGTCAATTTTTTTAAAATCTTTGTTGCAAATATTTTAATAATCTTTTTTGTGAATAACAAGCAGAATTTATATTGCCATGATTGTTAAGCTCCCGTCAAAAATTACTCTCGCTTTCAGTTCCAGGTGAATGTGATAACGTAACGAAACTCGAACAAGCCTTAGAATTTTTTCACTTTTTTCAAAATTGTGCATCACGGAAATACTTTGAAGAAATATTATTATTTGTTTTAAATTCAAACCGATCAATAACACTTCAAGCCAACAGTTCTGAAAAATAACCCTAATTCATATTATATTATATCCATATTCTTACAAATCAATTGAGAATTACTAAACAATATACGTGGTAACCGTATTGCCTTTTTTATTTATAAAAGTTAAAAAATATTTTATTTCATTAAAATTTATTATTTTATTTATTATTTATTAATAATATAAATTTTATTAAAAATCCTCAACGATGAGGGCAATTTAGCTTTCTCAATGAAAAGCTTTTTCGGGGAGAACAAGAGTAAATATTTGATACGAGAGTTATACCAAACCCAACGAATTGTTTAAAATTGCAACAACTATTTTATTTTATTTAACCCACTGCAAGGATTTACCCAATATATTTTTCATGACTACTACTTACATATTCTGTTTCGTTCTCCAAGTAAACAAGTTAAAGGGGAAACTAGAAAAGCTCATGGGAAATATAATTTATTGTTGTGTGGTTAAACTAGTCTAGACGTCTCATCAATAAACCTTAAAGCATATAATTTTGAAAAATTATCTCAAACTTTGTTATTGTTGGTGTCATATTCACAAAAACCAATTGAGAATTATAAAAATGCAATCTCAGGAATTTTTGAAAATCTTTCTTAAATACACACAACAACAAACAAATTTTATTCGACTTGAATTTATTTAATTTTTTAATAGTAATTATGTATTGTAACCCATTCACAGCTCCCTATGATTATGGTTTAGCAATTCTCAATTGATGGTGTAAAAATATGGCCATAATACAATATGGATTAGGATGGTTTTTCAGAACCGGTGGCTTGAAGTTCTATTGATCATTTTGCTTTTATAAGTAAATGAAATGCAGGCATTTCGGCTGGTGTAACCATACAATAAAAAAAGCAAAAAAAAATAATAATAGGGGAATCCCGCAAAGCCCCAAATAATAATAAATTTCATTAAAAATCGTCAATGGCAACACGGGAATTTCCTTTTAACATGAAACATTCACTAGGAATTCTTTCACAATTCCAAAACAAGGAAACGAAAAATAATTTCGGGTATTGAATATTAATAAAGCACAAAGAAACATTCCGAAGAAGTGCAGAAAGCCGTCTCGGGAAGGGAACAGCGAATATGATCATTGTGCGTAAGTACTCGTACGAAGGTATTTTAAAGCCGACTTTAATATAAAAAAAAATTAATAATAATAATAAAAAAGTATAAAGAATTAAACAGAAAATAACATGATACATATATTGCTGCCATAATAAAAAAACGGCCTAACTTATATTTTTTAAATGTTGTCTGTATACATCAATTTTAATTTTATTAATAAGAGACATTATAGCAGTAAATAAAGAGACAAAATATATCGTTACCACAATGTAAAAAGGTCCTAAGTGAAATATATTAAATGTTAATGCCAAAATAAAAAAACGGCCTAACTTATATTTTTTAAATGTTGTCTGTTTACATCAATTTTAATTTTTTTAATAAGAGACATTACAGCAGTAAATAAAGAGATAAAATATATCGTTACCACAATGTAAAAAGGTCCTAACTGAAATATTTTAAATGTTAATGCCATAATAAAAAAACGCCCTAACTTATATTTTTTAAATGTTGTCTGTATACATCAATTTTAATTTTTTTAATAAGAGACATTATAGCAGTAAATAAAGAGACAAAATATATCGTTACCACAATGTAAAAAGGTCCTAACTGAAATATTTTAAATGTTAATGCCATAATAAAAAAACGGCCTAACTTATATTTTTTAAATGTTGTCTACATCAATTTTAATTTTTTTAATAAGAGACATTACAGCAGTAAATAAAGAGATAAAATATATCGTTACCACAATGTAAAAAGGTCCTAACTGAAATATTTTAAATGTTAATGAGAGACAATAATGTAGAAAATAAAATTATAAAACATATCGCTGTCTTAAATAAAGCTGGTAGCACCTACCTTAGTATTAATAATAACAAAATGCGTATACTTTCACATACAATTGGCTATTCAACGTAACATATCGTTTATTTGCGGAAATTGCGGCCATTACTTGTTAACATTTGTTCTGAATTCTTCGTGAGAAACAATTTGTTACAAATAATTTTAATTTCTTTCTTGTCATTTTAAAAAAAAAATTAAAAAAATACTTGTTATTTAACACCACATCACAGGCGAAAAAATGCAGATTAAAATTACAACAGTTTAGTATTCCAAATAGACAAAACCTTTGTGGCCCATAATTAATAAAACCCCATGAAAGGCTAGAATGTCTTGCCGAGCAGTGCACAAAAAATCAAGACTAATGCAATTAACATTTCCCTAAACGTTTCAAATAGCCGGTCTTATGGTTGTACTCGGAAACACTAAAAAGTATGCAGCAGTTACACACACACACAGTCACCTTCACACCCACTCCGATTTCAAATACTTTGTTTAATTTACACACTCGTAGTGTCACAGTTCAATGGTGCGTAGTTAAAAGACAGCAAAACGTTTAAAATCAGAGTGCTAAAATCTGTTCAAACGAGAAAGGCCGACTTTTAAGAAATACGCATATCAAATGCGTTACTTTTGCAGTTTTTTTTTATGGTTTTGGCCCTTTGCTTCTCCCTCTATCTAATGGCCAGTTTTCCAAAGCAGATAATTATAATTGTTATTAAATATTGACACACAGTCACGAAGTTGCAGACGACAGAGGCATATAGTACGAGAGAGCAAAATATAAAACTTTTTTAAGCTTCTTACAAATATTTAAAATAAATATATAAAAAAAAGGAAAATCAACATGTTAGCATTACTTGGTGCTTTTGAAACCTTTACCGGCTTTAAGTGCATTAAAACATGATGTTGGGTCATTATACAGGTGACGTTATAGAGACACATGCACACAGTCTCACGTGCACTTTCTCTTAAATAATAGACTTAAAATGTCAACCTGAAAAGATTATAAATTTACAACATAAATTGGTACGAGCACAAATAAAATTTGTTGATAATTAAAGAAGATATGCAGTGTGCTTAAAGATATTTACGAGGGCGTTGGCAAAAGTAATTTAAATCTGCAAGTCAGGCACAATGGTTTGAAATACCTGATTTCTTTATGCCAACTCTGTAAAGACGGAATTTTAAATCCTAATTCACTGGATTTCTTAACGTTCTTAGAGTTCGAAGTTTAAGCCGAAAATTCGAACATGTCAAAAGATATTTGCTTTACTCACTATACATTCGTACGATTTGTCAAATATGGCATATGGGCGAAGAAAGTGCGACAAGTCGTACAATTTGCCTAAGTTTAGGTAAATTTTCATAAAATTATAATTTTCATTAGATCAGAGTTGAATTTACTTTAATCAGCAAAGAAAGCTCATGTTTCCATTATATTTGTGTGATACAAGGCCATTTAAATGCGACGTTTTTTTTTTAAATATGATAAAATCACATCAGATTTGTATGATAGTTTGGCACCTAAATGACTCATAAGACTATAGCGAGGGTAGCGAATTTTAACTATGTTTCTTAAAATACTTAATTGCTTGAAAATAGTCCAGAAGGAAAACCTTCAAACAAATTTTTCGAGGTAGCACGATTGGTATTGAAAGTTCGAAGTTCTATTTGAAGTTTCGAATGTTGTAACAAATTGCATAACATATAAAAATTTTATTGCATTTTTGTTTTTTATTTTTTTAAAAAAAAGAATTCGAATTCGAAGAACAAGCGTTTTATGAAATTCTTTATATTCTGAAAGAGTCAGTTGGATACTTTGGATACTTCTAAAACTTGTTTCCTTCTTATTAATTCTTTTTATTCACACATATATTTATTATTCGAATATGTTTTATATATATAATATTTATTATATACATAAAATTTATTCGAATATATGATATATAAATGGTATAAAAATGCTATACAGCAAAAATTATCACTGAATGAGTAATAATAACTTCTAATATTTAAAACGATGTTAATTCAAAAAATTGTAATAAAATTTTCACAAATTGGATTTTCTAGACTTCAAAATTTTCGTTCATCAAAAAATTCAAATTTCCATCAGAATAATTTATTTTTGGCTAAAGCTTTTTCGGCTTATAATTCTTGTTTATTTACAATTTTTTTTTTTAATAATAAAAAATTTTTATTGTATTTGAGAACTAAAACTTTTATTTTTAAAGTTCGGAACTTTTCGGTAAAAAAAAAACATTTTTTAAATTTATATTCTCGAATTTTGCATAATTTCCATATACTAGACAGTTTCTAATTTTTTGTTTTGAATAAAAGCTAGATTAAAAAAAAATCTTAAAATTATGATAAAATTTCTAATTTATAAACATTTTTAAATGGAATTTTTTTTAGTTTTTTCTAGGCAAACTACCTTCGAATTTTCGAACATTAAGTAAATGTTTTTCATTCTAATAAAATATTATTTTCAAAAAAAAAATTGATCATTGAAAATGATCGGTTTATAGAATTAACGAGCTAAAAGTAAAAAAAATGTTAAAACGTTTTAGAACGCCGTAAATTGCAAATAAAAAAAATTCCAAAAATATTGGAAATGATTTCAAAATTAAGATTCATGTGTTAAATTTTTAAAATCCAAGTTTGATAGAAGTTTTTTTGCAAATGAATTTCGAAAATCCTAAAACATGACAGAATATAATTAATTAAAACAAAAAAAAAATTATTAAAGGATATTCTTGCTTTCCAAAGGAATTTTTAAATTTCTAGTAACTTCGAAATCCTCATCGTATAATTTTTGTGTTCGTAAACCTTCCCTTCGCAAATAAAGCAAAGGTGGAATTTTTACTCGATGTTTTCTTTAACTTAATAATTTTCTTCAACTATAAATATAAATATAATTTTTATTTTTATTTCATTACACACTTGAACAGTCTTATCTGCTGCCAACAGTGCCAGTTCTTCTCTCAAAAAAATATGCCATTAAAAGTCTCATGCACATTTTTATGCTTTATAATGATCAAAGCATGCTCAGCACCGTGCATGAGCATGTAAAGCAATCAGCTGCAGAGGGGAAATTGTAAAGTGTATGGAAGTAAAATTTTATATACAAATTTTTAATTATATTTCTGTTACGTCCTTTCATTTGCCAAAAGTTCATTAAATGCAATTTTACTTTTTTTTTCCAAAAAAAAATTTTAGTCAAAGTTAGAGAATAAAGCCGAATTATTTCGAATATTCGAAATTATTAAAAATGTATGTTTTGAAGTTAAATTAACGAGACTTTAAAATATATTTCAAAATTAAAAATTGTGATGGCACATGGCGACTTTGAAGTTTAAGTTACTTCTGCAATTTATTTCAACTTCGAATTTTCGAAAATATATTTCTTATTTATTTTAAGGAAAATAGTCAACTAGAATAAAGTTTAACAAACTGTTTGGTCATAAAAAACAGATAGAGAAATAGCTATTGGTATACCGAACTTAAGATCGGATTTTCGAATATCTTGAAATTATTTAACGAACATATGAATATATTATATGCGCCTAATGAACACTAGTTCGCCGAAATGAATACAGATATATCTTAATAACATCCGGCCAAAAAGAAATTTACTTTGAAAATAAAGATACAAGAGCAAAAAAACGCCAATTTTTCATTCAAAAATACACAAACGGACGATTTTAAAGTGTGACTGTTTTTGCCCAAAAATGCATAGGGGGTACCCTTACCAAAAAATGAAAATTTTTCCAAAAATCGAAAAAATTTTTTGTCCTTTATTTTTAGCAAAAATATATTTTAAACATTTGAAAACATAAAATAAACATACAAGAGCAATAAAAACGCCAATTTTTCATTCAAAAATACAGAAACGGACGTTTTTAAAAAATGACGATATATGAAAATTTTTGGAAATATTTTTAATTTACGCAATAATATATATGTATATGTATATACATTTATTCGAAATTCCATAAAATTTCTATATATGAATAAAGTATTAAAAGTTTTTTTTAAGAGTTGGAATTTCTGAAAAACTTTTATCAGAATCTTAAAGTTCCATCAGAAGTACGATTTTCCGAACATATTATTATTTAAACCGCTCTGTGTTATCAGCTGGCATTAAAAAAAAAATTATCATAAATTAATAATATTTATAATATTATAAAAAAATTATTTTGCGATAACTTTTGGCGATTAAAAAGCAATATAAAATAATTTGCTTTTTATTTTAGATTACTTTCTGAAATATAATTAAAACGAAACAATATTTTTTTTTTATATTTATTTACGGAAAATTTTTAATCTTTTTTTTTAATTTTCTTCAAAACTAATCGATTTAAAATAATATATAAAATGCTGTTTTATTTTACGAGTGAGCGCATTTTATACGATATTGTGAATGTGAAAAAATAAGGCAAATTTTGTTAAAATGTCTGATTTTTTAGAAAATATCAAAAATTCGAACATCATATTTAATACAAAAAAAATTGAAATTCTGTTAAAATATAATTTTTTTTTGCATTTGAGAGAGCATTTGATTGAATTTCTAAACTTTTGGAATTTCGAAATTTATTTCGAATTTTCGAACATGCTTTAAAATTTTTTTATTGCTATAGAATCGCTTAGTTTTAGTTAAAAATTCTAAAGAACATATAATTTGTATTTTCTATGTAGGAAGTTATGACAGTTTAAGTGGGGTTTTTTGGGAGGTATGAATGAAATCTCGAATGAACTATGTTAATAATATTTTCATCAATGTATATTATACTGCAAGAGCATTATTATTAGCGTTTAAGAAAACTTATCTTAATTTCGAAACGTAAACCAGACTGTTTGAAACGGTTATTCAAACTTTATAGGCTGTGCGAATTTTCGAAGTTGCAAAGAAGTGATTATTCCAATGGAGCTGAAGAGCCGACACATAGCATACATTTTTGGAGGGCCAATAACACTAACCCACTCCATAATCGCATACTTTAGAAGGGCCGGTAACATAAATGGCATTGCCAATTTCAAGTGTGGTCCTTCTTATTTGGTGGGCAGAAAGTGGAATGCCGCTCTTAAACTTGCGAAAAACGTTATCCCCGTCACGTCACAAGCAGCGTAGAATATACTAAATGAATAATATATTTCATCCGCCTCTTTAATCTCACATCATTCCATTCTCACATTTTTAGTCGCCTTGAATAGTGCATTAAACTTACAATAACATTGTGTCCGTTTTGTTTATTTTTATATACTATTCATTCAGTTTTCCTTTTTTTCCCTTTTTTTTTTTGTATTTCAATATTTTCTTACTTTTCTTTGCCTTTGAGCTGTTTTTGTTTCATGTGCATTTTTAAAAATGCGAAGGAAAATATGTGCAGAGTATAGAAATTTTCCTACACATGCGAGTAAACACGTATTTGCAAATAAATGCATTTGTGTATGTAGAAACATAAAATGTTTTCGGGCGCATGAAACAAGGCGACTTTGCACCAAAGCTGAAAAAAAGCTAAATTACATGCGCTCGCATGCACAAACACACACGTTCATATATAGTATATGAACGTGACTGCCTTTATGTAAACCTACTGTCGCATTTTTAAAAACTGTGAAAGAAACAAAAGGACCGAAGGCAGAACCGGAAATACCTCTCGTTTTTTTAGAAGCTTCTGAGATGCTGGAACTTAAATAATTTCTATCATACTAACCGCTAAGGGGTCGATACCCATCTAAATCTCGGCTTTGCTAAAAAGAGACAACATCTTACACCAACAGCCACATCTGAAAAATATTATAGTGCTCAACATGAAATTAATTAAAATTTTATGAAGCTTTGAAATTCCCATTTTCCCCTCTTTATTACTAATTCGGCACAATTGCTGCAGAAGTATTAATAATTAATTCCGTTGGGCATTAATTATTTAATAAATTTTAGTGCGATTTTGAAAAAAGCTTTTTCCAGCTCTGAAGCATTTAACTGAACTCAATTGCACTTAAAAAAATGTCCGGAAAAATGACATACCGAGTGTGAGTGGAATAAAATAAAATAATTTGTTTTTTTCGCAACCCACTGAAAGAATAAGCTAAGAGGTGGGAAGGAAAAGTCCTTTAAGAGTCCTTTAAGACCTTTTACTGATTGATAGAAGCCATGCATAAGTAAAGTGTATGTAACGGAATGGAAATGATTAGTAAACGGGTTCCGAAAATGATAAAGCCAGTGTATTCAAATTAGCTGGTGTGAAGCGCAGTAACGTTTTTTGATACAAAAATTTCCAAAATCTGCAAGAATTGTTCTGGACTTACAAGTCTGTCTTTAATGACATGTCATATAGAACTAAGCAAAAATAACTATCAGCTGTTAAGCGGCTTGTCAAATAAAGCTGGTCAACTTTTAAGTGCATGATTCACCATGCTAACGAGTCGTACAATTCTGATAGTGAATATCTGATAGTGATGCCAACTTTTTTCAAAAACTAGCATCAAAATGGCGTTTTAAGTGTAACGCTATTGTACAAGTATGATGCAAAACATTTTTTCTTCATTGATTGAAATAAAAGCAACTCTGATCGCATGCTTGTCATAAGAATATGAAATTTTTAGGCCACAATATACTATTTTCTCAGCAGAAGTGCAATATGTGACAAATCGTACGACCATGTGGGATAATGAAACAAGGCTGCAAGTTTTTAATGGTGGAGCAATTTCGTTGACCAAAAATTAGTGTTTGAGGACCTTTGGAAATTGCATTCAGAACAATCCAGTAGACAGCCGCGATAACAAAGATAATATGAAATTACAAAAAATTGCAATTGTGATTTAAATTAATTGTATTAATGAAGAAACTTTCCATAGCTTTCCAATTAAAGCTAAAATATATATTTTTATATGGGAGTCTCTATATTCCGATTCCATATTTTGCCGACTTGTATTTTTTTTTAAACTTTATAATTTTTTTCTTTTTTTTATTATTTTTTTTTACCTTTTCCATGGATTGTCTATTTTAATCAAATACTGGCCCGAATATTTTTTAAATTTAAAATAATAATAAACTTTACGATTGGGTGTGTTATAGTTTAATTTAATTAAATCGATTAATTTCAAACGTTATTGTTTTTCCGTATTGCCAAATAAAATGTAATACAACTCTGTGTGTCTAGTATTTTGACATCTTGTAAGTCAGCTGGGCAACCATGCCAATCAAGTTTTGTTTTTCTTTAGACGTTTTTCCTGTAAAATTTTTTCTTCGTTAAATATTTTTTTAAATTTAATTTAACTTAAATTTTGTATAAATTTCTACTCCTTTTCGTTGTATCCTTCGTTTGTGGAAGCGTTTATTTTCACATGCACATTATTTTTTAAACCGAAATATAAAATAAATGAAGCTTCCATTGTATTTTTAATGAATGTTTCTACTCGTATAAATGTTTTAAAAGGCTTTGTATCTCGATACTGTTTGCATCTAGATTAATGTGCTGAAAGGATATAATAAATAGAGAAAGAGTGTTTAAGGGGAATTTCTGTTAGGAATCTGAATGTGATTTGTGATTTCGTGTATATATATTTGTGTGTATCAAGAATCATTTATATTTGCGATAAATTTTTTTGGGGACAAGGGAATGTTTAAGTCCTGGTCGAATGATGGGGAAATGATGCGAATAACGCTCTTTCCAGTCATGGCAATTTCTCAAAATGGACTGAATTAGTAATAGTGTGCATTAACTGTCAAATTGTGGAAGCCTCTATTGAGAGATGCATTATAAGCAAAGTGAGTGTTGTCAATTAACCCACTTCATTACAGATTATGCGGTTTATAATCTTCACTTTTTATTTTTTTTTTACAATATATAATGAAATCAGCAAGAAGAACCGGACAAATTAAATTGGTTCAGGGCGAAGTACTTATCAAGTGAGAGTAGTCAAGACGCGAACCATTTTCTTTGTAATGTCCTGCCCATTTGCGTTGCATTGCAATTAACATTTAAACGGTGTGAATTTAATTTCAAGCCATTAACCCAAATATAAAACTAAAACACTGTTAAGGAAAAAAACACAAGATGAATTAAACAAAGAACAAATAGTTTCATTTGCAACTCTTCTCCTTGAAGTTGGCGGTGTCTGAAAAGTACTTGAAGTGGAAAAGGGAACGAAATTCTAATGGAGACGAAGGCATAAAAATAAATAATGAACAAGTGCTTGCATGTTGTTGCCAAATTTGTTGTTATCGCTGTTTCGTTTTTCCTATATTTGACTAACACAGAAAACGTGAATCCTGGCAAATACAAACTATGAAACGTGTGAAAGTTTGAGATGAAAACAATTTTTTAGTTGTTATTTTGTGTTTTTAAAGTAGACAGCATTTTGTTAATATTTTTTTTCTTTTATTTTTTTGTTTTTATATGAGAATTTTATATGCAATTTAGTTTGATTTTTTCCATTTGGATTTTTTTTGTTTTTGGCAAAAATGTTTGCATGAAAGTGAAAAGTTGGTACGAAAAATATAGAAAACAAAAAAAAAACTAAGAGGAAATCAAAATAAAAACTATGACGACGACTAATAGCAAAGCGTTGTTTTGTAGCATGTCTGGCTGTGAAAAATACTACATACAGTATATTGTATCGTGTAGAGTAAATTTCCGCAACAACAAAATTTGTGTTTTACTTGTAGTTTGAAATTCCACAAAAAGGAAAAAATAAAACGGAAAATTCATAGAAAATCCTCTGGTAGACGGTTGTGTGCACGAAATAATAGTTTAAAGTTTTTGTTATTGTTGTTACTTTTTTTTAAACAATTTTAAGCTAAATATGTGTAGTTTTTCAGATTTTCTACACTCATGATTGTTTTACCAGTCTGTCTGGTTAGTAAAAGTGTAAACTTGCGTAAAAATGTATACAAATAGATTTATTATTTAAAACTAGGCTCATGCCAATAAATAAATAAAAATTACATCGATAAGTTCAGATTTTGATATTTTCAAAATTCTTAATTGCAAAAATATTATATTTAAAATGCAGTAGTGCGTTTATACGGATACTTTTCAAAGTATTGTTTTCAATTAGAAAAAAATTTATGGGTATGACTACATAAATTATATATAAACATGTTTTTCCAGCACCTAAATATTTTCTTAAAACTATTTTATTTTATAAATTATTAAAATATTATATTATATTATATTATATTATATTATATTATATTATATTATATTATATTATATTATATTATATTATATTATATTATATTATATTATATTATATTATATTATATTATATTATATTATATTATATTATATTATATTATATTATATTATATTATATTATATTATATTATATTATATTATATTATATTATATTATATTATATTATATTATATTATATTATATTATATTATATTATATTATATTATATTATATTATATTATATTATATTATATTATATTATATTATATTATATTATATTATATTATATTATATTATATTATATTATATTATATTATATTATATTATATTATATTATATTATATTATATTATATTATATTATATTATATTATATTATATTATATTATATTATATTATATTATATTATATTATATTATATTATATTATATTATATTATATTATATTATATTATATTATATTATATTATATTATATTATATTATATTATATTATATTATATTATATTATATTATATTATATTATATTATATTATATTATATTATATTATATTATATTATATTATATTATATTATATTATATTATATTATATTATATTATATTATATTATATTATATTATATTATATTATATTATATTATATTATATTATATTATATTATATTATATTATATTATATTATATTATATTATATTATATTATATTATATTATATTATATTATATTATATTATATTATATTATATTATATTATATTATATTATATTATATTATATTATATTATATTATATTATATTATATTATATTATATTATATTATATTATATTATATTATATTATATTATATTATATTATATTATATTATATTATATTATATTATATTATATTATATTATATTATATTATATTATATTATATTATATTATATTATATTATATTATATTATATTATATTATATTATATTATATTATATTATATTTTCTTACAGTAAAGTTTAATCCGCATTTAAATAAAAAAAGGCAAATAGGAGAAATGTGTGAAATGTGTAGCAGGGAATACTGAAAATTGTAGGTAGATTTCTTAATATCTTAAGCCACTAGTTTAAATCGTCGTGCAGTCAAAGATTTTATTTTGTTTTTCAGTTGGTCAAATCTATTTAAATATGTGCCTAATTAAATTATTTAGTTAAAAAATTGAATTTAAATGACTTAAGTTAAAATAATAAAAATATTTAATTGAAATGCTTCTTCCACCTAAAAATTTAAGTTACAAAAGGATACAGAAAAACGTTTTAAAAGTGTTTGAAAGTGTTTAGTGCTTTAATATTACGTAAACAACTTTTAGATTGTCTCAAAAACATTTGTGTTGTAAACTGAAATTTCCCTTTGAAGGGGATTTTTCCAATGTAAGACAATATTTTTTAAATAGACTATTTTTTAAATATAAATTTTACCTTAATAAACTGATTAGAAATATGGTTTTCTAATGCAATTGCGATTAGTTTTTTTTGTGATTGTTAATTCTAATCAATGTGGTAAATTATTATTGTTACGTATGCATGTGTGTTTATGCTCACGCAATCATGCATATGAATGTATGTATGTATAGATATGTGTATATAACACACTCAAAATAATCGTAGCTTGATAAAATCTAAATATTTTTCTTCCCAGAAAATAATCAATAAATTTTGCAAAAACATGTACACATACATACGCACAAGCATACATAGAAAACACTGACCAACCAAAATGAAAATCTTAAATTCGCCTTCAAACTCATACTTGAAAGTCAGATATTTTGATGGCACCTTAAAAAGGAAGACCATTATTGACTTGGTTAACATTTATTGGAATAGGGGAGACCTGAGAGCTCAACAAAATCGAAAAAAATTAGACTCCATATACTTACATGCACGTACGCAAATATATGTTTGCATTCGCATATCTACATAAGCACACACACTCACACGCACCTTATTACATACAGCCTTAGATACCTACGTATCCATGCCCATGCATATGTATGTGGGTATGTATCTAGATATCAACACTAGCCAAATCAACCAACGATGCATGAAACTAAAGTGCAAATGCATGTTTTTTCCTGCAAGAGCAGCATACAAAAACTTGGGGTTATTTTCAATTCAAGAATAGAGAAGATATTTTAATTTTGACTTGTTTTTTTGTTGTTTTTGTTTTTATTTTAATTTTAGAAAATATTACTTGCTCCATTACTGGAAGTGTAAGAGAGCCCATGAACTAAAATGAGCGTAATAAAATAGAGAGAGTGAACACTAACAAAACAATGCTGCCAGGTGGCAAACAGTAGAACAGTAGAAAAAAATGCTAATTGGGAAAATATGAAAAATTTCTTAAAATTATAATTTCCGTGCAAACAGGGAATTTTTATCGTTTTTATTTTTTTCACTTTCTGCTTTAGAATTGCATTAGGGTGCACATTATGAAAGTGCCATGCACACATATAAATTGCATAGCCAAAGAGAACCACAAGGTACGTGAAACTCTGTACCCCAAGCCAACCTTTCTACCAGATAAACAATAAATTGCGACAAGAGAAATTGTAAGTCTGAAGAGGTACTTTCAAGCACCTGCGTAAAAAATTTATGTGCATTATTTTCTTGAATTCCCTCAATTTTCTGGAATTCTCTGAGATGTTCTTGTGGCTATATTGTCTGAATTAGTGTCAAATAGTAAATAAATAAACTTTGTGGGGTTCGGAAAGTTCATACTGTACGTGTATGCAATTTTTTTGTTGTCCTAATAGTATTATTGTCCAGATTGTGAAATTATATCCTGTACATATGAGAATCTCTGTACCTCAAGCCAACCTTCTTACCAGATACGCGGATACTTTCAAGTATGTTCGTGAATTTATTTGTATACATGCTCTGCCCTACATTTGTAATGACATAAAATCTAACATAAATCTGATACTGGAATATTAAAAATTATTTCTATTTCAAACAATTTGTTGTCTGTTGGACATCTTTGTGGGCTGTTCTGTTTGGCTCGTAAAGCATTCCCAAAAGCTAAATTGCTCAATATTTCATCCAGCATTGTGTTTCTAACACACCAAACATATTTCCACTAATACAACCATGATGATTCATTAATTACCACCAAGTAAACTGGACTTTGGAATTAATGTTTTATCATCAAGTAATAATTTGTTGCTACTTAAATTGGACTGAATTCCCAAAAAAACTAAGTTTCTGTAGAATAATAAAAATGCATTGAAATGGTTTACCTTCAGGTATCGGCGGTTTCCTTTATCGATTGCATTGTAAAGCCCGCTCAAGGTTATTGCAAAAATAGCCCGCTCAAGGTTAAGGGCATGTTTCACAATCCTGTATGGTCATACGATTTGCCAAATATGGCATCTCTGATAAACAAAAATGCGGTTAGAGTCAGAGGTAATGGGCCTAACAACTTCTATGCGTCCAATTTTTGTTGGGGTACGAGCTAAAGTCCGAAGTGCAGATTGAGTACCAGAATCGGGGGTTTTGTTTTGTTAACTGCAGTTCCACGCAATCTAATATGTAGTGCTGTTGCCAACAAATGCTATAAATTTTGCATTTGTCGACAACATCTTGTGCAGCCAATATAGCGGCGTAGGGGGAAGCTTCATCACCATGGGCTTTAAACTTCATTCCGCTTGCCACTCGGACAATAGCTTCATGTCCATGAACGAAGTAGTCATAGAAACTGGCATATATATGAGCAACGCTGAAAACGTTCTCAACATCACGCACTTGAGGTTCCAAAGATACTTGGACTAAGCTTTCTTGGAGGCATCTTAACTTTAATAGAAATAAATCCAATCTCGTTAACCAGATATTGAAAAGAAATGATAATTCTCATGCGATCAGAGTTGCTTTTACTTCAATCATCAAATACCAATATTGTGTGCTTTACTTTTATATGATACGATGCCACAAGCAGCGATTCACTATACGATTTTTGTGCAAAAGAATCGTACGACTGTGTAGGATTGAATTACCAAGTCCACTAAATACCATAACTGCAATTTCCGCTCGATGTTTTTGTTGGTTCATCTGGCAACCTCACATGAAAAGTGTGTACTTGCTAAAGAGGCAAATATGAAACATTGCTTATGGCTGTTGTGTGCCTGTGTGTGTGTGTGGAGAGAAAGAGAATTAAAAGATTCTAAAAAAGGGGAGCTCTTACATTTTTAGTAAAATTAAATCAATGATTTTTTGCTTTTTTTAGTTGGTTTTCTATGTTGGGGATTGTATGAGTGTAGTGTGCACAAGAGTGTATTACTGTGAGCGAGCACGAGTATATTTTTGTTGATATGTGCAAAATCTTGGGAGCAACAACAACACTGTGGGGGTCTATGACAACACAACAATTTTGCAAATATTTTGCACAACTAAATTGTGTAGTTCAGTGTTTGTTGTGAACTTTTTCGATAGAGATTCTTGTTTTTTTGTTGGCCGACGCGTATGTTTATACTTATTTTGGCGTACGTACGGATGGAACAGTACCAGTACTAATACTTTGCCAATGCGGGCCTATCAAATGATGGTTTGGCTTTCGTAATTTTTTCGTGAACTCGTGTGTTGGAAATGTATTAATAAAGAAATTCATTTTTTTTTCTTATATTCGTTGTTGTTGTTTTAATTTTTGCTTACGACTTACTTGCATGCTGAGCATAAAAAGAATAAAATGAAATAGTCAAATTATATGTAAGTGTGTATGTATCTCGTTGTTTAGTTGTTAATAAACGCGTAAGTGGGATGCAAAAAAAAAAAAAAATCCCTGCAAATCGTTTCAATAAAGAAATATAATAATAATAATTTTTTTTTTTTTTTATAGAAATAAAAAGGCAAATGTGCCATAAAGTTGGTGCCTCTGCAAATGGTACAAGTGTATGTGTGCATGACATATTTTATATAATAAAAACACAAAAAAAAAAAAAATACATATACGAGTACATGCAAATAAAAAAAAAACTTTTATTATTGTAAAGGTATTTGCCGGTAAAAATAAAGAACAACGTAATGAACAAAGAAAGGAAATTAAAATAATAGTGAAATGTCGTCTATTTACAGCATACATGAATGCATAAGTGAGTCCCACAAAAATAGAAATAAAAATAATAAAAGCCAGAATAAGTTTAAAATACCAACACCATCATATCAAATACAAACACTAATTAAATCCACGTAAACTGTAATCAAAACTGATTTAAATAACATACAAGCACAATTGATTGCCTCCGCGAATAGTGGCAATAAATTATTTTAAGTGCAAACATATTTTTTTTTATCAAGACAAAATTTTAACCACAAAATTAAAAACCGCTTAAAGAAAATTTTAACAAAAAAAAAAAAAAAAATATTTTTAATAATAATAATAATGTGGTCGTTTTAGCTGAACCAGCTACAACTACCAAACATACGAGTATGCATTTTGGGAGGAGGGTACGTAATACGTATGTATCTTACAAGAAGTAAAAATACAAAATTTCTTGCTTTTCATCGCCTCAATACTAATTAAAGCTTTAAGCATTTCAAAAATAGTTTTGCTCATACACATGTCCATATGTACATATGTACAGTGAATACGCGCTAAACTGTACTTATGGTATCCAAAGTGGTTTTCCTTTTTAACTAATTTGAATTTTTTTATATAATTTTTCTCAGTAAAAATCTAATATTATTACACATTTTAATATAAGACTTTGTAATATAAATACAAAATGTATAATAAAATTGAGCTTTATTGCTCTATACTAGGATAGACCTCATCAGCTGTTTTCATAACATACACTTGCACAACAAGCCAAGTTGTTTATTTTCCATAAAAAAAAATTGTTAATGCTTAAAGTGTTAATTAATTAAATATTAATTATGTTTCAAGTTCAAAATTGAAAAGCTTTTTTAGTAGCCAAATAAAAATTACTCGTATTATTGATTTCAAAATTTTAGAGAAGAAGAGTTTTAGAGAATTCCATTTTATGTTTCTTCAATAATGCGGCCAAAAAATCTTTTCCATGATTTATGTCTGCAAGCCAGCCCATTTTATATCAAGTTCAAAACCTAAAAATGTTTGAAAATCATTTAGAAATATATATTATAGAAATAAGGATCGTTCCAATCTTTCCAAATTATTAAAATTTGTTTTTAACTTAAGCGGATTCGCGGGCAAAAATTAATTTCATAATTTATTTAAAAATTTTTTTTTTTTGTTTTTTTTTTTTAATTTGTCTCTGAAAATGAGAGTCAATACGATCCTTTGAATACGTTGTTCAGTCACATGAATAGGTGGGAAAAGGAGAAAAGCATGAAACGTATATATAGAAGGTTTATTGTCTAATTTTCCAGCTGTCCCAGTTTCGAATGAATTGAATCTCTGGCCGGCATTACGAATCCGTCCCTTTTCAGTTTCCAAGTTTTGGTCCCGACGTAACTTCAAGTTTTGTGAGCTGTAATTTTTTTAAAAAAGTAAATTTTATTTTCTTGAAATAATGCTGGCAAATATCGTAGAAATATATTAAAAAACTATAAAAAAAATCCCGACTGAAAGCTTAAACTGAAATTAAAACTGAACAAAAAGTTTAATTAAATATTTTATTTATTATATTTAAAAAAATCTATTTGCATTATTTCACGTAAAAATTTTGATTTTTACTGAATCTCGTTTATTTTTTTAAAAAAAAAAATTGAAATCCTATTTGCATTATTTCATGTAAAAATTTTGATTTTTACTGAATTTTGTTTATTTAAAAAAAAAATTTAATTCTACTGGGTATTCATTTTTGCGCATATACTGAATTTATACAAATAAACTAACAATATTTGACATAAAGGTATTAAAGAGTAAGTTGCCTTAAAAATATTAAATTGATTTGATGGACTTAATCAGTTGTTCCTCTTAGCCGGTTTTTTTTTGGTTTTTGATAAGCAAATGAACGAATGTGTTTTGTTTTTGTCTTAAAAATATTTAATTGATTAGTTGGACTTAATCAGTTGTTCCTCTCAGCCGGATTTTTTTTTTTAATGAATGTGGTTTATTTTTTTATTATTTGCGAATACATTTGCAGCAACATAATACATGTATGTATGGATGTGTGTATGTATGTGTGTATGTATTTATTATTATCTGTTTCTAAATGAATTCCTGTGTTTGTGTACTAAATAAATATTGCAATGAATTATTTTTGGCCAACAAAAATAAATCAAATTATGCAATATTTATATCTCTCCATCAAATTTCTAAATGAATGTGCATTCATATTTTAATTAATTTAATTTTTATTTTTATTTTTATTTTTATTTTATTTTTTTTTTTATTGTTTATTTAAATGCAATAATGGAAATTTAGCTCAAATGAAATAGAAATTTGCAAGTCGCTGTTCGCACATTAGAATCCCCCCACTCTTAAGCCATGTTGTATCGTTGATGGTTGCCAATAAAAAGGCAATTTGAAATATAATTTTTGTAAACAAAAACAAACGATTTTGAAATTTTAAAATTTTATTTTGAAATTGTGTTTCAAATTGTCTTTTCATTGGCAACTGCATAGAATAAATCAGGTGAATGAAACAAATTGCGTATATTTTTAATAATTCTTTTAGTAATTAAAAAAAAAAGAATTTTTTTTTAAATAAATTATTTGTTTTAATTTTATTTTAACTTTAATCATCTAAATTAAGTTTTTTTTTTTTTGTTGTATGATAAATTATGAATTTTGAAAAAATAAATACATTTTTAGATATTAATTGACTTTTTTGTTCAGTTTTGAATTTTATTTAATTTAATTATTTTATTTATATAATTAATAAATATTATTAAATAAAATATTTTATCGCGATATTTCCTTAACAAATTAAAAAAACACATTAAAAAATAATAAATAATTAATAAATAAACTTTAAATTATTTTAAGGTTTGTCTTTTCTTATGAATTAAAAATAAAAACTAATTTCAAATGATTTAATAACATTTAAAATTAAATCTTCTAATTAAATGTTTTTTTTTCTTTTTTTTTTGCAGTAAAAATTTTTTTTAAAAAGACTTTGGATTAACCAAATCTAAAATCAGCAGAAAAAATTATTTAACATTTAAAAGGGTGAGTAATAATTTACTGTTATTATTTAACCATAAACAGCTGATTTTGCGTTCTCACTACACATTTTATTAAATCTGCTTGAAAAATAAATTTTTAGAAAAGAAAAAAATTTATTTATTTTTATTTATTTAAATAATTTTTTTTTAAATGTTTCTTATTGAAATGTTTCTTATTGTTTCTTATTGAAAAGCATATTTAATGAATTTATCTATTTCTTAATTAAGTTTTTAAAACAGAATAAAAAATAATTTAGCGATTCACTTAATAATATTTTAAAATACATGAGTTCAATACTCAAATTAGTAATTTAATTTTTATATATTGAGTGCGTAATTTTTTAAAAAAAAACTTTTATTTTAACATAAAAACCATAAAGAGCTGATTTTGCATTGGCAATGCAAATCGATTGGTTGAGGGGACTATTGGCCTAAAACCGGAACTTCAGAGTTCAATTTTTTTAATGAATTGAAACGCACAAGAATGGGTTTAAAGTTTAGTTTTGTTTATTAAAATTTCTTTAAAAAATGTATTATTATATAATTTTACAATTAATATTATCAGAGATATATTATATAGTTTTTATTCTGGATTATTCTGAAGTCTAGGGTCAACCAACGATTCTATATTGATCTCAGTAACGCTCTTGATCTAATGCTCAAGGCTAAATCATGCTCTTTGACAGTAAAAGTTTCGTTAAGCTAGTTCATCTCTGAAGGCAAGATTTACTATCCTTCATAATCTTACGATCTGCCAAATATAGCATGTGTACTGAGTAAATAGAATAGTCTAGCCTAAAAATGTTTCTGTGTGATATATTTTTTTTACAAGTCATACGATTTGCAAAATTTTATTAAAATTTTCTTAAAATGACAATTTTCATATCATCAGAGTTGCATTTACTTGAATCAACAAATAAAAAATGTATTTGCTTTGTAATTGTATGATGGTATGGCAACCAGAACCCCATTTTGATGGGATTTTTTTTGAAAATAGGATGGCATCATATAAGATTTTCATGAGTATGAATCGTTCGACTGTGTAGGATAGTGAATGATGGCCTTTAATTCTCATTGGCCAATTTGGATCAGTTATGTGTGGTGATGCCACATTGGCACGTTAATCGTGGGGGCGTGAGAGTGCCACTAATACGATAAAGAAAATAATTTGTGATAAAAATAAGAACTCAGGAATGCAACGATGACAGTCTTCACCTTCCCTTTGCAAGCTCAACATAATAATTCTGATAATAATAAGAAACTGCAGCAGTAGGGGTGTTACTATTTTCACTATCAACAAATTGAATTTCTGTAAAGACAGACCGCCGTCACGTAAGTGAGTCACGCTCCAGGAACTATGCCAGCATTTCCTGAGCAAGATCACGACAAAAGTGAGCACTCTCCCAGTTTAGTCGCCTCTTACGCAAAGCTGAGAAGCACTACGGTAGTATTCTAAGCCCGCTACTGTCAAACAGATGTTTTTGTGTGTACTCATGGAACAGCTGATTTTGTTAATAAGAAATTTTACGAATGTGCTTTAAAATAGAAATTATTTTATATATTTTTAAATGTTTGCATCCAAATGATGGCACGCTTGGGAAGCATTTTAGCTGCTGCAGCTTGAATTGCTTTGCAATTTTCACGTGGCAGCTCTGAATTTTGAACAACGAAGGTACAAAGGGGCAAAAGCTTTTTGGCCAAAAGCCACTTAAAAGCAATTAAAAAAAATTTTTTCAAACTATTTTTATTTTTAATTATGTGTTCAAATCAGGTTTTTTAACTGATGCCTTAAAATATGAGATTGCTAAGTATCTGGAAAGGCGAAAAAAGCTTTTTTATTAAATATTTTGGATTGCTAAAATGCATTTGATATCTGACGGATGGACACTGCTAAGAGTTAAACATTATAATAAGTTTAGTCGTATTTGTTGAAACCGTCTTAGATGGTTGATAGTAAATTAGGCTCGCAGGCAGTGAGTGTCAGGTTCAACACGCAATTTCTACATTTTTTAACCTTTTATTTATTTATTAATATTATTATTGGTTCAATTAATCTATAGAATTAATACTGCTATTAAATATAAAAAAAACTTAAGCAGCAAATGCCATCCGCTCTCGCTCTTCTCTGAAGCTTCTTCAGGTAACTTTTTACGAATATTATTATTATTATTTTTTTTTTTATTAAATGGCGTTGTGTTGGAAAAAAAAAGTTGTAAATAAAAGAAGCGCCAAAATCAACAAGATGTAATAAAAATTAAAATAAATGTGAAAAAAGCTTGATGGCGACTGAGCTTTCTACACTTAATGACTCAAATGGTGTGTAGAAATCTTAACACAAAAGACATAAATTAAATTTGAGATAATAAAATGAAAATTATTGGAATCGTAAATTTCAAGCAGCCATTTACGAAACAGATCAAAGCGATTCAAATCGCATCATCAATAAATGAAAATGCCACCGATAAAAAGTAATGCCGCCTATAAGACTCTGCCAATTTAAGAATAATATGCGGAAGGAGTTGAGAGCTTTTGCATTGCAGTGCATTTGAGTGGCGGCCGGTCTTTCAGATGGAAACCATTTTCGTTAAAGATTTCTTTTCGCCGTTACTGTTTGTTAATTTGTGAAATTTTATTTATTTTTTTATTTGATTTTTGTTGTTGGTCTCGATTTAGTTCAGCTTTTGGTTTCGGCAGTCATTTCTTTAAATGATCTAGTTTTGTCATCACACAAATATATTTAGTGAAAGTTTAAGTTCAGTTTTTTTTTTACACTTGGCTTTGTATCGTTGGTGGGGAGGGGAACACAACTTTACAAATGCATTGAGAGGAAAAGTCAATATGCAATATATTGTGTAAATGACGGCGTTGCAGGAGTATGGCGTTGTTCTTGTTGTTGTTGCTGTTGTTGTTGTTGCTGGGGGTTTTCCAAAAAAATTTTGCACCAATAAAAACACAAAGTTTCTTTTTGCAAACCAGCCAGCCATTTATTTAGTTGGAGTCTTATTACCATGAATGTACTTTTTAGTTTCAATAATTTTTTGTTTTTGTTGTTTTATTTGTTATTTGTTTGTTTGTTTGTTTGTTTGTTTGTTTTAGTTTTAGTTTTTCCTTTAATGAAATAATGAAATGAATTGAAGTTGATTTCAAGTGTGTTTTAAGTTTTTCGCTGGCGCATTTAACTGCCACTCCAATCCTCCAATCCGCCAATGCTCCAAAGCTTTTCTGTGCTTTGCTTTGCCACATTTGAGTTAAAACAGTTAAATATTGTTTCGTTTTCTGTTTTTCTTTTTTTTTTGGTTTTTCTTTGCTACATAAACAATGAAAAAACTTAGCAACAACACTTATAGTGTAATGAAAAATAAGTAAAAGTCTTAATAAGACAACGTTTAGTCAAGATACTGTTGTAGTACAAGAGGCATTAAAAGTGGGTGGAGTTTCGGAAATTAAATAAAAAAGCAAACAATTATTTTTTTGCTGCCATAAAACCATATGACAAGAAGTATTAAAAAAATTAAAAAAAAAAAATTCCATTAAAAATAAAAGCACAGCAGGAATTCGATTTAGACTCACACAACACGATTTGGTCGTCCTTCAATGCTTTCTCAATGGCGCTATGAGCTTTGCCTGTATGCAGTCTACTCCTACTTGTATTTTAGTTAAGTTTTAGTTATTTTTATTTTTTTTTTTTTTTTTGGATTGTCCGCAGGAAAACACCCTGTGTCTCTAGGCTGGAATCGAACTCGGAACTTTCGGCTTAGTAGGCTAAGCATTATTCACTCGCCTACGAAGGCACCCCCCTCTTCTAAATAACTTTGTCTCATCAACAATTCTCCTATTTAAAAGAAATATCAATAGTTATTGCTGAATTACTAATAACCAAAAATGGTCCTTCCCATTCATAAAACTTTTGCCCCTATTATGGTTCACAACACCTAAGTGTTGTGTTGTAGAGCAGACAACACAACACTTACACTTTTTCTGATTATGGTTTACAACATCTAGATGTTGTGTATTTAACAGGATATTTCTTCAAAAAATTCATCTGAGAACAACACTTAAAAACAACTGTTGTAAACCACAATCGCAATTTCAAAAATACAACATCAAATTTGCAACTATTGTGAACCATAATAGGGGCCCTTATTTTAGCTCGGCATCCATTGAATGCTTTACTATTTGCGAGAAGTTGGCCCTTTAATGCATTTGTATTGGTGTAAGGAGCACTGGCGGTGCAGTCTTGCCGTCTTTTTGTTTTAAAAAATTCCATTCAAACTTATTTGATTTTGTTTAAAAAATCGAAAATATATCAGATCTGATAGAGGAATTATTAATTTAAAAAAAAATGGTTTTATAAAAATTTTTCTGAAATTTTCAATTAGATATTTAAATTTATTAATTCAATTAGATGTATATATATTCTATAATTTACTACAATTTTCTATATATCTTATTATATATAGATATATATAATAAGTTATATATAATTCACTTGAAAATCAAAATTAAAAATTTTCATTTTGTAAGGCAGCGCAAAGCTTTCGTATGACCCCTTTCACACACACGAAGTTTACTTCATCAGGTTTTCTTCAATTCTCTTTTTAAGCTGTATTTAAGTTCATCAAATTTAATTTTTTTTTTTACTGTCAATTTTTTATACGAGTAATTAAATGTCAAATTGCCATTCTGCAGTCAACTTCAAGTATAAATTTTTTACTTCTTTCTAACAAAATCGGAAGACTTGACGAGTCAAACCTGATGTGTCTGAAAGGTGTGCTACAGTGTACGTGAATACTTGCCGATGTGGCTTAACTTCACTGTGCGCTTGGCACTGAGTAAACTAATACGTTTACTAAGCCCCCTGTGCAAGCAAAGGTGGCAATTCTTGTTTAAAAGATTCAGTTTTAACCAAGCACCTCGCTTAGACGTTCGACACTGTCCAAGCCTTACTAATAGGCACTTCGTAAGATAACTCCCCCCGCCAGCTTTGGGTTAAACCAAACCCGTCTATTCAATTCTTGTAATTATAACAGTCAAAGAATTAGAGAGAGGCCGCCCTCAGAAAGGAAGAACCATCTCACTGCCTACTAGCGTCTGTTGAACGGCAAGAGCACCTATATAACTAATCGCTTGACCGGATTGTATCGAGCATTAGCATCAATGCGAGACCAGTCACTCAAGAGAAATCTCCCAAGCAATTTTGGGTATCAACCACATGGAGACCTCACCATAAATCGTCCACAACTTCATTCAACGCTGTTAGGTTGGAACGAACTTGGTCTATGGACAAGTCTTATCAAAGCCTTACAAATTTATCCACGAGCATAATCTATTAACTCCGTGGCGTGAGAACTACAAGTCCGTCATTGATAACTGTTCGGCTCAGGATGTGTGTGAAAGGGTACTATGCTTCGCCGAAAAAAGAACACCAATCTAAAGTCATGGTGAAATTACTGTGAAAACGAAAACATGCCTTCCGCGCAAGCGCCACACAAGCAAATATTTTTCATACTTGAAACTTCTCTATCATGCCCCCACTTTCTTATATATCCTTTTAGTAAAGAAAAATTTTTTTTTATTTATTTTTTCTTTTTTTTCTTTAATAATTAAAAATTTCTTTTTTATTAATTTAAAAATTTATTTCATGCCAGCCGGCATTCATTTAATTCTTAACATTCCTTTTCTTTCGTTTCTTTTTCTCTTTCTCGCTCATTATTCTCACCTTTCAATATTTTTAAAGAATTTTTTCTTTTCAATTTTTTAATTGAAATAATTCTAAAACTAATAAAAAAAAAATTTGCAAAAAAATTAAAAATTATATTCCACGTAACAAACAACGTCGTTACGTAGTCGTACATTTACCTTTACTAAACACTCATTAATGCCAATTTAAAAATAAAATATATGAATTTACAAACACGCCTGCAAAAAGCGGGCAGCAGCCACTTAAAAAACGCTGATGGATGATTCATTTGGATTTCATTTTTGCTGTTTATTCGCAGTGTTATGAAAGTCATTAAAATTGGCGATATTTAAAAGCTATTTATTTTTATGATTCAGCAAATACAACAAAAAAAAAAAAAAAAAAAAAAAAAAAACCTGAAATTTTGATAAACAGCGGCAGTGCGTGTGCGTGTAGTGGCATAAATTGTTGGCAACAGAATTTAAATATTTATTTCAAATCAAATTCTTATTTGCTTTTTCATTATTCTAAAACTGTTTAGTTTCACTTTATTGTGTGATATTTGATAAGAGTTTTCAGTAACTAAAATCGTTAAAGTAGTTAAACTAAAACGATCAACTCTAAACGCTGCGACTGGTAGTACCTCCTGTCTACGGCTATTGCGGTTTAGCGTAACGACGGTGTAACCCACTAACTTGATTCTTAAATTTCTGATTACGTTTTAATTTAATTTAGCACATTTTTTAATTATTCTATAAAGCAAAAAGAATATTAAAAAAAATGTTTTTACTGTTCAGGGAAAACCATTTAAAATTTCTTATTTTTTTCTTATTGAAAGAGTGCAAAATTTTAAATGGAAATTATGAAAAAAAAATTATAAAAAAATATTTTTACGACTTTTTTGATTTTAAGAAATCAACACAGCAAAAAAAAATATTTTCTTTTCCAAACATTTTGGCTGCCAAATAAATTTCATACTTCCATTGCAAAACTGAAAAGTTTTATAATTTCTGTCGCTTAAATAAACCAGACAACTTTTAATCTCTTCGAGTAGGGTTAAAAGTGTTGCTAAGTAGCGAAAACAAAAATGTCAGTGTCAATTGTCAAAATTGATATAAAGGATAGTAATAAAGCAATATTTAGGAGAAATCATAAACATAAAAAAAATCGCCAAAATAAAAAAATCGCCAAAAATTAAAAAAATCGTTAAGATTTAAAAATCGTTACAATTGAAAAATTAATATAAACGATGTAAATAAAGCAAAATTGAGGAGCAATCACAAACATTAAAAAAAAACGTTAAAATTAAAAAAATTATTAAAATTAAAAAATCGGTAAAATTAGAAACTAATATAAATATAGAAATAATATATAATGCTGAGGAAAAATCATATACATTAAAAAAATTAATATAAACGATAGGAATATAGCAATATCGAGGAAAAATCATAAACATAAAAAAATCGATAAAATTAAAAAAAACATTAAAATTAATAAATCAGTAAAATTAATAAACTAATATAAATATTGAAATTATATATAATACTGAGGAAAAATCATGTACATTAAAAAAATTAATATAAACGATAGGAATATAGCAATATCGAGGAAAAATCATAAACATTAAAACAAAATCGTAAAAATTAAAAAAATCGCAAAAATTAAAAAAATCGCCAAAAATTAAAAAAATCGTTAAAATTTAAAAATCGTTACAATTGAAAAATTAATATAAACGATGTAAATAAAGCAATATTGAGGAGCAATCACAAACATTAAAAAAATCGTTAAAATTAAAAAAATGATTAAATTTAAAAAATCGGTACAATTAATAAACTAATATAAATATAGAAATTATATATAATACTGAGGAAAAATCATGCACATTAAAAAAAAATCTCGAAAATTAAAAAATTGCAATTGTTAAAATTAAAAAAAATCGTCAAAATTGAAAAATTTTTAAAATTCAAAAAGCGTTAAAATATGGAAAAATAAAAATTGATAAAATAAAAATTTATAGCGAACAATTTGGAACAAGTTTTACTGTGGCCGCCCTTCGATTTCTTGTTGGGCTAATTAGGAACAATTCCAGACTTAAAAAATTCGTCCCATTAACAACATGGAGCCGCAGAGTCATACAAAATATGGACAATAAGATAGATTAATACCGCCAAAGTCGTGGCAATTATTCGGCCGGTATTTTGTAATAAAAAATGTTAAAATAAAAACATTTTCTTTCATTTGCAATTAATATATTGTGTTTTACTTATTTTTTAAAAATTTTTTTAACCATTTTTTTTTAATATAATTATTATTTAATAATTGATATAAAGCCTGAAAAATAAACTACATATAATAAAAAACGATTATTGTAAATAATTGATAATCGTTTACTATTGTAAACGATTATCAAAATAGTTAGAAAAATTTATATATAAAAATAATATAATATTTAATTTATTGTAAATTGTGCATCAGATTTTTTTTTAAAAAAAAATATTTTTTTAAAATTTTGTCGAATTGAAAAGTTTTAATTTATTATGTAATTTTTATGTAATAAATTTATTTTTAATAATTTGTTAGAAATGAAATTTTATTCCTTTTTTTAATTTAAGTCTTTAAAAACTGAAGTCAATTTTATATTATTTAATTAATTATATTATTTTATATATTTTATATATTTTTTTTAATTTTAAAAAGCGTTAAACTAATTTTTAAAATTCAATAATATGAAAAATGATAAATACCAATTAAGTTTTTTCAATATTTTAAAAATTATTATTTTATTTTATTACTTAATTCCATTTTATTTATTTTTTTAAAAACAATATAAAAAAAATAACTATATTATAAAAAATATAATTATTTTTTTTTTATATTATTAATAAATTTTTTTTTAATATATTTTAATAATGCTATAAAAAATATAATTATTTTTTTTATATTATTAATTAAATTTTATTTAATATATTTTTATGTTATATATATATATATATATATTAATAAATAACACCGAGAAAGGAAAAAATTAAAAAATAAAAAAAAGGTTTCCAAATTCAAAAGTAGAAAATATTTAAATAAATTAATTTCATATATATATATATATATTTTTTTTTTAATTTAAAAAAGGCTAATTTTCAGTTCTGTATTGCTCAATATTTTATTCTTTATGTAAATACGTCGTATATCATGTCTTATTTGAGCAGCAGGAGCTTCTTTGACGAGGACGACAAAAAAAATCGTTACTTATTTTATCTTTAAGTTGAAATCAAAATTAAAATCGCTTAAAGGGAATTCAAGAGTAGATTTCCGGTTTCCACAGTGAAATGTCGACTGATGGATCGTTATTTAAAAACATCTATCGGCAGATGCCATATTTTTGACAAATCGCGGTCAAAACTTGTTTAGCGCAAAATTGTCAAAACTGCAATGACATTTTTCGTTAGCGTGATTAGCTTTATGTTACGCACTTAATGCATTAAATACGTTTAAATTCGTATATCGTAGTCTAGTAGAGCATAAGGGGGGATAAAGCAACGCATTATCCACTGATTACTTTCAATATTCATTTTTTTTCTTATTTGTGTAAACAAATACTTTTTCCCCCCTTCACCTCTACGATAGTGTTCATGAAGTTTTGAATGTCTTGCTACAGAAAAAACTCTCTCATACGCTTAAATGGCATATGTGGCCGATCATTTCATTGCGCAGGATAGTGAATCATGGCCTTTAGTGTGACTAATATCAGAGTGGGCGAACAGAGTGAGATTTTACGGGGGTTGGGGAAAGTGCTGTATGAGAAACTACCAGTTTTAAAAAGGTATTAAATGCTTTAAGTAATTTCCAACTTTAAACAACAATTATTTTAACAGCAATACAGTCGAGTAAGTTTATTTATAGCCACCACTGTAATTGGCCCTTGTGACACCTTTAAAGATCTCAATTAAGATTTTATTTACAAACTATTTATTTTTTTGCAATTAATTTTTTTTTTATTTTGTTTTTGCGTTTAATTAACAGCAAAATGTGTTTCTTTCCACAACTAAATCTCTACAATGACTTCATTCGTTTCGTATTTATTGGCGGAAAAATATTATAATTATTCTACACTTAAAAAAAAAAACAGAAGAAGAAAAAAAAATAAAATAAATGATCTGACAGAGTCTATAATATGTGTGTGTGTGTTTAAAAGAAGACCTTGATCCCGCATTAAGAAACAAAAGCGAAATTGGCAAAATATAATACGAAAAAGAATAACGAAATAAAAGCGATTTCTTAAATTGCATGAGACATTGTCAAACTGTTGGCTTAAATAAATTTCAAAAGGAGTTTCGTGTCCAGAGAGGGAAGCAGAAACGTTTGCACAGGCAAACACGTCTGTTGGGCATTTGTATGTATTAAACAGGCTGCCACGGGCACTCCTTATATAAAACAACAAAAATAAAAAATAAAAAAAAAAACGATTTTTTAAAATAAAAATATCTAAAGCACAGAAAGAACACTTCGCTTGCTATAGATGATCATGACTTTCCTGCCAGTTTAAGTCTGCGGACACGTGTGTGTGTGTGTGTGTGTGTGTGCTTGCTTGTGGATTCGTGTGCCCCATTGCTGTTTCTCATTCGTTTTCACATATTTTTATTTTTCAGTTTTTATATGAAATCTCTATGCATTCAAACTATAAAACTCGCGGCTTGATCTTGCCCCTATATATGATCGGCATACACACAAAACACATACACACACACACACACAATAATGCATTGTATGAAAAAAATTTATGAAGAGTGTTTTACATTCTTTTTATTGTATTTTTCGCTTATTTTGCAGATTTCTTATTTCCTTATAAATGAATTCTTTGTTTGATGATGACTTACCCTTTGCCTTCATATGCTAATAGTGAAATTTTAACCCATAAATGTATGCAAGAGACGTGTGGGCAGTAGTTAAAAAAATGTACATTCCGAAGTAAATCAGGGCATTTGTTTAACGCTGACTCGGTCTCTGCCTTCCGAAAGATGAAAAAATATGATCTGAAGTTTAATGCTAATAGTGAAATGTTAACCCATAAGAGTCGTGTGGGGACTAAATAAATGTATACAAGAGTCGTGTGGGGACTAGTTAAAATATATATACATATATATTCTGAAGTAAAGAAATGCATTTGTTTAAAGCTGACTCGGTCTCTGCCTTCCAAAAGATGAAAAAATATGATCTGAAGTTTAAGGCTAATAGTGAAATTTTAACCCATAAATGTGTACTAGAGTCATGTGGGCCCTAGTTAAAAAAATATGTATGAAGTAAAGAAGTGTATTTGTTTAATGTTGTCTTGGCCCTTGCCCAAAAATGTATTTAACTTTTGGAACCAGATTCCTCAATTGGATGAAACCTCTTGAGGGAAGGTAACTGCCATAACTGTTGAACGCTGGTTCGCCGAAAATCACATATTTGACAATATTTATTAGCAGAAATTTCTGCCACATTTCCGAATATCGGAAAAAATTGTTAAAATCAGCAGATGATGGTGCCTTTATTTAGAAATTATTACGTGGCAGTGTTACCATACCTTTTATTCTGCTTTATAAGATACCAAGAACATATTTTTGTAGCATACTTTGCTGGGTATTATGGATATTCGACGTTCAATTCAATAACAAAAAGCAAACGACGTACCAGGATCTCACAAAAAAAAGTAAGGGGTAACACGTAATCTATAATTTATGAAATGGGTACACAAAACTCCATACATATGAGAAATGTAGAGATGCCATCGATAATATTCCCCTGCATTTTAGTTTTGGGAATTTAAGTATATTTATCAATTCTTAAAAAATAAATACTTCATTTTCCAATTCTTTCACTAAAAACTTTATAACCTGCCGAATAAACATGACGTATATGTTATAAATGAATTCCTTTCCTACTTTGACAGATCAGCTATAACGAATAGCGGATTTGTGTAACAGTAAATACTACAGATCAGCTACAAGGTCGTTCTTACGGTGAAGTCCGTTAAACTCCACAGTACTGCTCAATAAAACCTGTCAAAATACTTCTCAAGTGGATACATGTGTGTTAGTAAGAAACTAATTTGTTATGACAACGTCAAATAATTTCGGAAGAAATTTGACATTTCACAACATTGATTCTCAATTTCAGAAAATTTTTTGAGTCATCAAATTTTTTATGAAACCATCATATTTTATTTTTTGTTTAAGGCAAGCAGAAAATGTAAGGAATAATAAAAAGAAATGTTTGGGATTTTGGGTATTACGGCAATCCATGTTTTATTGAAGAGATCATAGTGGTAATATTTTTTTAAGAAGGTTGTCTCTTCTCGGATATATTTTTATGTACATATCAATGCATTCCAATAAATCTGTTTTCGTAAAAATTGTTATGTATGTTTGGAGTAAGTAAAATAAATTGTAAACAATTACCAATTACAGGTAGACCCGCATTGCATAATACTGGCTAGCAATTATGTAAAAAGAGTACCACCGTAAAAGGGGTAATAACACTCAGTTTCCGACATCCTATTTCTCTTAACTTTGCATTACAATTTATAACACAGCAACTGTTTTAAGAACAAATCTCGATAATGCCAACATAATGTTCTTTATCCTTTTGCAATAATCCTTCTGGAGAATTTTTGGTGCAAATATCGAGCTCGCATCGTATCTTACATGTAATGCTTCTGGTATGGGCACTGTTATTTCTGATCGTTGGGTATTTTACGGACGTGGAGCTGAAAGGCAACGAGGGCTGCTAAGGGGCTCATGTCTTTGTCTTGTAAAGCGGGAACAGCCTGTATTTTCTCATTTTTTACACACCAAAAGATTGACACTACATACACACATGCGTATATAGATAATAATGGGTCACAAAATGTAACACGCTTTGTTTGCCACACACACACATACATACATATCCCCGTACGTCAATATTTTGAAGACAGATTTATTGGAATGCATTGATATGTACATAAAAATATATCTGAGAAGAGACGTTTCTCAAAAAATATTACCACTATAATCTCTTCAACAAGACATGGATTCTCGTAATACCCAAAATCCCAAACATTTCTTTTTATTATTCCTTACATTTTCTGCTTGCCTTAAACAAAAAATAAAATATGATGGTTTCATAAAAAATTTTATGACTCAAAAAATTTTCTGAAATTGAGAATCAATGTTGTGAAATGTCAAATTTCTTCCGAAATTATTTGACGTTGTCATAACAAATTAGTTTCTCACTAACACACATGTATCCACTTGAGAAGTATTTTGAAAGGTTTTATTGAGCAGTACTGTGGAGTTGAACGGACTTCACCGTAAGAACGACATTGTAGCTGATCTGTAGTATTTAATGTTACACAAATCCGCTATTCGTTATAGCTGATCTGTCAAAGTAGGAAAGGAATTCATTTATAACATATACGTCATGTTTATTCGGCAGGTTATAAAGTTTTTAGTGAAAGAATTGGAAAATGAAGTATTTATTTTTTAAGAATTGATAAATATACTTAAATTCCCAAAACTAAAATGCTGGGGAATATTAACGATGGCATCTCTGCATTTCGTGTATGTATGGAGTTTTGTGTACCCATTTCATAAATTATAGATTATGTGTTATCCCTTACTTTTTTTTGTGAGATCCTGGTACGTCGTTTGCTTTTTGTTATTGAATTGAACGCCGAATATCCATAATGCCCAGCAAAGTATGCTACAAAAATATGTTCTTGGTATCTTATAAAGCAGAATAAAAAGTATGGTAACACTGCCACGTAATAATTTCTAAATAAAGACATCATCTGCTGATTTCTGTTCACCTGGTATTTTACAAGGAATTAAAATGTGCATTTTCAAGCAGATTTTGTTTTTGCACAACAAACAATTTTTTTACGTTTTGCTTTATAACTCCGTTGTTTTTCGAGATAATTACATGAAATTTGGTGGGCGGGCACAATCCATAATGAAGAATATAATGCAAGTAAGAGATTGTGCCACGCACAGTCTTCTAATGGGCAAAGTAAGGCTGAGCACGCCCTCTAACATGTTTTCGAAATGAGAAAATACAGAAAAATAAAACAACTTCTTTTCTTGTTTGTTCTTAAAGTTGATTTTATTTTTATTAATTCAGCCGTAACTAATTAAAATTAAAATTAATTAATAATTTTTTATTAAAATTTGTGAATAATAGTTTTCTTGGATTCTACTAAATAAAAGATTTTTGTTTCATTGCTGATTATCACGCCCTGATAATCGAAAAGAATCGGAAAATGTTCTTGTTGCTTTAATACGAGTAAGTACGAGGATACACGAGTATAAAATATATATTCAAAAGTACGAATTAAACCGAGAAAAATAATAATGCAGCAAGTTTTGTGGGATAGCAAATATATAAAAAATATATTCAAAAACTTAAATTACACTGAAAAAAATATTAAAAGCGCAAAAATTAGAAAAAACACTGTCAAATGCCCACAATTTCTAAAAAATAATATAATATATAATAATAACAATAAAATATTTAATGTAAATTCACATCCGATAAACTGAATGATAAAATAATAAACTTTTTCATATATTATCTTTTCAGTTGACCGAAGGAAACCATCAGCAATATCGGACAGTTATTGAATACACTGAAAAGCATTTTCCATTCATCAGTTGGCAAAACAATAAATTTTGATTAAAAAGAGACACAAAATTTTTTTTTTAAAGTAAAATATTTTGCAGTAAAAAAATTATTCAAAATAAGTAAAGAAAATAATAATATAACTAAAATATAAAAGAGGAAAGTATAATATAAAATTTTAAGAAGAAAGGAAATAAAATAAAACTTTTGAGTAAATAATAGAAATAAAGTTAAAATCTTTAAAACGGCACATAAATAAATAAAGATAAATAAGAGACTTAAGCCCCTTAAAGGAAAACAGCCAATAAACTGAGACAAAAGTAAAGAAGAGTGAAAGAGAAAGCAATTCAAGTAACACAATAACACAAAAATGAGAACGAGAGTAGCAAGAACTTCTTAAACTCAATAAGAGAGTTGTAAGTAGCTAAGCCAGTTACCGCTAGCGATTATTTGAAGTCTCTCTATAACGAATCCTATACATATAGCTTAGACATAAACCAAAAACCAATAAAATGGCTATAAACTTTTCCGCTTCTTTTGCGGCCTGCATAGCAGCCGGCCTTAAAGTGCCGCGGCAGATAATGTACTGTATAACTCAGGATACGGGCCAGCCGTATGTGCTGTATAAAGACTCGCAAGAGGCCGAGCGAAATGCCGCTGCTATTGGCGGTTCGGCTAGTCAGTGGGGAAGCGAAATGTATCCGGGAATACAGCAGCAGGCTCAAACACATTTAAGCGCACAACAGCAGCAACAAAATGCTGCGGCGCAAATCGTCGCAAATGGTCAAGCAGCTGCTGCAAATGGACCACAACCCACATCACCGAATGGTGATCACAACGTTCGTGAGAATGGTGGTGATGGTGGTGCGGGTGGTGGCGGTGTACGGCAACAAGGTTCACCATCGACGAGTCCGTATCCTCCACAACAGCAGCAGAGAGGGAATGGCGGCAATGAAGATGATGTGAATATGAATCAGGTGAGGGCAAAGGTAAATCGATAATAAATTTTTTTTTTTCGGTGTGTACGATTTAACTTGTAATAATATCATGAGTAGCTTTTTTTTATAAAAAGTACTTGCACATTGGCCCCAAAAGTACATAAAGTCTTCTATGTCTTTAACTTTTTTTATAGGCATCTGGTCTCCAACACCAAAACCCCAGCCAACAAACGAATCCAAACCAAAGCTCAAATGATCCCCAACAGCATCAGCAACAAAACGGTAGTGCCGCTGGCTCTGGAGACAATCCAGCGGGGAACAATCCGCATGTGCAACAAAACGGACAAACTAACGATCACAGCAATTTCCCTACAACAAATGGAGAACTATCCGGCTATTATGCACCTCGACATCCGGGACAAGGCGCTTTAATGGCTCCACCCGGCTTCCCGCCCCTACACTATCTTAACAAGCCCGTTCTACCGGGACTTAACGGCAGCATGGATCAAAGTGCAGCCAATGGTCCCTCCAATGGTCTAGAGGGCTACACTCTACCCGAACTTCTACCCGGGCAAAATGGTTCAGCCAATAGCAACAACCAGCAGAATGGCTCTAATCATAATGCAGCAACCGCTAATGGCCCCGGCGGTCGTCATCCCACCTCCAGCAGCAATAATAATTCATCGTCGGGCAGTCACAAACCTCCTAAACCCCACAGTGATCTTAGGCTGTTCAAATGCCTGACATGCGGCAAAGATTTTAAGCAGAAAAGCACACTGCTGCAACACGATCGCATTCATACAGATGCTCGGCCGTATCCCTGTTCAGAGTGCGGCAAGCGTTTCCGCCAGCAATCACATCTAACACAACATTTACGTATACACGCCAATGAAAAGCCGTTTACTTGCGGTTACTGCAATCGTGGATTTAGACAGCGGGCAATACTAAACCAGCATGTTCGCATCCATTCGGGTGAGAAGCCCTTTGCGTGTCCCGAGTGCGGCAAGCACTTTCGCCAGAAGGCCATCCTTAATCAACATGTGCGAACCCACCAAGGCGAGCGACAGTTCTTGAATAAATTCTTGAAAAAAAAAATAAAAAGAAAATTAGAACAGAAATTTTGCAAAATCAAACCAAGACAAAAAATAAAACGAGAGTTACAGTTTAGGGAAAATCTTTGGCAAACATTTACAAAATTTTTTTTCTTTAAATTTGGAACTTTTTTTTAAAGAATTATATGCAAAGCACTTTGTTAACAAGGAATTGGCTTGATTTTCCAAAACTAATGGCTTTAAAAAGCCACCAAAGATACACTCGTTCGCCTTAAATTTCAAAATTTTTCAAACATTTTAGAAAATTTCGCCTTTAAGGCCATTATTTTGGAAAATCTTTTTTGTTAAAAAAATCTGGCAAAAACTTTCAAAATTTTTATATTAACTGTATGGCTCTCAATTATTAATTAAATTTAAAACTCTATTACTAAGGAAAGTGCTGAAGCACTTTGCCGTTTATCCTACTACTTCTCTGTCTGTCTCTCTCTCTCTCTCACTCACTCTCACTCACCCACCCACTCTCCGCCCTTCAAGCTCTCTCTCAACCATTTTATCTCTCATCTCAGTAGTTTAGCTTAGCCTTAAGAAACAATTTGAAAAGCAAAATATTTTTAATCGCCAAATGAAATATTATTTTCATAATCTTTTTTTGTAATGTAGACGTCTCGCCGCATCTGATATTTAAAAATGGTCCACATCCCACGCTGTGGCCCCAAGATGTACCTTTTCCGGGCGACGAAAATGATACGAAGAATGGCATTGCCGGCGATGGCTATCACGATGAAGATTCCCAAGGTGGTCAAGATGGTGGTATACACTACCCCGCATACTTTAAAGATGGTAAAGGTGGGTTAAGGCCCTTTACTACGTAACTAGAAAGTAACTAAAATATTTCCATTTTGTGTAATAACACAATTATATAGGCCAAAAAATCTTACCCGATGTATTGTCACATATTGGCATCCGTCCAGCTAATATGCCACTGTATGTCCGTTGTCCAATTTGTGATAAGGAATTTAAGCAAAAAACCACGCTGCTACAGCACGGCTGCATACATATCGAATCGCGCCCTTATCCCTGTCCCGAGTGCGGTAAACGTTTCCGTCAGCAATCGCACTTGACACAGCATTTACGAATACATACCAATGAAAAGCCATTCGGTTGTCTATACTGTCCGCGTTTCTTCCGCCAGAGAACCATATTAAATCAGGTCCGTTCTACCGAGAAACCCTGCTCCCTCCATCCATTAATTATGATTTATTTTCTCTTTTCAGCACATTCGCATACACACCGGAGAAAAGCCTTACAAATGTGCTCAATGTGGCAAAGATTTCCGCCAGAAGGCCATTTTGGATCAGCACACGCGGACGCATCAGGTAGTAGTACAATTAAAAAGTTTCTTTTTCATACATTGCAACTAAAATCGTATTGGATTACACATAAAACAAAAGGGTTGAAGGGGCGTAGAATACTTTTCGGTACAATAAATTAGAGTCAGCAAAAACTTATAATTGGAGAATGCAAATCTTTTAATTCCTTAACTCTGTTTTAACTGCCGTATCCTTATTCTGTAAAATCTCGTTTCAGGGTGATCGTCCATTTTGTTGCCCCATGCCAAACTGCCGACGACGTTTCGCTACCGAAAACGAAGTTACGAAACACATTGACAACCACATGAATCCGAGTGCGACAAAGACACGGCGGGCCAATAACACCAATAGCAATGCAACACACTCAGCTGCTGCAGTGGCGACAGCAGCAGCTGCTGCTGCGGCCAATCATTTAATGAATGAAACCAAAAATGCAGCGGCACAGCAGTTTCTGAACAATAATAATCCCGTCCAACAGCCGGGAGAAAATAAAAACAGTATATTACCGCGTTCCATGGGTGGCGGAGGAAATACGGGTTCACAAGTGAAAAATGAACTGTACTTTCCCCAATGTTATGGACCACCATTCCAGCATCCCTTTCAAAGCCAACCCCAAGCAGCTCATGCAGGTCCCGTACAGCCGGCAGTATCAGTAAGTGTGGCCAATTCAGTAGCACCGGGTGTAGTGGTGCAGCAAAATGCTGGAAGTTCGGTGGTGGCTCAGTGACATCCCCCAAATGCAGGCACAACAACAACTCCGACCACGGCTGGTGGCAATAGTGTCGCTGGTGGTGTACCTCCTTCAGCAGGTAACGGTGGCAGCTCGAATACAACTACTGCTCATAATCATCATCAACAGCAGCAGCAACACCAACATGCCAGCAGCTCCGGCAATCAAGCTCCACACACCGTAACACTATCTATAACATTGCCACCCGTCGGAAGTATGCCACCTACAGCAGCCGCCGTAGCTGCCGCCGCTACGGCCACTTCTTCGCATCATCATCAGGGCCACACAACGCACGCCCATAATCAGCCGCCACCTGCACATCCACCGCCTACTGGACCTCCACCTACTCTCTCCCATGCTATTCCTATACATCCTCATATACACTCGATATTCGGATCTCTATGATAATATCAGCAATCCTAAGTATACAGTGATTTTTCCTAAATTAATATTTATAATTTTCTGATATTTTAACGCGTAACCAACCACTCGTATATCAATTTCGATTTACTTCCACAAGCACGAACAAGCGCGTAACGCGGTCTTGTTTTGTAAAATGTAACATTAAACTTTAATAATTCGAAAAGTTTTAGTACAAAATTTGCTTACGTTCAGCATTGCTTTGCGCAGAACAGGACCCTATAAGTCCTTCTGAACGTTTGCTGAACGAATAGATATACCGAGCAAAACAATATGAATTGTTAAAGGCATACACATGAAAGCAATCACATTAACAGCAACAACAACAACAACAACAACAACAACAACAACAACACGTTTTAATAACATATTTTTTTAATTAAGTCAAACTTGGAATCAGAACGCCGTTCCAAAGCGTTTCATTTTTTTTTTGTTTTTTTTTTTGGTTTATTTTCTTTAAAAAAGAGCAACTAGTCTTTTCGAAAAGGACTCTAAACTTGGTAAACTGACATGAAGAGAAATTCTCTTTTTACCTTTCCCGAAATTATAGAAGCGAAACATATAAGTTATCATTTTGTCAAAACAACATTTTCATTATATGCTTTGAAGACAATTTAAAACAGACGAAATATGCGCAAAGATATATTTTTTTGCAGTGTATTTAAGTGGCAGGGATGGGAAATGATGTGATATAATTAGCAATTATTATGGCATACAATTGCAATGCGGTTTCAGTGAGGACTTCGATCTGATATGTGATCTACAAAACCCGAGACAATATTCGCCGACGACTAACAATTTGTAGAAAAGGGGCTAGTGACCTAATGAGTTCATGTTTCAGTATGGCTGCTTTATTTTACATGAGAGTGAAGTGAAATATATGATGTATAGAGGGAGAGATGTTCGGCCCGTGGGCCAGTTTAACCAACGGCCTCAGCCAGTGCTTCTAACCATATTATAATCATATTCCTATAATTGTAATATGAAGTAAATAAATAAGTAATGTTTTTGGGGGAGCCCTTAAAGGACTCTAAAAATTCTTACATCACTTACATGTCCTTACAGACAACTTTTTGCACCAATTTCACATTTAGTATACCAGAAGTTAATGTGATGGGGAAATTTTCAGCATTTCAATGCGTTCGAAAAGGCAGCTTATTATGGAAAATAAAGTTTCCTTTTTCTTCAATATGGTCGACCTCGCTGGGAAAATATGAATGCGAACATCTCAAGAAGCAATTCGTTAGAAAAGAGAGCCTTGGAGAGAATGAAAAGGGGGAAAATAAAGTGTCCTTTTCTTTCCATATGCTGGACCTCGTTGGGAAAATATGAATGCGAGCAATCTCAGAAACAATTCGTTAGAAAAGAGAGCCTCAGAGAGAGTGAAAAGGGGGAAAATAATATGTCCTTTTCTTTCCATATGTTGGACCTCGTTAGGAAAATATCAATGCGAGCAATCTCAGAAACAATTCGTTAGAAAAGAGTGCCTCAGAGAGAGTAAAAATGAATACAGCCTTGAGAGTAATAATAAATTTTTCAATACCACTAGTTCCGGCATACACAGATATGTCAGCTCTGACTTTTGACAGGACGAGGCAAAAGCTCAAGATATATGAATATATATGTTATATATGAAGTTTATTGCTGGAACTTAAATGTCAAAAGCTGCTTTGCCTTCCGAAAATGCAATATAATATTGTCTACGTTGCACTTAATGAAATAGTTTTATTAAAAAAGTTTTACGGTTTCAATTTTTTTACATTTAAATACACTGCAAATAGATTTTCTAAATGTGCAAAAGATATTTTACTTGAAAGAGCAGCTTTAGTATGTATATTTTTTTTTAATATATTTTTTTTTTTTTTGGAAATTTAATTTCTTAAGATTTTCTCTTTGTTTGTTATTTAGTTAAGGCAATTTATGGTCATACGTTTTGTTACTAAAAATCCCCTTTTTTTAATTAGTAACTTAATTAACTATTCTCATTCTCGTTTTCTATTATTGTTTATTGCCACATTTTCTTTATGATATGTAAATAAATATATCTTTCATGGAATTGTGATTTTTTGCGCTGATAATTTGAAAACTTATAAATTATAGCATGTACATGCCTAATTAAAAGTATAAACGTCGTCTTCCTCCATTCAAATTTAATTTGTTCTTATAAACTACGCTTGATAAGCAAAAGAAAAAATGTAACTTCTTTTCTTTTGAATCACATTCAAATAATAATTCTGTTGCAAAGCTCATTGTAGACTCCAGAGTGCCATATAAAAAGAAAAAGAGATATACATAAATTGATAAAAGAAAAGAAAAGAAAGAAAGAAAGAAAGTATTCCTATAGAAAATAGAAAAAGTCATTACATTTTTTTCCTTCAAACATTTATTTTCACAGTGTGTATTAGAACGTAAAAACATCATCTATTCGTAGGTAAAAAGGCATTTATTCTATAAATTGAAATACATTGAAAAGCAAGTAAAATATAAATTTATTATTTAATGTAATTTCGCTTTTCGTTTTTCCTGTTCTCGGTAACTCTTCTCTTCTTTTCACAGTTTAAATTTTAAGTTAAATATAAACAAGTGTCAAACATTTTATTATTTAATGAAATAATGTTTCTTTTTTAATATATATATATATATATATATATACATATAATATTACATATATCTATATATATATTTGTTTACTTTTATTATTACTTTTTATATATTTGTAGCAATTAAGATTTATAATTTAAATTTTAGTTTTATGTTCTTTCACAAAACACAAAATATTTATATGAATAAAACAACTTATAAAAATTTTTTCCACTTTGTTTTATTTTATATTTTATATTTTACATTTCCTATTTTCTATTTTCTATTTTATATATTTTTTATTTGTATAAAACACACAAAAAATGGGGTATCAACTAATGTTTTTGGTCACAATCATTTGGCAAAGAAAAAAAATCTTTTGGCTTATAAAAATTTATATTAAAAAAATGCTTAAAAGAAATAAAATGGAAAAGTTGTGAAAAGAAAAGGGGGGGTTGCAGTGAGCCAATATGTTATATTGGTTTTCCTCTAAATATGTATATCAAATTTTGATTTATGTAGAGCTCTAATACAAGTTACTAATAGTAATTTCTTTGAAACTTCGCTACATGCATTGAAGAAAAAAAATTTATAAAATTAAAATTTCATTTAAATTTTTATTTAATTTTCTTCTTTAGGGTTTTCTTAAAATGGTTCTCATTAAAAAAAATGTCACACATTCATTTCAAACTTATTTTGATTTATTATTCAGAAAAGCCACTTTCAAAAAATGATTTAGAATTTTCAAACACTGCACAATCCCCGCAGTTCTACAACTTTTTGAAAACGATTTCTTTTTTGTCAAGTTTTTAATTAAAAAAATTTTAACTAAAATAAATTACAAAGTGTAAACGTTGGTAAATAATAAATGTAAATACAAAAGTTTTATAGTTGGAAAAGAAATTTAAGTAAACAATTACAAAAATATCTAAATTATTATCAAAATTATTTGTTTGGTATTTTTAAACTGTTGTTTTAATTAGACAAAATTTTATTAAATAAAATTATTATTTAGGCCCATATCATAAATTAATAAAAAAAAAACAAAAACAAAAACAAAAACAACATCTAAGAAATTAAACAAAATTCAAGTTTCGGCAAAAGATTTTTGGACAAATATATAAAACATCACATAAATAAAATTAAAATTTTAAACAAGACATATGAAAAATAATTAGCTTTTATTAGAATTATAGAAAAATAATTTAAGAAAAGCATGTTTTTCTTTTTTGAATAAAAATATTTGCCAATTGAGTTTTTTATTTTAGGTTTTTTAAATTCAATTCTTTGGCTTAAATTTATTTAAGAAGCGTATTAATTAATGTAAAAATAAAAAAATTAAATTGTATAAAGAAAAATTGATCATGCAAATAAATTATAGTTCTAGTAAAAGCATTAAATAATTAGACTGAATGTCACTGTGATACACTTAATAATAAAAATCCCTGTATATAAAACTTTTGTAAATTAAATGGAAAAGTAAACATTTAGGCCCTTAAAAAACAAAATTAATCAAAAGTTTTGTAAAAAGTTAAATTAATATTCTTAAAGGAATAACAAACAAAATTATCAAAATTTTTTACTCCATTTTATCAAAACAAAAAAGCTCACAAACCTTTTTTTAACTTTTCTTTTATTTCTAACAATTTTCTTTTTTACTTTTATATATTTTAAGTTTTTTTTTTTTTTTTTTAATGTATATAAAATTCAACAGCTCCAAAAATATCATGATATTTTTTAAAATGACTGGACTTAAAAAAAAAGAAAAAGCAATACAAAAAGTATTAAAAACCATACCAGACCAAGACTTGAAAAGAAAAATCATATAACCGGTAACGAGGAAAAATATGCAAAACACAGGCTTTAGCTTTTACCTTTTTACCTTTTTGTCAAATAGGGGTTTAACTCAAAATAAACATGATTTTAAAAACAAAGCATGAAAAAAAAATAAAAGAAAAGAACAGCACAGAAAAAATAAAAAATTATTTTGAAAATCTTGAAGAAATAATTATTATAATACAACAACCAGAAATTATAACAAACCTTTGATAACTCATACATATTACGGACCGCAATTTTGAACAAAATTCAAAATTTTTGCTAACTTTTGGCCATGATTACATAATTTTTCTTTTTAAATATCAAACAAAAAATCATTAATTTTGTTCACCATCAAACTACAAAATGAAATAAGTAATTAATTAAAAACCACAAAACAAACCATATACCTTAAGAAACTGTAATTTTATTGAAAATTTTCTTTTCAATGTAAGAGAATTTCCAATAAATATAGTTAATCAGTTATAATTGACCAATTAATACAAAAACAGTATCAAGAAATTAATTTTTTTTAAATGAAATATTTTAAAATTAATTAAAAATAAATACAACAAATGCAAAACAATAATGCTAACAATATGAGCAAAAATAAAAAAATAAAACCTAACAAATCTACAATAGCCCAATTTATAAACCAAAAGTACAAATAATTTTTAACAAGATTTTAAAATTGCAGTCTGAAAGCCATAATAAATAATAATAAATAATAAAAAAAAGTATATATATGAAATAATTAAAGATAATTCTTTAACAAATATAAAAATATAACTTTACATATAATAAAATGAAATGTACTAAATGAAAATAGGCAAACTGAACAGTTTTCGAGTAAATAAGAAATTTATGACAAAAAAGAAGTTTATGTAAAAATATCTGGTCATATATTAAAATTTAATTAACAAATTATTATAAATAAAATGGTTAATAGTTTAATTAATTCAATACTATCAAAATGATCAGTTAATAGAACTGAACGATTTAAATATTTAGAAATTTTAATAATTTTAAATTTATGTAAAATTTTATATTGCAATTTATATTTAACAGCAGGCTATTAAAACCAAGTTGTAATAAAAAGCAATAGTTTTTGCTCTGACAGTAACGGCTAACAGCGTTGTTGTGAATCACTCACAATAGCACTGCAGTTTAATAATAACGGCAGCAAAACAGCATTGCCATAATGAAGTTTCTATCACTGCCGTTTCTTTTTTCTAAAATTGTTATTTCTCGCAATAGTTACTTATATTTTTTTACATATTTGATGTAGAACGCAACTCCTCTTCTTCTCTTTGTACTTTATTAGATGTAAAGTTTTTTTAAATTTACTAAAGTATGTAATTCCTATTCTTTTGTTTAATAAATTTTTTTTTGTTTTAAATAAAGTTGCTGCAAGTAATTATTTTTTAATAATTAATTTTTTTAAACAAAATTTTCAGTATTTCACAACAAATTTAAATAAATCAATAATAAATTTAATTGAATAAATTTAATGTTTTCGAATACCGAAAGCTTTGATATTCACAGCACCAATCTGCTAATATTTCAGACAAGAGTAAAATATAAATAAAATATTTTTATAATTAAAATTGCAAGATCTGTCAACAATAAGTGAATAGGAATATATTAAATATATTAAATTCCCGCCAGAAGTTATTGTGTATGAAAGAAAACCCATTTATTTTCGGCAATATAATTCTTATACTTCGATTATTTTTTTTTATAATTCTTCTACTATCGATTCGCCTATAAGCCATTTTATTTATTTTAATTAAAGAAATCAAATCGAAATCGTAATTAAACAAAAATCCTTTCTTCTTTTAAATAAAACAAAAAACCAAAACTAATAAAAATATTTAAAAAAAATATATATATAAAAAAGTATACGTATTTAGTGTTTAGAAAGTAATAAAATAAAAGAACATTTTATTTTAATTTTTAAACAAAAAAAATATATATATATATCTATATATATTTTCTTCAAAAATTAAAAAAAAAGAATACTTTTCCGGCTACCAAAAATAATCAAAATTACATTTCAATTTGCCTACCAAAAAATTACAAACAATAAAACTAATTAAATAAATAAATGAGGAGAAAATTAAAACTCAACCGAAAGGAAGAAAAACCAATAAAAAAAAATAGCCGCTTTCTGCAATAGTGATAATAGTTTTTAAGTCAACTTGAATAAAACAAAGCAAAATAAAACAAAACAGAATAAAACAGAATAAGAAAAAGCAACATGAAAAGAAAGAAGCCAATTCAATTAAATTAATTTAAAATTAAAAATAAATTTTAAAATTATACCAACAATGAAAACAGCAAGATTAAATCACTGTACTAGTATTTAAATTTAATACAGTATTAAGATTTTAAGTGAGAACTATTAAATGTTTATTTATCTAAATATTACTTGTGAGAAGAATAATTAACTTTAAATCATTAAATGTGAAATAAACCTTTTTAATTTTAAGTTTAGTTGAAATAATCGAATTCCTTTTATTTCATATAATGATTTCATATATTCATTTCATTAACAATATCTGCCATGTATAATACAGAAAAATTAAAAGAAACACACATAAAAATAATATAATTTTAATAATTTAGTAATTAAAAATGCTATTTTTTAGTAATAATATTGAGCAAAACAAAAAACAAAAAAAAAAAAAAGGAAAAAAGGATACTTTAAATAAATACATACCATATACATGTAAGTGTTGTAAGAAATAATCATGATTTAAATGAAAATTCAAACCGATAATAGTAAAATAATTGATTGTAAGAAAGTAAATGATAAAAGAACTGATTAAACACAACCAAAAAGAAGCCACAACATAAATATTAAAATCAGAAAATGTTTAAAATTGAAATGTTTCTATTTAATACACAAAAATTATTTTTTAAAACAACAACAATAGCCTCATTAGCCATAGTAAAAGTTATTTAAATACCAAGAAAAGTTAAATGAAATTTATTTTGAAAATACTTAAAAAAAATTGTCTTCGCATTTTTCATTTAATCAAAATGGGGTTCCTTCTAACTAATCGATATGCAATATTTTGTATAAAATAGTTGAAATTTATTAAATAGTTGTATAAACATGCATTTAATTTCTTGTTTTCTTTTTTTTGTTTTTAAATTTATATGTTTAAAATCACCAAAAAAAAAAAAAAAAATAAATAAAAAATAAAATAAAAGCAAAGTGTGAGAGAGTAAAAACTAATTTGTTTTTATAACGCAAACAATTTTATAAATCTCACAGAATCGTTTGTAAATTCAAGAATAACAAAATTAATTGTTTCAACAATAAAAACAAATTGTTTGCATACACATAATAATATTATTATATATTGAAATAGTTAAAGAAAATGAAAGCAATAAGCCATTTAACTTAAAAAAAAAAACTTATTAAGCAGAATGTATAATTGTAATAAAGGAAATATTAAATTTTTAAATGAATATCGCTATGCTACCTCGATATTTACTATGATTTACTATATATTTACTTAATATTTATTTTAATTTAAATTTATGAAAATTTGAATTTTTTAATTTTTTATTTTAATTTTTAAACCAAGAAAAAAATTTATTTTCTTTAAAAATTGAAAAAAAACGAGACTCTTCCGGCTACGAAAAATAATTAGTTTTGCTTTATTTAATTTTTCATTTGCCGGATTTTGCAAAGTGCAGTCAAGTTTGCGTTTTTCTTGTTGCCACTTTCAGTGTCTGCAACTGTTAAAATTAAAATTGATTTCGTTTAAGGCGAAACATTCAAACAAAAATCTGTTGTGTTTCCACAAGGATTTCAACTGCTGAAACAATTCATATCTGATCTTTTGAAAATGTTCATAAAGTTTTGCAAATCGTATGACTTTATAAAATATTACTTAAGGTCATGATCCACTATTCTACATAATCGTAACATGGTCGCAAAATGCATCTGAGTAAAGGATTTTGCAAAATTTTATGAATATGTTCGTAAAATGATAGTTTCCATGTGATTAAAGCCCAGATACACAGTTGTACGATTTGTCAAATAAAGCATCTCTGCGGAAAAAATAGTATAGTAAAGCCTAAAAATGTCCGATTTTTAGATTTTTTTTTTTTTTAAGTTTATATTCATAAAATGATGATTTTCAATAATTAAAGAAAAAATTGTTTTGCAGCATATTTGTATGACACCAATCACGCCATTTTCATGCGATTTTTTAAAATAGGATGTCATCACATCAGATTTTCGTGTGAATGAATGATAAGTCTGTGTAGGATAGTAAATACATTTTTGTCTTTACACAAATGCATTTTTAGTGCACTGTATCACACTTTTTCAGCTGATATGACACATTTGACAGATCGCACGATTGTAGAAAAAATATGAAAACTCGTTCAATAGCAGTACTCGTGAAAGCTCAGCTGCTGGTTGATTTTATGGTGAAATGCACTGATGCTTGTCAAAATAATTTTTTTTCTTTTTTGTCAAATTATTATTTGTTTTAAATAATTTGAATATTTTAAAAAGTTTAGAATTTTAAAAAATTATATTGACATTACAATTAATGAAAGAGTGGCAAAAAACTATAAAAAATCGTAAATGAATTTTGGGAGAGAAAAAAACAGTTTTACAGCCTTCACAAGGCAGTATCGCGTTTTTATTTTTCCATTTTTGACTGAGAAATTTGCAGAGAATTCATTCAGTGAGCAGTGATACAGTTTGCCTCGTCCTTTGGAACTTTAAAGCGTTTCAAGTTAATAAAAAGGAGTTCGGCGAAAACGAGCCAACCGATTTTAAAAATCGCATTTATTTTTTTTTTCTTGGAAATTACACTTTTTTTTTTGAAAAGTATTAAAGTAATTAATTAAACAAAATTAATTAAATGTTATTGAATTGAAAAAAAGCGAAAATTTTTAAATTATAAAAACTTCAAACTTGCGAGCACTTTTTTTTTTAAATCCATTTCAGCATTTGAAATATAATTTTTATAAATGTTTATCCCTCTAAAAAATTAATATTTTCAAAATAGATTTTGTTTAACTTGCAAATCAAATCAACAATGTGCCCATAGAACCATAAAACTAAAAACAAATTTTTTCTGTTAAAGGACAAATTTTTTTACACATTTTTTTATTGCCATAGAAATATATACAATATACATAAGAGGAAATAAAAATAATTAATTAAATAAAGTGAAAATAAATGTTTTACAATCAGTCTATGAGAATATATAAATAAAATGATTGAGATACATAAATACCACTAACCATAGTTAAATGAAAAGCAAATGATAAATAGTTAAAAGAAGCCGAAACCAAAAAGTCGACAAAAAAAATAGTAAAATTGATGAAAAAACTTTAAAAAGTTCACCATAAAACCGTAAATTTGAAAAGAAAATAGTAACGATTCTCTTGTTTTCCTTTAACTGATTTTAAAATTAAGTTAAAAGAATTTTGAATTTTGTGTTAAATTAAGATTTATTAAATAATAAATGAAATATAAAATATTTAATTTAATATATATAAATATTTTAATAATTGTAATGCAGAAGAAAATAGAAGAGAAGCTTTTTGTTTGTGTAAACAAAATAATTTTCTCTGTTCCAATAACGCAATACCGAACCGAAGAAATAAAATTGAAGAAGCAAAAAAAACTAAAAAGCAACCCATAGAATAAAATAATAAAATAAAACAGTGAATTTGTTATATTTTTGTTTTCTAAAAACAATATCAATTGACAGGGATTATATGAAAATATAAACAGTAAATAACAAAACAAAACAAAAAAAAACAAAAAAAAACAATAGCTATAAATTTATAAATAATTTTCCTTTTCCTCATTTCCTTTACACAAAGTTTCCTTAATTTTACATCGTCTATTTATAAGAACGAGAAAAACAATAAGAATTATATATACATATATATATATATATAAAAGAAATAGCAAAAGATATTTTTAAATATTTAATTTTTTCTTTCATTATTTTAATTTCCATAAAAACTTTTTTAAAAAATTTTTTTCTTTTTTCTTATAAACTTAATTTGGCAAAGTAGGATTTTTTTTTTTTTTTTTTTTTTTTTGTTGAAGAAAATAAGAAATGAACATGTTACTACGATGGATGAAATGAGTAAAAAACAAATTTCCTATTTAGTGTAAATATAATTAAACTTTTCGTTCCGTTAGTGTACAATTTTCCCTCCGCTGTCCCGTATTTGATAGCCAACATTTTTGCAAATTTTATATCGCATTTGTGAAATATTATTTTTGTAAAGCTCTTAAATATTGGCTAAGAATAGTGGGGCGACACTTGGCTCCAATATTGAGGTGTCATTGTAATACCTGTTTGAAGCAAGGCAAGGAGAAGAAAATGAGGGGTGTATAAAGTCAGCTAAGAATATTGCAAGAGATAAAGTGACAGAGTAAAGTTGGGAAAAGAAAAATATTAACTAGACTAGCCCAGTGAAATTATTCAGCGTTCTGATTTCTATCTCTGATAACTAGATGAAGCCATAGATCCGCTAAAGCGTTGTAACTACAGAGGAGATAAATGTTATCATTCCCTTTAAGGCACTTGATGCTATTATCCTCATCAGTAGCCATACTTTAACAAAGACACTTTTATCCAAAAAAAAAACTTATGATAATAAGAAATTATGTAAGGGCCAGCTGTAGTAAGGGCCTGAGTCAAGCAGCGCTTATACAAAAACTGTCCAAGTGCCATATAACAGTTAGTATTGCTATCATAATGGTGCCACCCTACTAAGCCGAAGGTCGCAGGTTGAAAAAAAAACTTATGATAAGAAATTATTTAAGGGCCAGCTGAGGTAAGGGCCTGAGTCAAGCAGCGCTTATACAACAACTATCCAACTGCCATATAAGTGTTAGTATTACTATCATAGGAGCACCACCCTACTAACCAGGAGGTCGCAGGTTCGATTTCTTCCCAAAACCTGGCTAATTTCCTCCGGTATTATACATATACATATATGTATATACATATAAGCCAACTCTTGAGCGGTTACCACTCCGGCAGATAGATTTCTGAAGTCCATACTTCAAATACTTCAAATCTATTTATATTTTAGGGGGAAAGGCAGAAGTAAAATTGTACATGTACGATTAATTATTTATTTACTTAGCAAAATCACAACAAATTATTCAATTGTTTAATTATATTAATTTCAAAATATTCAATAACTCTACACATCCCCCGAATGACACCTTCAGTTGCTTCTCAAAGTAAGCAAACTTAATCACCAATTCAATTCAAATCAAATCAAAGTAATTTATTAATTGTATAAAGGAAAATATTCTGCAAGAATGAATAAAAGAAATAATGAACCACAGCAAATAGTACCATGATTACATATAAATATTCAAATATATGTACACAATATATACATATATATATATATGTATATATAAAAATATATATATATTTGTATATATATATATATATGTATATATTTATATATATATATAGCAATGTATATATTTATTTAAATATAAATACATATTTAAAAGGATTGTTTTAACTAATTTTAATTTTTATTATTAATGAATTCAGCCTTATAACAGGAAATAGTTTCAATATTTAATTATACCTCCATAACCCCTCCCCCAAAAAAACTCCAATCACATACAAACAAACATATAATTATCGTAGTTATTTTGTGTAAATGATTTTATATACTTTTTCTGTTATAAACAAATACATAACTTACTAAATAAACAATTAAATAAGAATCAAATCTATATATTTCTTACATATCCTTCACAAAGTAGATCCAAACAATATCAAATGTTAATTTAAAATACTAGTTACTAATTTGTTAATTTATTTACATTTACATTTTCATTCTTATTTATTTTTTTTTGTTTTTTTATTTTTTTTTTTTAAATATAAATAAGCAACAATGAATTTAATTTTTTAACTATCGAATGTAACAATTTATTAATATTTTTTATTATCAGAAAGTGAGACAAAGTGAAAAAGAAAACGAAATTTTTATCAGTGTACGTATAGTTATTCTCTTTTATCAATACTGTATTTTGCTTAGACCAGAGCCAACGTAAAGCAAGTAGTAAACTAAGTCACAGTGGTAAGGAAGAAGGTAAAAGTGGATGTCAACTTTAGATAAATTGAAACTAAAAATTTCGCTCACAAGTGAAAGTTTTTAATATGATAAACAAATTTCCTTGCCATGGGCGGGCCAAAAGGAAACAGTATTGATTAATATATACAGCTTTGACAGATGGTTATACGTCAATAATTTTTTTAATTCTTGTTCGCTTTTAGTTCATTATTTTAAAGTAGAAATAAATAAATTACAAGAAAATATTGCTGCCTCAGCGTCAGTAGACAATGGCAAGTTTGGCTCTACGCGCAGTGCCTTTACAAGCAATTCGGAGTGAATGCTTACTTTTCATGGCAACTGGATATTTGTAGGAAAGTTTTCAAACAACTTTTTTGCAATTTATATTGGGAATCAGACAAACCATAAATTTTGGTCAACGCATAAAGCTGACCTAATTTTATTACTAAACTGTATGCCATTATACGAGTAATCAGCTGTCTAATGATATGCCCAAAGGAATCTATACGAATATTCTTTTCGCGATTGCTTTTTTTTAATATATGTAAATCCAAATAAAATTATTATTCTTCAAGTCTAGAAACCACTCATTTTCCATACTTAATTCAATTAAATAAATGATGTCATTCCATAATCGCTCAGCTCGCTTTAAGGCCATGATTCATAATCCCACACAATCGTACGATCTGTCAAATATGGCATGTGTACTGAAAAAATGGTTTAATGTGGTTTAAAAATTTAACTGTGTGATGAAATTTTTTTTGACAGCTGAAAAAAATTTATTTTTTAATTTTCATGCGATCAGAGTTGCATTTATTTCAATCAACAAAGAAAAAATTTGTTTGCATGATATTTGTATGATAGTGTGACACCAAGAAAAAAATTTTCATGGGAAAATAGGATGACATCACATCCTATTGAATGAATCGTATAACTGTATACAACTGTGTAGCATGCCCTCAATGCAAAGGAATATTTCGTATGTACTCGTATAGCCCTCTGTACTTTTCTTATACTGTAATAAACAGTATTTTCAGACATAAATTTTAGAAATAATTTTTGGCTGCTTCTCTTACCAATAAGACATTTTCACTTAACCATACCTTACCCACTGTGCACAACTCTTTAACCAGAAAACTTTTGCATACAATTTTTTGTTTTTCATTCACTATGATTTTAAAAATGAAATTTTTTTCGATTTCCTTTTCTAACAATAGCATTTAAAATGAAGAAAAACAAATGCAAATAATAGTACAATAATTGAAAATACAAAAATAAAACAAACATTTAAAGCAAAACTGATTTTTGTTTAATGCAATAAACAACAAATTATTTTTACATACTAAAATCTACAACAAAAACAATAGCCAAGCTACAACCAAACAAATTACAAAAACAAAAAGTAATAAAGCAAAAAAAGTTTTTTAATATATATATTTTTTTACAGATCGATGAACTTTAAACAACCATTAACTTAAAGAGCTACACCGATAAAACGAAACCACAATACAAAGCAATAGATTTTTTACAGTGAAAACAAAATCAAACCAAATAGACCATTAATTACGAAAGTTGCCGAAGTTGACGAAAGGAGAATGTCTAAAAGTTAACTTTTGCACGGTCACTCTGGAAGTCAACTAGGCAGCAAGCAATTGCCTGTTCATTTTTTCTTTGTTTTCTATTGAAAATATACAATCAAAAGTTTATTACAAATAAAACAAAATAAAAGCATAAATTTTATATTACAAGAATTACAGTATCAAGTAAAAATTGATTGACAAATTCAGATCTCACTTTACTGGTAAATTGTACTACAATTGCAAAACGATTACAACACAAGATATTTTTCATTGAAGAATGAAAAGAAGAAGAAATCATTACACACAAACCAATTTTCTGTTTTTATTCGAAGAATTGCAACACTGCACATGTAGAGTTGTTTTAAGCAGTGAAGTGTTGTAATAGCAAAAAAAAAATAATCAAAATTTTTCAAAACCAAGCAATAGTTTAGGCTGAAAAAGAACACACACACACGAAATTAATTAATTTTGTATTTTTAAAGAAATTTCATTTAGTTTTGTTTTTTGTAATTTTCGTTCTCTTTATTTACAATGCAAATCTAAACCAATTCTAAGTTCTTGTATAAATTCAAATTTTCTTATTTCCCAAATTACAACAACAATTTCAAAATTACAACAAACCAAACCAAACCAAAAATATCAAGCAAAAATTTAACAAATTCAAGGCATAAATATTAAAAATCAACAAATTATTTGTTTGTTGCAATCAAAAATACAACACTGGCATTAATATTTCAAGAGAAAAATCAACACTGGCATAAAAATTTCCAAAAAAGAAAAAAAGAAGAACAAGCAAAGAAACCATCTTCAAAAAGAATAAACAAGTTTTAAGGCATTTACTAAATATTTCAAGCAAAAATATAAATTTCTTTAAAAAAGAGGAGAAACCTAAAAATAAATTTATAATAAATAATATTAAATTATAAACGAAATTAAATATAAAAAATTTAACCACCCTTAAAAAAAACATAATTACAAAAAGAAAACATTTGTAACTCTCATTTAAATATTAAGATTTATACTTATTAGATTACTAAAATCGAAACCAAAATAATGGCATTAAATTAAAAAAAAGTAAGAAAAAAAACTTATAAAATAAATACATTTTAAATTTAAGCTTACGAAATTTCAAAATATTTGGTATTGAAAACCCAAGAAAAGGAAATAAATTAATCCAAACCAAATAACATGTACGCCCACATTTTCATAAACACATATTTTAGGTTAAACCAGATCTGGACAACAAAATGATGGCTTATGTCTACTAAAAAGCACGAACGGCAATTAAGCACAACGGCCACACGAAGGCCATTTGAACTTTACGACACTTTGGGTTGGAACCTTGTTTTCAAATCGCGGGCAGTGTTCAATTTCAAACCCCTTTTAGACACGCAAAGTTTACTTTGGAAGCCTTTAGTGTAGAGGAGGCGGAAAAGGAGAACAAGGGGGAGCGCAGATTTTAGTGTCTTTCAACAGTTGCAATGTTCGCTGGATTGTGCATATAATTATAAACAAAGTTGTAGGTTGCAACAACATTTTAGGCCATTTGTTACCAGCTCTGTACAAAGTGCACAATTACTTTTGCAACACACTACCCATTTCTGGGGAGTTGCATAAAGTCAAATAAAAAAATTGCTATTAAAGTCCTTGATTCACTATCCTACACAATTCTATGATTGAGAAAAGGTAGAATAGTGTGGTCTAAAAATTCATTTGTGTGACGGATTCTTTTTAACGGGTCTCTTTTTAGGACCCCGATATACTATCCTATACAGTCGTACATTTTGCCATCTCTGCTGAAAAACATATATAGTAGTGAGGCCTAACAATGTCAAATTTTTATGACAAGCAAAAGTTTATGGAAATTTTCATAAAATGAGAATTTTCGTGCCATCAGAGTTGCATTTACTTCAATCATTGAAGAAAAACTTTGTTTGCATCATATTTGTACGATTTTCAAACGTTATCAATAGCAGACTTTCGTGTAAATAAATCGTACGACTGTGTGTAGGATACTGAAACATGTACTTAATATATTTTCAACTTTTCCTATTTAACAATTTATTAAAGTTTTTAACTGATTAAAATTAAATTTGAAAATGAAGAAATATTTGCTCTTGATATCATCAATCATAAATAATTAGACAACTGCTCGATGAGTATAACCAACAACCCAAAGTCCAGTAAAGTTCTCGATCAATACGTACCACACAAAATTTTATATCTCGGCTGAGTCAAAATGTTAAAAAATAAAAATCAACAACACTGGATATTCAAAATTCTGAAACCACATTGAAAAATTTTTGGAGCTAAAAATAATAACAAAAAAAAATTTTTTTTCTTAAACAAAAAGATTAACATTTAGAAATAATCAATAAACATAAGCATCATTTTATATATAAAAGGAAAATTTAAAAAAGAACACATAAAAAAAGTAAAATATAAATTTTTAGGTCTTAAAATTTAATACGTAACAAAGTAAAAGCAAAAGCAAAAGCAAAAGCAAATAAAATTTACATCCCAAGAAAGGTAAAACTCGAATGTAAAATTTTTTAATCAAAGCAAAATTCAAAATTTATACATTTGTTGTAATAAATATTTTATTCCACAAGCAAGCAAAACCATTAGAAATTTAACTTCAAAAATATTAAATTTAACAAAAAGCAAAAACAAAAACAAAAACTAAAACAAAAAAATACTTCCAAGAAATTATTATTCTAATTTTCTTTCAAATAAAAATAAAACTTGAATATTATAATCATTTTTTCATTGGTTTAGATTTTAAGCATCATTTTGTTATGAAAAAAAACGTATAAAAAATTAAAAAAATAACATATTTTGTCCAAATTTCAGATACCGAAATTTAAAAAAAAAAAAGTAAACATATAATAATAATATTTAAAAAGAAAAAAAAATTACAAAAATATAAAAATGAAATACAAAATCATATGCATCTAGTTTAATGTCGTAAACATTTTTTTATCTTCTTTTGTAATAATTATATTAAAATATATAAATATTAAACAAATTAAACAAAACAAAAAAAGACACCCTCCACACCACCCCAGACACTGCAACACACAAACAACACTCATTGAAAAATGGAAATACTGTAATGTGGTTTATTATGAATAAAGAAAAACCCCCCCGGAGAAAATATCGCAAAAAATATACAAACCAAATGAAAACTGCAAAATAAATTATTACACATTTGAAAATTCCAGAAAACAAGAATAAAACTCCCAAAAATATGCAAATATAAGTAAAAATTATATTATTATACAAGAGAAAAAAGTGAAATTACAAAATAAAGTGAATCTTGTAATATAAAATGAAAGAGTGTTTCATTTCTAAGAACCAACAGCGCAGCGATCATAAGGGGGCCGTTTCACTATCCCAGAAAGTGGTATGATATATCAAATGTGGCATCTGTGGCGAAAAAATTGTATAGTGTGTCACAAAAATGTCCAATTTTTATGACAAGCAAAAAAAAAAAATTTTTTTTGCTTCATTATCCTTCTAAAAACATGCAAATGCATACACCCCCTATTCCGTGTTGCAATGTTCGCAAAGTATTTCGGATTCACATTTCAAATGCGAAAATGTGGCAACTCGGTATTCTGTATTGCGAAAACCAATGCCAGCTGCATACGAAGATCGCAAAAAATGTTCGACGGCAAAACATCATTTTCAAAGTACAAAAATACAAATGAAAAATAATAATTTTAATTAATTGCTAAAATTATTTAGGTAAACAGAGAACAAGCCCGCCGAATCGCATCAATTTGAAATAATGGTGGAATGTATAATGGAAAACAGCCAACTGGCAAAATCTCATTTAAAAACATTAAATGCACATCAGTCTTAATTAATTAAATTAAATTACCTTTTTACATTCAAACTCAGAATATCCAAATTGATTCTAAGCAATTTTTACTGCACCCTTTCATTTGGAACATGCGCCTCTTCATCATCGAACCAAAGAGCCACAGAAACCATTTTTAGTAAATTACAAAAATATTTTATAAATTATGTAAATAAATCACAAATTTATTTTTCTTTTGTAAATTTATTTTTAAGGTTCACTTTAATCCAGCGTTGTTATTTTAACCGGCGTTGCCACGATTTAAAATAGAAAGGGTAATATTAAAATAATGCCATACGTACATACGCCCATACATATGTTTGTACATATATGTATGTCTTTTTGGAGATATACATACATACATATATATTATGTATGCCTCCAAAAAGAACTTGAACCAAAAAAGAAAAAATTTACTTGCAAAAAATTAAATAATTAAATTGTAAAGAAGTAAAACGCAAAAAAAATTTTGTGTCTTTTGACGGAAACGACCAAGCACTCTCCGAAGCTAAACTGCGTCCACTTGATCGAGAAGAAAAAAAAACCTCAAGTCATAGGCCACAAAACTAATTGGGAATATGGGGGGCGACAAGGCACTCTCCCCGAAGTTGAACACCGCTCCCTTGTTTGAGAAGTAAGAAATCACGTCACAATCAAAAAAACTGACCAAAAATTATTAATGAAACGTTTAATAAATGCCTTTATGGGAATAAATTTCGATAATCCCTCCATAAAGCTGGTTACAAAAGTCGTTCCCACCGTAAAAGCCATATAAATGGACTTTTGGTATCGAGTCGTTTTTACTATTTACGGCAATAGCCCTAAATTAGCACTCACTGTTTGATGTTGAAATTAAAGTTATTTTTCAATTATTTATTGCCTTTGTATGTTTGAAAAAAATTTTGTTAATATACTCCTGCATACACACATACATACATGTCAATGTGGTGGTATATGGTAAAACACAATTTATATTTCATGTCCAAAAATCTTACAAATTACATTTTTTTTTTTAATGAAAAATAAGCCGAGAAAAACCTGCTCAATGGCTGCATATTTCACAACTGAAACATGAGAACTGCTCAAATGATTCTTTTAGCAAGAGAAAAGCAAATAAAGTATTTGATACCGTTATCAGTTAAATGAAATCCATTCATCCAAACATACTCATTAAGTGTAGTACTTTTTACACATGCATGTGGATGTATATGCACTTGCATATTGCAATTGAAAAATAGATCTCTGAGCTAGAGAGAGAGAGAGAGAGAAATATGTAGAGAAATAATACGTATGCAGAAATACACCTTTGTAATAACTCCAGGGACGGACTGCAGTTCACGAAATCCTTTTTGCCAATTAAACTCCGTGGTATAATAAATATTAAATTAATATAATTATTTTTTTTTTAATTTATCTAAACAATTTCTTTTATTATTTATTGGTAATTTCCAATATTTCGCCAACTTTTTTTTTGCTGTATCGGATTTTTTTAAAATTTTTTTTTTAAAAATTTGTATCATTAAATTTAAAAAAAATATATAAATAAATCTCACGAAGGGTTAATTTTTTTTTTAAAAATTTGTATCATTAAATTTAAAAAAAATATATAAATAAATCTACAACTAAAGGTTAAAAATTATACAATTAAAATATTTGAATTTTTATTAATTACATATTAAAAAAAATCGCATTTGGGCCTACATCTCCAAAAATAGTGAACGTTGCACGTTGGTAGTTGAACTGAACTAGTTCGTTTGCCTTTAATAGAAAGCAAATGGTAAACCTAATACTTTTCCAATTTAATTTTAATTTCAAATATATTTTTTTAATCAAAGCCAACCATTTGAATAAAACACTGTGAATTCTTTTCATTTTTCTATTTCTACATAAAAGTTCAATTTATTTATGCATGTTATTTTATAATGAATTTAAATTATAAGTATGCATTTATTATTATTATTTTTATTTATTTTTCATCCATCAATTGAATATCTGTACTTAAAGATTTCTATTTTAATTGTTTTATTTACTTGTATAAATATTTTATAAATTTTAAATTTTTGTTTTGTCTTTTTTTTTTTATTTTGTTTGCCAGTGTACGTGTTAAGAGACATTCATGTTTTTTTTTTTTGCTTTGTTTTCATAATATTTTTCTTTATAGTTAATGATTATATTTATTATTTATTACGGATTCAAATAAATAGAAAAATGTACATTTTTATTATTATTTTTTTGTTATAACTGCCATAATAGTTTAGTGTTTGTATAGTTTAATACGCAATTAGCATATGAGAACTAAAACATAAAATATTTGTTTTTTCCTTTATCATAGGCAATATGATATTAAAACAGATGAAGCTTATATGGTAATAGCACAGTTTTTTTTAATAGTTTAAATTTAATACTTGATTTATAAGTTAAAATGTAAAATCATAAATAAGTAGAGCGATTAATATTGGACTATGCTCATGCATATCATAACATGGCTGCTTAAGCGAAAAATTATTAAAAAAAAATATGCTGCCTGAATCAGCATATAGTGATAAAATTTGATTTGATAACAAAAACCTTAAAAAAATTTTAAATTGTATAAATAATTTATACGAGAAAAATCGTGGAATTAACTACGCGTAGCATAATACTTTTAAATATTAATTATTCTGCTTAAAAATCTATTTATGAAACATTTTTTTATATTTTTTTCTGAAGAGCTCAAAAAAAAATTGTAAACTTTATTTTCTTTATAGAATTTATAGATAAAATTGTTTTTATCATTTTTCACTATCCTACATAATCATACGATTTTTTAAATATGACATGTATGCTGAAAAAGTATGGTGGTGTGGTATAAAAATGCAGCTCTGTGAGACAGAGTTTTTGATAAGATCAGAGTTACATTTACTTCCACTCACAAAAAAAAAAAACAACAAATTTTTGACATCATATTTCTATGATATTGTGGCACCAACAACGCCATTTTCATGCGATGGAATCATATCAGATTTTCATGTGAATGAATAGTACGACTGTGTAGGATAGTGAAGTATGAGATTGACAAACATATTTATACATGGAGACCTTTAAGCATAATTGAGATAAATTTTGAAAAAAGTCGCGGAAAAATAAAACAAGTAATAAAAAATATATAAAAAAAGTCGCATCGCTAAAAATCTAGGGGCAAATGTATTCTCGGGGTATTTGCAACATAATTTAATTTGTGCGCCTACAACGGAGAATAAATATGGCAAGGGAATAGCATGGGGTTGTAACGCAAACGGACAGCAAATTTAGAACGGTTCACTAAGCGTGTATTTCAGTAAAAACAAAGTTCGCTTTTAACGAGGTTCACCTGTTTAATTCGAATCGAAGGAAAATGCTTTCAATTAGTATTTTTGACAAGATTAAAACCGTATTCTTCGTACCCAATAATGTTCTTCCTACCAAGTCTTACTAACAGAAGTAAAGTTATAGATACAACTGTAGCACAGTTATAGATATAATGGGAGAAAGGAGGACTTATTCTCTTGCCTACAGGACATTAGAATATTCTTTTAAAAGAAGGAAATTATAAACCTTGACTATTTCATTTCGATATGTGGTATACGAAGACATTTTCTTAATCACCTTTTTTATATATTTTAAGTACTTTCAAGTAATTTAAATTTATTTTTAAATAATTGCTGAGTAACAATTTGTGAAAATTTAGAACTCCATGCTGTCCACTAAGCGTGCATTTCAGAAAATATTCGTTTTTCAGTCGTTTTAGGTTTTACGTCAAATGTGTGCAAAGAAATTAATAATTAAGTTTCTTTATTTAAACAGCTGACCTATATGACAAGAATGCACTCAGTTAGAACTCTGGTAACTTTGCGTAACAAAAATATTGTAAAACGCAATGAATTGATATTGAATTCTAAACTTTAAAAGTCGTTTCTTTAATTACAGTTGAATGAGTTAAAATTATATTTAATATAAAATATATTGTATTTAACTTTATTTATTTATATACTTAATATTGCAATCATATGAATATAATTATAATATGGGCAGAAGCACTGGCGGTTGGGGCCATCGGCTAAAATATATTTATAAAATCTTTGATAACAGGGAAAGCCAGTTTCATTTATTTAATGGATTTACTATATAATTCCTAATCTGTCTCCGCATTTTATTAGGTATCATTATATGTATTTAAAGGGAGTTTCCTGCTTTTTTTTCTTGCTAATCAAGCTTGTTTTCAATTAACAACAAGTAGAAGAAAATAATAAAATCATATAGTATACCCGCCTGTTACGCAGGTGTCAGGGGTTCAATTCCACGGAGAGCCAGAAGCCCAAGGCCTCAGTAGCCAGAGCTTTTCTATACATATTGCAATTATATTCATATAATTGTAATATTTCGTAAATAAATAAATAAATTCGAATACAAATGAAAATAGTGGAAACTGTGAATAGCCTCTTTATTTAGATGAAATTATTAAACTTTTTTTTAACGCAGTTTTTCCTATCGCACGATATCAGATGATTTAAAAAAGTAAATTTAAAAAAAAAACATTAAAGTTAATGAAAGTACTTTGTGAGGGGGAGAAAAAAATTTTTAAGTATAAAATTGGTTCAACTGTACCGTGTAAACACCGGATTGGCTGTTTTAGAAAAGTGAAATCAGTAGTTAGAAAATCAGATATAACTTGCTGTCTATCGCCCTCCTCCCGCCCAGTGTAATTTTAAAAATATCTTCAGACACCTGCATACAAATGAAAATAGTGGAAATTGTGAATACCCTCTTTATTTATACGAAATTATTAAACTTTTTTTTAACGCAGTTTTTCCTATCGCACGATATCAGATGATTTAAAAAAGTAAATTTAAAAAAAAAAAAAAACATTAAAAGTCAATGAAAGTACTTTTTGAGGGGGAGAAAAAAATTGTTAAGTATAAAATTGGTTCAACTGTACCATGTAAACACCGAATTGGCTGTTTTAGAAAAGTGAAATCTATAGTTAGAAAATCAGATATAACTTGCTGTCTATCGCCCTCCTCCCGCCCAGTGTAATTTTAAAAATATCCTCAGACACCCGTATGCTTCTAAAATTGGCCGGTTTAATTAAATGTCACATTTTTTATGCTTGAAAGGCTTAAGAAAAAAAAAAAAAAATAAATAAATTAAAATATTCTATAGTCAAATATTTTATGGAAAAGGTCTAGAAGTTGATCACATCTTTTGTGCTGGTGGTTCGTTCATTTCTGTAGCTGGTTTGTTTAAAATTAAGGTACCTTTTTTAGGTACTTTTTCCGGGCAGACTCTTCTTCTAGTTCTTTTCCCTCTCAAATCTTTATTTCTTCCGTGTAGCTTTTACGTTCTAGCGACAAACAAATATAGTATTTACTTAGTACATAATTTGAACTCAGCGATAGTATGTTTGCTTGGCAGCCGGTTAAAGCGTTGCGTTGGCTAAAAGTACTCGTACCGTCATTTCAGTATTCAAACTGTCTGATACTCGTACTCGTATTTGTTACACATAATTAAGTCATACAATTTGTAATTTGTGTTTAATTTGTTTATTAGTATTATTAAATAATAGTTTAATGCTAAATGTTGTTAGTTATTATTTAATTTATATCTATGTATATGTAAATATTACTTAAATTGCTAGTTATTGTTACCTTTTGTGGATGAGATGTTTGCGTGAAGTACGTAAATTATTTAAATTTTATTTCGTATTTTGGTTTTTTTTTTGTTTTTGTGTTGGTTTTTTTTTTAATTCGGTTTGAAATGCATGTGTGGTTAATTTAATATTTTCATTTGTTTAATAAAAATGGTGATTGGTTTTTAAATTTGATATGAATTTAAGTTTTAAATTTGTTTTTCTTGGTGTGTGTTCATACAATATCGTAAATATTTATTACAATGATTTTTGTTATTTTAAATATGTCGTTATAAATTTAATTTGTATTTGTTTTCAATTCTGGGGTTTGGTTGCATTTTGTGGTTTCATGTAATAAAAATATGCTTTGGATTATGTTTTGCTGCCTTTTATTTGTAATGCATGATATAATTTTATGTAATAATTTATATTTTATATGAAATTCCTTTTTTTTTAAATACATCTAATGATTATGTGAGAGCCATGTGTTAAAAATGAATTCATTAATAGAAATTAATTACAATAATAAAAGTTTATATTTTGCATTTGTTTTTCAGTGGTATTTGAGCAATAATTGTTTATGTGGCATTTTTATGTGAACATTAAGGGTAGTCACATCCTCTCGGAAATTTGAGATTTATGTAAGCAATAAGCTCAGAAATTTTGGTGGCTGAGTGGACTTAACGAAAGGATATAAATTATTCCAGTGACCATTAATACAAAACAAATACATTTAGCATTACAAGACTTTGGTATAATTCGTATATGTAATCTGAAAATCTGTATGCAAACATTGTGAGGCGTACTAGAATTTTGGGTTTTGAGATAACTAGTATCCGTTGCAATCTACATACATTTATAGTATTATTAAATAAAATATTATTTTCCATTGGAATAGTCATTATGAGAAAATTATGATGTTTAATATGCGTAACATTAGGGGTATTCAGTATTACGGGTAAAAATAATCAATGACTTGCCTCTCATACTAACTTCCACATTGTTCCTAACTCATATCGGAAAAATACTTATATTTGGTTTTAATTTTATTGACTTTTAGTCTATATCAATAACTACATACGTGCTTGATCGCCATATAATATGTTTTTTCCATTACCCGCCAGTTTGATCAAGCTTAATGCACAATAGTGGTATTCATAAAACAAACGAGTTTTATTTTCATTACAATGTTGTTATAACTATGAGTTCGTAAAATTTATAAAATTGTTGAAGGCATACAACTTTTAGTAAATAAAAAAAACTGCAATTTTATCGAAAAATAATATTACTAATTAATTATTAATAAAATGCACAACTAAATAATGGAAATTTAGATTTGCAAATTTACAAGGATTGTGGATCTCAATGATCACATTTAGTTTTCATATTACACAATAATATTACGCAATAATTTTGAAGTTCCACAATTCGAATTGAGAAAAAATTTATAAACCCCTCATCATAATAACATCTAATTAATGGAATATTCCGCTGAGTTGCTTTTCATCTCAGTTCATTTCAAATTAAACAAAAGAATATAAAAACAAAAAAGTTTCACATATTGTGGAAAACTGTGATTAGCCCTCTTATTTCCTTTTGAAAAAGGTTTATTTGGGAATTTATTCTGCAAAGCTTTTAAAGGATTTAGAAAGTCAGAAGATTAAATTAAGTTTTACATATAGTGGCAAACTGTGATTAGCCCTCTTATTGCCTTTTGGAAAAAGTTTTATTTCGGGATTTATTTTGCAAAGCTTTTAGGGGATTTAGAAAGTCAGAAGATTTAATTTATTTATTTTAATTTCTTATTAATTTTAATTTTTACAATTTGTGTGAAATTCATTTATTAAGAAAGGAAATTAATCTGCTTTAAGACTTTAAGATTTACGCCTTTTAATAGTGTGGCTTTCGTAATGTATCTCAGGCGGACTTAGGAACTTTGATTCTAGATAATACGAGAGCCGAGGAATGTACTCCGCTACCGTTTCATGAATGTGAATATTTTCAGAAACACCTCTCGAAAAGTATCTGGGAAAAAGTCGGAAATAGAGCAAACTTTTCGGAAGTCTTTTAAAAATATCTAAAAAGAGAATTTGAATTTCTAAGAAGGTTTTTCACTGTGTAGCTTTTCTTGCCATTTAAGCAGAGAAATAAAATTAATTAATGTGCTTTTTCTCAACCTCTGAAATGTTTAAAGTGCTTTTGTTTTTAGGGTGGAGTTTGACAATGCGGTGAATTTGATGTGTTTTAAGCATGAATGGTATTACATTAAGGGTATTCACGATGATTTTGAAAAGTGATACTTATACATGTTTCAGTTTTATCTTTAAATTTCATTTCATATTTTAAAAACTAATTGTTGTGTGTTTTTTTTTCATTGTCTGATTAATCAAACCGTTTAATATTTCAAATTATTTATTATTTTTAGTTATTTTTAATTTAAAACATTTAAAAAGGGGAGGGAGTTTATTTGTGAACTCGCGTTTTTAGTCTGAGGAAAACTTTATAAAGAACTTGTTTTTATGAAATTTAATTTTTTATTTTCTTTTTTCTAATTTAAGCACGTGGTTTAATCAATTTTAAAAATTCCATTTGAAAACCTTTTTATTTAAATATTTTTTTGTAAATTGGTGTTTCAATGCTTGCTGTGTTGTGTTATTAAAATCGTTCACTTAATTATCCTTTTGCTTTTATCATTTTAATTAATTCGTTTTGTGCTGTTTTTTAAGGTGTTAACAAGTGTTTTTAAGTGCTTTGAAAATCTTGGAAATATTTTTAAAAAAATTTGATTAATTTTTTTATTTTTTTTTTTTTTTTTGAAATTTAAACAATTTAGTTTTATTAAATACATTTTCCGTCTTAGAACTACCAAAGAAGTGTCTTAATGTTGCTTTAATGTATATTTTTTGTTTTTTTTGTTTTTGTTTCACAATTTTATTTTATCCACAAAATTTTCATGTTTCAGCGCTAGAAGATTTTCAATTGTTGATATTTATTCTAAAATAATTAAACACATTTTTCTAACATATAAATTATTTTGAGTCTTATGCCAATTCCAAAACCAGATTTCATACAAATTTTAATAAACAATTTTTAATAAAAATTAATTAGCGAAATTAAAAATACACCGAAGTAATCACTTTCAAATTCAATCTCAATCTCAATTTCAGTTTCAATATTATAATTTATTTTATTTTAATTAATTATAATTGACCCGTATTAAAATAAAGCAAACTTACTTTCATTTTAAAGTAAATTGTAATTTATTGAAAATTATCTTTTACGAGGAAGATAATTCTGGAAATATTTATTAAATCCTTATAAAGCTGAATGCTAAAAATAATACAATAAACAAATGTTACGAAAAAAAATTTTTATTTAAAATTTAGAAACATTTTTAATACTCCTACTAAAATTTAGTACCCAGAAAATGTGTTTCCGGCTAAAAAATAGTGATACATTTTCGCAATAATTACAAAAAAAAAAAATTGACAAATTAAAATAATTAAATAAAATTTATTTAACTAAAAAAGAAGTCATACTAGTTTTATAAAAAGTTTTATTAATTTATCTTAACTTAAAATAATATCACAAATTAATAAAAAATTAATTAATTTATTATTTTACTAAACAGAATTAAATTAACTTTCATCAAAAGCTTAACGATAAAATGTAGTAGACGAATTGTTTCTCCAGAACAAGCGATTTTTAAACAGTCCCTGTGCACACAATGCAGAATTTATTAGATAAAAAATAAAGTCTGTGCGTGAAAGAGGAAAGACTATAATGCTTCATATACTTGTCTCCTTTTTAATTCATTTTACTCGCATGTTATTTTCACCAAGCGAATGGGCGGATGAAGCAAATGAAAAAGAAAGTTTTAGTTGGTAGACACGAGAATTGGAAGAGGATTGTAGTCACAAATCCTTGTTATTGGGGATAGACTCCCAATCAAAAGTGGCTAAAACCAAATAACTGTATAATAATAGCAATAAGACCATAAAATCACTTTCTTTTCCGCTGCAATAATTTATTTTTACGCCTCGACGACTAAACTTAAAATTTTATAAAAAGTATCTGGAATGTATTGCCATATACTTCATCTATTATTTTATACTTCTCTTATAATATTTTATTACTCTGTATAATTTCGAATGAAGCGGTGTTTACATTTTGTAAAGGCCCATTTTTTATTTTATTTTAAAAGCCATAAATCTATTCTTCACCTGAGAGGGTATTACTCGAACTTTTACATCAGGGGATGTAAAATTGATTTTCTGAAATTTACATATACTTTTTAGGAATTTCTATATAAATAACTTTGGATTAATAGACTTCAGTTGTTTTTTAAGCCACTGGCTTCTTTAATCAAAAACCAAGTGAAAAGCATAACGAGGGGAATTCACTGTTCGGAACGATAACAATTTGGCAATCTCACAATAAAATCGTTCAACTGCAAAATAAAGAACTTGAGACTTTCAAAGTTCAGTTCCCCTAAAAATCCCCTGACGAGTAACGTCTCGCACTCAAGGCCAAAAATATTTCATAACGATTGTGCTAACTTTACGAACGAATCTCTGTTCAAATGCGCTTGATATTCTACCATAAGGGCAGATTAACCTGTATTTGGCAGAACAAGGCCCCACTCAAATCGTTTTCGCATGTCGCAGGCACAAAAAAATTTATTTCTAACTACAAAGTGCAAAAGCCAGCAAGATTTATGGTTTTCATATCAGAAGTACGGTTAAGTAATCTAATAATCGTGAGGGATATTCTGAAAATATATTTTATGAATTCTTTTATAAGAAACTTTGGTTTAATAGACTTAAGTTGTTTTTTACACCACTAGCTTCTTTAATTAAAATCCATGAGAAACACATAAAAAGGGAAACGGATTTCCCTTTCGAAAAGGAAAAAAAAATAGAAAACTTGAAATTTCATAAGAAATAATTTTAATTTTATTTAGAAAAATAATTTGGAAAATATCTAATATGGCATATGTGGTGAAAAAATAGTATAGTATGGCCTAAAAATGTCGTTTGATTTGCAAAAGCTTTTGAAAATTTTCATAAAAGGGTAGTTTTCATAAAATAATGATTTTCATACGATCAGAGTTGCATTTACTTTTATCAACAAAGAAAAAAAATTTTAGGATAGTGTAAGACCTGCAACTACCTTTTCATATGATTTTTAGAAATGGAATGGAATCATGTGAATTCCAACTGAATGAATCGCACGATTACCTATTATAGTAAAGCATGTCCTTAAGGGGTAGCAATTTTCCGGATGTACTCTTATAAGCCTCTACAGTTTTCTGAAACCGAGATAAGTAACCATCAAGAATCGAGTAATCTAATCGAGTAATTTTTAGTACTATAGTAAATCAAACACTTATTTTTTTAATTTGTCAACAAGTTTTCTTATTACGAGAAAATTTTATGACGAGACAAGATTTCTTATAAATTGAGGAAAGTTTTAAAATTTGAGATAAAACTTAAAAAATTAACTGCCGGTATTAAATTATTACAATCTAAGAATACTCGTATATGTAGCAATTAATCTTAAATTTTTTTATATTTTATTTCGCTAGAAAATCAACTAAATTATTTAAAAAATTAAAAATAATTAAATTAAAAGGAAATTAAATTCTCAATTCGTAAAAGGACTAAAACTAGACAATAAATGAGAAGAGGAGGAAGGATATACATTACTGCTCTGCTCTTTGGGTTTCTATTATACAATAAATTATGCATAAAATTTAGTTAAATTCGTTTATGTTCGCACTTGAACAAAACATTATTAAATATATGTATATTTTAAACAGAAGCTCATGCTCTCTTTCTTCTAATTGCTATTTGGTCTCTTCTTAAAATACAATTGAATGAAACAACAAACAAGTTAAATATAAACATAAATTTATAATAAATGCTCCGTCTGCTGTGTAATATGTTACTCACTCACTTGCCCGCACGTTTGCCCGCATACAATTTTTCATTTATTTTTTGTCTCGCTCCCGCTCTTGAATTCTTATTTATTCACAAATCGAAAGGATTTTATATTTATTTCGTGATATCTTTATTTAAATGGAATAAATCAATCGCCTCTGTTTTCATCAAGAACTCAAAATCATTTAAATATGTTTAAATTTTATTTAAATACGTTTATTATATTATTTTAGTCTAGAATTTTAATCCGATTTTTTATTCAACAATCTTCCAGCGCTTTCGTTTTGTCATACAAAATCTAACTCTGAACGGGTTTTATACATTTTACGTTCCATGGTGCGTTCGAACCATTTTTTGATCTCAGCCACTATTAAGACGGATGAGGTGAGCGAGATAAGAAAGAGTATGTCGTAGGCGGAGAGGGCCTCTGTTTGGAATACCATTTGCAGGGGTGGAAAATAAATGACCAACATTTGGCCGATTATAGAGAAGCCCACAGCCATTAGGAACATTTTATTTGAAGTCAGGCCGATAGTGAAAACACTTTTAGTTTGTGAGCGGCAGGAGAGAGCATTGAACATGTCGAAGAATACGAAACAGGTAAAGGTCATGGTGGTATCGCGTTTGGTCTTGCCTAAAGAGCCATCGATCATTTCTCTTTGGAAAACCCATAGAGTGCCCAAAATAATGATGCTGGCACTCAGTAAAACATTAACGATAACGGATTTTGTAATCATGGGCTGTTTAACGTTGCGGGGTTTTTGTTTTAGCACATCATGATCCACTGGTTCGACACCCAAGCTCTGGGCTGGCGGGCCATCCATTATAATATTAATCCAAAGTATTTGCATGGCATTTAACGGGTTAGCAATACCCATTAATGTGGCCAAGGCTATTAAAGATAAAGCCGCTATTGAAGTGCTCAACTGGAATCTAACAAAGTTACGTATATTATAAAATATAGCTTTGCCTTCTTCAATAGCAGCTCTGGAAAGTAACGAAAATACTGCAAGGTGAATAAATTTGTTAAATATAAAAAAATTTTTCTCGAACTTACATTATAGTGTGGAAATCGTCGTTAACTAAAATCATATCGGCCGCCTCCTTGCACACGTCTGTGCCATTTTTACCCATGGCTATGCCGATATCGGCCTTCTTCAAGGCCACACCATCATTGACACCATCGCCTGTCATTCCGACAATGTTGCCGGTTCTTTGCAAGGATTTGACAATCGCCAATTTGTGTCTCGGCGTAACGCGATAAAAGACACTGACATTGTTTGCTACTTTATCCAATTGGTGATCGTTCATCTGATCCATTTCGAGGCCCGACAACGTTTGATGGTGTATTGTATCGATGCCAATGAGACTGGCTAAAAACGAAAGAAAAAGAGAAGATTAATTTATTAAAATTCTTATTTATCGAGCTTGAGGCTTAGGGCCGCAACATGTACCGGCATTAGCTGGTCAGTGGAAAATTTAAGGTTTCCTAACTTTCGCACTCTACGTGTAGTGAGACCTACAGACTTATACAGGCAAGTACCTCTGATGCTATGAGAAGCGCGTCAGAGACAGTTCAATCAATAAAGCAATATACTACATATTACATATCATTGGAAAGGTCTGGAAGTCTACCATATAGAAATTTACAAATCGATTTGTTCTCTTGCATTCATAAGGTAATAAAACAAAAATTTCTATTGAGTTGTAGCTTGAAAAAGTTGACGAATGAAGTATGAGATATTTTATGATGATAATTAATTTTATAATTTTAGTAATAGGGCGGGGCTTCCCTCCTTTGTAATGACTGTTCCTCTATCGGTTATGCTACAGTGCAAAACATTTATTTAAAAAAAAAAAGAAATAAAACAATTCAAAAGTACAAAACTAATAGATTCCATTATTTTTATTTAAACTTTCTTTTGTCAACAACAAAAAAAAAACAAACAACAAATTAAAAGAAAAACAGTTCAAGTGTTTATCTTTTGCTTGAGTCTCAGGTCCTTCAAAGTTTCATGTAAAGTAAATACATCTTGACATTAAAATTTCTATTGGCATTGTTCTTATAAACACAACAAACATCTAGTTTATTACCATAATCGATTTCATTCGTTACGGTTGCACGTATTACATGCCCACGCACCCACCTGTAATGCTTTTTGGAGAGACTGCCAATAGAAAATGCAAAAAAGGATATACACACCCACATACACACAATCACTCACACAGAGGGCTTAACTCAAACATCATGATGTTGAAATAATCAAGATTAGCTAAAGATCCAACATTCAGTAAAGCACTGGTAGAGGAAAAGGATAATGCAATATTAAAGACGAAAGGACGAAATGTTGAAATGCTTAACAAGAAAGCATTTAAAACAACCATTAAAAACAAAAAAAAAATATTAAAAAAATTATTTTTAAGGATTAAAAGTCCTTTATAGGCTCCCGCAAAAACAGGTTTGGTAAAAAATCGCTTATTTTCTTAATTAAGTCAAAGTTTGAAAATCACTGAGGTTTCGCTCTACACGTGGCATACTGGCTGTAATCAAGAGAAATCTTTTTTTTGTTACTGAAAACTATAAAAAATGTTTGCTGTTTTTATAAAATATTAAAGATTTTCCTTAAATTAAATAAAACTTTTTTTTTGTATTTGTTTTTGGAAAAAAAAATTTTTTAAAAAAATATTTTTTTTTTATAATTTTTTCTTTGGAAAATAAATGTGTACTGTTAAAAAAGGGATAATTTTCTTAGAAAATATAAAATAAAAAATTTTTTTATATATTAAAAAATTCAAAATATTTTGAATTTTTATATTTTTATTTCTCTCATTGATGTTTTTATGCCGTTATAGTTGTGGTTGCCATTTTTTATATGGACATAGGAAATGTATTGCTTGACATGCTCATTTGTGTCATCACTAAAAGCAATGCAATTTTCTAATGTCTGGAAAAATGTTAAAGCCTGATTTGATTTAAAGTATGAAATCCTTTTTTGCCACTCATTTGAGAATCCTTTGAAGCACGGTGTAAAAGTGACATTCGCAGACATAAAATAAAAGCGGAGACAGAGAACGAGAACGAACGCAAGCAACAGCTTTTGTAGCTTCAATTTAAAATGTAAAACAGCATTACAAAAGGATAACGAGGGCTTTTTTTATTCCAAGAATCACAAAAGGATATTATAATATAAGTGAATGAAAAAAATGGTGCATTAAAAAAGGGAGGAAGAAAGAAGATGCAGCAAATACACGAAAATATGAACATTAAAAATTGTTGAAAGTACTATTATTTAGGCTTAAACAGCTAAAGGTGTGTTCGTCCTTTTTAAATGTAAAATTTTTCTACTACGAATTATATTCATATTTTATGCCCCGACCCTTTCAAGACAATTTTCGTTTGTGTTTACTTATTTCATTACCTTTGTTACTTTATGTTTATATGAAATTAAATTCAATTTGTGTCATTCTGCTACCGCATCTATTTGTAAAATCTAATTAGACGCCACCGAATTGGTTAAAAGTATCTCATAAATTTCAACATCTGCGTTCACCAAGTGAGAGGGAATAGGTGCTGGCAGATTGCTCCGTTCTAACACAAGAACTCATTCAGTTTCAACTAAAATGTAACAAATTCATTACAATATTATGGTTACATTTACCACTGCATACATCCATACATACTCCTATACTAGTGTATGTATGTATGGCTGGATGCGCATCTGTGCACACAGTAAGGTTGCTTATTTATCTGTATTTATAAGTTTTTTTTTAATTTTGTTTATATTTGCCCCCGATGATTGTTATTTGCTGTGTCAATACCAGTATCTAAAATATAAATATATTCTGTTGAAGGTATGGCATGTACGAGTATAAAGCATAGCAAACGCAAACACACACACACATACGCGCAACGTTATAATACAGGGTCTCCGCCGGGGAAGGTATACTAATTTATTTGTTTATAATTTTTTTTCACTGCAAGATAATGGATCCCATATTGATAAAGGTTTTTTTTAATGTCGACAATTATGTACATATGGAATACAATATCAGGTCTCACAAATACGAGTTTTTTTGAAGCCTTTTTTCATTACATTCGAATATTTTGTTAGAGTTGCTCAAGCTTTTCTGATTTGTTTGCATAAACCTGCCTTCTTAGATATTCCCACAAAAAGAAGTTGGCAACAGTGAAATCAGGCGAGCATGAAGGCTAATCAACATCGCCATTTTTTCAAATAACTTGTTGTGGAAAGAGATCTCGCTGTAATGCCATAGTAATCCTGCTAGTATACGAGGTGGCACTGTCTTGTTGGAACTACATAATATCGCTTTTTATTGACAGTTGCCGTTATGCCACATGATTCCTTTTGACCAAAATGCAACCAGACTGTCACTTTTAATGGATGCAAAGGTGGCTGTTGGATCATTGCCCAGAGCGGGCTATTCTGTTTATTTACATATCCACCTAAAGGAAAATGTGTCTCGTTACTCAATATGATTTTTTCATGAAAATTGGCTTGTCATGGGCGAGCTGTAATATACTATTGGCATATGTAAAGCAGTGTAAATGGTCTCTTGGGAAAAGATCTTGGAAAATTGAGATCAAAGTTGTTTCCGTTCACTGTGCCGCATTAGGGTGAAGCAGCAGTAATGTTTTCTGCCTATCTTTCCAGTCCTGTACTTCACGACTGGCAAAAATGAATTGTCAAGAATAGGGTTTACCGAAATGGCAGTAACACCGGCCACCGCTATTAAGTCAATAATTGAATACTGAAATGTAAATAAATGTTGGCATTTTATAAAAACTATTAATTAAGTAGGAGATGGTTTTGAAAATATAACTTTTAAAGGGGAATTTGTATTAAAAAGCCCTCTTTTCCACTGGCAGTATTTTCAATAAAATATTTTATTATAATATCATTTTTTATATTGGAATGTACTTTTTATTTAAAAGGAATATAAATTTTTTATCTTAATTTTTTTTTTAAAAGAATGAACTTTCCTAAGATGTACTTTATATACAATAGGTACATTTTTGTAGTAACTTTCTTTGCAAAAGTACCATTTTAATAGGACTATTTATTATAGTAGGATTTATTATACAATCTACCTTTAGAAAGAGTACCTTCTAAAATAAGTACTTTATAAAAGAGTGTAAAATCAATATTTCGGGAAATATAAATTTTTAGGACTTTAAAAATCAATTAATTCAATGCGATCGCCCAAAAACAATACCTATTAGCTATGCAACTTGTATTATTATACACAATCTTTTTTTGATACGTACGTATGTAACATGTAAAAGGAGGCTGGGGTGTATATAAGAAGTGATGAAGTTTAAAGAACAAGTACTAGACAATATTTATATAGTGTGCAGCACCACTACGAGTTGTACACTACAGTTTTAGAATTGGCATGCACGCTGGAAAGTTTCCTAATAAACGAATATGTCGGTGAAGCGCATTCTAGTGAATATTCTAAAAACACAAAAAAAAAATTGGCTGGTTATATACGGATAGCAGAGTTCAACCAAGGAGCTAAGTATGCATTGCTTACTTAATTCAATCCTTTTGTTCATTTCATATTTCCCCACCGCCCACCCCCTTTTTTATCTATTTCGGGCTTTGTTGCACTGTAGTTTTTTTTTTGTAGTAAAAAAAAACTTTTTTATTACCTTTATTTGCTAGTGGTTATTCCAAATACAGTACATCCGTGCAAATGTCCTTTTTAAGTTTTCGTATGTGTAGATGTTCATAAGCAGTCCTGTAACTATCATTTCGCTTTTATCTGTCGTTTTAAATAAACATCTACTACGTTATGCAAAATTTTTTTTATTTTTTTTTTCTCGTAAAATTTCGTACGTCATTTTCACCTTCCAACACTTTAAACAAGCAAAAATTCTTTTGTTAAGGATGTCATATCAAACATGTAAAGGAAGCACATGCTCAGGTAAAAGGGGTGTGGGTTTCAATAAAGTTATGTTTGAAGAAAAAGCGCTGCTGCAAGCAAAACTCATAAAAAGGAGAAGAAATTGTCACAAAGTATGTTAAACAATATTTACGTGATAGTTTATGTGAATGTGTTTGTATGTTCTTTTTCCTGTGGTTACAACTTTTATTCGCGTATCAAAATACCTCCCCCAAAAAAATTTCGGCTGCCATTGTCCCCTTTGCTACTCCTTCAGTACAATGATGTGCCATCACAATCGGATGTAATACATATTTCCTGTTACGTTAGCATTCAGGGGTTTCCGGTTTTATATTTTTTACATTCTTCTCTTGTACTTCAGCTGCACGTAACTGTTTCCAAGGATAATATTTAGATTTGCTTAAACAAGAATTTATATTTTAAGGCAGCTTATTTGGAGTTTTTAAATTTTTACAGAAAATATTCACTTAAATGAGCACTTTCTTTGCCAATTCAATTAAAAAAATAATTCTATTATTTAAAGAATGGCTGACAGAAAAGGAATAGAATTTTAACAATAAATATCCTTTCGGCATACTCATACTTTTATGCAATTTAAAAATTAATACAATTGACATTCCAAAAAAGAAATTTATTGTTCTTACTTACGGCCTAAGACTTTTTAAAAAGCTTGTTGCTAATTTTTAAAAAGCAGTAGATATACTACTGGAAGAAAGAGGTCCTGTAATATGCTTCGGTGATATAAGAATCAAGTTAAATTGGCAGAAGGAATTGGCATTTTTTAGAATAATTTACAAATATATTTCAATTAAAAATTCTCCTATTTTCCAGATGCGAAATAAAAATTTCTTCAAATAGTTAAGCTGCCATTTCGCCATTTAACTTAAATGTGTGTGTGTGTCCTTGCGGTTGTACAAATCGAGATCGTACTGTGTAATTAATTAAATGAAATATTATTTTTAAATCGAGTTTTACAATAGTTTATGGTATTAAATAAACTTCCATCCACTGCTTTTTAAGCCATAGAAAATCTTAATAGTTTTTAAATTTCATTTAATATTCGATAGTTGGCCATTTTTATTTTATTCTGTTTGCTTTTCATTTGTAAAAAATTGCTTCTCTGGTTCTCCACTTTGCAAACACGATTTCAATTGAGAAAAGTAAAATATATAAATTGGATTTATTTATCCTTGTAACCATGCACAAGCTTAACACAGCGCAAATAATTAATGTTTTTATATTGAATAATATTTTTACTTCTTGTACTCAACTCGCCACTTTCATTACTTTTTTATTGCACGCAAACCGTGAACACCTGCTGGGGGTGCAACGGCTAATTATTTTTCCAAATTGGAAAATAATTTCTTCGAATAAAAACAAAATATGTAATAAAAAGATATAAAAAATATTGAAAATATTTTAAAGGGGGTAATGTAAATCCTTCGTATATTCATAGAGGACAGACATTAAATGAATTTGATATTTCTAAAGGATGTTTTTCGCTGGAAAACTTTTTTAATTAAAATTAATCTATATAGTCTTTTTAGACACTGGAGGCAAAATTATTCATTAAGACTTGGAAATGTTTCCCCGTGAAAGTTTTTCAAGCGCAACCCAGACAAGAAAAGCAAACTGATATTCATATCAACCTAAAACCATACCCCACCTCCCTGAGTAACTCACTGTATAGAATATTGAAGTTTATCCTTGAAAATAATAATAAATATAATTTTTACAATTTAATTTAAAAAAAAAAAAAAAATTAATAAAATAATTAAATAAAAAATTGTGAATACTTTATATTTTCCTCCTTTTTTATACGTATGAAAGAAGCTCCTCCTTTTAGCCTCTGTTGGTTACATGCATTTCGCTCAGAGAGAGTAATTTGCAAACATTTTTCTCCTACATTCTGTTAACTTAACAGAACATTTTAAAGCAGAGAACATAAACGATCAGCTTGCTGGTATTATTTATAAAATACTCTTCAAAGGTTTGGTTTTATTTTCAGAACTTGTTACCAACAAAATCCAAAATTATATGAAAATGCAGACGTTTTAAGAAGAAAAAAATTCTAGAGAATTTTAGTGCAATTTTGCTTTATATCTCTGCGATATAGATCGGTATAGATTTTGAGTAACACAATTTTAAAAATGCGAACGTCTAATTGGCTGCTATTGTTGGACCCTTATCAAAAATTGAAATATACCTCAAATCTTGAAAAAATTTTTTTTCTTTTTTATTAGGAAAAAATATATTTTTAATATTTAAGAACATAAAATAAACATACAAGAGCAATAAAAAAGCAAGTTTTCCATTAAAAAATACAGAAACGGACGTTTTCAAAGAATGACGAGTTTTGTCCAAAAATGCAAAGGGTACCCCCTTATCTAAAAAATGAAAATTTTTGCAAAAATCGAAAAAATTGTTTGTCCTTTATTTTTAACAAAAATTTGTTTTAAACATTTGAAAACATAAAATAAACGTACAAGAGCAATAAAAACGCCAATTTTTCATTCAAAAATAAAGAAATTGACGATTTTAAAGTGTGGCTGTTTTTGCCCAAAAATGCAAAGGGTACCCCCTTATCTAAAAAATGAAAATTTTTCCAAAAATCTAAAAAATTGTTTCTCCTTTATTTTTAACAAAAATATATTTGAAATATTTGAAAACATAAAATAAACATGCAAGAGTAATAAAAACGCAACTTTTTCATTAAAAAATACAGAAACGGACGTTTTCAAAGAATGACGATTTTTGTCCAAAAATGCAAAGGGTACACCCTTATCTAAAAAATGAAAATTTTTGCAAAAATCGAAAAAATTGTTTTTCCTTTATTTTTAACAAAAATCTGTTTTAAACATTTAAAGGCTTAAAATAAACATAAAAGAGGAATTAAAAATCAACTTTTTCATTAAAAAATACAGAAACGGACGTTTTCAAAGAATGACGAGTTTTGTCCAAAAATGCAAAGGGTACCCCCTTATCTAAAAAATGAAAATTTTTGCAAAAATCGAAAAAATTGTTTTTCCTTTATTTTTAACAAAAATCTGTTTTAAACATTTAAAGACTTAAAATAAACATACAAGAGGAATTAAAAATCAACTTTTTCATTAAAAAATACAGAAACGGACGTTTTCAAAATGCAAAGGGGGTACCCCCTTATCTAAAAAATGAAAATTTTTCCAAAAATCGAAAAAATTGTTTTTCCTTCATTTTTAACAAAAATCTGTTTTAAACATTTAAAGACTTAAAATAAACATACAAGAGGAATTAAAAATCAACTTTTTCATTAAAAAATACAGAAACGGACGTTTTCAAAATGCAAAGGGGGTACCCCCTTATCTAAAAAATGAAAATTTTTGCAAAAATCGAAAATATTGTTTTTCCTTTATTTTTAACAAAAATCTGTTTTAAACATTTAAAGGCTTAAAATAAACATACAAGAGGAATTAAAAATCAACTTTTCCATTAAAAAATACAGAAACGGGCATTTTTAAGGAATGACGATTTTTATATGGAAAAGTATTCAGAGAAAAATGTATTTAAGAGATGAATAGAATCTTTAAGTTTTTATAATCATATTTTATTTTATTTTCATTGCATTTATTTGTTTAAATAATTTAATTTTTTTTTTTGGCGTGACATTTAAATTACAATGGTGATGTTGTCAGAAGCAAAGTGCAACAAGTTCAAACTGTTAGAAAAGCATTCTAGATAAAGCAAAGTACTTCATGTTGTATATCATAGGAAAGGTCTTGAAGTGTACTTTTCAAAAATTTCCAAATCGATTTTTTTTCTTTTAATTAAATAAAGTACTTTTGCTAAAGACAATAAAAACTTAAATAAAAGTCATATTTGGCAAGTGTTGTGTATGAAAAGGAAATCAGTGCATGTTATATATTATGTAGATTTCAGAAATATATAAAACTGTTTATTGTACTACAATTCAATTCAGAACTTTTCAAGGATAAAGAAAAAATTAGAAAATTAGCGTATCAATGCTAAATATTGAAAACGTTAAGCGTTGCCACAGTGAAAAATTTTTCGAAGTAATTTCTTTACAACTACCTTGTAAATATAAAGTCAACTTCTAAATAAGTACGAATTTTTAATTTAGGATATTAAGGGCATTTAAATTGGAAGGCAGTTGTTCCTTTGCTGAAGTGGCTTCACATTCTCACAAGTTACAGGTGGCAGAGAAAAAGCCTTTTTCTGCACAGAGTTTTCAAAATTACTGCACGTTGGAGCTCTAAAAAACGCTATACGCGAATAACTGTTGCCAACAAATTATTGCTTATCATGCTGTTAATAGCCGCAACAGCAGGATAAAATTTGCCACCATCAATTGTGGCAGTCAAGAATAGCAGCAACAATAGAGAAAATTTTAAAATATATAAAGAAAATAAGCAAAAGATTTGTTTCTTACGTTTTTTAAGCTTGAGAGGACTTTCTGAAGGATTTTTTTTTTATTCTGGTAAAGTATAAAGTAAGAAAAAAATTAAACTGGCATGGAGTCTCAGTCTCATTTCTTTGCAATTTGTGATGTTTTTTATGTATTTATTATTGAGAGATGCGGAAAACTCATTGCAGAAAATTAAAATCTTTATAATTAATATGATATTGAATATGACGAGTTAAATATATTTTGAATAAAAGTGCCAAATTTATTTAACTTTCAGGTTAAAAAAAAGGAAATTTATTTCTAATTTAAAAATATTTCACACTGTCTAAGGACATCAGTCTCATATCTATAATGCATTTGGGAACGAACGAGCCGGAGCCACCGGCAAAGGCACAAAAAAACCATGTTATCCTTACGCACAGTCTTTTATATACGAATGTTTTAATAGAACGGATCAATTGCTGCAGTAGAGTAGACAAGGCAGGAACGAATGGCAGATGACGACATAAATATCCTTTGCAAAAGTAGTTAAGTTTATCCTTCGTAATCTTAACACTTCAGTTGTTGCAAGGAAATCCCTTGAGTCCTTTAGAAATTTCATATTTTTTAGCAGTTTTCTGCCATTCTAACTTGAACATATTTTTGACGATTTTGCTTTACTTGGCCAGAAAAAGTTTGCCAAAGGCGGACCAGCTTTAGCTCATAAGTTTTGGTTTATAAAATATACGAGTATGTTGCAAATGAATCACATTAAAATAAAATAATGTTTTAGTTTCCGTACACGGCAATGTAATGAGAAAATAAAATGATATAGAATGGAAATTAATTTCTTTTTAATTAAATTAAATAATATCGCTATTCAACTTTAAACTTTTTATTTTAATTTCAATTATTATATTTCAATGCGAACAAAGCAATTGTATCTGAACATTAAAAATTTATTGCTTTGGCCTGATTGAATAATTTATTTGATTTATGGCCTTCTTGTTTATTTCAATTCTAAGTTATCACGATTCGAAAAAAAATTTGAAAGTTGTACTTTAAGTATTTTTTCGCAAACGTCTAATTAATAAAATAATGTTGCGGAAGCACAAGAGTGAGCTGACCGAGGTGCGATTAAAATGCATTATTTATTTAAAATAAAAGCATATTAAAAACAAAAGCTCTAATCATTTTCTTTTTGAAACAGCTGATAATAATTTTGATTGGAGCAACCGGCATACCATGTGTTTTGCCTGAATTAAATTATTTACGGTAGCACTCTTATTTACGGCTTCATGCCGTTAATGAAAAAGATCTGCAGAAGAAGGGCTTAGGATGGGACTCGTATGATTTATTCACACGAAAATCTCATGTGATTCCATCCTAATTTAAAAAGTTGCATTAAAATTCCGTTACTGCGTTACCATCTTATCATACAAAAATGATGTGATTCCATATGTTAAAAAAATCGTATTTAAATGGTATTGCTAGAGCCACACTGTGATACAAATATGATGCAAGAAATTTTTTTTCTATGCTGAATGAATGCAACTCTGATCGCATAAAAATTGTAATTTTATGAAAATTTCCATAAACTTTTTCAAAATCGTACGACTTGTCGAAAAATCTGTTACACGAATGCATTTTTAGGCTACACTATCCTTCTTTTTACCACACATGCCATAGTTGATAGATTGCCTAGAGCAGTGAATGTCCAGAGACCAGTAACTATTCCTACGTCACTTTAGCATTTTAAACAAAATTACACAACAAAACTTAAAGCGAGCCGACGATCTTCGCCGTTTCTAGTTGCCTTCAGCCAATGGCAATTGCCTCTGCTCATCGCCTTTTTCTGGCCAGAAAAAAATTTATAATTACGAAACATTTCCTTCATAAAATATGCAGCTAATTTATTCTTGGGGAGAGAGAGATTTTTTTCCGAGTTTTATATGTAATGAAGCACTGTGCAACAGACTCAATTTAAAAAGAATTATAAAGAAATTTCTCTTAAGAAAAATTTTTGCTAAATCAAAAGCAAAAGAAAAAAAAAATAATACAGAAAACAAATGAATTTTTTTCTTTTACAAAAAAAAAGAGAGAGAGAGAGTAGTGAATATGAAAACCTCTTGCGTTCTTTGCGGGCAAAAATGAACTTTTGTTTCATTCCATATAATTATGAACACGTTGTTATTGTTTTGATACATACAAAGCGAAGTAACCAAAAAGATTAGCATGCCAGGTCTGGTAACACGTAAGCATGTTAATTACAAAGTTTTGAGCCACTTTTTAAATTATTTATTAAATTTTAAATGTTAATGAAATAATTCCACTTTATTTCATCATTTGGTAAATAAATGAATGCAGGGGAGGAAATAATGTATTATTACAATTTACAGACACTGATAATTTCTTGTTTAGAACTATTATAATATTTCCTCCTGAGTGACTGCTAGTCGGGTAATTTTACAATTAAACTCAAAATTATTTGTTCAATCTGGCATATTCTTTCATTATAATTATATTATAATTCTCGTTTGAGTTTTCTTCAAACTTTAGCTTTTCAATATCTATTTTCTTTATTTAAGGTCGAGCTACTTTTAGTTTCATATATTATAAAATAATTTATATTTTCAATACTTTGCCGGCAATAAAAAGATTAAAGACTATTTCAAATCACAACTGAACTAATGTAATATAATGTGTAGAAGGCTGTAAAGAAGGTACTCATAAGTGCTTAAATTGGTCAAAGGTGCATTAGTTTGCTGTAACAGCGATAATTCATCAGCTTCATTTTGACTAAGTTGAAAGTTGGGGCAATAAAAAATTATAAAAACTGTAAAGAGGAATAAAAAACAAGGAAATATAATTGTGTTTGACAAAGCAAGCTAATTTGATGATTTTTGGTTAATTTCGATCATTATATTCCTCAGTAAAATATCATATCTTTAATTGTTTTTTTTCTGTATTAATACAGCTGATGCCATTTGAACAGCTGTTTTTAAGCGAAGCCGAAAAATGTTAAAAACTTACAAATTTTACATTCTATTTGTTATCAACACTAACAGAGAGACAGGACAGGTGACTGTCCTGCCACCTGTCAAAAATTAAGGAAGTGTCACATTATATAAATTAAAAAAAGAACACCAATTTTAGAAAAAATTTTGATTTAAAATTTTTTATTTAAAAAAATATTAAAAGAGGAATAGAATGGAACAAATAATTATAAAGAAAAAAATTTCTTTAGTTGTCTTGTTAAACATTTTTAGTAAGTTGGAGTTGATTAAAAATATATATTGTGCAATAATAACTTTGCATGACCTCGTATTAATTAAATTTAAAGTAAGTTTTATTTAGAAAGTGTGAACATTTTTTCAAGTTCACGTGTTTTTTTCTAATATTTAGATGGTTTTTCAAAATCTAAATAAAAAAATAATTATATTTTTTTTTAACAGAAACTTAAGAATGAAGATGATTGTTTGATTATGTTTGAAGTGCAGATTAGGGTGCATTCCCCTGGTTTCAATTGACCTTGATATACAATACAATTACAATACAATACAATTTCCCATTCCTGCATGCATGAAGTATCGAGGACTCCCACAATTTTTTTTTTTTGCAGGAGTAGAAATACGAAAAATTTTACTGTTCCGTACTTTGAGTTGCTCCTTATCTGAACGAGTGCCATTGTTGGTAAATTAACAATTGTCCTTTTGTTGCATTGAACTTTTGTATTACGCTGGCATTGTTTTTGTTGTTTTCAAAACTAAAGAAATGGCAGATGGAAAACAATATGAAATACTGTTCACTGGTTTTTCCCTGCCATAATTCGGTATATTTTTCTCGTTAAGTAATAAAAGAAGAGAAAGAAAAATTTGCAAAAAAAAAATTTCAAAAACAAAATATATTTCAAAGAATATTTGAGAAAAGAATTAATTTTTTTTTTTAAAGGAGTAAATTGGGATGTGAAGGTGTTATTTTCATTTCCTCTTTCAGAAAAAAGCAAGCAGCTCTTTATGAATTTTTTTTTATGTAGAAGTTTTTAGATGAAAAGTTAAATGAAATTAAGTTTTTGTCACAAAGAACGAAGAATTTAATTGAGCAGAAAGAATATGTCATTAAAAGCACAAAATATGAGATAGAGCTTTTATTTTACAAGTTTGAATCAGTGTAGTGGCGGCAGAATTTAATGGTAAAAGAATTTTATTTAAACATTTAATAAAATTTACAGAATTATTTGGTATCCTGGGAGTCCATGGCCTATTGAATAAACTACAGAATTATTTGGTATCCTGGGAGTCCATGGCCTATTGAATAAACTGGTTAACAATTTCTTATTACTTCCCAACGATTTAAAAAAAAAAATTTTTTTTTTGAACTTTTAAGCAGTTTTATTTGTTTATTGTTTAAAAATTATTTATAATTTATTTTGTATATAATTTTGAATATAAAATCAAATTAAATTAGTAGTAATCAATATGCAAATGACCTTGAATGAAAAATCATTTACATAAAGTATGACTGCCAATGCTAGCTAAAGTTGACCAGTTTTAACATTAAACAAGCAAAATTTATTTATTGCAATTACACTGTGCTGCAGCGAATTTTTAATTCACTTCTCGGTAATTATTTTTTCAAAAACGAAGCAGAAAACAACGTTACTCTTAATTAAGTTTGCTATAGGTAGAAGCTGACTGACGGCATGTTTTTTTTTTTTTTTTGAAGGCTTTGCAACTTCAGGTCGCGATGCAATGGTTCTATTGCGCGAAAAATTCAAAGATTCATTATTTCCTGTTTTGGACCAGTGAGTTGGCCACCAAGAATTACTTTTGTCGTTTTATACGCACAATCTACAAAGAATTCCCGTATTGCGAATGAATATTAAAAGCATCGTCGCTGAACAGCAGCCTGCTTTATGCCAAAAAGTACTTCAAAATTGGAAGGAACGTATGCAGTATATTAAGCGCAGCCATGGCGGTAATTTGAATGAAATTATCTTCAAAACATAAACTAGTAGTTACATTTTTCAAAGTAAAACAAAAACTTCCCTTCGCACTTTACATAGTTTTGTTTTATTTAAATTTACAGTGTGTAGGCAACTAACGGAGAACCCTATATTCACTTTTTTCACTGAAAATGAATGGCGAAATGGTGAATGAATGAATGCCAACAAGAAAATGTAATAAACATTTGCATGCACAATGAACTTGCTTTCCAGCAGAGCTAAATATTTATTGCGATTACAACTCTGATATTTCTACAGCTGACATTTGTTAACAATAAACTTAAGTGTTGAACAAACAATTCGAAAGTTGCAAAAAATAGCGCTCAGTGTTGAATAGCCCTAATGTATTTCATCACTTATAATATTTAAAAAAAAAATATTTCTAATTGGGAAAACTCCAGAGGTTAATATTTTTTTTTTGTTTTGCGCCACAGTGTAATTACGACAATCGATAGTGAATGTGTTATTAGTAAAACAAAGATCAAGCAAAATGAATGAAGTCAGCAACATTGTGGCCAAAACATCAGCCGCCTGTCTACATCATTATCATCATCTCAACAGTGTGCGAGTGATGAAATGCAGTCCTCACTTATACAGTTGTCAGAAGGTCAATTCTTCACTATGCAGTACAATCGGAACTACGAATTCCATTACTGTGTTTGGTTTTTGTTTTTTTTAATAGAAAATGAAAAAAAGGCGCGCACAATTACATTAAGTTGTTTATGCAACATGTCAGTAGCCAGTCATCACTAACTGGCTGCCTGCTGCCCACAGCCCACTGCCACTGGTAGACACAAAAAATACAATTAAATGCCAAGTTTAATTTTTTGAACAATACAGATGCAACTGCTGGACCGGGTATAAAAGAAATGTTAATAAAATATATTATGGTGCGCGTTTTCATTTTTTTGTTGCCTTGCAGCGACGCCGTTGGCTTCAATTTGTAGCTGGTAATGAAATAACAATTAATTCGTGAGGTTTTTGAGGTTAAAGTAGAATTTAATAGAATACTAGTGATGGATTTATTTATTATTTAATTTTTTTTTGCCATTCATTGAAATTGTTTTTAAAATTATTTATTAAAAAAAAAAAACACACACACACATACATATACACATACACATCCTTGCAATTATTTAAATTAATTTTGTATACAAATATATTATAATATTATGGAAGATTTGCAAGTAGTTGGCCAGACTGTGATGACCACTAATTAGTAGAGTAGTTGAAGAGATACTGGCATTTGCAAAGAATTTAATTTTTAAATTCGTAATTAGTTTTCTATTAAATTGTTTAAAGTAATGAAATTAATGAAAAATATTGTAAATCAAAGTTGCCTGTACATTCTTTACATGATTTTAAAACTAAAAGTTTTTTCAATTTTTTTCCTTTTATTAAAAAGTTTTCTTTGAAACGTTCTCTATGGAAAGGCGTGCAAGTTTTTTTTTTATTTTTATTGGAATTCATTAAGTACTAAATCGGTTTTATATAAAATATTTTTTCCTTTGCAATACTTCGTTACCACAAAAAAAAGAAAAAAAAGAAAAAAGAATTTTTTTTTAAAAAAGAAAATTTGTATGTGGAAATAAATACAATGGACTGCCCTTCGGGTTATGTCCCTCACCTGCGAAAAGCCACCGCTACTACAAAATATTCTCTTGTATAAGATGTTAAGAAATTTGAAAACCCTTGATGATGGCGAATGTAGGCCAATATTAGGGCTCTGAAAAGTTAAGACATCTTATAATAGAAACTCAAGAGGCAGGACTCTCTAGTTTATCAAATCGCAAAGGAAACAAATAATGAGCTGCCAGCGTTTAAATTGCTAAAGAAAGAGCTCCTAGAAGCGAAGCGAAGAAAAAAGTCCTTTTCGGGAAACAGTAAGGACAAAATGACAAATTCCAAAGATAAATAATTTTCTTGTGGTATGACCCGGTGAATCCCCCAAATTAATGCGCGAAACTTCAAAAGGACATTATGTTCGCTGGCACGTACATACAAATCCCTTGAATTTTTAAAGTTTGCCCTTCAACAGGGCTGTTCCATACTGAGAACTGTCTTAAAAGAGAATTTTTATTAAATTCACAATAAAATTTTAAAAATTCAAATTCAAATTTAATAAAAAAATTTAAAAATTTATTGAAAAAAAAATCTTTTTTAGTTCTACCAAAAAATAAAATCTTTTCTCGCCGTTTGGAAAATAAATTTAAAATAGATTTGCAGCGAGAAAATAAAAAAAAGTTTTAATTATTTTAAAATAATAAAAATGATTTCTTAATTCTTTGTAAGGCTTAATTCATAATAGTAAGATGTGAAATAATATATCAACTACAGTACAATCTCGTTAAAGTTAACTTGTTATGTGTTAACAAGAGTAAATTGTTTGAAAGTAATTTAATATTTAGGCAAATAATATCTGCCCGTAACACGTGAACCACTTTCGTGAAAGGAATGTTTGGACACTCAAAATATTCTGCAGGTAAAATAAATTAAAAATAGAGATTTAAATAAATTAAAAACCTGTCAATTCAATTAATTTTCAAGTTTTAAAAATGACCAGATGTACTCCTAAAAACTATAACTTATTTTTTTAGTTTATTTTTTTCCAGTTGTAACAAAACGAGTTTTTGATTAAATTATTATACAAATTTTTTAATAATAATTATATTTATAATTTTTTATAAATTTTTATTTATTTTTTTTTTAATTTTTTTTAATAAATTGTAAAATAAATAGAAATAAAGTAATTTGAAATTTCAAATGTTTTTTCATGTAAAAATTATTGAATGCAATTAATTACTGCAATAATTTTCTAGGTGTAGTCAGGGCAGGTAGTGGAGAAGTAGACTTATAAAGTGGTATCCAAGGCAAGCGAATTGAAATTCGAACTGCGATTGAGCTCAATTTCATGTTACAACTGTCCATATATTTATGGTACGCAGTGTTCGATGCAAGGGTAAGTATACTGCAATCATTTTCTAGGTATAGCCAAGGCAGGTGGTGAAAAAATCCATTTATAAAGTGTTGTATGAAAAATGTGAGGCAAAATTACAAGACTAATACAAAGTTCTACTTCATGAAGAATTTAAAGAGACAGAAGAAGAAATCATAATTGCCTTTGCAATTATGCAAGACCATTTCCAATGCACTACAGCGCAAAATCTTCCTAACTATAGCGGTAACTTAAACTTCTGTGCAATTTGCTCTTTGTGAATCTCAGGTCCGGGAGCTGCCAATTCCAAAATGTTTGTGACATCTCAAGTATAAGTAAAATTATAAAAAATATTTATTTGTTGAAACCCAATTGAAAAAGTTTTGTTTTTAAAATTTAAATTAATTTAAAGTTGCTTCAAAAATGTTCTAAATTAAAGATTTTGTAATAAAATAAAAAGCAGCAACATTTTATCAAAATCATGCCAAAGAAAAGAGGGAGAAAAGTTTTCTTTTTTTTCTTTCATAAGTTTTATATCTTTAATAAAAGAAAACAACTGTTTCAGCAATCATAATCCCGACGTTGCTCTGCACATTTAATCATTGTGATCCTGAAATTACTTGCACTAAAATCCGACCCTTCTGCCCAAGCCAACACAATGCGCCACGCTTCTCATTGATTTGCATGCACATACATACGACTATATATATACATTTACACACACATATACATATAATGCTTTCAAGCAGTGTGAAAATGCATTTGTATTAAAAGCATTTAGGAATCATGAACAACAGGAAATACTAACGGCAAAAGTTTATAGTTGCGAAGGAAAATTGTGAGCACGATGTCATTGTATTGTAATGCATTTCCAAGAAAATAACACCTGCTCCTTAGAAGACAAGGTAAATGTCATGGCACAATTTTTCTTAAAGACACTCGATTATTATTTTCATTTATGCAACAAAAGAAAAAATGTAAAACGAATAAAAAAAAGTGTATAAACATGAGCATCCTTTTTATGCTCATACATAAAACCCACACACACACACCCATACACACATTTTGACTATTGTCGAATTACAGTTAGAACTCGCAAATCGCCAGAAATAGTTGAGAGCAACCAACCGACACAACGTTCAAAGACAAAACAACACAGGAATAGACAGACAACAAATGCATGCAAGCGCGCATCCTACAGTTTTGCATTTTTCATCGTTTGCCTCAGTAACAGTGACATTTGAAGCGATACGAATCGAAAAACACAATCATTTTTATTTTGAATGGTTCGAGCGGAAATGGAAATGGCATGAAAGGATTTCGTATGTATTTGTTAGGTGGCATGATGGTTTTGTGAACTAAAATGCGTGAAACTATTGTTATTAAATACTCTCAAATATTTTACTGGCTACATAATTTGCATAAAAAGGAAAGTGCCCTCAAAAATTTATTTTCACAATTTGTTTTAACGAATTTGAAGTACACGTTCAATTTGTTTAATCAAACACAGACAAGCAAAGACATGAGATATTGCTCGCTTTCAGTTGGCAAGTAATCCTTAAATCCATTCAAATGGTTTGGTTTTGTAAGCAGAAAATTTTTACGGAAAATTATGAAATAATTTTTTACGAGTTTGTAATTACAGAGGACATATTTGGCCTCTCGTGCGCGAGTTTTATTTTAAGGAATTTTTCCATTCCAAAAATTTAGCAAAAGAAATTATAATATATATAAAAATTATTTTAACTTTTATAAGGATATTTATTGATAGTAGTTTTAGCCAATGAAAAATAGTTTAAAAAGCTTTAAAAATTTTGTAGACTAAAATTTTAGACATATATAGGTTTTTAGGAAAACGGCATATTTTGACACTTAGGCCGTTTTAGTAAAACGGATATTTTTTATTAAAAATTTGAAGACCTAAAACAAATTTTCATGACTAATTTTTAAACTGAACTCATTGAGACTTTGTTTCAGTTTTGTTTAGATTAAGAAACTTATGCTGTTTTTATGCAAAATGTAAATTTTATACAAAATTTTTTTTTTATTCTCAAACATTTTTACAATAAATTTCTTCTAGCTCAAATTTAAGCATCTAATTTTTAAATGAAAACCATAAAGTTGCTGAAATCTCCAGTTGTTCTAAGAAAGCATTTGGGAAAAGGATCTCTGAGGATTCGCTTGGGCATCCGGAGAAACTAGCTAACCCCCCAAAAAAAAAAAAAAAAAACAATCATATAATAATAATTTTATTATTAAAATTATTTTTTTTTAATTGTTGGGATTTCAGTGCAATTGAAGCATTAAAGTATAAAAGAATTAAGATTTTATATCATAAAAGTAGTTTAAATATTTAAGCTGTTTTTACGGAAAACGGAAAATTTTATAACCTAAAATTTTACAATAAATCTTTTGCTCAAATTTAGGATGGACATTTCTAAAAAAAAATTAATTACTAAGATTTTATTTAATTTTTATTTAATTTAATTAATTTTAATTTTGATTTAATTATTTTATTTCATTTAATTAAGATTTAAAGTTACACAATCTAATGCTGAGCAGGTTAAATTTTGTTCGGTTCGTAGTGCTCACTTTCGAATAGAAAATAGTTTTATGGGAATTTTTACAAGGCAACACATGCTCTCTCAAAATTAAAAGCAGAATGTGGCTAAAGGCCGTGATTAACTATCCTACACAATGTGCACTGAAAAAGTAAGATAGTGTGTACCAAAAAGGGCTTTGGGTGACAGATATTTTTTGACCAGTCGTACGATTTGCAAAAGTTTCATAAAATGAAAATTTTTATGCGATCAGAGTTGCATTTACTGCAAGCCGCTAACAAAAATTTTTTTTTGCATCATATTTGTATGACAGTGTGGCACGAGCAATGTAATTTTCATTTGATTTTTTAAACTAGTATGGCGTCACATCAGATTTTCGTGTGAAAGAATCGTACGACTGTGTGGCATAGTGGAGCATCCCCTTTATTATAGTTTTATCAGCTGATTAACAGCTTTAACCACGATAAGTTTACTAAAATCGAAGTCGCCACAAGTCGCCTTCAATATTCACTTTTACGCGTTTGTTTCTTTACGCCATTTTTGCATGAAAGTTTAATTTTCTGAAAACCACTTTTAAGAATATTTTTCTTTGGTTCGTTTGTATTCTTCTTTAAGTTTCTTTCATCAGAACTTCCCTATTTATTAAACAATTTGCAGAATTCCGCTTTAATGAATGGAGGCAGACATGCAAATATTATAATTATTTGCTGTTTGTAAATGTTTTCATTTTCTTTTTGTATTTTTGTTAAATTTTTGTCAAATAAAAACTTTTTGCTAAAAATTCTAAAAAAAAACATTCTATTCATCATAAATATAAATAAATAAAATAAAAAAATTTTTATAACCTTAATAAAGCTTAATAAAATATGCATTAAGGCCGCAATAAATAATTTGGAACAAAACCAAACTGGGCCAACATAAAATACTTCTAGCCACATTATTAAATTTAATATTATTAAAATGGCCACTAAAGCATACATTTAGGCAGCTACAAACGTTAAACATAAATGAAATGGCAAAATTGAATGGGCCATAAAAAATTGAAGTACGAACGACACCACCGAAAATTGTAAAGAATTTTTTTTTAATTAAAAACATTTGCTAGAAGCTTTTCTATTAATGGCGTTGGACGAATGGCAAGTGACGAATGTCCATATAAAATATTTTCATTAGATTTTTTGGAATACTGGTGTGCCTGCGGTGCCAAATAATATATTTTTCAATTATGACAATTTTTTTCTTCTTATCTAAACAAAAATATTTAACACTTATATAGTATGGCATACTCTCGTTTTGGCTTAAATTAATAGCATACTTTTAAGCACATTCGATTATATTAAATATAATAGTATACTTTTAGGTAATAACAAAAATACAAATTTGTTTTGCGGTATCACATGAAGTGAATTTATTTTTCGTAATAATTAATTTCTAAAAATTACAATTGTGTGGCATTTAAATAATTAGTTTTAGTTACGAAAATATTATAACGAAAATAATATTTATTTTTAAAAAAATAAAAGAAATTTCTCAAAATTGCGGAATTATTTTATTAAAGTTTTTATTTTATTAAAGTTATCAAAAACTTATTAACGAGACTGCAATTTCAATTAGAAAATATTGTTTAAAAAAATTTTTTTTTATCAGAAATAAAACGTTTCTGGAAAGCGAACTGAAATAACTATTAAATTTATGCATTGAGTTTAATAGTGAGTCCTTTCTAGTTTAATATGGATTTGGACTACTAAGAAATAAAGCAGCAAAGTTTTCCAAATAAGAGATTTCTTAGAGACGAGAACAAAAGTCGTGAAATGGTAACTGGGTTTTATTAAGCTTTTCCATGCTTCAAAACGACTTTAAGTTGATGCTAAAAAATTGTGGCATCTTTTTAGGATTTACAAACAAAAATTATTATGTAGTGCATATTTTTAGGATGGAATCGTAGTTTTTGCAAACTGGCAAATATTTTTAATAATAATTTTATGATAATTGAAATTTTAATTAAAGAATGCAAAATAAAAATTTTAAAGTTAGTAAAATCAAAATTTTATTTAAATTAATAAATTAAATTAATTTATTTATTTATTTAATTTTAATTAAATTATTTAATTTTATTTAAATTATTTAACTTTAATTTAATTATTTAATTTTAATTTAATTATTTAATTTTGATTTAATTATTTAATTTTTATTAAATTATTAGTTTTATTTAATCTCAAAAAATTGTAATATTTTAAACAATTGCTTCTACGAAAAGTTAATCAACTTTTCGAAATAATTTTTTTTATGGTTCCTGATTTTTCTTCATTAATTTATACTGCATGTTTTGATTTTTCATGATAATTTCTTTTAATTAAAATTGATGTAAATTTTTATTTTACATTACAACAGTCAGATAAAAGATAACTATTATTAATTCTAGCAATCGCTAAAATATGTGAAAGATAAGTTGATGTAAAATGATATGAAGGCTGTTTAAACAACTAGTAAATTTAAAAAGGCTTCTAGCTCTGTAAATAATTTCTAATTTTCCTTTATGTTGAAAATCATATTTTTTATTTCAACATTTTTTTTTTTAAATTTTTAATATTTTTTTATAAACTTCCAAAGTTTTTCTTTTAATATCCAAAATTTTTTTTTATAATTTTTTAAAATTTTTAGATTTATTTTTTTCTATTTTCCAAAATTAATTTTTTAAAATTTTCAAAATAATTTTTTCTAATATCCCAAAATAATTTTTAGAATTTTTTTATAATTTTTAGAATTATTTTTTTATAATTTCCAAAGTTATTTTTTATAATTCCCAAATTAATTTTTATAATTTTTTTATAATTTCCAAAATTTTTTTTATAATTTTTTAAAATTTTTTTCTATTTTCCAAAATTAATTTTTTAAAATTTCCAAAATAATTTTTTCTAATATTCAAAAATAATTTTTTGAATTTTTTTATAATTTTTAGAATTATTTTTTATAATTTCCAAAATTATTTTTTATAATTTAGAAAAATTATTTTTTATAATTTCCCAAATTAATTTTTATAATTTTTTAAAATTTTTAGATTTATTTTTTTCTTTTTCCCAAAATTAATTTTTTAAAATTTCCAAAATAATTTTTTCTAATATCCCAAAATAATTTTTAGAATTTTTTTATAATTTTTAGAATTATTTTTTTATAATTTCCAAAATTAAAATTATAATATCCCAAATTAATTTTTATAATTTTTTTATAATTTCCAAATTTTTTTTTTATTATACAAATTATATTTTATAATTTAGAAAAATTATTTTTATAATTTCCCAAATTAATTTTTACTATTTTTTTTATAATTTCCAAAATGATTTTTTATAATTTCCAAAATTTTTTTTATAATTTTTTAAGATTTTTAGATTTATTTTTTTCTATTTTCTAAAATTAATGTTTTAAAATTTCCAAAATTATTTTTATAATATCCCAAATAAATTTTTAGAATTTTTTTATAATTTTTAGAAATATTTTTTTATAATTTCCAAAATTATTTTTTATAATTTAGAAAAATTATTTTTTATAATTTCCCAAATTAATTTTTATAATTTTTTATAATTTTTAGATTTATTTTTTTTTATTTTCCAAAATTAATTTTTTAAAATTTCCAATTTTTTTTTTATAATATCCCAAATTAATTTTTAGAATTTTTTTATAATTTCCAAAATTTTTTTTTATAATTTGCTAAATTAATTTTTATAATTTTTTTATAATTTTTAGAATTATTTTTTATAATTTCCAAAGTTATTTTTTATAATTTAAAAAAGTTATTTTTTATAATTTCCCAAATTAATTTTATAATTTTTTTATAATTTCCCAAATTTATTTTTAAAATTTTTTTTTTAATTTTTAGAATTATTTTTTTATAATTTCCAAAATTATTTTTTATAATTTAAAAAAATTATTTTTTATAATTTCCAAAATTATTTTTTATAGTTCTTAAGATTATAAAATAATTTAATTTACTTTAGTTTTTGAATTTTAAAAATAATTATTATTTTTTTTTATTTTTAAAATTAGTAGCCATAATTTCTAAGATATTCAAAACAATTTTTGATGATATTTAAGAAGATTTGATTGGCATTTTAGGAAATGTAAATCGTAACTGTTCATCATAAAATTTTTCGTAAAAATAAATAATTTTTAAAACTTGGCTGGATCGAAATAATTTATTTTGGCAATATTGATTACTACAATTAAATACAACTTAGAAAGCAGATGTTTTTTATTTGTTTATTTTTTTTTATTATTAAGCTCATTAAATTTCTTTAAATTTAATTTTGTTTAACTTTGCAATCTCAAGAGTCTTTAAGAAAGAAAATTTTTTTATTTTCAATAAAATATAAAAGAGCAATTTTAAGTTTATTATTGGAAATAAATATTTTCTGAGAAAAACTATTGAAAATTTAATTAATTTACTTGGCCAAATATCATTTAGAGTGCAGCGAAATTTCACAAACTGAACACAAACTCTATTTGATTGTGTGTGTGATCAATAAATTGGGAGGCAATTTTCGCAAGTTTCTACTATTCCTGACTTGCTTTTAGATAAAAATAAAGTTTCCTTTTGCAATAAATTTTCTTAAGTGCGCTAATCTTTTTAAAAGCAAAAAAAAAATTATATCTACTGATCCATTTCAAATTCCATTTGCCACATGCATTTTCGCACGTTTCCAACTAAACTAACCGAGTTTATTTCTTTGCCAGCAAATTACTCAATCCTCACGATTTAGCACCAACTGCACAAAAAGTAGACCATAGAAAGTGGCTTTAATTTAAACCCTATTGTTTGGCCAAAAAGTCAAATAAATTTTTTTCTTTGGCACAGCAAAGGAAAATCGGAGAAAGATGGAAAGAAAAACTTTACACTTTTATGCTTAATTAATTCTATGTAAATGTATGTATTCTGTTGCTTTTCCCCTTTCGGGCAAAGTGCATCGAAAAAATTATTTTAAACCGTAAATTTTTTAACTGTTGCAAAACCGACTAAATTGCTTACTTCTTACAAATTTCAAATTGTATCAACAATAAGCTTTAGGTAGTAAAAACTTATTTAAATTGTTTATTAAAATCGCTTGTCTTAATACTTAATGTAAAATGGATAAATTGCATTGAAACGTTATGCTCCTAAAAGTATGCTTTATTTCTGTTTGCAACGTTTAAGTTGCTGGCTTGGCAAGAAGTTGTATTTTGTGCTGTCTTAAGGACATAATCTAATGATGCTGATGTTGGCATTCAATTCAATTTTGTGTGCTAAAATAAGTTTTCATCACTTCTAAGATTAATTTGTCATGTCAAAGTTTATAGACTCGCTTAAGGCAAAACAGATATACTTGAAAATAAATTTGCTATCTTACACTGTGTATATATTACTAAGTAAAAAGTTAAAAGTTAAGAGTCTTCTAACAGAATTTGTCATTTGCATTGGTAAGTTTATATATTTCCATTAGAAATTTGTTAAACTTTGCTTTTTAACATTATTTGCCTTATTTCTTATGCCTTAAAATATGCTTTAAAAACTACCCATTCCGTAAAGTTTTTATAAGTACATTTAGGATTAGTTGATATATGTTTTTAATGTGATTTTAGCTCTTTTAGCAGAAGGCGTATTCGATTTTATTTTAACTTAAAGGCAGATAGTCCAATATACGCAAAAATAAAAAAATCCTTAAAATATGCAAACATTTTAAAATGTTCTCTTTATGACCCAGTTGTGCATTTATTGCCGCTAATGCGATTCCTAAATACTGACAATTATACGTATACATGATATAACCAGACTTTAATTTCTAAAAACAGCAATTCCTAAATGTATGCTTTTAATTACACCATTTCAGTGGTGCGGTAATAAAATGCAAGTTAATTGAAAGCAGCTTAATTTGAAACTATCGAAGTAAAGTAAACTTTTCGTTTTAATCTCAATTAATGGCTGTTATATTTTGTAGAATTTGCAATTAATTCCATTCTGTTTCAACATTATCTCAGCTGGTAAGTATGCTGTAAAATATTTGCAAATTAATAGTAATTGTAAGCAGGCGAATAGAAAATGTATATAAGCTGAATTAATTTCTTTTCCAACATGTCATTTGATAATGAGCTAAGCCGGAATGAGGAGAAGGATATTGGGGTAGAGAGGTTAAATAGCACTCCAACTTATCTGGGGTCAAAGTAGGCGTTGTTAAGCTGCTTTTTAGTAGGTCTTTTATGTATTTTTTTAGTTCTACAATGTTATAGTTAAACAGACGAGGAGCGAAAGCAGATATATGTGTTCAGATGTATCAGCGAAGTTAATTATTTGCCGGTATGCTAGCAGTGCCTTCCCCGCTTCAATTTTTCAATAACAGATGAGAATTTTAATACCAAATGAGAATTAATAGTTCATAAGAATTTTGCTATGTCAGTTGGAGCTACGGATCTTATAACCAATGGCAGCTCATTTCGAATATAAAGAAACGATTTATATTAAAGTCTTCTACGTAAAGCGTTTTGGAGGCCTACAAATATTGATTTCTTACTAACTTGGCATTTTTTACACATTTAAAGATTTTACAGATGAAATACATTATTTTATTTAATAATAAATTATTATCAGTTATGGTAATATTAATAATTAATTATTAGTAATTTACATGATTAATTAATTAAATTATAAATTAACATTTAATTAAATTATTAATTAATTAAATTATTAATTAATTAATTAATAAATTATTAATTAAATTATTAATTAATTAATTAATAATTTAATATTTAATAATTAATATTTTTTTTAATATTATTATTAAAATTTTTTAATTTTAATTTTCTATTTTGATTTTGATATATAGCAAATCAATCATATTAAATAAAGTATATTTTAGTAGCTTCTTAAATAATTTATAAAAACATTTTTATCCTTAAATTAACTTTATCCCCCATTTCAATATTTCCTGCTTGAATGCATCAGTCAATTTAAAATTTTAATCATTCTCTTTCAATTCGTTTTCCATTTTTATGTTTCAGATTTAATATCAATTTTATTTGATTTGCTTTTTTGTAGTATTATTTCATTCATGTTTTTTATAATTATGAGTTCCTACAACAAACATGCAGTAACAAGACTTAAGGATAACTACGAAAAATATATACATGCATAAAAATAAAGAGAGAGAAAGGACCCCTATATTTTTCCAATTCATTGAACTTGTACATATTGTGTTATCATCATTTTTAACATCAGTACGACAGTCCTTTCCATGGAGTCCTTTCGTGCTAAAAAAGAGCGCTGGTTTAAAATCTGTACTGTTTGCAATTTTTCTTTGGTTATGGGTGCATGCTGTTTCTTTTATCATTTTCCAGATAACTTTAATATTTTTGACATTATGGAACATTTAGTACCTTTGAGTAGCAAATATAAACATTATAATTCCTATGTGGCAGGTTGTAATTCCAGATAAGAATAAAAAGGATAATGATATTGGCAGAAATGTTTTTTTCTGTTTAATTCTGTTAAAAATGTACATCACAATAGAGGAGCAGCCAGACTTTTGGCTATAAAGAAATAATTAACCAACGTCAGTTACCCATAGTTTGCAGAGCTTCCTATCTGCACAACCCACTTCCCACTGGCAAAATTTCCTTTATGTACATTATACAATTTTGTTACGAAAAATGCTTGCATATCCTGTTTATATTTCATGCAATACACCAAGTTCATACCCAACATTACTAACACACAGGCAAATGCACAGATCCATACATACTTATGAACACATAATTGACTTCCTTGTATTTCCGTATCCGGCAAATATTTAAGTATTTGCATTCAGCTGGCCACCATTTGCATGTGTAGTTGCAAAAACTGTATAACGTTGCAACTAAAAAACACTTAGTTGCCCAGACAAAATGAATTATATTCTTCATCATTCAACTTTAGCCTGTAGGAGTCTGTGGATGCGCCCACAAATACACAATCAAGCACACACGCGGCCACTTAAACAAACGGGAAAACAGGACTTTAGTTGAACTACTGCACCACATCAAATGAATAAACCAACAAACATCAGCAGCATATCAAATATAAATTTCACAATTTTACTTTTTTGTTTTGCTCTTTCTGTTCTCCATTTTACCAGGCTGATGGTTGCTTGTCTGTCCATTCTTTCGAGTTTCTAACAGCACTTTTGCTATACATTCAGCAGCACACATTGAGGAATATCTAAGATTCTTCAGCAGTTTAGTTGAGTTAAATTTTATATTTAACTTGAAATCTACAGGGAGTAATAAATCTTTGCGGTGGAATAGATCATATAAACCCTTTATGTAAGGAAACAGCAAAAAAAAAAAATTAAAAAAAAAATACTATTTGCAATAAGGGGGAATTTTTTGGTAAAAGAAACTCAACAATCTGATGTTCATTACAAAACAAGCTGCGAATTGTTTTGGTTCTTTTTTTTATTTTTTTTTTTTTTGCGGATTAAATTGAAATTTCTGAAAATGTTCCTTTCTTTTGTCTTCCTTTTTTTTTGTGACACAAAACATAACACACTTGGTTTCAGTTGAAGTGCTTTTTAGTACTTCAAGCATGTTAAACAATCAGGCAACATGGCATTATTGTATCTTTTTCGAATTTAATTTGAGTACTTTTTTATTCCATTTTTCAAATCGAAGAAACTCAAATACAGGAAGAAAATGTGAGAATAATGTTAAGCGCAGATGGCGGTTGCACAAAATAGAGCCATTTAATGTCAACTGTAATTTTTCCGGACATGTACAAGTTGATTTATTTGAAAAAGTACTTTTACCAAATGTTCTTTGCTTCGTAAATGAAACAAATTTAAATGGCAGCAATTTTTTAAAAAATTAACGAAAACTAAACTTTTCTTAGCAGTAGTACTTTTGTTAAAATAGTACTTGTCTTTTATAATTTGTCTTTTTTAATAGCTTTTCACGCAAAAGGTACTTAATTTTTAGTTACTTATTATTTAAATTCTACTGAATTTCTAGACACTAATATGTATAAAAATTCATTGAAATTGAGTATTTCGGAGTATCAGCTATGACTCCATACTCGAGCAAATGCTTCTTGGAACAACTGGAGATTACACTAAATTCCAATTAAAGAAAAACGCTAAGTTTCTAAAATAAAACTTGCAACAGGTACTAAACAATCAATTGAAAGGCACAATACCTTATTTTGAATGTAATTTAAAAATTATTTAACTAAAATAAAAAAATATTTTTTTTATTAAAAATATAGCATTTCAGCTAACCATAGGGGCAATAATGTAGTTCTCGTATTGCATAATTTAAAAGAATTTACGCTCATTATTATAATATTCCAAAGAGCTTCGATTATTTTCTTAAAAAAAAATTTAAATTGTAACATGCACTTACCAATTGCCATAGCTGTCTCCTGTGCATCACCCGTTACCATCTTTACGCGCACACCACTTTGCATTAACAGCTCTATAGATTCCCTTACTAAAGGTCTGGGTGGATCTGTAATGCCTACTAGGCCGCAATAGACCAAGTCTTGTAAAGTTTTACCCTTCGCTACGGCCAAGACTCGCAAGCCTTTTCGTCCAATTTCATATGATTCAGCTAAAAATTCGGCTTCATTTTGTTTAGTTAAAGGCATAGTCTGTGTGCCAAATTGATATTTCGTACACTGAGGCAATAGATAATCCAGAGCGCCTTTGGCAAAGTAAATTTCTTCTTTATTGTTGTTGTATTTGTGTATACATTTGACTGCCATCATTTTCTGTTCCGATGAAAAAGGATACTCCTGAATGCGAACATAGTTTTCGGCCGTGGCATACATGCCATTTTTCATTGCGGCCGCTATAAGAGCGCCCTCGGTGGGCTGGCCCAGCAAAGTACCGTTTTGTATGTAAGCATTATTGCACACAGCGCCAATTTCCAATAGATTCATTATATTAGCTTTGGCCATTTCAATATTGTTACAATTGCGTATATGAATTTCGCCCTGATCATTATAGCCAGCGCCTGTCACATCGGCCATATAACCGTCCGATGTTATAATGACAGTAACAGTCATTTCGTTTTTGGTCAGGGTACCAGTTTTGTCCGAACATATGACATTGACACAGCCAAGTGTCTCTACTGTTGGCAGCTTTTTAACAATGGCATTGCGTTTGGCCATGCGCATAACACCCAGAGCCAGAGTAACTGTAACTACTATGGGCAAGCCTTCGGGTATGGCCGCCACCGCCAACGACACGGAGATATTAAACATTTCCGTTAAAGGTTTTCCCTGCAGCCAACCCAGCAGCATTATGACACCAATTATCAGAAATGAATAGAAGCTCAGTTGAGCTCCTAAAATATCCATAGACTTTTGAAGTGGTGTTTTGGGTGCCTCCTCTGCTTGCATCAACTTAAACACTTCACCAAATTCACTTCTCTCACCAGTGCTTACTACAATGCCTTTGCCATTGCCGCAACGCACCAACGTGCCCATAAATGCAATATTTTTCATATTCGTATGATCTTTATTGCCGGTATTATTTAATAATAAGTCGGTGCATTTTCTGGCCGGCTCTGTTTCACCAGTAAAACTTGACTCATCTATGGACAAATCAATGGCATCGAATAGCCGCACATCGGCAGGCACCCGATCACCTACATTCAAATGCACCACGTCTCCTGGCACCAATTCACGCGCTAAAAATGTTTCCAGCCGGCCCTCCCGCAGACAATGGCATTCGGGTGGCACTAGTTTCTTAAGCTCCTCTAAACTTTTCTCTGATCTGTATTCCTGTATAAAAGCTACTGTTACCACTATGATGATGGCGATTGTTATGCTCACGGCATCATCAAACTGTTTCATGAAAATTGAGACTCCCGCCGAACCGAGTAATAATAGAATGAGAGGATTTTTAAATTGTTCAGCATATTTCTTCCAGGTAGGTTCTTCCTCAATTACATTCAGCTCATTGTGGCCAATAATTTTGGCACGATATTTGGCCTCAGTCCATTTTAAGCCCGAACGAACATCGACTTGTAAGCGGCCCGCTACCTCGGAGGCACTAAATGTCGAGGATTCGGCTGTGGTTAATAACATTTCAGGCGTTAATGTAGAACCCGTCTAAAAACAGAAAAAGTAAGAAAAATTATATTATTAAAATAGACATATATAGCAATTATTTCCGGGAATAGAAAAATTGGCTGCCAATAATGTCAAAACAAATAACTAAAATCTTATGTAGCGGAGAGGAGGGTTTTAAACGAAAAAAACCTGTGTTGAAATTATTACACATATTTTTTTTCTAATATACAGATTATGTTTACATTTAAAAGACCGTATAATAAATTATTTTAAATGTTTTTTATAAAACACTGTACGTGATGATTACAATACCTGCTTCATACTGCAATGTAGCTCAATTTATTAAATGTAGCCAGTTTGAAAATTAAGATTTATTCTATAGCATAAGTTTAAATTATGAAGGCTTTACTAAAGGCTGTATATTCCGAGCAAAGTCCATTGTTTCATAGCAATACATGTAATAAGTATTTTTATAAAAAGCCACATCCAGAGCTGAAACTTTTTTCTTGTAATCTTTAATTACCAAAATCCTTGAAATATGCATGAAATTTTATTTCTCAAGTTACTTAACTTTTCAAAGTACAAAAAATTTATTGACATTATGAAAAATTTGTTGACTGTATAAGTATAAAGTATAAGTAAATCAGGAAGCGGTAACCTAAAAACTTTGACGAGTATATCCTCTTTTTTACTGTTATCCTTATAATCGAAATATTGATAAATAAAGCATATTTCTAGGAGCAAAAGTAAACATTTCATCTTTGTACGGAAATACTGGTTTGCTTTCTTATGACGGTCATGATTTGCCATTACTTTTAATTTACAAAAAGTTCCTACGAAACAACAATTTTACACGTGCTTTGTTTCTGATTATAAACTTCTCACTGAAAACTTGCCATTTAATAATAAAATCTATACTATCTGGAAGTATGAATTTAATTAAATTTACTTGCTCTTAAATTCTAATGAATTTATAAGTTATTCAAATTGAAATCTTGTTATTGTCAATTTTAAAATCCTTCAATAAAACTTCTGTTGCCCAAAAGATTAAGACACACAAAAACTTTCCACAAAACTTGAAAATGACTTTTGAAAGCTTCTATTGTTTTTGTTTTCACCAGCCCTCAAATTGATTATTATTTTATTTATTTTCAAGTAGAATGTTTACAAAATTTTCTTCCCTTCTGCAGCTCCCCAAAAATTATACTACAAATTATATACTTTTTAGATACTTTTTCTATATAGTAGCGCAAAAGCAAAATTACAAAATGGCAGGAAAACGTAAATGCTGCAACTGACAGCTTAACAAAATTTCATTAGCAACGATTTACCAGCCACAGACAGAGCACAACGTATTGCGATGACAATTGCAAATTAGCTAAGACAACCACCACCACCAACATCATCATCAACATCATTATCATTATAACTCTGGCATGCCATTCAAAACTAACAAAAGTTAAATTACTACAAGCAACATCCACCTCTATTACAAAGCTGGCTTCTATGAAAGTGCCCAAAAAGTCTTCCGTCGGCCAGATGGCCACACAAGCAGACATTAAAAAAGGTAAAGAAATCTTGCCAGTAATCATTTTCATTATCACAATAAACTAAACCAAAGATAAAAACAATTTGGCCAAACTGGGGTTTACCGATGTAAAGAGTTTTCATAGCAGGGGAAGGAGGAAATATATTAAAAATGTATTTATAAATATTATACGATTTAAAGAAGAAAAACTGGAGAAATATTTCTTGTAAAATTGTGTAGTCACAGATATTCGTGACTACACAATAACCCAGCAAATACTTGCATGCCCATATGCACTTCTTTATTCTCAAATACTCGTGTTTCAAAACACAAAGTCCGGAAATGTTCAAATTTATATATGAATGTCACTTCTGTGTTTCAAAACGTTGGAAAATATTCTTTCTGTTAAGTTAACAGTATGTAAAGGAAAAATGTATATAGTTTTCAGTCTCTGAGCGGGATGTATGTAACTAACATTCGGATGTTAAAAACGAAGCAAACTGGCTTAAGAGTTAAAGTTCTGTTAATTAACAGCAGACTGTATATGGTCACTGCTTTCACGTCTGCATTCTCTTTATTTTATCTAAATTAAAATATCAAGATAATCTGAGAAGGCATATTTCTTTACCATTCCAAAAATTGTTTTCTTTTAAAATTTGTTGCTTTTATGTTAAACTGCCTACAGAGAAAATGAAAAAAAAGAGAGCAATAATGCTTACGAGAACGCAACCAAAGCTTGCTGAAATCTTCAATTCTTCTATCAAAACAAACTGTTTGTCTCAGTCTATTACAAAATTTATTTACCTTTTGCAATCATTGTAGAATTATACAGCCTCGGTTTGTTTTAATGTAATTATAATTATTCACTCGTATCTGCATAACGAGAATTAAATTTTGGCTTTTTGTCTCACACAAACTTAAGAATGCCGCCTACAGTGTAAAACACCTTCATTGATAACTACGAAAAAAAAGAACTATAAACTTTTAGAGCACGTGGCATTTACTGCCTCTCATACCCTTCTTATGAAAACATGGAACACATTTCGGGACAATTAGACATGTAATATGCATACCCGTATAAGAAATTATCATTCATAGCCTGTTTTATTTCGAAATGTGAAACATGTTCACCAGTGTAGTATTTTAGCGATTTTAAAACACCTACAAATACAACTATTAAAACAAATGAGAGCATATGTAGCTCATAAAGGGCAAATATTATAAGTGATATGCAAATGGGGATAAGTAGCTCATAGAGGGCAAATAGTCAGGGTTGTCATAGAAACCAATATTGTCAGAATTGGTTTTAAAACCGACAAGAAAAAATGCTTTGGTGTCATAGAAACTAATGTTATTGGCTTTATGTTCGAACTAGTGCCGGTTTTAGGTGTCACAGAAACCAATCTTATCGGTTTTTTATTGGAAATAAACCAAGCAGCTAACAGTTGTCAGTTTTAATTTTTGCGCCCTTTAGTTTTTATTTTTTTGAAGCGGCATATTTTTTAGAAATGTAAGTAAATTAATTTAATTAATATTTGCTTTATGAAAAGAAAAATTTTTTCATTGACCTTTTTATTTTCTAGGGGAAAACATAAAAGCAATACACAAAATACCATAATCATGCAATTCATGGAAAAATATCCGGATTTAGCTAAAGGCTTCACGAAGCGCGACAAACCAACAGTGAATGCTCTGTGGGAAGAACTGTCTGATTCATTGAATACCCCTTGCGATTAAAATATAAATGCGCGTCAATTCTGGGCTTTATAATTTTTACGTGTGTTCCGTCAATGCAACCAATTATAGATGGAATTTTATATTTGCTGTAGAAATATTCTCTCGAGCTGCTTTTTTCAGCCCTGTCCATATCCAGCTGTATCCACTGAGGACAAATGAACTGCTCCATAACATTCATAACATCACCTATAATTGTTGATATAGTGCTTCTACCAAGGCTTATGTTTAAATCGTTTCCGACTGATCTGTGATAAGATCCTTCTGCTAAAAATCGCAAAGAAGCAGCAAGTTGTAAAACCGCAAGAATTTTACTACGCGACAAGTGTCCTTCAGTACTGCCAAGCACCATACAAAAAGATTCCTTGTTTAACCGATAATTAGCTATAAATCTTCAAAGCAGTTTTAAATATAAGCGCACAGTAAAAAAAAAATGTACTTACGATGCCTCCGGCAGTTCAAGTGGATTGCTGGAATCTCTAAGGATTCCTCTCGTCACTTTTTCTGAACGTTCATCTTTCAAAAACAAAAATGCTACAACTGCTGATGTCATTTTATTTTATTTATAAGCACTTATCACCTTTTAATTATTTGATATCAATTATTTTCACAATTTTTCAGCAAAAAAGTAAAATAGAAAATAATAAAAATGTAAACAACAGCTGTTTCGATATTGGTTTTATTTATATTCGAAATTAACAAAAACAACTTGGTTTCGTGACACCAAATGAAACCAATATTGGTTTTCAAAACCGACAATTAGCAAAACCAATATTGGTTTCTATGACAACCCTGATTATAAGTGATATATAAAAATGTCAGCTTCAGATTTTCACTAAAACACATATGAAAAGAATTATGTTCTGTAATAAGTAATTTTGGTTAATTTTTTTTTTTACGACATGATTTATTTTATTGCTGAACTCGTATTAAAGGTAAAAGTTAATTGAATAACAAAATAAAGTGTATAAAGTAATGGTATATTCTGGCATAGTAATTCTCATTTGGTTTTTGAGAAATTTTATCTAATTTAATATTTTGTCGCCCTAATGTAAATTTTTTTTTTTTTAATAATTTTGAAGTATCAATTGTTTAAAAAAAAATTTTATATAAAAGAAATAAATTATTCTATAAACTCATTATAAAACAAAAAATAATAATTTTTTTCAAGAAAAAATCGCGAGCTTTTTTAAATTTAAAAAAAAATATTTTAAATAATTAAGTATTAATAATACTTTAACAGGCTTTTTTTATGTAGTTACCTTGTTGGCAAGTGATTTTCTACGCTGAAGGCAGCTTATAAATTTGGCAGTTAAGCTTTTTTTCGTTTAACTTTCAAGGATTTTTCATTCATTACAGAATGATAAAACTAAAATTAAATCTTGTGTGTTTTTTTTTTGTTTGCTAACCATCGCTCGACTAGTTTGTAATGAAATGTTTTTTGTACGAAACTAATTAAAATAGATGATGATGATGTTGCAAGGTTACAGTTTGTATGCTACGTAGTTTCTCATTTATTACAAAATTTTTAGTAGCTTTTGTAAAATGTTTTTAATTTTCACTTGCTTGGGACTATTCGGTTGAAATCAGTTCTACAACTTTCCTAAAAGTTCTTTAAGTATTAGAATAAAACTAATACAAATACAAATACAAGATTAAGATTAAATATATACTTTAAGAAAAACATTTATAAGAAAAATTAAATTTTAAAAAATAAAAAAATATACATATATTTTTCTAAAAATAAAATTCTGCATTAAAAAAGGCCGCATTTTTAAAAAATTATTTGTAGAAAGTGGTCCCCTCATGAGAAATTTGACTTGTAATTCTTTTAGAACACTCTGCAGAAGTGTAAGTGTAATATTAGTTAAAAAAAATTAGTTATAAAAAAAAACTCTTTTAAGAAGAGCCTTAAAAGTCAAATTCACTTTAAAAATAATTACTTCATTTAAAGAAATTCGTATAAAAAGAGAACTTTGAAATAAAACGCTATTGGAAAGGGGATGAGATATATAAAGCGGACTAGACAATTGTTAAAAAGCAGGTTCTAAAAATTAGTACTTTTTTTAAAAAAGTACCTCTTGCAAAAAGTGTACTTTTATCTAGAAAAAAAAATAAATAAAACGCTATTGGAAAGGGAATGAGATATATAAAGCGGACTAGACAAGTGTTAAAAAGCAGTTTCTAAAAATTAGTACTTTTTAAAAAAAAGTACCTTTTGATAGGTGAAAACATTTAGGAACAAAATACGCTTTAAGAAATTATCCATTATATATCCTTTAATTATTATTTTAAAAAACATCTGCAAAAAGTGTACTTTTATCTAGAAAAAAAAAAGAATTCGGTTTTCAAAAAATGTATTTTGAAAAGAGTACGCTTTGACACATTATGAAACATTACATTGTTTTTAAAAAATTAATAGAAATATCCCTTTTCTAAAATGTTGACTGGACAAAAGCTATTATCGGAATTATATCAAATAAATTGTTTTTGAAGAATTACTTGTGAAAGATAATTTTTTTTTTTGAACCTTTTGAAATATTGCCCTTTTTGAAAAAGTACCTTTTACGAAATTATCTTTTAAAATGAAACCAGGCTGGATAAAACCAGAAAAAAATCTAAAAAAGCTCACTAAACAAAATCTCTTCTACCTGTCCAACCATATTAGAGAAACATTTTAAAATGGAACGTTCTACGAAAAAAGTGTTACCAAGTGAGGGTTTTCGGCTACAAAAAAAAAATAAAATAAAAATAAAAATAAATAAAAACCCCACAGGTTTTTTTCTTTCATTAAACACAAACATGTTTTATATGCCATAAAAATTTTTGAGTCAGTTACTATTTTAAGCTTTTGAATGGTTGTTGAATGGCTGAGTAAAGTTACTTGGCTTACTTTAAGGAACAAAAAAAAAAAAAAAAGCTTAAACTCGATATCAAAGTGGCACAAAATGCCAACAGTATTTTGTTTCAACAACTTTTAAATATTTTATTTTTTCACACTTCAATTGTGATTTTGGTTGCATTTATGAAAAAATGTCAAAATGTTTTTTTTTTTTTTGTTTCGGTTGTGGCAAACTGGACTGAAAGCAAATTGCTTGCACTTTTAGTAGAGCGTAACAAATAACAGTGAGTGGGGGCTTAAATTTTTAATTTTTTTTTTTTTTTTTTTGTAATTCAGAGTTGATACAGAAAAGCTGTTTTCGTTAATGGCAGACAGTTTGCGGTAAATTCTGCGGTCACATGCATTTATTTTATATATAAAAAAAAAATTGATTTACTGCAGAGGCCGAGTTTAATAACAAAAATTTATATAAAAATTTGAAAAGAAAACGAAATTGTAGATTCGAAGATATAGAAATTTTTGGGGCAAAAAGTTTAAAGGCATCGTTTTCGTCTATATTTCAGAAAGTAAAAAGTATATGTCGTCATCTGACATGAAGCTGTAGCGCCGCATAATGCCATTGTCAGCCCAATATATTCTAATTTTTAACTTTTTCCGCCTGAAATATTAAAAACCAGAAATATAAATATAACAGGAACAAAAAAAATATTATTCTTTTATACTGTCGTAGTAATTCTCATTTGGTTTTTGAGATATTTCATATAAATTCCGTATAATCATCTCCCTGAGAACATTTTTTTGCAATATTTTTATATATATTTTTTTTTTTTGGTTTTTTGAATGCATTAGATCCTTTGAATAATTTACATTGGCTTCCAGAATGCCACGCTTTGAAAGTAAAAATCTTTTCAGGCCTACGCGAACTCTTTAAGAGAGCGCCAATATAATAATCTGGAATTGACTTATCCACAATTCTGATTAATAATGAGGAAATATTTTAAATAATAAACAAATTATAATTAGCTTAATTATAAATAAAAACTTACATCTTTATCGATTACAATCATGGTAAGTAACACTGTTTACTGAAATTAAATAAGTAACTAATTATTGTTTTTTTTTTCCTTTTATGCACGAAAAATTTATTATAGAAAAGTGACGAGCGATAAATTATTTTAATAGGGGATTTAACAAAAAAAAAAAAAAAAAGAAACAAAAAACAAACAAACAAAAAACTATTTTTTTAAAACAATTTTAGTTGTTTAACAACAATTTATATTACACGGATTTAATTTACAACTACCGATTATTGAAACTACACACGTATGGCTTATTGCGTTTTCATAAGAAAATCCCAGTCACGTAGTGTTTGTAAATAATAATTTTTTAAAAGATTATTTTTATACTAATTACAATTTTTATAATCAAAACTTCTTTAATTGCACCCAAAATAAAAATATAATATAATTTTTTTTTTGGCAGTAATCTTAAAGTTTAGATACAATTTAATAAAATAAAATTCGATGATCCTTAAAGGATTGATATAAAGAAAGAAAACAACAACAATAAGAAATTCATTTATTACCAGTTTTAATCGGAATAAAAGAAAGGAATGTATGTATTATTTGAAATTGGATATGAAATTGGATATAAAATTGGATATAAAATTTTATGACATTCGTGTTTGAAAATGATTAGGTCATATGACCTCGGCAACTCATTCGTATAGGGCTGTATCCGGAACAAACATTTCTACAAACTGTCTACATCATTTGCGGCTGTTTGTACAGAAGATATTTAAATGTTAATTCTGATTAAATTAATCGCTCCTCTTCTAATAACAATAATATTTATTTCGCTTTTCATATTATTAGGCAGGATGTCGTAAGGATTTACTCCTTTATGACAGCATGAAGTTGTAAGCATTTCACTGCACTTCTCGAACGCTGTCTAGCAGCTTTGTTAGGTACTGCGATCCAGAAATTAAACTTGGCATTCTTTGGGAATTCCAATAAAATTCGGTCGGAGCTCGAGCGTGTGAAAATAAACAGCTTTGCCGCTCTCTTTAGCTGCCGTAGTCTTCTAAAGGCATTTTCTTTAATTGGAATACTAATCAAGAATTTACAAAGCCCTCAATAATAATTAAAATTTTATCACAAAAAAAAAAAAAAAAAAAATTAAAACAATTAAAATATTAAATCAATTTCGTTTCATTGTCTTTAAAAGGCTTTTGTTTTTCCCTTCTGTAGTATTCTTGATATTCTCTTTTCTTTGCATTTCTTATCGTACGAGTAGTACACGTATTATATGTTGTATTATATTCGTATGTTTGAATAAATTTGAACATGTAATTTAATTAATTTACTTGTGTATTTAATTTTTCTATTTTTATATAAAATATGTAGCAGACGTGCACATATGGCTAAATGCTGAGGGAGTTCACATGCGTGTCGAAACAGAACTAGTATGTTCGTGCTTGGCAAACTTTCCTTTTCGTAGTTTGGCATACAAACAAATATATTCATGCCGCCTGGCTTGTGACGCATTACAATGCAAGTAGTAGTCGTTTAATCGATACCTTACAATTATTTTTGCTTTTAGCGCAGGGCTGATGTCAATCAATCAGTTCGAACTCCTAAACGAAACGTATTTTTTTTTTTATTATAAATTCATGGAAAAAATAATATATCATCAATCTCAGGTTTCTTTTATTTGGCGGTATTTCGCGGTATTTGGCTTATAATTCTGGGCGGGTTTGTTCCGCTACACACATTTCAGCTTTAATTGATGCATTTCTTTTCAATTCTCTTTTGAAATTGTACAAATTTCTCATACTTTCTCTACATTTCGTTTTATTTAATTTTTGGGGGGAAAAAATATTATTTTAACACGCTGAAAGTGCAGAATTTTTCGATTGGAAAGGGAAAGAGGGAAAAGTGTTTAAGAAAATTTTTTTAATCCAAATAGTAAAAAAAAGTTTTTGCAGTTACGCAAAAAAATTCTGACGTACGAGAATTTTAAGCAAATTTTGAGAGAAGGCTGGCAACGAAGCAATCTCCTAAATACTTGACCACAGATATAATATTGATAGCCGTTGTTAACGCTCAAGTACGAGTAATTCAATTTGCAATGGAAAAATTTTTACACCAAAAAAAAAAATTTTTACAAATATGTATAATTGAATGTTGTTGTTTTAAGTTTTTAATTAGTCACATTGATGTGTCTACGTGCTGTCAATACATACATATTTATACTGATGTTAACGCGCCACAAAATCCCCATGATTGTTTGAGGGATCTGGCAACCAAATTAATCGTTAGCGATTAATGAACATGCTGCAAAAATTTACGTGTGAACAAGGACAACTGAAAAGTGTCCTACCGGTAATCAAATAAACACATCATATTCTAATAGCATATCAGGGATAGCGCTTTATCAGTTGCCTGCATGCGCAGTAGAATTCGATTAAAGTAATTAAAAATATTGTTGTGAAAATTTAAGTGTGAACCAAAACAGGATACGGAAAAGTGACCTACTGCTGATCAAATAAATACATCATATTTTAAGTGTACACCTATAATAGTGTTTTATCAGTTGCCTGCATGCGCAGTAGAATTCGATTAAATTAATTAAAAATATTGCTGTAAAAATTTAAGTGTGAACCAAAACAGGATACGGAAAGTGCCCTACTGCTGATCAAATAAATACATCATATAATAGTGTTTTATTAGTTGCGTGCATGCGCAGTAAAACTTGTTTAAAGAAATTGTATTAGAAATTGAATTGATTTTGCAACCGATTTATTTAATTGTCTAGCCCTATCCTGTAAATTTTCTCTTGCTTTTACTTTTCAGTAAAGAATAAGTTCCAGGAAAAATTACAAAAATTTAATTTCAGCGGAATTGCTATTGTCTCTATACTAGAGATATTTGTGGCTAAAATTCCTCCTTTATTCCACTTCCTACCTTGTCAATACAAGTATCGCCAACAATAGCAGTTCGTTATGCGATGATGGTAAGCGAATGAATTCAAAATAAATCCGCCGTCTATCCAGATTGTTTGAATGTGTGCCGGCAAAAGGTAAACAAGAGATCATAATATATGTTAGAGCAAATGATGTGTTAGAGCAAATGAATAAATGAATGCGTATGGAATTGCTCTTGAAAGCGCACCAAAAAATTGTACGCCAAAAATCGTCAAATTTGGCAACTTTTTAGTAAAATAACCTCGTTTGTAAACAAATCTAAATTGACTCTTTTGATTTTTTTATTGATTTTAGAAACGTACTTATTGTTGTTGTAACTTTCACTTAAAACGTGTAAATTTAAGAATAATAATTTAATAAAAACTTCAGAATTCTATTACTGAAATGAAAACACATTTCAAATAATAAATCAAACATGTGCATACCAGATGGGTATGGACGTGTTAAAGCCCTTTTCGTTGTTTTAAAAAGGGTTACGTGTAAACTTTTGTTTAAATTTTTTATACTTCAAGAACCAAAAACAAAGAAAAAATTGGATTCCTTAACACTTTTGTCATACGCGAAAAATTTAACAACTTTGAGCAGGTTTTCTACCGCTTTCGGTGTGTTTAATCGCCACTTTATAAAACCGAACTGATTTTTAGTTTCACTAAATAGAAACAGCGTTTAAATCATTAAAAGAGTGTTAACATTGAGTATTCAAGTGTTGGATAGAAAGGGACAGAAACTGTCTCTGCAGTAGTGTTACCACAACCAAAATAAACGCAACACTCGAAGTAAAAGAAAATTCCCTGCTTAGAGGGGAATTGTAAGAGATTATAAATAAACGTTTTACTTCAATGAAATATTTAAAATTTTTTTTAAAAGCAGATCATCGTGGTTGGTAACACACTACACTCGTCATTAACAAGTGACAAATAAAATAAAAAATTCATATGTTGTTGCTTTAAATTTTGCAGGAATTAATAGGGATTTCTTTCTAAACTCTGCACTCATAGATGAGTACAACTCTCTTAATGCATTTTCATAGCGTTAGGGGAAGGAGATACTGGCATAGAAAAGAGATCGAAAAGTAATATGTAGAGGGAAAAATGCAGCTCATAACATTTTATTTATTGCTTTGCTTTATCTGTGAATAGCTTCTACAGAAGAACTGGTAAAGAGAGCGATATTAATTGTTTGGTGGTAAATTAACACATGCTACTCGTTAAATAAAGCAAATGAGAATTTTTATATGGCGCCTGCATAATAGAGCATTCGACGATATCACAGATGAGTTTGAGGACGAATTTAGTTAATCAGAATAACAAGGTAGAAACAGTTTCACATATTTAAAAGCAATCGCTCCTCCTAATTTATTTGGGATTAAACGTAAAATTTCAGATGAAAGAAGGAAATATTCTTCAGCTTGAAGAGCGTTTTCAGCTGTAAAATTTACAGAGCCCCAAAAAGGTATTTGTAATAATTGTTGAATTAATAATATAATTATAAATCCAATTATATCTTTGCCAGAAAAATATGAAAGGCAAGGAATTTTATTAGTGTTAGAAGTGAATCCTAACCGGTTCTTACATTCAGTTTCATATAAAAATAAAATGTAGCAATTAAGAAGTGTTTGGTATTATAAGGTGTTTAAATTCTACCCCTTAAAAAAAAGTAAAAGGGTAAAAGTTTCACCTAATTCGAATGCTTATAGAGAAAGTGGCAACCCTGCTAGAAGTTATGCCAACAATGCCGTTGCTCAATGTCAATACACTAACATGTATTCGTATCTGTATCTTTCAGATATAAATTGAAAAGCACGGCTACTTTTATTTTAAGCACGTTTTCCACCACAAGTTGCCACACTTTTTTTTTTATTTTATAATTTTAATATTTGCAAATCAGCTGGATTGTAAAAAACTATTTTTATTAAAGTATTTGAAATTTTTTATAAAAAAAAATGGAAACTGAATATTTATATTGTTATTAAAAGCCATGATTTACTATACAGCACAATAGTACGATTTGTAAAATATGGCCTGTAGGCTGGAAAAAAAGGATCATCTGTGTGACAAATTTTTTTGACATTTGAAAAAAATAATTTTTTTTAATTTTCATGGGTTTAGTGTTGTATTTATTTCAATCACAAAGAAATAAATAGTTTGCATCATATTTCTACGATTGTGTGCCACCAGCAACATCATTTTTATACGAGTTTTCGAAATACGATGAAATCACATCAGATTTTTACGTGAGTGAATCATACGACTGTGTAGGATAGTGACACATGGCCTTTATAAGTGGCAATTGAAAGAGTTTTTTTTCGCGATTTTTTTGTTCGCTGCATATTACGGGCAATATAGTTATATGAATATATCTGGCAACAATAGACCAAGCCATGTGGCATGGTATTGCGATTCTAAAAAAAAATAAAGTGAGAATAAGACGGTTTCTGTGAAGCAATTCTTCACCGCTAAAACGTAAAATAAACAAATACAAACTCACATCGCAAACAACAACAAATTCAAATGAATTCTGACACATTCATATTTAATGAAAGTTCCGCTTAATTTTAACGAGAATATACTCAACTAAAAACAATGTTGTCAGCCGATGCTCTAAAGAGAGAAGGGGTCATGGATTGTTGTGGTATTAAGTTGTTGCAAAGTTATAAAAAACCAAAAAAAATCACTGTGTAGAGCAAAATATTCAAACTTGAGTATAAAGTTTTTGTATGACTTTCAAACAATTTGCACAAGTTAATTTCAGTCAAAAATCGTTCGATAAAAATAAATTTCTGACTTACTTACGTGTGCGCTATATATTATTGATGAAACACTCTAAAATAAACTTTTTTCTTCAGACTGCTATTTTTTACACGACACCAAATTAAATTTATTTAAATAAATTTATTAATTTCTAAATAATTATAATATTTCCATATGATCTTTAGTAGATTATCTTTATCTTAATTTTTTATTTTATTTCCGCGCATATTCGTTCCAGTAAAATTATGTACGTCTACTAAAATAATACTTTGTGGTCTAAATTGAGAGCCGAATGCGAAACCAAACATAAACAAGAAACACTCATTAGCATGATTAGCGTTGCCGCTTTAGTCACTATTATCACCATATGGTTACTTTAATTTTTTTAGGCTGTACTTGTGGGCGTAAGTATCACTCAATGCTGGAAGTGCTGTAGAACTATGGCAGCGTAAAAGAAAAATGCGATCAGATGAGTTAGATTTTTTGAAAGGAACGTTAAAAAAGTTTTGTATAAGATTTAAAGGCGTTATCTGTTCAACAAAAAAAAAAAAGGGCAACACTTTACACAAAAAAAGGGGATTTTGTGTTGGTTCCTCAAAAATGTTTTGCTCACGCAAAGGGTTGCGTGGTCTATTGTAAACATGTTCTTTAGGGTGAAAGGCATTGGAAATTTTCCGCCGCTCAAATCGACAGGGTTGAAAATGCTTGTCAAAATACATTCTTTTCATTTTTCATAGCGTTACCAGAAAATTAGATTTTAGAAATTTTTTTTTATATTCGATATCGTAAAAAACCAACAAAAGACAACAAACAATATGGCTGTTTAATTATTAAAATAAAAATAAATGTTCCTTTTTTTATTTTTTAAAAGAAAATGCCATTAATTTCCATTTCATCAGAAATAAAATAGAAAGTATTTGTTTGCAACAGCGAGGCATTGCACCTCTTAGGGTCAATGAAATTTATGAGAGATCTTCTGGCAAATGAAAGTGCAATAGATTCGTTAGAGAAATTTTATTAACTACTAATCTAAATGCTGGCCATACAATTAATTTTTGAAAAATACTACTCAATAATTAAATTAAATATATTTTTCACAAAAAAAAAAAAAATATAATAATAACATTCTACTTTTTACTTTTTTAAATTTAAAAAAAAAAAAACAAATAAAATTTAAGAGTCTGTAAGCATAATGGCATATACTTTAAAGTAAGGCCAGTTGTATATTGTACTTTGAGGTGAAGTTCAAGAACTAAAATTATATAGATTTTCTTATATAGATTTTCTTAAATGTTTTCATTTATTTTTGCGAATACTATATTTGTAAATGGTGACCACAAATTTTTCTAACACACTGTTCCAAAACTAAATAAAAAGAAAATTTGTACAAAATAACGATTTGCTGGTATTTTATTTTACATATTATTCCCCCACCCCCCATTTTTTTAATATTTGCTCTCTCATCTACTTCAGTTTTTAATATATCCACTTATTTTTTTTTAACAATATTTTTTCGCCCCGAAAAAATAAAAATTTATATGCTTAATGAATAAAAAAAAATACAACTTTTATCCCTTTTTGATATTATATGTAAGCAAAACTGTGCATTCCCATAAGTTTTTTTAAATTTTAATTTGTTGTCAATCTTTTCCGTAATTTTTATAGCCGTCTTAATTATTTTTCCTACACATATCTTATTTTTCACAATTTGCAAACTGGCAACACTGTCTGAAAGCGAAAAAATTCTCTGAGAGATTTTTTTTGTGAGAGTCATCGTTACTAGTATGGAGCCCTTGTTTTGTGACCAATCACCACTATCGGTGATCGGGAGATTCTTTTTTTATAATTGATTTTGTGCGCTGAAATAGTTTTGTCGATTTGCGATTGATTTACTTTCCTTTGAATTGTTATTATTATTATCGTTATCAATAATTAAACGATTTTTTTATTTTTATAATCCAAAGTAGTGATTTTAACGAAATAAAAAGTACTCAAGAAAAAAATTATGATTTTTAGAAAAATATGTATTTCACTAAGTGGTTTGTTTGAACATAAAAAACCAATTAAGATTACAGTACGAGCTCGATGTGCACAAACGACAGGACACCAGTCTGGTTGCTTTTAGCAAAAAATTTTGATAACCGACCAATAAAAATCCTTTTTAAAAACTCACTCCTGTTTAGCTCAAATTCATTAATTTTTTTTTTGAAACAAAAAAAATATATATTATTTTTAAGGCAAAATGATAAATAAAAACCGAATAAAAAATAATATTCTTAAGTGTTTTACATGTGCATACGAGTATACCAGTATGTACATGTAAGAGTTCTATATCTGAAAATGTGTTACCACTTTTAATTTAAAGGAAGGAAGGCTTTTTAGCCTTTTGGGAAGGGGCAGCTTCCTTGAGTGGTTGAAAAGCATTTAATTTTTTATAAGAAATGTCTTTTTCGTTTGGCCACTCCATAAAAATGTTACGGGACTTAATGACGTCAACTATTTTAAATTTTTGTTCAACAATTTCTTCGTCTGAAAGGTCTGCAGCTACATTTTCCTCTGAATAGTCTTCTCTGATCCATTCTGCAATTCCATCAGGAAAAACATACTGGAACAAATTTTAATTGAATGGTGTAATTGAAGCCTGTTCTTCTTCTATCCGATCCTATAACAAAATTAATAGTAGATCGTCTTCGTCAGTCCATTGTTACGTTTTTGATATTAAAACGTTTTGCTGAAACTTTAAGTACTTGATAAACTTTAAAGTACCGGCAGCTTTAAGTACTTGTTAAACTTTAAAGTACCGGCAGCTTTAAGTACTTGTTAAACTTTAAAGTACCGGAAGGTTTAAGTACGTTTCTGAAGAAATAAATTCAAAGAGAAAAACCCTTTCAATTGTGTAAAACCCAAAGAGTTGTACTTATCGGGACTGGTTTTTGGAAGAAGTTGCACTTACGCGTTTAGTGTAAATAAAAATATAATAATAATATTTAAATATTTAATTTATTACTAAAAATTTAAGTTAACAAATTTTATTTACTATTGAATTTTGCATAGTCAATTAAACAGTTTTTTTTTAATTTTTTTTTAATTTTTTTTTTTTAATTTTATAATTTTATTTTTATTATAATTTGGTAACTTTTTTTTATAAAAAATTGTATTCTTTTTTTTTTTTTTGTTAAATTTTTCTTATTTTGCCAGCAGTCTGGTTGGCTTCTTTAAGAAAACATTTTTTTTTTATAAAAATAAAAAAGATTCTAAACTCTAAATGAAATAAAAGTACGAGTATATAAAAATAAAGATTATAGAACAAGAATAAACAAATTTCTTTTAATTTTTTTTTTTATCATTTATTTAAATGTTTTCTCTTCAGTGCAAAGAAAGAAGCGAACAAACAATAAAACAATAAATTAAATTTTAAAGTTTGTCGCGCACAAATAAACAGGAAACAGAAGTTTTCTACAGCGTGCTGTTGAAAAGCTAAAATGTAAGCAAACAATTTAAAGACAAGAGGAAAATACAAATTTATCGAACAAGTTTCTCGTTCTTCTAGCAAGAGAATTGTATATAAAAAATGAAACTAAACTGAACTCAAAAAGAAACTTTTGTCTCTAACAATAAAAATGCGACTAAATATGCAATTTTCTTAATGCAATGAATGCATGAATAGAGGAGGGTATGAATGAATAACTGCAAGACAGAATAGACTTTAAATGAAAAGGTCCACATTTTCTTCAAAAGAAACTTTCCTTTCATTTTCCAGCACTTTACAGCAACATATAAGATTAACAACAAAAAAAAAAGAATTATATCTTAATGACTATTATAATGATAATAAACATCATGATGAGGACTATAATGATGTTGTGCCGATGCGAGTAAAGACAAGAGGCAAAAGTTTTTTCAAGAGAAGTATTCCATTAAAATTCAAACAAAAAAAAAAAAAATAAAAAACGGGAAGCAATAAAAAAAAAGCTTAAAAAATAGAACTTAACAATAATAACAGAAGAGTGGAAAATTATTTTACATAAACTTAAAAAAAAGAGGAAACCATTCTGTCTTAATTTAATACAAAAATGTTGCTTGCAACAGTTTCTCTTTCGATGTTGTTGCTGGCGTGGCAACAACATCTCTTTTCCTTTAAAGAGATAAGTGATCATCTTATTTGTATTTTAAATCCTTAAATAAGTTTAACGTTGGTTATTTCCTTACAAAATGGCCATTTTTTATTTGCTTTCAAAGAGCAGTTACGAACGAAAGAACACGGCAGGCAAGAACGAACTCCTGGCCATTTTCTCTATTCCCTGGTTTGCATTTAAGTTGCGCACATTCGTTCATACATGAATTCACATATACTCTCACACTTGCTAGCGGAAGGATAATGTGTTAAATGAACTAAGAAACTTACAATTATATTAAAAGTCGAAACATTTTTCTTTTATGGTTCTGCCGTTTGTCTATTTGCTCGTCTGCCTGTCATTCACTTGTATTTGCATTTGTTCTTTTTACTGTCCGATTTTTCATTACATTTTCCTCTGTGTGTTAAAGAAAAAAAGAACAAAAATTAAATAAATTTAAACACAAATGAGATGTAGAAAACTTTTCAATGGACGTCAGCTTAAGAAATAAGTATGCACGTAACTATTTTTGTATACTTACAACATGGGCGTAGTTGTTGCCGAAAGCCGTGCAACAATCACATATAAAAGGAATTTAAAGTTGAATTTAAACTGGCAGCAGCTAAAGCCGTTCTTCAGTTCAAACAATATTCAATTCACTAAGAGTGATACTTTACCACTAACATTGAACATTAAAAAAAAAAAAAACTGAACACTGAATATTTTCCTCCCCGCTTTGTTTATTTATGTGTTGCATACATCAAGGCTGCCTACTACTTTTCAATTGTTTATTGTAACATTTGCCTGCACACTACAACGACTGAAAGTGTTTACTTTATGTAATTCGCGGTGCAATGTCGAAGTCATCCTTTATTATTTATTTAATATAGAGTCTGGCAATTTCCATGTATCACACATATCGAATTTTAAAAGGAAAAATTACGAGGGTATGCTAAAGAAAAACAACCAAATTTTCGCACATTATGTTAAATTTATTAGGCCTTCTGCATAAGTTCGGCTAATTGAACAAATGCTTTGCAAAGTTTTTTGTTTTTCAAATATGTACAGATATATGGTTGCCAGATTGCAAAAAATGCCTTATAAACCTTAATATCTTTTATCATCTGATAACCCCATGAGGATATGAAATGATTTCTCTTACAGAGTCCCCCACTAACAATGAGCGTTATATTCAGAATAAAAGATTAAAATACAATATTAATAAAAATATTAATGTATATAGAATATTTCCATATATAATACTTTCCACATATACTTTGTACTCTCACAACTAACTTAAAAGTAGCGACAGATGTTTAACCAGCTGTTTTTGTACATAAAATTAAGTTTCAAAGCCAAACGCTAATAACAACCTGAATAAAAGTGTATTGAAAACCAAATTGATCCTGTCAAAGTAATAAACGTATGCGAAAGCTTAAAAGTTCCCTAAAATTTCGTACTTGGGATTAACGGTCTCGTTATTTTACTCACTGACATGTTATATATTATGAATTATGTTAATTTAACAGACTGTTAGTATGGTCTGCTAACAGTTTACAGGCAGTGAGAAAGAACTATGTAGGAAGCTTTTTATTAGTCGCTTCGAACAATATAGTAACTCGGCAGTAAAGCTGTCATTAACTGAAAGCATCTGCAGCAAAAGTGAGAAACCAACTAAAATGAGCTTTAATCGGTTTTCATTATTACAACTTTCCAGTAAAAGGAAAATATTTGCTTCAAGTATGGCTACATTATATTATATTTCAGTTGGCAAATAAAATTTAAAAAAAATAGTGTCTGAACGTCACGCTTGTTTTGCTGATCTTTTCCAAATTTTCAGTATTAAAGACGCCTAAAATATTTTCCGCACCTATAACATTTCACAATATCAAGACCAAATTGAAAGCAAGACAAATTATAAAAGTGTGGCAACTTGAAAGGGCTACACTTAGCAGCCTTCCCCATACATGTCAGGTTTAATGGATCAGTTTCTTTTGCAATTCTCTTTTCAACCATTATTAGCGAACATTTTGCTTCATTTAGTTTTCTTCTCTTTGCTTTCATATTACCATTTTGCAGCCAACTTCAAGTATGAGATTTTCTTCAACTTGTACCTCTTGCAATTGTCAACACGCCTTTCTGCAAAAAACACAAGACTTAAAGATCCAAAGCTCTGATGTGTGTGAAAGGGGACTAATCAATGAAAGTTAGGAGCAGAATGAGCTTTCCTTTAGCTTTTCGATTACTTTTCTTTACGTTAACAGAGTCATGCAATTGAAATTTCAGAATTTAAAAAACTTCACTGAGAATTTGAATTAATTTTTAAATTAAATAAAAATTTAAAATAAATAAAAATTAAAAATAATTAAAAATTTAAACTAAATAAAAATTTAAAATAATTAAAAATTTAAACTAAATAAAAATTTAAAATAATTAAAAATTTAAAATAAATAAAAATTTAAAATTAATAAAAATTTAAAATAAATAAAAATTTATTTAAAAAAAATAAAAATTTTTTGATTTTAAATTATTTTTCATTACAAAAGTTAAAAATCCTGCGATATCACGCTGTCCTTAGCCAAAGTCTTGTTATGATGGCTCTTAAAGATATAACTACAATGGTGATTTGGCGTCATTGGCAAGGTGATACACAAGAAAATTCCCGCACCAAGTCTTGGAGCACTGGACCAATACAACTAGTCAATATGCAACCATTCTAAATGCAGTCAATATTTCAGCACAGAAAAATTATCATTGATTATATTAAGCCCAATCAGCTTGAACAAGCATGGCCTGCTGATAAACTTATTCATTGCATACATTTCGTTTGCAGTTTTGCTTCAAATATTTTTTACTTCTCTTTTTGCAAATATTTTATCAGAGAGATCGATTTAAGCACACAGCAAAAAAAAAAAAAAATAAAGGAAAGAAATTTAAATTAAATTTATGCCATAAATTATGCAACATCTCCTGAAGAGCACTTTAGAACTATTTAGTACAGAAACATAAAGCATACATTACGAGTATATTGCATTACATCCCATTGACATGCCCCTCTCATTTCAGTCTTGCTCTCGAGACTATTTTTCTTTAAAGAAAACAAAATAATACCAGAGAAATAGTTGTATATGTGTGTGTGTGTGTGTGTGTGTATAGAAAATGAATAAATTTACAAATGTACGTGGGTAAGTGGAGTAGGCACTCAACTGCACATTACAAGTATTGCTACGCCCAACGCCCCCTTAAGGATTTCTATCTTTGTGGTGTATAATATTTATTCCTTGAAGCATCTTTATTGTAATGGCAGGAAAAAAACAGCAAAAAAAAAGAAGAAAAAGAATTACACTTTGATATTTATACTTTTGCCAACCTGACAACAGGTACTAAAACATTTATCACAGTCCAAGCACAGCATAAACACCAGACATCGTAGCCAAATTGTTGGATGCACTTTATCAGGAAGAGAAAAAAATTTATTTAGTTGAAAATAAAAAAAAGGAGGGAATTACTTGTGCAGCCCAGAAGTATGCACTATAAAATGAAATTGCCCTAAATATGTTAAACTGCTGCATACATTTCAGGTGGACACCGAGCTTATGGAAATGCATTAGCAGGAAAATATTTGTAATATGAAAATTGCAGCACAACGTTTTTAACTTTTTTTTTTTTTTTTTTTTTTGGAAATTTATAAAGCAGCATCTGAATAATTTAGATTTGCTATAATGTTTGAGTTGTGCAATACGAATATACGAATACGAATATGTGTTGCCCTCACTTGTTGATAGTGAGGGCGAGAGAATTGCAAGGCAGCATAAAATACTAAAACTGGGCAAGGCCACTTAATTGTCTACAAAACTGAGGAATAGTTTTCAAACCACTTCAAAATAAAATCAGTTGGTTGTGGCTCTGATACCTAATGATACCAAAAAAAAAAAAGCTTTGCACTAAGAGCTTAAAACATGTGCCGAATGCCGTTGCTCCAATATGTCGCTCCGTAGTTCTGTAGGTCAAAATAAGAATATAATATAATTGTAAGATATGTATATTTTTTTATATGTGCTACTTACACATGTCTTAGCTTGTAAGAAGTCGTCTAAACATTTTGGGAAATAATTTATATTAAAAATAAGTGGGCAAAGCCTCTCCCCCTTTTTAGGCACGAGATGATGCCACACTAAGAGTTTATTACTCATAGCCAATTTCCGAAAGGAAATTGTGCCATATTAATTTATTAACTACTGTGTTCAATTATCTTAAAATCGTTTATTTATTTCTTCATGTATTTTAAATTAAAAATCATTGGGCGTGGCACCGCCCTTTGATTTTCTTTCTATAAGGCGATTGCGCAGTTTAATTAGTTGCAAATTTCGTTTAACTTCTTTGAATATTTTCTAAGACTTGTCGCTGGCCACATTTCTAGCTATACTTGGTTGGGAAAAAATATTTAAAATAATAATAGTTCAGGTTTATTTATTACTCGTAATTATAAAAAAAAAAATTTATAAAAAAAAAATTTTATAAAAAAAAATTTTAAATATTGAAAAGATATTGAAAAATATTTATCCCAATTGTAGTATATTCCACTCATAGTTGCACATAATCTGATGACTATATCGCTAAGCCTAATTTTACAAACTGTGACATATTTCTATATCTCTTAAGGTCTTGCTTCTTTATTCTACGCAGTCGTATAGCAAAATATGATCTGATTCCATACCATTTTTAAAAATCGTATGAAAACGGCGTTGTTGGTGTAACACTATCATACAATTTATTTTTTTTTGTTGGTATAAGTAAATGCGACTCTAATCGTATGAAAAGTAAACTTTTGCAAATCGTACGAGTTGTCAAAAAAAATCTCTCAAACTGATACGTTTTTAGGCCACACTAACCTATGTTTTTAGCACAAAGGCCTTATTTGATAGAATATGATTAGATAGATATGATTAGATAGATATGATTAGATATATGATAGAATATGATTATTTAGGATGGAGATTTGGGGCCCTTAGCAACAGAGTTGTATTTACATAAATCACTGGTAGGAGATGTTAATTCAGTTGCTCACAGTGCATGCATGGAAACTTGTATTTTTTGAAATATAAAGATAGTGATTAAATTTTCTTCTCTAGTTTGTGATTTTCTCTACGAAACATTTTGTCCAGTGCTAAACTCCGATTTTAGCCACAATTCTATAAAAGGAAATTCATCAGCCCATTATAGGCCATTTCGAGATATAATGGATTATAATGCAAATATTGATAAAATTTGTAAATGCGCTTAATATTGACTATATCGGCGATATGATTACATGCTGTTCTGGCTATTTCCTTTCCTTTGTATCACCCGATATAAGTAAAAGGACTAATTTTGCTTACAAAAAGTTTTGTGGTGTTCTGTGTTCAACATAATTTGCTCTTTAAATATTTCATAAATTTTTCAAAAATTGTGTAAAATTGATTTAAATTTGTTGCTTCTTTGTTTTAATTCATTCCGGCAAATTCGTTTTCATGTAATTTTAACGAAATTGTAAATGAAAGCAACTGTTGACAATTAATCACGCATTTAGAAGGCACAAAAAAATTATTTAAAATTGCCAAAGTGGAAAATTGATTTAAAATGAACAAAACTAACTTTTACAAAACAACTGGCGCAAAGCAGCAACCAGTGTGCGCTCATGTACACACAAGTACTCGTATTAGGCCGTGCTGGTGAATGGCTGTATCTGCAATATTCATGGGCTGGTTTCAACTTTACTTTCTACATACTTTACTCATTAATTCCACTTCAATACTTTAAGTTGGGTAGAATTTAGTAGCTGCTCTTTAAATTTTAGGTCAAAAATACATATGTATATATACATATATATATTTTTAAGACGACATTTGGCATACAATTTTGATTGTTTAATACTCAGTAAATGGAAAATGACAAATACCCGCTAACGACTACTTAATATTTTGCCAGCCACGGTGTTTTTTTTGCGATTTAATAGCTTCATAAAATGTAATGTACTGGGGAAGGCGATTATGCTACGTTTATGTACTTGTGGTAGCAGGGATTATGAGTGGCAGGGAACTCGTTGTTAAAGGTGTACTTTAAACCAGTGACTGTGATTGAAAAAACGAACGCACAGTAGGCCAAGAAGGCTTTAATCGATTTGCTTTACCAATTTAAATATTTGACTTAAAATAAGTATTCGAATAAGTACAATATTTTTTTAAATTTCGACCTTGCAAGGATCTTCGGTTCTTCAAGCAACTTCGTTGAAAGCTTTTGGCGGCGTCTGCTTAGTCGAACTTGGTTTTGTCCAAGTTCAATCTTTTTGGATCGTCAAACAATTAAAAAAAATACACTTACTTTTGGACTTTTTTAACATTAAATACATTATAATACAATTGCATCTCTTAAGCCGGTCTCGGTTCACACTATGCCAGCTTTCTTTCACTAAGTTATAGTTGCCTCTCTTACTCTTTTTCGTTTCGTCATTCATAATTATAAATATGGAATTTTGCTTATTTAATTTGGTTTCCCCAATTTTTGTTTCGAGACAGTTGGGGCATAGCATCCGGTTTAGAGTTGCTTTTCATAAATCTTAACAAGTGAAAAGTAATGTGAATGTAAATATCTGAATAAATAATATCTAAATATAGTAAATATCTCGTAGCTTTTCAATATTTAAACACAAATGAAATTATAAGAAGAACATTTGAGGAAAAAATTTTTATAGTGTGAACCGGAACCACGACAGTATGCATTTTTTTTTTACATCGACTTCGAAACTAAACGTCAAGTCTTCTTTCTTTTTATTTTATTTTTTAGAATTTTATTACAAATATAGAAATCTATTCAAGAAATTTTATTGCTAAAAAAATTTATCAACAGGGTTGCATTGCAAAAAAGTGCTGGAAAGGCACTGCATTTTTCGTCTCAACAGTGCAATAATTTAGAATTCCAGTTTTGAATGATGATATATGTAATTTCTATTTAGCAAATAATATTAACGTTCAAGTTGCGCAGGCGCTCATGTCAAATGTAAAAGTCGTAAAGAATTCTGGCAAACACATTACAAAATTTGAGTTCACATGGCTTGTGAAATGGAAATTCACAATATCGCAAATGCGATAACAAGCGATACCTGCTAGAAACGAAATCTACAATATTAGGCATTATTTCTTTTTGGTTATTTGATCACAATTACAAATTATGCTCATTACGAAATTCTTGTTGATTACAATACTGAAAACACCAAAATTTTTGAAATCTTAAAAATCAATTTCTAAACTTTTCTATAAAAATATAAAAAATAATTAAATTAAAATATCACCTCAAGAAGTCTGTGAATAAATAAAATAATACTGACTTGCATAATCAAGTTGTATTAAAAAATCGCTTAAATTAGTAAAAAAAACGAAGAACGTTACAACACTGAATACTTACTGAATGCAACACTTTTTCATATAAAAAGTTTGTTTAAAATTAAATCCGAAACTCAAAAAAATAGTAAATTTTTTTAAAACTGAAGGGGACCTGCATAGAATTGAAATTTTCCAGCATTTTGGCACACTGTGCAGTATTTGAATAGGGAGCTCAAGTGTTCGCTGAATGAACAGTAAAACCATGTCACGTTCAACAACTATAAGCGAACTATTTTTAAGAGCAATATGTGTCCTTGTAAGTGCACTAGTATTATTGATTGAACTGAGTCCTCTTAACAGCTAATAACAAACATTGCCAATTCGCTGGCAAAAAGGACAATAGCAATCGTGATGACAGCAAAAGCCATAAAAAAAAACATTTTATACTTAAAACATTGTCGACACTGCAATAATTGTTCGGGAATATTACAACAAACCATGAGTGTCTCTGTTTATATGCCCGGGGCAAGTCATCAAATTAGGGTTGGTCAAATACTGAGTTGGTAAAATATGAGCTAAAATAAACAGAGAACGGGGGACGGCAGTTTTAAATTTAATTAAACATCGTGTATTTACAGAGCACGTGTGCACTTGCCCCCATAAAATTTGTATGCATCTGTGTAGCATTAAATCCACAGAATAAACCAGCGAACAATTGAACGTATTCACTACAGCTGTGTCTAGAAAGGCGGCCGGCTGCAAGTGTTGCCAGCTGCAGCAGCAACAGTATAAAAAATTTATATTGAATATTTTAACTCGCCTGCTCTCAAAATTTGCTCGTTTGGATTAATAAAATTATTTATAAAAAATATTCTTACAATAGGTTTGTTCATTCATAAAGTAAATTTTGTAAAGTCATTTAATATTAAAATGGCCAGCACTATTTCGCTTCATTATTAGTGTTTTCACACCTAAAGTTAAAACCTGGTTTTAACTTAAAACCTACAAACAGCTGATTTTGTGTTCGCATACAAAATTGATCAAATCAGGCTTTATAATACAGTTTGTCAAATAAATTTGTTAATGATAAAATAAATTTTTTGTAGAAATACATAGGTGTGTTTGTTGTAATTATTCTTCCCACATTTATTTGACAAACATACGTCAGCTGTTATTGTTTACATAAAAAAAAAGAAATTTTAAAAATGTGTTCTAAAATTGAAATGATTTTATATTTTGTGAATGAATATTTTTGAATGTGAATGAATTATCAGCTGTTTTCAAAACAAGGTTGTATTTCATAAAACCTATTTTAAACCAATTCAAAAAAGTTTTTAAAATGGTTTTATCATAATTATTTTGTATTGTAAAACCAAGTTTTATCCTCAATGTGAAAACACTATGTCGCTCATAATTATAAAAATAGCTGCCGGCAAACGGCAGTCATGTACTCACGTGACAGTGTTGTCGCAAAAATAATAAAGCTCATTACGGAACTCTTCAAATGAATTCACCGAAATAAAATGTTTAAAGTAAATTTTACAGAAAAAGAGAATTTTTGCATTTTTAATAAGAATATTGTAATGAATTTGAATTATTTGTCTGCAAACAATTTTGCATTCTCGTTAACGTTCAGGGCTGGGCTAGCAGTATTCCCGTAAACGCTTACGTATTAGTATTTTTAATACGACGTATTGTTAATTCGTTAAGTTTATAGATTTTACACTACACACATAGCAGACGGCCACAGCAGTTATTCCTTCTAATTATATTATAATTATATTCATATAATTGTAAATAAATAAATAAATAATAGTACACATACACATGCATAAAAGTATTACGTACGGCCGTTAACGTATCATGTAAATGCACGATGTATAATTAAATTTAAAACTTCCGTAACACTTCATATTATTTTTATATTTATGCATTAGCTTAATTTTGATTTTACCACACCACAGTTTATTTAACCAACAAAAACCATTAAAATCCTTTTAAAATGAAAAATAAAAATAAACATTTAAGTAAGAGTTTTTAACTTATTCTATGCAAATGGGTATAAAGGAAGTAGACCCTTTCTGAATTTCTCTCTATCTTAATTCCCTTAATCTGTGCTTAAAGCCAGAAAACTTTTGAATACCATGAAAAGAGATTTAATTTGAAATTGTTATAGACAGTAGAGTTTAATGTTTTGCTTATAATTAATTAATTCTGCTGCTCTACCAGTCATAAATATTAAATTTCTCTGCAGCACGTAATTGAAAACTTTTTTTTTATTTGCCCCGTTTTTATGAAAGGCATTCATAGAAATATAAAACAGTTCAGTTATGCCGGACACTGAATGCTTATAAGCACATGTAGCTGACATTACTCATTTGGAATAGTCAAAAGGGGTGGAGACTGTCATTTCGTTCCAAGAAAGAAATTAAATATATATTTTTAAAATAACTCCACAAAAAGTTGTGAGTTTATAAAAACGTTGAAGACACATCAAAGTTATGGAATACAAGTAAAAAAAAAAAAATGTTTTGAAAAATTAATTATTTCTACGAAAATATTGTTGGTTTGAAGGCAAAGTTTTAATATTTTTCCACACGATAAAAAACCAATTAAATAAAACGAAAACCAATTAACAATTATAAAGAAAAACAAAAATTGTAAAAAAATATGGTTTTAAAAATTTAAGATATTTAAAAGTAAAATATTTTTATTAAATTTTTATTTATTATTAAATTTTTATATTGTAAAAAAATGTTCATCAGAGGAAACAAATAAAATAAAATTATTAAGCTTTTCAAATAATAGAAAATTATAAGAAAAATTTAAAAGTAATTTAAAGTAATTTAATTTAAAGTAAGTAATTTAGTAATTTAAAAGTAAGTTCATGGTCAGTATAATTATACTTCAGCTGATTAATAAAAATTGCGTTACCACTACTGAACTTTAAGCAAGAGGTATTGTTAACTGCTTGGATATCAAACTAGAAGTGTTGAAAACAGAGTTGCATTTTTGCCTTACAGAGTTGTCTTTTAAGCTTACACAAGTTCTCTGTTGAAAGTCTAAGCAAAACTATAAGTTTTATTTAGAGCTACAAGGAATCAATCATATGTCAAGTCTTTCAACTGATATCAGAGTAACGGGAGTACTTTTTCCACAAAGAATAATTTAATTTTTAAAAAATAATTCACCTGATAAGAATAAATATATTTAAAGATAATTTTCGGCTGAAAAATTTGAAATACGAAACATTTTTTAATGCCTTTGCAAATAACTTAAGTCAGGCACTGCTGTAGAGGCATGCAATATATAGTGAAACCGCTGGTCACTAAAGAGCTGAAAGATTGGAATTCTGCTTATATTAAGTAACGCATTAACGAAAAAAAATGTCTCCAATGCCGGAAACCTTCCCTTCAAAAATTTTTCCACTCAAATTTCTTTATCTTTTTCTACAATTTTCTTCGTGATTTTCATTTTATTTGTATTTGTTATATCGCGTTCTTAGCACGGTATTCTAGTAATTAAAAACCGTTCCATATCAAAAATCTCCCAAGCCTTACAAAAGTCACTAAATAATATTTGATTAGTGTTTGACGTATCCATTTCAGCAATCATTATTTGTGCCAAATTTAATATCTGATCGCTGGAAAAAATATCGGAAAATAATTTATGCACCACAAAGATTAAGTCTTCCTCGCCTATAACGCCATCCTTATCACGATCAAACATATTGAAAATTACTAAATAAATTTAAAGTTATTTAAGAGCTGGTCCATAAAACAACAACAACAACAAACAAACCTTTTAATTTTTTTCTCTTAAGCAGCTCCAACTGGCTGGGTTCCAAACTAGAACTATAGGCCTGGAACAAACCCAAGAATTCGGCAAAATCAATAAAATTTAAATGTTTTTTATCGCCAAACATGGAACTTAAAAGTATAGACAGAATGGGATTGCGTTGCAAACTAGCCAGGGAGAGAAAGTTTACTTTTTTTAGACGGTGAGGAGGAAAGCTTTCCGAGTCCTTGGCCAAATTGCAAAAGCATTTATACAAATGGATTATTTGGCGTTTTTTTACTAAAAAAACAAAATAATTTTATTTCATACTGTTAAGATTTCAATTTCCAGAATTTTGAACTTACGTGACGTAGTTTCACTTAACGTCTGAATGTACTCTTCGGGGCATTGGAGAGCAGCATGTATTTGATTTTTAGAGCGGCAACAAAATGAGAAAGCAAGACCCATTTCAATTTGTAATTAATTTCGTTTTCAAAAAATATTAGGTACGTTCATTAACTTGTACCGTAATCGTTACCAGGCAGAACTCTACAAACCAAGGCGAATTGCTAGACAGCAGAATTTACTATCAAGTAGAATTGACTTACAACTTAATAAATATTTGACAACAAAATATTATCAATAATAAATAATTTCTCGTAATTAAAATACAAACTTTAGAGTAGGAGATACAGTGCTCATATCTGCAGCGGCCTCTTTTAGGGAAAGCTCTGATTGGCCATCCCTGCACTACTCATTTTTGTATAATAACGTTGCAATTATTTTCTGGCAAATTCCTGCAAGTGTTTTTTATCACTTCAGTTAACTTTAATACATTTTCGTTACTATAAAATCGTAACTATCGTAATATATCTTTTATTTTATTACATCATGGAAACGGAAATAAAATTATTTAATTTGGTATGAATTTTTTATTGTTGCGGTTTTTCGTCTGCATTTTATCATAATTTTCTGATCATTTATAAGCCGATTAAGTGAAAAAAGAGAAAACTTCTCTTGCAAATTATGTTAAAATAAAATGCATGCAAGGAATGAAGCCAGATATAAATGCACACCCACACACACACACCCCTACACTCCCATACACATATCTCTTAATAAAAATCATACTGTTGTAATTTTCTTTATTACTACAACATTAATAACATTTTTCATTGCAAAAAGGAGAAAAAAAAAATAAATGATAATAAAAATAATAGCAGGAGAAGAAAAATAAAGAAATTTATGAAAAGGATGTTGCCTTGATGGTAATGATAGTGATGATGATGATGGTTTTTCTATGCTGTTGATAAAATGAGTCGTTTTATAATAAACTCACAGTTGGAGTTGTCAGTTCCTTATTTCAACTGTCTGTTATCTGGGCGACTGTTATTCACAGTGAAAGTATAAAATTATTTGAAATATGAGTGATACTTTGTCGAAGTTTTTTTTTTTTTAAATACGAGGTGTGATCAAAAAATAATCGGTATTTTTAATTTTTTCAAAAGTGTTTCCTGTTTCCTGTGTCTTCAGTTTTGGGAAGAGAAAAAAGTCAGCGGGGTCAAATCCCTTGAATACAGTGCTTGAGGCATCATTACGGTTTGGTAGTGCAAAATCCACGATTCGTTTTTCCACAGTTCTGTGCGTTTCTGAAGAATTGCTTTGCGCAAACGCAAGAATTGTGTCAAGAATTCATTATGCATTACGCCATTGCAATCGAAGAAAACATTGAGCAAAACCTTCACAATTGCCCGAACTTGACGTACTTTTTTCGTACCTGGGACTTCTGGACCCTTCCACTGCGGTGATTGGATTGGAGCAAAACCTTCACAATTGCCCGAACTTGACGTGCTTTTTTCGTACCTGGGTCTTCTGGACCCTTCCACTGCGGTGATTGGGGTTGTGTTTAAATGTCAGAGACTTACACCCATTATTCATCACCTGTTATGACCTTTTTGAGCAAATCTGGATTGCCGTTGACGACTTTCAATAGCCCCTGAGCGATGATGATATCTTCGCTGCCGCACATTTCATGCCTAAAACAATTAATATCCGTAAATATTACTTGGCAAGAGCTTAATGATAAGCCAACATCATCTAATAGTGATTCGCCTATTATCCAAAATAGTTTTCACTGCTTTAATGTTTTTATCGGTTGTTGACGTGCTCGGGCTACAAGGACGGCCTTTCTTAAAGCGGTCATACCACAATTGAACTTGTGTTCTGCTCATAGTAGGCTCACCAAACAACACAGTCTACATCCCAAATGTCCTTGAACATTTAATTTCCTTTTTCACACAAAACTTAATACAGTTTCTTTGATCCACTTTTTCGAATAGTAAAAAATCGAAGCCCCACCAAAAACAAGACTAACCTTTTTATCTGTCAAAAACTAAGTGACAATCCAAAAATTTCTAATGTTGCCAACATATATAACTGACATGTGTACGAACAGAAAACAAATGCGAAAATCGATCATACGTAACTAACGAAATTCGAAAATAATTGTTATTTTTCGATCACACCTCGTATTAACTGAATTTAATATCCACTTCTTTCTCTTAGTTTTATATTTTTATGCTTATTATGTGCAATTTGGTAATGAGGAGCAGATATAACGCTGCTGAATCAGTAGAAAAAGTACAAAAAAAATTAATATAATACAAATGTAATCACACCAAAAACTATTTTTTTTTATGAGCAGGAGCTATAAGAGAGGAGTGCTAAGCATTTCTTTTAAATCAACACAATATTATATATCTCTAGTCTATATCAAAGGCAATAACAAAATTATATAATCAATATCGAAACATTGTCTCATATGTAAGAAACAATTTAAGCGTATTCAGCTGATATATATTAAGTTTCGCTGACATCTATAGGCCAACAAAAACCATAAACGGTACATTATTTGTGAAATATAACCAGTAAATTAATTGAATTCTAAAGTAAAGTAATGGGAAGTTAAGAAGTTCTTTCTTCATAATGGAATTTCCTTTACTGAATAATATCCACCCATAAAAAAGGAATTTCAATGTATAATTTAAAATAAAAATAAAATTAGTAGAGAAAAATTTTTAAAAAAGTAATACCCCTAAAGTAATAGAAGAATTAAAATATTAATTTCCGGTATTTCACGATTCAGCAAATAATTATTTTCAACTTGAAACAGTAAAAACATTTTTCAAGTTATTGCTTTTATTCATTCAGCAAGTTTTTAATTTTTAAATAAAGAAAAGTAATACTGGGAACAATTTCGCATTCAGCTAATTAAGAAGGAATTGAAATAAAAATGTTTAAGGCACGACAACTAATTTAATTCAGCTAAAATAACAAGATTTTTAAGACAATAGTATTTATTCAAGTTTTCCAATTCAGCTTAGTAATATACAATTCAGCCAACAATTTTTTCCAAAAAGAATAGGTTAACAAAAATAACTCCTAAATTTTTTCATGTGGACATTAATTCTATTCATAGTTGAAACCTTTACATATAGAATTTATATATATAGTATTAATCAACCATATTAGAAATTTGCCTAATATTGGTAATTCAGAATAATTATTCTCTGATGGGGAGCTTTATTTTTAAAATTCAGCAAATTCTTTCGCACGTCTATTGCTAAATTCAACTAAAGTAAAAAGATTTATAATATAATATATTCTATTTGAGTACTCTATTACAGCTAACTAATGAGCAATTCAGCTGACAATATTTTCCACCATGAAGACTTAAATATTATTTTTTTAATTTTTGGCTGGTGTTCAGCTCACAATATTTAAATTTCTAAGTAAAAATAAAATAAAACTATGAAGAATATAATATTTTAAATAAAACTAATGCAATATATTTGAATATAACGATTTATTTAATTCAGCTGGATTGTATACAAAAGACTTTCAGAAATAGTAGTAAAACATTTACTGGTTTTGCCAAATAACTGTGCAATTCAACTGCTGCCAGTCAGTTTCGGACATACTTAAGAACATATATAATATTTAATCTGCGAAAAATATATATAATATTTGAAAGTTGTGCTAATTACAATTCTTGTGCATGTCTGGCGGGCAAAATACTTTTCACTCATTCGGTGAATTAAAATTTCTCTGAAATTAATTGAAATCAAAAACCAAATCAATATTTATATATTCAGCTACAAAATATGCAATTCAGCTAAGATTGAATAAAAGGAATGAAGAATTATTTTATATTTTTATAAATGGTTTTATATAGTAAAGAAGTACGAGTACATAATTCAGCTGCAAATCTAAAAACTAAAATTTAAAAACTCAAAAGTTTGTATTGCACATACTTCACAATTTCCATTACAGTTGCTGACAATGAAATTTGCTTACATTTGCATATTTTCCCTTTAACTACAAATTTGTTACGTGCAATTATTTAACATACAAATAAATCATCATCATCAGTTGAAATTTATAATTAATTAAATTTTTGGTTATGCAATTTACATTTTGTATATAAATAATTAACGAGTTACGACAAGCAAGAGAATTTGTAATAAAAGCAACAGCGACATTTTGCCTTGTATTCAGCAAATGTAAAATGTTTGTTTGGGGCGTAAAATATGTCATGTTGCTTGGGCGTTTATTGGGTAAGGGGAAGAGCACTTTCGAAAACTTTTTTTTCAAAACTTTTAATTGTTTGAAGACAAATTGGCTCTTGTGGTTTTAAAATTTATACGATAAATTTTGGGCAAAACTTTTTTTTATAATAAAATCGCCCACGTACATGAACACGCTCATTAATTCCGTAATACTAAATAATAAACGATTTAAAGTTTTATAAACCACAACATGTGTTACATGTTATAACAAGGACCAGCTAGTAACGACAATACCACAAACTATAGGGCAGTAGCAGCAAGAGGGATATTTAAAACATTTGTTATGTTAATGACAAAAAGACCGCATAAACTAACCTAAAGTATTACTTAGCTTCTGCCCAGCAGTTCTGAAAGTAATACGTTTGGAAACCCTAATGTATACTGCTATACGTGTTCTTTGAGTATATATGCAAGTAGCAGTCAAGATCTCCCAGCTATTAGTACATAAAAGTCCTCTCGCCTATAACAGCTGAAACAGTTCATTATATCTAGTGAGAATATCGTTAGCTGAACTAATAAGTTCTTCAATTACAAAAATGTTATGAATTTTTTTTATGCTTTAGTATCCCTTAAATTTCTTAGGAATGATTAAATGATGAAGTCCATATCAACAAAGAATTAACACCGAAAACTGTATTAATTTATATAAACACGCCCTCTTTCATGGACACCAAAAGCGAGGTAACACTGTTCTAATAATCTATTTCTGCTGATTCTATTTTCTTCTAATTCCGTATCTTTATAGAGTCTAGTTTTCTAGTCTTAGAAAAGCAAATGTTAAAAAGAACAAAATAAGTCGCAAACTAATCTCCGAAAAAATATCTCAACAAAGGCAAGAAAGAGTTTGGAAGCCAATTATTCCGCCTTAATTATTGTTCTAAATATTCAAATTAACTTAGTTCTGATCACTCCGGCAGTATGAAGTTTAATGATATAATGAAAGAGTAAACATATTTAGTCGAATAGAAATAAACAAACGAATTGAATATATATACGAGTATGAATAAAGTCCCCCATTCTAAAATAGATCTTCCAAAGGTATTATAAATGAGCCATAAAAGGAATTGTATTGAGATGCTACACTTATCAAAGATTTTCGTACTTCACTGTGCCAATTAAGCTTTTAACACATTTTAATTTGTTTTACATATTCGTGACACCTATCAGAACTGCCGGGTAAAAACTCATTACTAAAAATTATGATTGTTACCTGACGTCGCCTGTAAGTATAGCTGGCTTCTTAAAGGAAATAGAAATGCTCATTAATTGTAACAAATAAATTTAGAGTGTTGTGTGTGCATGCGTGTGTTTGTGTGTGTATGTGTGTAGCTGAGCGTAACGGTATGAATGCTGCAGTTTACATTTTGGGAAAAGTGTGAGTGGCAATAGTGGGTTGTGGAATGTGAAGTGCTCTTTTGCACATTTAATACACGAGCATTACAAACAGATGTTCGGGCACCTGCCACTACTTAAGTCTCATCCTAAACTTAAAAGCTTTTCATAAATGAAGCAAAATATTTAATTATACAATGTTCATTAGCATCACAAAACAATAATGAACATCAACAAAACAGAAGATCTTTGAAAATAATATGAAATAATTGTCAGTTCAACAAACCTGTACAGTAGAGCATTGAGTGGGTGTTAATTTCGACAAAAGATAGATTTAATGACAAAGTTGTTGTTGGGCTGCAATTATGAAAAGTATTAGATACTGTTAAAAGTATATAGTAACAACATCTGCTCAGTGGCGCTTACAAGGGTAGAAAATATAAATAAATGTTAAAATAAATACAATTAGAATCATAAAATTTTAATAAAGTTTGTGTGATGGACAGATTCTTTTCTCCGTAAAGAAAACTCAAGTCACAAATTATGAGGCTTGTGAGACGAGTGAAGCGATATAACATCGCTTTCAGGCAGTAGAGAAGTGGAAAAGAGAACGAGATACGGTGTTGTCTTCTCTTCTATTATTTTTGATTTTCCCTTATTTTACTTTGTGGTGATTGTTTGTGGAAAATTTAATTTGATTGTCATAAATATAGTTTTAAGGACAATAATAAGCAATCCCCAGAATCCTTATAATTATTTTTGTTTTTGTTTTTTTTTTAGATATCTTAACTGATTACGTACGTGAAGTTAAATTTCGAAATTTATAATTCTGGACACAAACCATATGCTTTAGCAGACCTCTGTTAACATGATAACAGACCTCTGTTAAACATGTAAATTCAGGGAATGCATATTCTAAATACAGTTATGGACATATTTAATTACTGAATATGCGAAAAAATATTGGGACAAATGGGCTACTCGTACCTTTTTGTAAAAACACCAAAATCCACTAGAAGTTCGTATTGAGACTCAAGATTTCATAAATTTGGCAGTTATACACATTCTTAAAGAAGAAGTCCCAATTGCAGGAAAACGTCTAAATATTTTTTGAAGTAGTATACTTTACCTTCCATGATGATACCTATTAATCAATATCATTTACATATGCTAATCTTATTGGATTCTACTGAAGTTCCAAATTTACAATTACACTAAGGAATGACTTCCAGGTGAAACGATGTACAGGTGCGGCTGTATTTTGTAATGATATCTAATCATCAAAATATTTAATATTCGCGATTTCGATATTTAACTTCACACAAATTAATCTGCTGTGGTTGAATGGTATTGTTGTCTCTCTTCTACACTACCGGTAAATAATTGATCCAAAAGTTCAGTTTCTGTTAGTATTTTCGTATCTGTATACTTTGTACTGATGCTTACAGAAAAGCTTATAACCTCGCTGCACAATAACTTAGGGATTGCTATTAATCATTTCCGAGTGAGGGTAAGGTGTGCGAAGGTGATTGAGGGTCTTATGCTTCGATTACATTCAAAGAAAAGTAAGAAAAAGTTTTCATCTGCTTTTATAGGACAACTACAACATATCAGTATTTGCCTTATAATGCATTACCTGAAACATGATCACAATGGACTTATGATTCTATGATTCGATATCTGATACGAGATCTGATCTGAAGTTATTAAGCCTGAGTGTAGAACCCCCCTTTCTTTTATCATTATAAAATATCTCTATAAAATTAAATAGACTATGATTTATTTAAGTGAATAAAAAAGCTAAAACTTTTTTCTTTACATCCCACTGTGACGGAAAAAATAAGCTTCAGGCTAAACATGCATGTGCAGGTATGTAAATTTTTGATTGTTTCAGTCAGAAATACTCATATGATAATAAGCAAACATAATTTTATTGAACCACTGTACTCAGTATTAAGCTTCAAATTTAATAAGAATTATTTTTACACCGATAAGCTTTTCAAGAAGATTTTAATTAAATTGGAGTAGACTACTCTGGGCCAAAACTCAGCAGATACAGAGAGCTACATACAAGCACATTCTAAGAAGCATTTTCTAAGAAAATAATCCTTTACTACAAGAAGGATAGTAAAAGCAGCTTAAATGATTGTCTCTGACAAATGCAAAATGTTCAATTGCGAATAAGGAATATTTATTAATGCAAAGCTTTGTGAGGTCGATCCACTACTCAAGCATGACATTATGAGACAAGTTGCGGTTACAAAGAAGTGGTATCCACTCTTGTGTTGACAACACTGTGAGAGATGAATTTCTTATAGAGCAATTTTAAATGGTATTGTAGGTAATGGAGCCAATTATCTTCATAGAGAATAGACTTCCAAGTATCGTTAGATACGCAAAGCTCTTTCTACTTTTGCCAAATTTATAATCGGCTTAATTTTTTTAAAAATAAAATTTCTTAACTTTCCGCAAGAAACTTGTGAAATAACTTTCACAGTTAAGAGAAAGTTTGTTTATTCTGAAAATTAAATTAAGGACAATACGTTTTAGATATTAGCCTTTGAAAGGCCTAACAAAGTGGGGGCTGGGATATTCTGAACCTAACATGGATTAAATGAATGGCGTTATTCCGCTGCGTGGCATGTATTCAAGATACGTAACATTTTTAGTATTCAGGAGCATAAAGCAGAAATATAACTTGTCATTCATTTGATCCATGTTATGTTCGGAAAGGACGCTGTGGATTTTTGGCGATAAACTTGCAGGGCTGGCAAGTCCAACAAGAACCCCAAATAAAATCAATATGCACAATTAAGTTATATGAAATAACAGATTAGGCATGATCTGTCTATGTATAACATGAAAATCCTGCTGATACCACAAGATCCTTATTTTCATTATTCAATTCGCTGCAATTTGTCCCTTTACGCTTTTGAAAGTATGGGCGATTCTAATTTTTAGGTTTTATAGAACTGCCGACTAGAACCTGGAAAAATAGAATGCCTATGTGTATATGGAAATGATTATTTTCTGGATAGTACTGCTATATGGATATGTGACCAGTGTGGACCTAAAAGCTTAGTGGGCCTAATAGCCACCTCTAAAGGCGAAAATATTATGACTTAAACTGCAGATATTTTGTATGTGAAGTTTCCGCTAAAAATTTAAAATTTAAAATTTCACGACGAAGTTTCTGGACGAAATAGAAATTAATTTTTCCAGCGTATGAAAAGGATTGGAGTGATGAAAAAATTTAAGATAAAATAGCTGTACATTATTGTGAGAAATTGTGTCATATTGTGATACTACTGATAGAGTGCTGCAAGAAACCAATTCTTTCTTGTTAGTTATTATAGTGTTACCATACTATTTGGTTTAAGGGGAATTGAAATAGGGAACGATTTATAGATTCAAAGTTTAAACTACGTTTACAATAATAAACAGTGTAACCAAACTGACTTTTAAACCTTCTCAGCTTTATTAGGCCTTAAAATCTATTTTTATGGAGAGAAATAGTGTTGCCAGTAAAATGAAAAGCTGAAGTATGCGATTTCAAGATTACGTTATTTTTACTGCACATAATATTTAAAGTATTATAAGTGAATTAAAAACCCAGATACATGTTTTTGCAGTTTTATATATCGTAAGCATAGTTATCATATTTTCTCAAATAAGAAATTTTTGACAGTCGTAGCTAATGTAGTTGGACAGAGGGCTGCAATAGTAGCCAGCGACATTTCAAGTAGTGTTTTTGTGCAGACTGCTGATGCGAATGTGCTTAATCCTTAATAAGCTTGAACCTACTTCTGTTCTCTTTACCTCTGTCTTTCTGATTTCTATAAAATCACGCTATTGGCCAGAAAACTGTTCTAATGAAAGTTAAGCCTTAAGATTTAATTAGATATAAAAAAAAAAATTTCTTGTGTTTATTTTGCTATTCTGGTTGGAAATGTGGAATAAACACGAAATGCAATAAAATAAAGTCCTTACAGAAAATCTAAGTTTATTGCTACGAATCATGTGTAGATTCTAGAATTTATTCAGTTCATCGCTTTTCCATTGATTTCTTTCAATATTTACGCCGATTTTCCTATACATTGAAAACAAATATCTCTTTTCCCATAAGTGTTGTTAACTTTTCTTCTCTTTATAGTAACTGTTTTTTTTTTTGTTTTTTTTTTTCAGTTAGAAATTGTCTTAAGCATCTTTTAGGTTGATTATAACAACAAGTGTAGTTTTTCCTTATTTTAAAAACATAATTTTTTCAATTTTCCTATTTTAGTAGTTGTTTCTTTCTTGTTCTCTATTACGCTTCCTTTCATGGCTTGTTTAACTATCAAACGCAACAGCGATACAGCTTGAAGAAGTAACTTGACTTTGTTTTTAAGTATGGAAAGCTTGATAGCAAACGTTAAGGAAAAACTATGTTTTTCTTAATGCCAAACTGAAGTGGTTTTTCTTAAGAATATTTCTTTATTTTTATTTCTTATTCAGAGAGTATATGTTTATAAAAATGGAAAATGCTACAAGACATATTTACATATATATAGATAACATAGTGCTATCGGAGGTGGTCTGAAAATTCTTGTTTGGTGCCCTTCTGATATCAAAGCAGGAGCTGATAAGTTGATTTTGGTAGCATTTTTCTTGATTGAAACGTTAGTGCAAAAGGATAACAAAGGGGAAAAGCTATTGAGGTCTGTTTTATCATCGATACTAAGGCCTTCCGCCGTTGACTATGCCTTCGGAACTTAAGCACCTCAAGAACCATTACCACAAGATATTCAAGTAGCAAGATATATGAGAAAATTTTTTAAGAACTTTTCCATTTACAACTATCACAGGTAAGAGACCCCAAACCACGATCTAAATATTTTTTATTGGCTGAACCGATAGACTGCTCAATACCACTTGGCCGACTTGTGTTTATGCTTAAAAATTTAGATTCCCGAATGATGAGAATGTCGGTTTCTTTGGAACTAATTTTCGGAGCAAAATATATTATAATAGTCTCAAAATATCATAAATACTTCTCGGATCATATTTTGTTAGATTGCTTATTAGTAAGTTATCTTATGGGTCTTAACAGTATATAGTTGATACTGGAAGAACTTCTAGAATACTATTACAAGCATCATTACAATAGATTTTGGTCGGTACTATAATTGCAAAGTAAAGAAATTTAAATTGAATATTAATTAAATTTATTGTCTAGTCTCTTCCACAACCTACGAGAAGGGCTAGTGGAAAGTATAGGCAAAGTAATATGCAGATAATAACACATTGTGAGGGTGAAGTATGCTGGACACTATTCCAAAGGCATTTGGAAAGTTGTTACTGTCGCATTTAAGATACATTCTCTAGTCTCTTCCACAACCTACGAGAAGGGGAAGTGGAAAGTATAGGCAAAGTAATATGCAAATAATAACACATTGTGAGGGTGAAGGGTGCTGGACACTATTCCAAAGACGTTTGCAAAGTTGTTACTGTCTCATTTAAAATGCATTGTCTAGTTTCTTCCACAACCTACGAGAAGGGCAAGTGGAAAGTATAGGCAAAGTAATATGCCGATTATAACATATTGTAAAGGTGAAGGATGCTGGACACTATTCCAAAGGCGTTTGCAAAGTTGTTACTGTCACATTTCAGATGGCGATTATAATGTCCTTAATGATAACAATTGACCTTGAGATTCTAAATGCTTAAAGCCTTGACCATGTTATAATTTTTATGAGGAAATGGATGATATTTTTTCCAGTATTCTGGTAAGGCTTCCGATACCATCTACCTGCTGCAAGCACAGCCCTAACACTGTTCGCTCTTCTATGTTTGCAAGGAAGTCAACAACATGCTCCTAGACAATCACCTCGTTAACTGTGTATGGCAGTTAAAACTTAATTCCACTACTTCGAACAGATGCTCCAAAATAATTTGCCACTGAATTCCAAGTTGAATGTATTTTTTGCAAAAACCTCGTATACTCGTATACTCGCACACACACACACACACGTCAACTTTTAAAAATATTTTTACATTTTTATATCATTTTGTTTTTTGTTTAACAAAGAAAAAGAAAAACAACCAACCCAATTTCAAGTTTATTTAAGAAAGACAAAATAAAGTGGATTTATATACGTTAATGGTCTTAAAAATTTCATGCTTCGCACATGATGTAAAATTTCCTCTACACAAACTCCTTGAAGTATAAAAACTAAGGAAATGTGAAATAAATAATTCAAAAAACTAACAAAATGTTGCACTTAAACGAAGCTAATGACAACGAAAATATTTATCAAGGCGTTTCAGAAATACTTCTACGAGCATTGGCGTGAAAACAAACATATGAAAAATAATCCCATAATATTTTCAAGACTTTTGCTTTTTAAACTTTTGAGTGTGGATAAGAGCCCGGGCATAATATGAAACTTTTGCTGCTGCAGTTATGAATTTGTGCATGAAATAACAATCAGAGAGGGTACAATGATTCATGTAGATGCAACTTTTGTTCAATTTGCTGCACTCACATATTTACGCAGCCAAAGTGAGAGGGGGAAGGCAGGGGGAAAGTCTGCTTTTTAAAAGTCCCAAGTTGAAATCATAATAAAACAAAGGAATTTATTTTTAATGTCAATGAAACTGTTTTGGATAGAAAATCTTATAACATTATTGCATAAAAAGGATGTTCGGGCATGTGTATCTGCCACAGCTGGAACATATCAAGTGCCATCTTGATGACTAACTTTCATAATTGAGGTGGTTTTCAGGCAATAACTATTAAAATTTTGATAACCAAGTTTTAAATAGCAGCTGGCAAGAAAATCAAAGCAAAATCTTGATCGGCAAGTTATTGAAATGAATATGAAAATAGTTTTTTAATTAAAAAATTAATCGAATAAATCAATTGAACCGTATTGGCACAAAGTGGAGAAAAAGATAATGCCACCTACCTGAGGGGCAAACAAATTTCTAACTTTCTCTGTAAGTCGGTTATCGTTGGTAGTAATATTCCGACCATCATAAATTTCTAAAATATATGGACCAATAAAGCTGGTGGATTATCCCCACTCCAAATGAGGATAACCATTCGACTAGGTGAACATGCGAGAACATATGTGAATGGGAATTCCGTATTAATATCAATTTAAGCTTTAACCATTCATTCCCGTAGCTCTGAGCCAAGATCTGCCATTCAATCACTATTGGAGACGATCAATTTAAAATATCAATCAATCAGAGATGGAAACTCTTACAAATAACGGAAAAATATATGAAAATTAACAAAATAAAAATTTCATATTTTGAACACTAAAACAATAAAAAAAAAACAGAATTTTAAAAAGTTGCAATTGTGGACAAAACCTAATTAAATCCGATTTTATAATGATTTTGGAAAAATGTATTTCAAGCCATATGGAAATGGAATTTAGAAAATTTTTCCGCCAATTATGAATAGATGTAAAACGTGGATAATGGAATGTATGAAAATTCCATTAGATATGCTCGCCGAAATGTTTTTTACATTCATTTATTTAATTTACTGCCTTTTTCATGTAAATAAAAAATAGAAATTCCAAAATGTAAAACTCATAGTTTTGAAATTGCCAATTTATTTGCATTAAGCATTACACATAAGTACGATGATTTAGCTTTAAATAACTTCCTAAATTGCCATGGGCATCTTTATACAATTTAAGCTGAATGGAATAACAGCTCTTAAGATTTACTACGCTCATTTACTTTCAAATTTTACGGAAAACTACATTTTAGACGGCACTTGTGAACAAATTCACCGTTAGAATGATGTAAAGAAAAAATAGAAAAGCTTTTCATTCAGAGTAGAGATTATTTTCAAATATTTTATTTTTGGTAAGGAAGCCAATTTAATACCTATTAAAAACCACTTTTCCGTTTTGTGTTTAACACTCATGCACCGGGGCATTAACGACATTAACAAACACAAATAAAATTTCTGAAATTACAATTCCACTACGTTTAAGCTTAGGAATCCATTTAACCAGCTTTTTGCTGCTTCTATAAAAGCTCTACAAAAACGGAAAGGAAAAAAGTATTTAGTCGTATATAAAAAACAGGAAATCACATCTACAAAGGAATTAATGTAACGGAAGTAATTTAAGAGATTTAACAAATTATTTTGGAGTTTCCACAAGCGTACGAGTGCCACCAACAGTTTGCAAGACCACTTAGAAGGATTGATTACTGAAATAAAATTTTAAAAATAAAAGAGAAAAAAAATGTGAGAAGAAACGATATCTTTGAAGAAACCGTCGAAGAAAAGGTGATGCTAAGCAAAATGTTAGTGAGTAGAGGGGTTCGGTTTCATCATATAAAGACTACAACCCAAAAGTTTTGTTATTGATCAGCCATCTTTTCAGCTTCAGAGAATTCAAATTCAATTAATCAATTCTCAATTGAATAGAGAGATGAAGGCAGTAGCACAGAAGTTAGTTTGCCAGAGTGGCCATTGTAGAAAAGGAAGAACAGCGACTGGGATATATTCAGTGCCTGAACCAAGCGCTAATTCGGCTAAAAGAGGAAAATTATTACACCCCACAGCATATGAGAAATATATATGTAACTGGAAGATAAATCTATTTTAAAAGCATTACTAACTCACAAAACTTTCTTCACACATATTTCAACAATATTTTCTATAAAGAAGCCATTTTTATAAAGCTAAAAAAAATACTAAAAATAGTTGAAAACTTATTGCATTTGAAGAAAATGACTATTTGATAAGCCATTGCCTTAAAGGCAACACCATTTCCATGTACATATATTCAGAAATATGAATCAAGATTGTAACCAAAATTATTTAGTCGTTCTTTGAAATAAACGACACTGAGGTTGACGTCGGTGGTCACACTAAATTTTTATCGAATCAGATTCCCGGTAAGGTAAATTTCAATCATTATCTTCGCCTTCTATTTAAGAGAAGCTCGGCTTTCTATTAAGTAATAATTATTAGCTGAGGCTTAAGTGATGTCACTTCAGCGTTTTTAGAAAATTCGAGACTTTTTTTGTCTACAAAATTAGTACATTTCGGTAGCCTCGTATTCTACTATTTATTTCAATGTTACTTCATAAAGTTGAACTTCTCTAAACAAAAAATAAAAATCAGGCTATTGATCAAGTAATGATCATCTCGCTGAAATGCTGAGGACTATGATTCTACTTGAAATTTTACGCACTATCACAGATTGTACATTAGTATAACATTCCGATATGATTGTAATAGATCTGCGTTTCAGCTGGAACAGCTGTCTTATGTGTTCATAAGAATATATATGCGATAATAGCTACCGATGAGTACAATGAGTTCTGTAGAAGTTGTTGTAATATAGGAGAATGACGAATAGCAGCCCTTCTCTATCTTGCTAGATACATCTTTCCTACAACGTTTAGAAACCCCAATAATAATTCATCAGTAGAGAATTATAAAACAAAATTAAGGAATGTGAAGGTCCATTAGGCAATTTAATTGTCAGAAATATTAATATCATATTTTTGAAATCAGCTGAGGCCAAAGTAAAATACCGGCAGCTGCTGGCAAGCGATAATTTGAAACACAGATTTTCTAGTGTAACGTAACCTAGAAAGTCGGTATGACTTGTGTAACATAGCATAGCACAAAAAGCCAAAGACATTAGAATCTTCCACACAAGTTACATTCATTTGCCACCTCCTTTATATCCTTCATGTCATTTTTTTAAGCCAGTAAGTATTTGTTAAATGCCAGAAAGACTTAACAAGTCCCCTCTCTCAAATTTCTTTAAGGACCCGTTAAAGAAGTTTTCATAAAAAATTTTTGTCTAAAGTCTTTGCGCAAATTTTTATAAAAAAGCTTTTCTTTTTGATTTTCGTTTAATAAATTTTTCATCTGTTTGTTCATAAATTGGGCACGTCATTATTTACGTTAAATGCCATCAACTTAACTTCAGAGTGATTATTTTGACTTTAAATATTTTATTTAAACATTATTTTGAAATTTGTTATACACCAGAGCCCGGGTAAGTTGCTAATGATAACAAAACTTTTTTGCGAGAGTTGCTTTCTGGTCCTTGCGTACACTTCCTGTTGATATCAATATTTTGACAGGAATAGCGCTGTTTTTTTTTGCTTTTTTTTGTGGGTTTTTGCTTTGTTTCCTTTTACCGCCCAATGTAAATGACGAAAGCATTTGCGAGGAAATGATGCAACACAAAAATAAATGGAAGGAAATACGTTGAGCTTAAAAACATTTTTTGTAATAGATTTTTAATGTAGGACGTTATAATTAAAAAGAAATTGGTAAAGCGAACAGGAGCGCGTTTTCGAGTCGGCATCATTAACTGATAATGCTGAAAGTTACTTCAGTTTATAATAGATACTTAAGCTATTTCATGAATATTTGAAAGGATAATGATAAGCTATACGAAATCATGTGAATAACATGTTGCCAGAGTTACAGGATCGCATGTATTCCCCTTGCTGATGCTCATCATTCATTGCTATCAAAAAGATTTCTGTCCTCCATTAACGTAGAGCTCCTTAACTTCAGAAAAAGAAAACCATGACGAATCACATATTCGCACAGGCCCACTGAAATTCGATCAAATATCTTTAACACTGCTTTTAAAATAAAACATTCTACAGCTGCGAGCTTTATTTCCTCACTCTCCATTTCCGTTTTGTGAAAATGTCATAAAATATGCGAATAAAAACAAGAACACGACACAATGTCGTTTTCAATTACCGCTACACAATCGAGACGCATTTATCATTTGATAAAATATCGTCTGCAGCAATAAACGAACAAACAAGCAAAACTAATAACAATGGCTATCAAGTAACAAACATTATCCTTTACGTATAACTAACTCGAGAACTAATAAAAGATATTAAGTTTGCACAGAAAACAAGAAGTTTTAATTTCGCACAAGAACTGATGCTGGTACAGCAAGTCAAGGAAAATAGTTGTTATTACAGGGTTATTCACTTTGAGGTGCTGTTCCGATTTTTCTTGACAAATAAAATTATAAATTTTAAAATATCCTACAGCAGTTTTAAATAAATAAAAAAAGGAAATGCAGCAATTTTTCTGGGGATCCTTAATATCTCACATGTTATTTATTATTTGAAGTTTAAAGTGTCTCACTGTTCACATGACATTTATCAAAAAGAATTTTAAATAACTAAAAATATAGATCAAAACACAGTATTTCCTTAAAGAGGAAGAAATAATCATTTAAATGCTACCAAAAAATCAGAGGCACCGCAAAAAAGTACTAAGTTTTTAATTCCATTACCCATTCCCCGCTCTTAGTTGTGGTTCATTCCGTAGCATGGGTAGAGTCATTCCACTAAGGTTGGTTAGTTGGAAAAAAGGTCGCTACCTTGAACACAGAGGACCGAAGTGCCCAGTAACACGTACTCATAGAGGCCATAGTCAAAGGTACTATAATAGAGTGCTGGAGGGAACTACTGACCAGAGCGGAGTTTTAAATAATCGAAATACAAGTCAAGGTGTTGTTGCATTTCATAAAATCTGTGGCGGTGCAAGTAAATGGTCAGCTGAGATGCACGTTCCCAGCACTTAGTTCTGTAAAAACTTCTCTAAAGTGAAGGGATCACATGCTCTCTTTGGTCTGCCCCTAGATACATACATACATGGCCAAATTCTAAACTACAAGATATTTCATCTCACAATAAATCACCCTTTAGAAGTAGCAAATGAATATAAAGAACAATATTATTTTCACATAAATTATGCCATAAAGAAAAGTTCGTAGTTTTTTATATTTAAAAAAAAAGTACAGCAGATGTAGAGAGGAGAAAAGAATTTAAATATGAAATAGTGTAGCGTTTAATGAAAATTTTTATTTTACTTTTATTTTTAAATACTTTATTATGATTTGTAAGAATCTTTTTTTTTAGCTGGCCCCCAAATAATTTCAAGAAATTTAAAACTTTTATTAAAATTCTTCTTAAAGTCAGCATAAGAACTCATTAACAATAATCTGCAGATATTCAGCTGATAAAAGTGGTTCTATAAATTAATCAGATCAACGTTTCCTGCCATTTGCCGCAGAGGAATTTCTTACACAAATCATTAACTAGTGCTCACCCATTCATAAGTACACCAGCGAATGCGTTTAATTTTACATTAATCGATACAACATTAAGCCAGTAAAAATGTTGCCCAAACAGCAGTCAATTAAAATTCCTACAGATACTCCTTAAAGCAACACACGCACACGCACTTACACACGTGTTAATGCAAGCGTAGTTATTTAGAGATAAGTTTGCATGTGTACGTATGTGTGTAGTGCAGAAGTGTGAGAATGTATGGGAGCTGTATGGGAGCATAACCAAATAATGAAAGCAGAATAAATACTCGTATGTTTCCACAAGAGAGCGTATATAAAATAACGGTAAGTGTAAGTAATTATTTCAGGAAAGAGGGAAAGAGCGCAGAGACATGTTGATGGGTGTCTTAAGATTTGCGGTTGTGTTTACACAAATGCGATTCCTGCTGCAGCTATAAACGTTCTCACAAAATTATTAATAATTTAAAAAAATTTTCCAAAAATAAATTGAGAATATTTACAAGGGTAGTGCGATTAAATAAGAAATGATAGCAAAAATATGCAAAATACTCAGCCTGGCACTGATTGGAATATGAATTTTAATTTTATACACAAATACGATTACAGAGAAAATTTAAACTGTTCACTGTTTTTATTTTTTTTGTTTCTGTATTATACGATCTTTCTGGCATAGTAAAGCTACATTTCAACTTTATAAATGTATAAGATGATGAGTTCGATTCCTATACAAACGCAAGTCTTAAGAAATTTTAGCCATAATTTCTCTCACGTGATTTAATAGCTCTTGTGTTAATGGTTATATACCGATTCCAAAGCTTCTGGTGAGTTAAAGATAATAAGGAAACAATTTACAACGATGAGAATATGCTTGTATACCCCTCTTTACCGGTAGTCCTCGTCAGTATTTCGCCGGAAAAAAGCGTAAAATAAATAGATACAAGTTAACATCGCCTACCTTGAAACCAGAGGCGATGTAATACTAATCTATCTAATTTTTCATCACCTGTGTTCGCTTCGCCTCCTCTACTTCCCACATAATTCATTCTATGAGTAGGGCCCATACCTTGACTGGTACTGGTCTTCGAAAATAACTTCACAGGTAGTCCTAATCAGTATTTCGCCGGAAAAAAGCGTAAAATAAATAGATACAAGTTAACATCGCTTACCTCGAAACCAGAGGCGATGTAATACTAATCTATCTAATTTTTCATCACCTGTGTTTGCTTCGCCTCCCCTACTTCCCACATAATTCATTCTATGAGTAGGGCCCATACCTTGACTGGTACTGGTCTTCGAAAATAACTTAATGCTCAAAAGTTATGCGGCTTTTGTGATCCCTGCCACCATCTCTATTTCCATTTCAATTTAATTAATTAGATAAATATTAGATAAATACTAATATAGTTTAGATAAATATTAAGAATAAAAAACTCAAATTGAAATTAAAGTTTTGCATTTAATTGTAATTCAAACTGAACTGTTTTTTAAACCAAAAAAATATTTTAATTATTTTGTCTAAAGTTCGCTAAATTCTATTTCTGAATTGAAATTAACTATTTAGACACAAATTGCACAGATTGTACCAATCGAAATAAAGGAAAAAACAATTATTGCTCCGAAATCCCTCCTTACACAGCTATCACATTGCTTGCCCACTATCAGCTAATATACAACTTATAATCAAATAAGAACACATTCCCTTATGTAAGGATTGAATCAGCAAATCCTTACTACTACGCCAATTCGACTTCCTCGAGTATTGCCATCACTTGTCATAGCCACACATACATTCGCATATGCAGATATATTTGCATGGTTACACGCAGTTGGGCACACTTTTACACAATTCTTCATTGTTCATTGTGTTTACTTAACAAGGACTTAATTTTTTTACTTTTATTTCTAATCCTTTTTTAAAAGAGTTATTCATAAAACATATTAGCAATTTCAATTTCCGTAAGCAGAGCTGGTAACTACAAATATGGAATATTTTTAACTATATATATATATATGTATATGTATATTCTACACATTTCAAGCGCCACCTTAATAAAAAGTGATTATACATTAAACAACTACATACATACAACTGTACATTTTCATTATAGCCAACTTAAGCTGAAACCGCAATAATGGCAAGCATATGTTAACTTAAATACCCATACAAGTGCAATTGGAACAATAAACACAGCAAAAATTACATTATCAGACAATTCAGTTAAACGAGCTCATACAAATGCAAAATGTTCACTTTTATCTCAACTTCATTTCGTTTATATCTGATTCAATCCATCTCAGGCAAACATATATTTTTGATACAGCAAATCCTTACCCCACTACCCCAATCCAACTTCCTGAAGCATTGCCATTATTTTTCAAACCCATACATTCGCATATGCAGACTTATTTGCATAGTAACACGCATTTGCGCACACTTTTACACAATTCTTCATTGTTCATTGTGTTTGCTTATCAAGGACTTGAGGACATTTTTTTTTTGGTTTCATTTAAATTTTAAGTTTTAAAATTGTGTAGAATAAATTCAGTGATTTTAAATGGTTGTCATTTTATTATATTGTATATTTACTAAAAGACAATTTTACCGTTAAATTAATTTTACATGAGGAGAAAAGTTGATCGGTTTACCGTAATTGATATCATTTGCCGTAAATTCTTAAGATTTGTCATTAGCAGATAAACCGCAAATATGCAGCTGAATAGTATTTTGCCAGCTTCAGATAATGTTATAGAGAAGATATTTTTACGTTTTAAGAGAGTAGTTTACATTCATTTCTTTGTGCATATTTTAACCTTTAAAGCATATTTCTGCTTATTTCACTGCTTTATGCCATACTATTTATTTGAGCAGGGCTACTAAAAATGCCATGCCAGCCAAAGCCAGCACACATTATGGAGGATGATAGGACGAGGAGATCATGTTTAATTTCATGCAACTACTAACGGTGCCAGGCAAAATGATTCATATATTTCGCCAGAGCTTCATGCCGAAAGTAGTGGTATGTGTTAAGGGTAAGGATATGAAAACTATATTTCTGTATAAACATGAGTAGTTAAAATTGACCATTAGCGATTAATTGAAACTCCTTAACAAGTTACTATTTTTAATGCCTCTATACTTCTATTCGTTTTATTGTTACTCTCCTGTTTTCAATGACATTTTTCTCTTAGCATATATTTTGTAATGCCGTACATTTCGTGAAGGAACTATGCTGAATCAGTTAATAAATTTTTTATACTATCATATGAAGTAGAAGGCATTACTTAATTATAAATAGAAACGCTACTTTTGTTTGCTGTTTAAATAAACGACCGACTTTCAGTCGAACCTCTCACACTTTTCACATTCAAATCATTATGTAAAGGATATATTCATGGCTTAACTGTAACGCTTCTAATGTAACAATTCAAATTAAGTCATATACAGTCGAACTTTTCTATAATGAATTTCCATGGGGCCAGAACATCATTTCAGTATATAGAAATTTCATTATACAGAAATTTATTTATGTACACTTTTATTTAAAGAAATCAGGTAGTTTAGATTGAACTATACTGTTCTATTTTTGTTTTTGAACAAAATTTTCTAATATATTCAGGGTTGGGAATACATTATTCGGTACGTTACTTCTCACCTCCACGAACAAAACCAAATTGCTATTAATGTGACTTTTTCAATTTTTTTGATACATGTTTTCAACTTCTGGGAATCCCCTATTTATATTTTAAATCGTTCTCGATAAACCATGTTATTATTATGCGAAACCGATAACAGTTTGAAAAAACTCATTATATAGAGACAAAAAATCTTGATAGTCAAAAAGAACAGCTAAAAAAATTTTTCATTATATAGAAAAAAATTCACTATATGGAACTTCATTATACAGAAATCAAAATACACTGAAACTGGAACAAAAAAGCTGTGTTTTTGAAATCAATTCGTTATACAGAAGTTCATTATACAGAAGTTCGACTGTATTAGTTTTTAATAGTGTTTGAAGGAAGTGTTTTATTATGCCAACTTGCCTCTAAAGTGCCTTCTTGGCGCTCAGATCATAGAAATCAATATTAAATATAAAATTAATAAAAATTTGGGAAAAAAATAAAAAAAAAATTATTGTTAATTTCATATTGTGGGTTTGAATTAAAAATATATATAAAAGACAAGTTTCTAATTTAACCATTTTAATTATTTATTTCGTTAGACATTTTTAACAACTTAGAAAAACTTCTCTCTTATGATAAATGTTATCTAAAAAGCTCCAACAAAGTTTCCATATGAAAAACGAAAACAAATATTCGATTACATAAATGACCCTTAAAAATGTCTGCCTGCCGTTGCTCAAATGAAAATATTTCCAACACATGATTTTTCTTACTTATTTCTATTCGTTTAAAAAATATTAAATTCTTCAAATAATCTAAAATTTTTATGCCAAACATTTTTGGAAGAAGCAACCAGCAGTACACCATCCTTTAACCAAAATATGCTTGTATTTTGTGCCCTACATTATTTTTTTTCTGAGTAAAACATCAATGTAGAATTTTCTTTCTATGGTTTTCACATTTATTTCCAGAGATTAGAAAATAATAGAGCACAAACGTTAGAAAAATGAAAATCAAAATGACTGAAAGTAACGTAAAACCATGCCAACAGAAGAGGTTTATAACGTTGGATATTATGAAGCTATCAGGCAACAACGAAGCAGTTCTGGTGAAAAGTTTACACGCAGCAGCAAATTTTTTTAGTACATCTAATACAAGGAAACAAACTTTAAATAATATAAACAAAATATATCTGAATAAATTTTTTTTTTGCGGTACCAGCTGACTACAACGGTGCTAATGGAACTATCCTAAATTATGTAAAAAATTTTTCATCTGATCATATGAGGTAAGCAACTCTGCCAAGCTCATGCTAGAAGACATCAGACAACATGCTAGCAACGACTTTATTAATAGTCTATGTTATTTATATATATAATAAAATATATACCATATATATCTATATAATAAAATATATAGTATATATATTTAAATTTAAAGTGGTATTGAAGATAACGGTTTAACGAACCCTGATCGCGATGCACTCATTTTCATGTGTACACTTTGCCACCAAGTCTGCAAGCCATCGATTTCATTCAATTTAAAGTGGCATATATATAGCATATATACATATATATGTGTAATAAAATATATAGTATATATAGCATATATCTATATATAGTATATATAGCATATATCTATATATAGTATATATAGCATATATCTATATATAGTATATATAGCATATATCTATATATAGTATATATATCATATATCTATATATAGTATATATAGCATATATCTATATATAGTATATATATCATATATCTATATATAGTATATATAGCATATATCTATATATGTATATATAGCATAGAGTCGTATTACAGTGATAACGCAATATATTAAAGAGCTTGCACACAGCAATACAATAGCAAACCGGCTGCAAGTAGCAAGTTATGTCTGAAGCTTTCGCAAAACTTTCCTAAAGTCATAAAATATGGGAAAAATCTTGGATATCACATTTTAAAGCATTTCATTTTCCAGGCCTTGTTGATATATTACACAACTGAGCCATATAGCCTACTAAGTCGAAGGCTTCAAAAGATTAACTTAAAACCTTTTTTACTTAAACTTTCTTATGGCTATTTCTCAGGAAATGGCCCCTAATCGTGGATTGCATTGTATCCATGCAAACCATTCCTAAACATTTTTACTTCTGCACTGTAACGATTGGCTGGTGTGAACGCTCTCTTAGAAGTATAAACCTGAAATGCATTACAACATTGACAGGCAGGTGGAGTCACCAATGACAGTTTCAACTGATTTTTTGTGTCTATGAAAACTCAAATGTATTTCTCTGGAAACCACCATCCATCCCACTATATTAGAAATTAATGGAAATATTTGAAAGCCAAAAATACTCTCCTGTCTAAACATTTTTCATTTTATTACTTGTTTATGATTACTCCTGTGCACGTTGCCCGGAAAAATACCAGCAAAATTTTTTATTTATTTTTTATTTCTATTGCAATTTTAGGTAAATATTACACAGGATTTCTAATTTAAACATTTTTATTAAATTTTAGCATTGAATTATTTGGATCATGTCATGTTCATCGATTTAGGCAAACATTTCTAAAGACTTTTAGTTGTTTTTGTTATTTACAATATTTGCGTTTAAAGTTGTCTGTATAATTATCGGCCGAATGATATAAACTGTAAATGTTTCAAAATGTATCAATGAAGTAATTGGAAAGAGAATGAAGACACAACATTGCAGAGGAGTAGTGACATCTTCTGACAACATACAAATTGGTATTATAATTTAATGAAATAGGCAGGCACATTACGAGTGTTCTATATACAGGCATTGAAATTGCAGCATTATCTTCGGTAATCCAAAGTAAAATTAGAAAATAAAAATGAAATAATGCAAAACAAGTTATTTGGATAAATCATGTGAAGCTCAATGGATTGTCCATTCACGTCAGCTGCACATACGAAATAAGTGAACGACTCGACTAATTTATTAATCACGAGAAGGTATGTGAGTAACCCATGTGAAGTTGAATCACTTGTCTTTAATAATCACTTCTTTATTATTAGCAAAAATCTATTTTAAACATTTTAAAACATAAAATAAACATACAAGAGCAATAAAAACGCCAATTTTTCATTAAAAAATACAGAAACAGACGTTTTCAAAATATGACGATTTTTGTTCAAAAATGCAAAGGGTACTCCCTTATCTAAAAAATGAAAATTTTTCCAAAAATCGAAAAAATTTTTTATCTTTTATTTTTAACAAAAATATATTTGAAATATTTAAAGACTTAAAATAAACATACAAGAGCAATAAAAACGCAAATTTTTCATTAAAAAATACAGAAACGGACGTTTTCAAAGAATGACGAGTTTTTTCCAAAAATGCAAAGGGTACCCCCTTATCTAAAAAATGAAAATTTTTGCAAAAATCGAAAAAATTGTTTTTCCTTTATTTTTAACAAAAATCTGTTTTAAACATTTGAAAACATAAAATAAACATACAAAAGCAATAAAAACGCCAATTTTTCATTCAAAAATAAAGAAATTGACGATTTTAAAGTGTGGCTGTTTTTGCCCAAAAATGCAAAGGGTACCCCCTTATCTAAAAAATCAAAATTTTTGCAAAAATCGAAAAAATTGTTTTTCCTTTATTTTTAACAAAAATCTGTTTTAAACATTTAAAAACATAAAATAAACATGCAAGAGCAATAAAAACGCAACTTTTTCATTCCAAAATGCAGAAACGGACGTTTTCAAAGAATGATGACTTTTGCCCAAAAATGCAAAGGGTACCCCCTTATCTAAAAAATGAAAATTTTTCCAAAAATCGAAAAAAATTGTTTTTTCTTTATTTTTAACAAAAATTTGTTTTAAACATTTGAAAACATAAAATAAACATACAAGAGCAATAAAAACGCCAATTTTTCATTCAAAAATAAAGAAATTGACGATTTTAAAGTGTGGCTGTTTTTGCCCAAAAATGCAAAGGGTACCCCCTTATCTAAAAAATCAAAATTTTTGCAAAAATCGAAAAAATTGTTTTTCCTTTATTTTTAACAAAAATCTGTTTTAAACATTTAAAAACATAAAATAAACATGCAAGAGCAATAAAAACGCAACTTTTTCATTCCAAAATGCAGAAACGGACGTTTTCAAAGAATGATGACTTTTGCCCAAAAATGCAAAGGGTACCCCCTTATCTAAAAAATGAAAATTTTTCCAAAAATCGAAAAAATTGTTTTTCCTTTATTTTTAACAAAAATCTGTTTTAAACATTTAAAGACTTAAAATAAACATACAAGAGCAATAAAAACGCAACTTTTTCATTCCAAAATGCAGAAACGGACGTTTTCAAAGAATGACGAGTTTTGTCCAAAAATGCAAAGGGTACCCCCTTATCTAAAAAATGAAAATTTTTCCAAAAATCGAAAAAAATTGTTTTTTCTTTATTTTTAACAAAAATTTGTTTTAAACATTTGAAAACATAAAATAAACATACAAGAGCAATAAAAACGCCAATTTTTCATTCCAAAATACAGAAAAGGACGATTTTAAAGTGTGACTGTTTTTGCCCGAAAATGCAAAGTGTACCCCCTTATCTAAAAAATGAAAATTTTTCCAAAAATCGAAAAAAATTGTTTTTTTTTTATTTTTAACAAAAATTTGTTTTAAACATTTGAAAACCTAAAATAAACATACAAGAGCAATAAAAACGCCAATTTTTCATTCCAAAATACAGAAACGGACGTTTTCAAAGAATGACGAGTTTTGTCCAAAAATGCAATGGTACCCCCTATTTTTTAAAAAATGAAAATTTTTCCAAAAATGTAAAAAAATTTTTGTCCTTTATTTTTAACAAAAATATATTTGAAATATTTGAAAGCATAAAATAAACATACAAGAGCAATAAAAACGCAAGTTTTTCATTAAAAAATACAGAAAGAGACGTTTTAAAAATATGACGATTTTTGTTCAAAAATGCAAAGGGTACCCCCTTATCTAAAAAATTAAAATTTTTGCAAAAATAGAAAAAATTGTTTTTCCTTTATTTTTAACAAAAATATATTTGAAATATTTAAAGACTTAAAATAAACATGCAAGAGCAATAAAAACGCAAGTTTTTCATTAAAAAATACAGAAACAGACGTTTTTAAGGAATGACGATTTTTGCCAAAAAATGCAAAGAGAAAAAGAAAACCGCACATAAAGAAATATAGTTTTGTATTATTATCGTTGGGTCACCATGTGGATGACCAATCTCTCAGTCTGTATCAATTGCCAACTTACGAACTGGCTACATCGAAATCTATATTTGAAAACTGACATGGTATTCGAGTACCAAAAATCTTAAGTGCTTTTATCCAGCCATACATATCTGATTTTCTGAAAGCTTTTAAAATTCCAAGTTAATTGATCTATCGTGTATAGAATGTTTTTTTATTTCTTTCATTTGAATCTTTATAAAGGATTTTGTATGCTGCCCTTAAAGCAATTCTTTCCGGAAATCATTATCAGAAAACAATTATTTTAGGTGAAATGAAAAAGGAAGTCCTTGTATTTACTTACAAATCAATTTGTTTTCCTTTTTTTGGAATAAACAATATTTTTCTGCCTCGAACTTGTATGTTGTTGTTGTATTCATTACTTAAAACTAATTATTGCCAATTTATCTGTTCAGAACATACCTGAAACGAGAAAAAAAGAGAAAAACGTATTAAATCAAAAGAAGAAGAAGAAGAAGGAGAAAAAATAACTGTTTGATGTGATGATGTTACAACCTACAAAATGGGGATGAAAATTAAAATTGTAGAAAAATATATAAATTTTTTTATGTTGCAGAGCTAAAAACGTGGAAATATATCGTTGTTCTCATGTGAAAAGGTCGTAAGTGGCATTTATTTATCTTTGCAATAAATTTTGTTAACAATAAATTAATTAAATTAATTATAAATTAATTTTTTGTTACTAATTTTAATTATTATATTTTATTAGTAATTGATTATTTATTTATTTAAATATTTTATTTTAAATTATAAAAATTGAGAGTTCAATTATTAATATTAATATTATAGGGGGATAATATTTTATTTTTATAGGGAGATATTACCAATTTTTAATGTGTATTAATTTTATATCGTAGGGCTAATATAGAAAAGACGTATCTAATTTAAAATTTTTTAAAATTTAATAACCGCTTCAATCAAAACTTTTTAAAAATTCTATTCTAAGAAATATATCTACATTTTGTAGACCCTTAAAAGTTCAGAAAAATAAACCTAAAAAAATAAGATAAGACTTTTTTACATTAAGCCATTGGCGTATTGAATTAATATTACAAAAAAATTTGAGAGTTGGAGTCTTTTTACACGAGACCAACGATATGCACACTACAGCACCGATATGTATTGTTAAGAGGGAGCTGCAGAAATGCAATGCAAATGCTAATGATTGGCTCACAAATTTTAATATTTAGCAATTAAAAAAATTTTTAAAAAAATATGTGTATATATTTTCTTTATTTTATTTATTTGCTTTAATTATATTAAGAATTAAGAAATAATTTGGAATATACATATTCAGAATATTAAGAACTTTTTAGTTTTATAATTTGTTCACATCGGCATGGGATACCGATTTCATTATTTTTAAAAATTGCTTTAGCATGAGTTCTTACTATGCCAACAACTTTTTCCCTGACCTAATATTTTTCACAACTTCCAATTTTGGTTCCAATTAGTCTACTTTCTATTACTTGTACTTTTTTGTTTTATTATGTGGTTTTGTATCAAACACTGAACTCTTTGTGGGGAAGTAAATTTTTGCCCCTTAACGCGAGGCACACAACCAATTAAATCGGAACTCCTTTACATGAAAATCGAGAAATTCCTCAATTGCAATTCTGATTTGCATTCCAAATCAAAATTATGCAATTTCAAATTTTAAAAACGACGCAAATCGTAAGATACGAACAATATCCTTAAAAGGGGCTTAAATCGAACTACGCTGATATATCGTTATATATACGACTTATATCGTTACAAAAAATATACTGCTGGCACAGTGAAAATATGCAGAAGAAACCGAAAAAATAATGAAAGAATGACTCATGAAAACGTAGCTTACAATCTCAAGTGGTTACGTTCGATTAGTAAAATATGGCAAGTCTGCTAAAATAAGTGCGCGGTGTGAACTGAATATCCAACTATTTTACAGAGTTGTTTTTGGCAAGTGGCACGATTTGCAGATATTTTTTAAGGAGCTTTTACTTCCAGCAGCGGTTCGAAAAACTCGGTTGTGAGGCAACCATAAGGCGATTTTTAAACGGCCACATGAATCGTACGACCATAACGGATTAAAGGCCTTAATCATAATTTTTAGAAGAATTAAAATCGTGTTCACACTTAGAAATACCATGTATTATATGATTCAGTAAACTTTATCACGTTTGTCTAGTGTTTTGATTAGGACCACGTATAGTGGTTAGCAGTAACTCTGATCTGATTTATTGATTGTTAACCTCCCGGTTTGAAGTTTAATTTAATTTAAGGTTAAATGTCGGCTTTGTTAAGAAATCCAAGAAATCCAAGAAATCATAGAGTGAAAGGCAGAAGAAGAATATATTTGTGCCTGCTAAATAAAGTATAAAAATATTTTCAAAAGTTTTAATTAATATTAAATATGTTAATTAATAAATAATTTAATAATTGGATTTATTTTGTGGTTTAACGCTGATCAACCACTTCTGAGTTCGCAAAAAAGCAAATCACGCCTCCACCACAGAGGAGAAATATTTGTAAATTTCCTTGTTAGCGTTTAGTGTTATAAATTAACAAAAAGCGGGCGAAAAGCTTAAAAAACTTGCTGAATGAGAAAAAGAAAGATGTTAACCGGGATTTTATAATGCCGTTAATCAACGGCCACATATACAGATAATTTGGATTTCATCTTACAAAGTTCTAGGCCATAAAGCGGTTAAATCAAATGTTAGGTAAGCCAGTTAACAATAAACGTTGCTAATTTTCAGTTTATAGGAAAAAATTAACCGAGCTCGCCTAAAGGGCCTCAAAAAAATTCCGGTTTTCTTCATAATTTCACTCCTAATTTTCACCTACACTTTGGTTAAGGTCACACATCTACCCCAGCGGAATATGTTACATTACTATAGAGCAGTCCCTAACACATTTCACTGCTAAGCGGCCGCCGTTCCCTAAACTTGTCCCACTCGATTGCAAGTGACCCTTCCCTCTCACCTTTATGTACATGTTGGAGTTTCTATTCACCCTCAAAACGGCTTGTCAAGGTTAACCGGCAAAATGTAATTCAAGCCTTCACATATTACATTTATCCAATGAAGAAAAAAACAACACAAGACAAAAAAAGCAAAAACAAAAACAAAACAAGCAAGCGAGATTTTTATTCCAATTTTCCCTTTTTTTATTATATTAAATGAAATTCCTCTCTTGAATATCCTGTCAGATATGCATAGATATTAAAAATAATATTTTAACAATTTTAAAGCCAAAGAAAAAATATAAAATAATTTCCTGAGCTGGAAAAAATGTTTAAAGATAAACATTTTTGTCGGTAATAAAGAATGCCACGAATTTTTAATATCTACAAACGAGTAAAAGTTTTTTTTTAGGGGGTTCACAATTATTAAAGAAAATTTGTTGCGAGTAGAAGACTGTGGGACTGAAATAGAGCGTAAATGAAAAGTCATGCCTTCTAAAGAGAAATCTTTAGCAAATTATACAAGGAGCCGGTTAACCTTACTTGCCATAAAACCTCTAAATTAAAATTAAAGGATATATATATCACGAAGAAACGAATTTTCGTTGCAAAAAATATTCTTGGCATAAATATTTTCCAGGCAGTATACAGTGGCAGGAATAAGTCTGCGAATAGTAATATTTATTCGGTTACAATATTATAATTTAAAGTTATTGCTTTTTTAATAAATTAATTGAGTTAATGATCGAGAATAGTAACAATAGCTTGCAGGATAAGAATAGTTTTTGGGTGATTAATTTTAATATGCAAAGCAAAAGAATCCTTTGAAATTTAAAATTATAACATAAATGCAAAGATTTTTAAATTCAGTCAAACTCTGTCGATGCGTAATAATTGTGGAAATGGCCCAAGAAATTTCTGTTTATTATCAAAGTCAGCTGTTTGAAGCAGTTTCAAAATCAGCTGTTTCAAGTAAGTTCAAAATCAGCTGTTTCAAGCAGACAAGAATTTCCCATATTTTATAAACATTACCAAGAAGTTAACTGTTAATAGCCAACAAGTCATGATTAAATCAGCTGTTTCAAGCAGGCAAGCATTTGTCAAAATGCTTTATATGGTATATAGATATACAGAATGTATAAACATTGCCAAGAAGTTATAACTAAAACCCGCTCTTAAATATAGACAAGCATTTCATACTTTTTACAAACATTACCAAGAAGTTATCAGTTAATTGCCAACAAGTCATGATTAAATCAGCTGTTTCGAGCAGGCAAGTATTTGTCAAAATGATTTATATATAAATATACAGAATATATAAACATTGCCAACAAGTTATGACTAAAATCAGCTGTTTCATGTTTCAAAATTTACATACAAATCAGAGTTGCATATTTAAGGAAAAGTTTTACAGCTTACATAGAAACGATTAAAACGCCAAACTAACAATAATTTTTTTTTTTTTTTGAGTATTTTAAGCCTCTATGAACACAGCGAAAGGACCTCAGTTAATTAAAATACAATCATCATCCGACTACTTGCTGTACTCACTGTACTTCTGAGTGAAACTTGTCATCCGTAACACTGTAAGATTAAAATCTTGAAAGCGATGTGTCTTTTAATCATTTCGCAAAAGTGCTAATAAAACCTCCTTGCAAATCCAACTCCTTCTCAACAGAACTGTCTTCAGATGGCTGCCCTACTTTTCATAAAAATGGTTACATGTTTTTCAAATATTTCTTACATTTCAAAATTAACCGACAAGCCCATTAAAAAAATGCAAAAAACATTCTATTTAATGTTAAAATGTATATGAATATATTTCGTTTAAGCATCGAACAATATGTTAAAATGCTCGTACACATACTCGTATTTTTATGTTGAGGAGGAAACACAGGAAATAGGAAGTAGAATAGAAGAAGTGATTTTAAAATGCTTGTATTGGGGTTGATTTTCAAGCACTTTCGAGCCCTTTTAAATCGAGTGTTGACAAAGAAAAATATTATTTAAGCGAAAAGAAGAAGCAAATAAAGAAACCATTAACACAAAAGCAAAATATTGAAAGGAAAGTTTCCTTCCAACTGAAGGCAAAATGGAATAAAATCGCTTTTTAATTTCGGCAAAAAATTCATGTTCTTACATTTAAGCCTTTATAAATATTTTGGAATAGATTTTATTCAGAAAATTCAAGCAAACTCATTTATTCATTTTCACACCACTGTTTATTGATTCAACTACCATTTGACACAAAAGTACTGCAGAAAAAGCTATAGAAAACGGATTTTGTATTATAAAAACAGGCCAATTGCAATTTACAAACCGACCCCAAATTATTACAAATCTTTGCCCTTTTTATCCTTTTCTTTTGTAGCAAACTTAAAACACAAAGCTTTCGGCTTGCAAGTGCAGCCACAGTGCCGGCTAATTTGCTATCCTGCTTTTATTCGCCAAATTTTAATGATGTCATCTCTGTTATTGACTCTTTTTACGCGGCTGCGAATTATGACGCCATTAAAATTTTACTGCAACAATGTGGCCGCAATAATTCTTGTTCACTTTATGAGAGTTTTCTATAAAAACTCGTATATGAAAATAATAAAATTAACTTTTTAAATGCGCTATAAAATTGTTTCATTAATTTTACTTTTATATGAAAAGGATTATTATTATTATTATTTTTTTTTTTTTTTTTGTGATACGACTTACAAAATAAATTTTGAAGAAAAATTCTTTTTAAAAGAGTAAACGGGGGAATTAAATACGTTCTTCTTTCTTCAAGAATATTTATTTATTTTAAAATGTTTTTTACGATTTAGTCGTTTTAGACAAGTTTATATAAAAAAAGTTTTTCTAATAAAATTTTAGTCAAACATGGAATTTTTTGATAAGCAGAAATGAAAAAAAAAAATATTGAATTAAAACTAATTGAATAAAAAATTTTTTATCAATAAAATATGGAAATGTTGTTCAATAATAATCCATAATTATTTTATATAAAAAATAAATGTATTTAAATGCATAAAGGAATATATCAATCATTATTTGACATTTAATCAATCCGCCGTAACCGTGTGTAAGTTTTTACATGACTTTGTATAAGTTTTTCATTTTTCCTATTTTTATTCATTTTAGTCCTGTCATGTTATAAAATAGGAATTATTTCCTTTGGACATTTACCATAGACACTCATACACATACCCATACACTCACATCTGAATAAATAAACATGTTTAGACATGGGATATTATTCTCTTGAAATGGCATAACTGACACATGGAAATGTCTTAAATGGCATTAGTTTGACACATTTAAAAAGTACACGATTATTTTACTTTTTTACGCCAGTCTACAGCGATGTAAGAGTGTGGGAAGGAAGAGGGAAATGTTACAGCTAATTGACATTGTACAGTGACGTAGGAATATTGCTTTACTTAAAAGAAACTTTTACAAGGAATTTTAAGGAATAAATGGAACTGAGTAGAATGGATAACGAATAGCCCAATAAACCAAAGATCGCGGGTTCGATTCCTGCATAGACGCTGCTCCTGCCGAAAGCTTTGCAGCTGGAATTAGATTTACCTAACTGTGCAATTATTCACTCAATCTTTTTGAGAGTAACAGAAAATGGAGGCTTATATTCATAATCAGCTGTTTTACTCTTAACATTTTATGTCCTAATATATCGCACGTTTTATTTAAAAAAAAAACCCCTAGAAGAAATGGGAAAACGAAAATTTGTCCACCGAAATTCATAATATAATTCTCGTTCATTTTTACTACTTTTTTATATAAACTTATAAAAAAATGGAAAAACGAAAAATTGTCCACCGAAATTCATATTATAATTCTTGTTCATTTTTAGTACTTTTTTATATAAACTTATAAAAAAATGGGACAAAGAAAGAAATTTACAGACAATATTTCAATACATGATTTAAGAAAAGAGAAAAACTACCGAAGAAAGGAAGCGTGGGGAAAGGAGCAGGAACTGCTCCAAAAATATTAGTTTTAATAAAAGAAACATCATGTTCTCGTACATTTGATTCTCAGAAGGGAAAAAGCTTTTTTGGGAAATTCTTAATTCCAATAGGAGGAATGTGAAAGTTAAAAACTTTTACTAAAATGTTAGTTCACAATAAAAGAGAACATATAAAAATATGGCGGCAAAGAAAAATACTCTAATAGGAGACATGTGATAAGGAAAAATTAGTAGATCTTTTTTAAAAAAAATCTTTTTTATAAAAAACAATAAATAAAAATACTTCGGTAAGCCCCTCGATGGTATAATGGTTAGTATACCCGCCTGTAACGCAGGTGTCAGGGGTTCAATTCCCCGAGGAGCCAGAAGCCAAAGGCCTCAGTATCCAGTGCTTCTATAGATATTTCAATTATATTCATATAATTGTAATATTTGGTAAATAAATAAAATACTTCGGCAATTTTAAATCCACAATAGAAGAATTCGAAAAAGAGAACACGGAATAGTCAATTTCAATATATTAAATACTTTTTCCAGGTTTATAAAAATTATATCAATATCTTAATCAATTGGGTAAGATCTACGGGAAAAATTTAAAAATTTTAAGCTCCCTTTATTTTTTCCTTCAAATTATCTTTCCAAGAACCATTTTCTTTGACATTGTTTTCCTGCTTAAGTTTACTACGCAACCTTATATAAAAAAGTTTTAAAAATAAACGAGAATTATTAGAATAAGTGGCTGCTGGCATGTTAATTTAGAAAATAAAAATATATTCTGAAAAGTACATTTTTTTGGAAAAAAATTCTTCAAATTTTTTTTTTTTTTTTTTGGAAAGTTTAAGCTCCTCGTATGGATGGATATATAATTTTCTATATTTTTTTATTTTTTTCCCAAAAATATTGCTTCAAATATATGCCAGACATCGGCAAAGATCAATCGAGCAATAAATGTCAGAAACTTTATATAAAATTTACGATCAGAATGAACACACTTTAGAAAATGATTGTGTTATATATTAATATTGTAATAATTCTCGTTTACTTTTAGAACTTTTTTATATAAGCTTATAAAGAAATGCGGAAAATGAAAAATTGACCGGCGAAATTCTAATAATTCTCGTTAATTTTTTGAACTTTTTTATATAAGCTTATAAAGTCGCGTAAATTTTATGAAGCAACTATACAAGAACTGATTTAGAAATAATTTTTAATCAAAATTTTAAAGAAGCAGAAGAAACTTTAGATGTCATGTGTTTCTATGTGCCCAAATATCGTTAATAATGACAAGCAACAATGTTATTATAATTCTCGTTTATTATTACAATTTTAGGCCATTCTTAAGCGGCCGCCTAAAATCGTGAGACTGTAAATCAACCAATCTATGTCCATCCATCACAAAAAAGCTTTTTTTAAAATTTCGATAAACATTTTCCAAAAACCTCCATCACTGTTTATTTACCGTTAATAAATTCAACCTTAATTTTTTTTTGTATTCATGTCTGTCCTCTGACAATTAAAATGGGTGAATCCATTAAAACCAACTGCTAGTTTTGCCTTTGCCAAACCAATTTCTGGAATGTAAAAGAATTTCACAAAAGCTTAAATAAAGGGCGGCATATGAAAAAATTAATACCAAACCCTCAGAAATTAATAATGATTGAAATAGGCAGGATATACATACATTTGCAGCCAGCAGGAGTTTTTTTTTGTTTTTTTTTTTTTTTGTTCCATGACAAAACTGACAAAAACCAGAATATAGTTTCCAACTGGACTAAAACCATTTCAGCATTTGCAAAACCGAAGAGTGCTCAATTTTATTTTACCTTTTATATGCAGTTTTATCCTTAATAGTATTCTGACAGAATATTCATTCAATTGTTTTTCGCCAAGAATAATCAAGCATATTGTATGGAAAAGTGTGATGAAAAAAAAATCTGTCCGCATTTCAGTCCAGTTGCAACCATTATGGCCTGCAGATTTCATAAGCCCATTTCAATTTTTTTTCCTTTTTTTTTTGAGCTGGAATTTGCTACACACACATGCTCACCATCAACACTGCATATTTTTGCAAACATTGTTTCGTTAGTTTGCAAGAACAGACCCTCAAGTATTACAATGTATGTGGGATAATAGAGAGAAAATGTAAATGTTTGCAAGTGTTCGTAATACAGGAATAATACGACAGGATATTGTTACGTGGTATACCAATAAGGCTTTATACGTTTTCTTTTATTAACGAGTATACGATTTGCATGTTTGAGCCAAACCTCAATACTGGTTGGTGTTACTAAAGTAGGCGGGCAAAAACTTCGCAATTAAAAAGTGTCATTTGATGATGATCTTCTTAAATAAGAAGGGCAAAATATGCAGCTTAGAAGCTTTAAAAAGCAAAAACAATTTTAGATATTTTTATTCAGCCAACTTTCTAAAAGGCAAAAAAGGGGGAAAAAATTAGAAACATCAAGAAATGGACGGAACGTTGTTCTGCTAAGCTTAAAATGGCATTGCTCATTCACATTATCAACCGTATGGCGATACGTTAGGCGATACCGTAATATTTAACACTTTTGACAAGAGTTTGCACTAACGCTCAGCTGATTCATACGACTTTAAATTTAATTTGAAATCATATTGCAGCTTTGCGAAAAATGCCGAGAAAACCAAGAAATCTGTGCTTGCAAAATGAAGTTGAAAAACTTTATTGTCACTTGTTAACTTTAAGCTTTAAAAACACAGGGTGTTACTTAAATAGTATTATTTAAATTTTCTAATTATTTTTTATTATTTTCCATTTGTTGTCGTATTAACGTCGATTAAAAGCTTCAGAATAGCTTTAAAAAAATAAAAAGAAACACAAATTTTAGTGTTAATGAATCGAGTTGCCAAAGTAAATATCACAAAAATACAAATTATAAAGCTTTTGATTAGTGTTAAAAAATGACTCAAAAGCTTTACCGCTTTGCTTAAAATAAATACACCAAAAATAATATGTCTTTAGTTCTGTAAATTAAATGGCGTTTATCTCTGCTGAATAGAAAAAAAAACAACAACTTTAGTGTCATAACCTTAAAAAGCTTTTGATTAGCTTTACAAACTTGCTCAAAAACCCCTACTGGTTTGCTTAAAATTAAATGGTGCTTTAGCGTTTTTGATTAACGTTAAAAAGTTACTGAAGAGCTCTAAGCTATTTTAGTTCGTTAAATTACACGATACGGAATATCGTTAAAACATTAATGGGTAACCACAAAAAAAAAAAAAAAAAAGTTTAGCATAATTTTTTCTAATCCTGGCGACAGATAAAAATTTCTTAAACTCGTTAAACATTTTCTTAATTTTGGTAAACACTTTCTTCAGCGCCAAGAAACTTTTCATTAATTATAAGAAAAGTTTTCTGTAAAATATGAAATCCTTTGAAGGATATGAAATATGAGGTGTTTAATTTTACTTCAAGGAATTTTTATTAAATCCAACTTAGAATTATATGATTTAAATAAAATCTTAGAGAATATTAGAGATAGAAGGCTTTATTTTTAAGGGCTTTTTTTATTTAAATTTACGACTATTCCACACGCCTTTCCCCTTTTTGAGTGTGGCAATAAACAGAAACAACAGAGTAAGGAAACAAATTTCACATATAATTTAATCTCAATTATAGTTCTTAATTTTAACCTCTTAAAGCTTTTAACCAAATATTTCTGCATCATATTTTGATACAACAATTAGCTTTGGCTTAAATACTCTCGGCAGTCTGTTTAGGTCTATTGGATGGAAGTTTTATTTTCAGACTTGGTTTTCGTCCTTCTGCATTGTTATGTGAAATGGCTGGATAAATTTTTTTTTTTAATATTCTCAAGTATTTAATGCTTCATTTAACAATGAAATACAATACCAGGAAACATGTGTTGTTGTAGTCCTTGTTGTTGTGTACAACATGTTTAGTTGCTGCACTTTACGATGTGAACACTGCTAAGTGAGTCTGTAATAATTCCATGACCATTTTTAATTTTTTTCTTCCTCCTTTTTTTTTCCTTTTTGTGTGCACTATTCAACATAAATTGTTCCAAACTCTGGAATATGAAATGGAATTCGAAGAATTATTTTGTATAGAAATGGAATGTAACAAAACAATATTGCTTGTGTGTTTGCTGTTGGAGGAAAAATTGTATGAATTAAAATAATTGATTACATTTCATTGGGAAATTAAAAACCAATAGATGAGAAATTTAGAACAACTAACAGGGATACGGTATTTAATTTATAAAAGGAAATAAAATATGTGAATACGACCAGCAGAAGAGTTTAATATGCCTTAACAAAGGAAATTTGTAATTAGAATTCTTACTAAAAGAAAATTTTTGATGTAAAATTACAGTATTTAGTTACAGTATTTAATACAGTATTTCTAGCTGAATTTAAAATTTAGTTACAATTCAAGAATTTTTGTTTTAAAAAAGGAAATAAATAAATATTTTAATATATTATTTATTAACAGACATGTCAGCAAATTGATTAAATTGCAAGTTGTTTGAATACTGGAAGCGAATTGCTTGACACGAAAGTAACTTGCCGACAGATATTGTGGTTTCCAGTAACGATCATAGTTGTCGCTAATAGACTCTTGACGCATCGTTTCCTGTTTTCATTTCATTTCAAATTATGTAAGAAATTTATTAAATATTTCGAAAAATAATTTATTTACTGGAGTGATTTCCCAAGCCAAATGCTATTGTATGCTAAAATCAACCTCCATTGTTATCGTTTTTTATCGATAAATTATTTTGACTTTGGCTGTGCCCAAAAAAGTTTTTCTCCAACCTCTTCCAACTTTTTCTTTCCCAAATGCATCAAATTATATTAAATGCTCTAATACCGGGTTCTCTTTACAGTCTGGATTATCAAATGCATTAGCAGGCAGTAAAGGTGCTTGTCGCCACCTAATAATCAATTTAAATGCATTTTCAAGAATAAAAAATTTTATTCTACTAAAAAAAAAGTTTTTGCTTATTTTATATTATTAGCAAGAAATAATAATTCATATGTATTAACTTAAACACATTAAATTCTTAACATTTAATATTCTAAAATATTATTATTCCAATAAAAAATTTATTATTTCGAGATATCAACTGGTTTCCATACACCTTTCTCTGCCTCCAAATGCAGGGCATTAGGAAACCTCCTACTACAGTCCACTATAATGCAACCCTATGCACGATACAACCGTTGGCACAACTAGCTTAGTAATCAAGTTGTGTGTTGTGCCCACATACGATAAAACCTCTTCGTACAATTTCATTTTGCAAAAAATTTACAGCTGGATGCAACAAATAATAAACACGCATGCCATGAAGCAAAACAAACTAGGCTTAAATTTTTTGAAGCAAAAAAACAATTGAAAGCTCTTTAAGTAAATTAAATATTTGTTGACATTCATTTTTTTTTAATCTAAAAGATTTTTAAAAAATAAAAAACACAAAAAACAACAAAACTTCAAATGAAAAACTTTAAAAAATAAAACTTCAATGAACTGTTTTTAATTGCATATAATTTACTAATATTTTATATTATTTAATATCATTAAATAATTCATCGTAGAACGGTGCTCTAGTTTCATTTCAGCTGTGCCTACCATTTTTAATTAGTATTCACGTTACTCTTCTTTGCTTTCAAAAACCAAATTAATCGACGACACGTCTTTCTCTCGCAAAAAATGAGAATGATGTACGGAGTCGCATGACTAACCCACAAACGTTGCAACGCGTTGGCACAACTTGCCAAAAATTCAAAAAATTTTGATTTTTCATACAACCGAGACACAACTTCAAACAACTGGCCCACACACGTTACAATCTTGATTACAACCTGCCCAAGTTGTGCCAACGGTTGTATCGTGTATGGGTTGCATAATAATTAATTTCAATGTATTTTTCCGTTGAGCATAAATGTTTTTTTTTTATAAAAAAAATATTTTATAATAAATTATAAAAGAGAGAGTTTAAAAAATCATAATAAGATTTTCGAAACAATCATTTTTTTGTAGCATATACTATAAGTAAATGTAAAAGGATGTCAGGATAACTAGTTTTTCAAAAAGTACTTTTAAGCTTCTGCTTGTGCTTTCTGCCTAAAAGGAATTAAAATCATTCGTTTTATTAAAAAAAAAATTAATTTAATTTTATAGAAAATTTCAGTGAGATAATTATACGTGAATTCCTGAATTTGTATTATTTTTTTTGTTTCTATTTATTTTTATTGATTTCGGAAGTTACATTTTTTTTTTATATTAATTTCTATATAATTGTTTACCTTTTTCTTTTGTCAACTGTTACAGGTGTTGTAGGATCATGAATTCTATATAATATAGAATACTTACACAAGACATGTTATATACATGAGAATTTATTATATCGAGGGTTTACTGTTGAAGCTTATTTGTTATAAGAATTTGTCATATTGAATGTTTTTGAATAGAGTTTTATAAAAGGTAATTATGAAAGCATTCTTAAGGTCTTATGAAAGAGGGCGTTATGAATCCCATTAAAGCATTTGCGACTAAATATATCAAACACGACTGTTCTTGTCGGCAATTGAAATTTTACTCCCCCCATTAAAAGAAAATCCCAAAATGATTAGTTTTTATTACTCGCAGGTAATAAAAATAAAACTTTATTTCAAAACAGTTACTAGGCGGTATGGCGCCAGCTTAGTTAGCTTTTCCTAGTGAGCAATAACAATGTTTTAAAACTTCCGCCAGTAAAACATTGCAAATGAAGGATATTAAAATATGATTTCCTCCATCGAATGTATAATTGCTTACCTCCTATTGAGTAAAACCAGATGCTTCAAAAACTTCTTTTTTTTTTGTAATTGCTAAAGAGATTTTAAGTACATACGTGTATCCAAAATAAAGTAAAGGATAATAAAAAAGGAATTACTTGTAAATTTAATCAGGTAAATAAAGTTTAGAAAACAAAACTTTACAAAGTAACACAACGAAAAAAGTTTCCAGAAACGCATTCATCTAAAACTTTTTGTAAAGCAGGGTGAAAAGGAAATACCAGAGAAACTCTGTTTTGCATAGGCGGAGAGAAGAGAAACGTGTACTAGATAAGGACAACAACAACAAAGGAACCTTAAAACTAATTAAGTTATAAGTTATTCAATTAATCAATTTTTCACTGAAATTTATTCATCAACTATAAGAGGCAGGACAAGTTAAACGACAGTGTAACACAAACATTTCTGCATAGAGTTACAAGAAAAATACTTATTTTTAATATCTGAAAAACGTTTATAAAGGATTTATATCACACTTTTGCCTTTCCAGACGATGCAAACAAATTATTAGCGAACCATGTATAGTATTATTAAATTATATTTTACACGTCAAAGTCAAGAAATACATCTCCCTAAGGCTCATCTTTCAATGCACTTACATGAAAATCTATCTTAAAAAAGTCGCATGAAACTGGCTTTGCTGGTGCCACACTACCATACAAATATGATACAGACATATTTTGCCTTTGCTAATTGAAGTAAATGCAACTCTGATCGCCTTTTAAAAAAAATATATAAAAGAAGATTTCGTAGTGTAACTACGAAGGAAAATCAATACGGATTTTCCGGCTTAGAAGAAGAACTGTTCTATTGGAAAAGGGAAAAATCTTGTAGGCTTATTTGTAGCAGAAGATTTCCGGAGAAAAACTACGAATATTTAAGTTAGAGTTAGAAAGTTAGACTTTCCTGAGAACTGTTCATACCAATAGCCCCAACCATAAAGACTTTCGGAAAATTAAAAAAAATACTTTTATAATATCCATCGCTAATCAATTAAGGATACGCCTCAGGGAAACACGCAAAACTTTCAACCGGTTTTACTCTAAAAGGTACTGGAATCATTTAAGTTTCCTTAAATATATGAACTACCCTCCGGGTTTTTGCTTGAGTTAATTGAAAAGGATTTGTAATTTTGCTGTCCGGTTATTAATTCGATGCACTGTATATAAGTATATTTTCAAAAAAATACCGCTAAAAAATGTTAGTTCAGTCCAACTAAAGTCAGAGGATCAATTGAACTGTAAGATCCTTAACGCTTGTTCGAAATTGGGCAATCTGACTCGGGTTTGGACATCAATAATATTATCACTTAAAGGCAATTTTAAGTTTTTTCTCTCCTTCTAATATTATCTGAACACAAGAAACATTGTCATGGCTGTTATACTGGTGATAAAAAATATATCTTTTCTGATTCAATTTGAACGGAGTCACAAAATTTGGACATACATATATACCAACTGTTAGGAAATACTTTAAAGTTAGTTTTCTAGCTTACGAAGAAAATTGCTTTCATTGTGAAAAATATATTTTTACATCCTGCAACGCCATCCTTTTTAATTAGTTCGGCACTCACGGTTTGACCTCTAACCAGGCAAGACAATGTACTGCACTGGTAATCGGGTATGGGAATATGCATTGTGCTGGCAATGTATTTATTCAATTTAAATACGACGTTGACTATGAGATTTGGATTTCTCGCCTTAAAAGGAAAGTTAAAGATCGTTCAAAAAACATATCAAGTTCACAAGTCATATTGGCCTGAAAATTCTTTAAAATAAAACTTCAAAGATATTGCAGTCGAAATTTTCAATAGAGGATCTGCTTGAAAGTAAAATCAGTACATTTTAACGATTTTTAAATTTGTTATCCATCTGTCCACATGTCTTTCTGTCCTCTTCTTTTCGTATTAGTAATTAATTTCTTCCATAGGATTAGTATAAAAATTATTTATTAAACATTTAAATTGTCTTTAATATTTGCCAGTTGTGAGTTGGCCTACTAAAGTGAAAAGAAAGTAAAAGAACTCGAAAGAGTTTCCAGCAATTTATAAAAGGAAACATAAAGTTCAGTGATGTTCTTTCAAAGACTTTGTTTTAAGTTTTAAGCGTTACTTCGTTAATGTGTCTAGTTAACAATAAAGGACTTGACTGCTCTAAATATATACAAGAAAAAAAAGAATTAAATAAACCTCAAAAAATCGTTATTAAACTGTCTTTTCAAAACACTTTCCATTGTATAGGTTGCAACAAAATTCAACAAACCACTAGAGAATTGCTTGCATTAAGCAAAAAAATTTGCTTTTTGCAATTCCTTATAAATATATAAATATTTATCTACAAAAGATCAATCACATACACTGTCTGATTTAATACGTACTGCAAATGCAACAAACCATCATAAGATGTACAATATTCTGTGCCCATACATGCGTAACCTACAAACCAACCACACAGCACATATGAAAAAAAGAGGAGGGGATAAAAAAGGAAATGTCTTCACACAACAAATAGTATAGTGAAGTGAAATCAAATGACTTTACAGGATATTAAATTTTTGTATGTGCCAACACAGCCAACAGCAAAATGTTATAAAATGGTATCAGAAAGTCTTTGCACCACATACAAGTTGTCCTTTAAAGGAGAAAGGCATCCTGTTGTTGCGGAATGTGTACCCAACGTAGAAAAATTATAATTGACTTTAAGAAGGAAAAGAAAAATACCAAATGGATTAAACTCAATCAAGAAAGGACACATTGCAAAAAGTCTACGTACACAATATAATTTACAAAAGGGTTAACTGTCAAATGAACTGTCATACTGCACTCTCTTTGGGAGATTCATGTAAAGATTAACGCGTGCAAAGAAAGATTTACTTTGGAAATAAGAGTTTTCTGTAGCCTCATCAGGAAAGTAACATTTCATTTTATAAATTATATTTGCATCATGTAGTCTGCCAAGGATTAGCTCGCAGGTGATAAGCCTTATTAATGCATTGCATTAAGAAGGATAGTGAATAGTGTTGAAAGGGAGCTTGTAGCAGTGTTGCCGCAGTAATGCTACTTTTGGTCTCAAAGTAGGCATTGCTTACCCGTTTTTTGGTTTTACTTTCTCGATATAATACTTATATAAAAGTGCATTGAAAGCAGGTGCATTTGTCCAGATTTTTATTATCATCGATATAGTTTGTTGGCAACCGTTGCGCTACTTGAACAATCCAAAGCAGCCAATAAAAAAGCAGTAGAGTTAAATTCAAGAAATTTAAGATGAGCATGGAACAATCAACTTTAACCAACTGCAGTTGGCGCTCACTAGTTCAGCCGGGGAACCCCCGAACGATTATTGTTATGTAATAAAGTTTAGATTTCTGAAAAATTATCTTTGAAAGAATTAGAGAAATAAAAGCCAGAATAAATGTTTACAATAAGTATATGCATACAAGGTGTCCCAGAAAGCGGATTCGTGTTTGCTATTGGGCTATGTTCATGGCGCATAGGATTGCTTACTGATTTTTAAAAGTTCTAAAGGGGGAGAATTAAACAAATCTTAGCTTTCCCAAGCACGACGTGCCTCGTCTTCATTCTGAGGTCAGTTCTAATATGATGGAGATTTTAAATCACGAATATTTTTAAAATCCGGAAGCTGATTTCTTGGTGTTCTGAAAATGCCGACTTTTTCAAATTTTCAACGTGATTTATTTTCTTTAAAAGATAATATTACTTTCGTGGTAAGTGATTTGCAGAAAACCGCTGTATATGAAGTAATCAAATAGTTTCTTAGCAAAATAAAAGCAAAATAATGATAAAATATGTGCAAGTGATTTCAAATCGGAAGTCGCTTACCGGACCGTTTGCAAATCACGAGATTATTAAAATTTTTGTACACAACACCATTTTAGTGATATCAAATCACTTTCTTGAAAAGAGTTTTGAGGAACACTCCCGTCTATTGCTTTTTTGACATTAAAAACATGTGTTGTTTTGGTGTTGATATCAGCTGTTATATGCAGATGTATTGGCCACTGTCAGTGGAATTAGTTCAAGTTAGAGAAAAGCTGAAATTGTAGAAGTTCGAGTTAGGGGATTTCCGCTGTAGTAATTTTCAGCTCATACATATATAAAATACAGAGTTGCAATTCTAGTTACAGTAATTCTTTGTATCTCTGCTGCGTGGAATAAAAAATTTGGAAAGCTTATTCGGAGTTTCATGAATTGAATAATTATCTTTTGCTTTGGAATTGTCTAAACTGCCATACTCGAAATCAGTTCTAGATTTCTTTTATATAGAAATAAATGAAAATGTGAAATCTGTACTTCTTGTTCGCCCCACTAGGCTGAAAGCGAATGCCTACAAATTGCATACATGCAGTTTGCTTGGCGCTGACCGAGTTTATAGAATTACCTGCAACTTGTCCTGATTTTTAAAGCCAGAATAAACAATATTTTGTTGTTGTTGCTCTTGTGTTGTATCCTTAGCAACAATAGCATTAACCATAAGACAACACAAGAAAGTTTTTACATTAAAGTTCCCTTAAGTATTCCATTCTGTTGTTGAGCTCTTCTACTTACAATCACTTTTAAGAACAAATTAAATGTGTTTTATTTAGTAATTTAGTTGTTTGTTGCAAGCAACACCTGACAAGAAAAGTCTTTCATTTAACTTGTAGTTAGTTTACATTTTCATTAATATTTTTCATTTTATGCTGGAGAAAAATGCTCAAACCAAATAATTTATGCGTAAAATGTGAAAGGAGAATTGGAAGATGGAAGAGAATGTTGGTTGGAGTTTATCGCTAAGAAATTATAAACTGGAACATGGAAAATGTGAACATGACTAAGTAAATTAAAGATTTATGTAAAGTGTTTATTAAAAGAGTTTTATTAACTTTATTACTTTTTAACTGCATGCAACAAAATCATAAAAATTTTGCTCAAAGTAATTTCATTACTCGCTAAAACCAGATAGCGATACGTCGTATGCCAAACAAGGTGTATCAAAAGAAAAGTTATTTTTTTTTCGCCTGATAATTTAGGAAATTATTTTTTTTTATAAATAATATAATATAAAATAATATAGTTAAATTGTAAAGGGTAGCGCTGTTGTTAGACAGCCTTAGTCAAACAGCTTGGTCGGGCGACCCCGAGATAGATGACACATTCTAGTGAACAGCCCCAGAGAAATACAGTTATTGTTATAAAATTCTAATTTAAAAGATGAAGTGGATTAAATCTGAACTGCGTGTAAGGCAGTTTACATCACTTCTCCTGCAGATCAATTAGCCAGAGAAAATAAACACTCTTGGCAGAAGGCCAACCATTGTTACGCTTACTACGCTAAGCAATTATACATCATCTCTTGAGATACCCTGTATTTATAGTCCTTGTATTTTTATTGAAAAAGAAGGAAATAAAGTTATTATATATAATTATAAAACAAAATAATTACTGAAGTTTGTGAATTCAAAATATTGTTGGTAGAAAAGAATTTTATAATTAAAAGCACAAATTATGTTTTACTGCCGGCTGCAATAAATTTATGTGAAACGCAAAAAGTTTCGTAACTGGCAAATATAATTTAAGATAAATGTAATTAATTGCTAATGATATGTATATTTAAGGCATTTAAAAGTTCCCTTATTCCTTGCTCTGAAAGTAAAAAAATTTTTTCCATTTCATACCACTATTCATCTATTTGGCAATTTCTATATATTTTCAAGGCGTTTAAACAATTGCTTTTTCTTTTTGCTCCGAAAGTAAAAAAAAATTTTTTTCATTTCATACCACTATTCATCTATTTGGCGATTGTTATAGAAAAGCATTATGAAATGACTTACTAAAATGCTAATAGTGCCTTTGCCACCAAGATTATTTACCTTAAGCCATATAGATGATTCTTAACTTGCAGGACCACGAAATGGTATTTAGGAAGAAAAATGTATGTAGCTAGTGACAGGCCGTATAATTCTGTTAGTTAAAAAAAATGTTTAATTTTAAAAGACGTTTATGAATGCGAAAAAAATGAAATATTTTTAGGTGCGCTTGATAATTAAATAAGCTCTGAAGAACTCATCTGTTCAAAACTTTTAACACCATCCCCATTAGCCGCTACAATAAGAGGAGAGTCCAGTAATAAAAACGCTTCCTCCATTACTGGATTAAATGCATCTCGCAGAGCACAACGAGCTATCCGCTGTTGCTGAAGATCCTCCTCTTGTAATAATAAAATGGCACCAATTCTGAACATTTTTTTTACCTTTTAAACAAAAATTTTTGTATATTAATTATAAAACTTAAATTTAATTATTTTTACATCACTTACACACAAGTTTTCAATAATTTTTACTTTGTATTTATATTTTCTTCTTTCCTATTGTACACTCACTACGTATTGATAGCATAACAAACGTTCCCATGATATTCATGATAGCAAATTTCCCTACTTGGGAAATGAAAATTTTATGGGAATAAAAATTTCACATTTTATTCACAATAGGGGTGATTATATTGGAAAGTATGAATCACAAAACACATTGAGTGTTACATGCTTCATATTATATTTCATACCCTATATTATGTTATAGATAGCTCATATTATATATAATTTTGCAGTTATAGATTCCAAATCTATGAAAGCAAATTTGCATATTGTGAAACGGTACTAAATATGTAGTTGTACAAACTTTTTTAATAAAGAAAATATTAAACGCTATAGTAAATATTAAATAAAAATTGTTTAATGGGCAATACATTTTCTCTTTCATTATAAAAATTTGTCTAAAATTGATTGAAACAAAATGTAATTTCATCGCATACATACATTTGGCATGGTTATTCCTTTACAGAGCCATAGCACCTTTCAAAAGATTCAATAGCAAGTGTTTCTCACAGCGGTCTTAAGGCATGAGGAAAATAAAAAATATTTTTATATCAACTTTACACATCGTTCCCCAACAATCAGAAGTATTTTTAAATGTTCATTACAATTTTTAATCAATAACTTAACATGTTCTTTGCGTTTGAAAATGTTTTCCTCTTGTCATCAATCGTTCACTTGTGTAGATTTAAGTGCAAATGTCCTGCCACACCAGCATATGCTATACATACTTAATATTGTCAATCATGCACTAATACAGTTGCACAAACTGATTGAGTAAAAATTTTCAATAGAGGGACGTTAACACTCAGCAAGACACAATACATGTGTGTACGAGTAGTGGCAAGGACCGCCTAAGAGTGGTTGGATATGCAGGTTTCCTACATTTTTGTATTACTTATCACACTATCCTTGAATTAACAGAAAGGCAAACGAAGCAATACAACAAATATTACACAAACACAAGCAAAACTTCTTCTCTGTGGGAAAATGGCACTGGAAAAAAGTCCGACTTGTTGAATCATCTTTTCTCTACATTAAATACAACGACCTTTATTCTTCACACATACAACTGGACTTTTTCACACACCCAAACACACACACATGCATTTCATACATGCATATTTAAGCAAATTGAAAATGGCGAAACCATGTAAAAATGTTCAACCATAATTGTAGATAAAAACAAAGTGTAACCATGGAAATAAAATTCAATTATTAAATTAACTTTTCATGCACTGAATGAAGTGCTTGTTGATAATAATAATAAATTAAATATTTGTTAATTACATGACTATCGTAATGAATGGCGGACAAAGTAGCAATTCGGTAGATTTGGAATGTGGTTGAAAACAAATGGAGATCTGCAGATAAAGAATATTATGAAAAAAAAGATTTATTAAGCCCAGCAAACAATCTGATATGCGTATTATAACTTAAATTGAAACATCTGTGCAAATAGAAAATTTTTCCGGCTGCTACTGGCTGAAGTAGTGAAGGCAAAATGTCACAACACAAAAAAAAGCTTTCAGAGATTGTAAGGTCAGAAGCCCAGGCTGTGCCAAATCATTAAAACATGTATTTTGTTAATGTTAATTAAGAAGAATTTCTAAACGCATTGATGAATATCGCAGTGCTAATATTCGTCAGTGAACTAACATAACAATGAATTGTCTGAATGTCTTTTGGAAAAATATCTCAAATTAATAAGTTTATTGAAATACTGAAAAATATGCAAAACATTCGTGAACGGTCAGTTTTAAAAAGTTTACAGGATTGGATCCAATTTCATTTTATTCGTTGGGTTTAATGAAAAAGTTTGTGAAGAAATTGCCTCATTTTAAGGGGATATCTAATCTACCGAGAAAGAGCTTAATTGGTCAAACACGCAATACATATCCTGTATTGGAATTTTACGGGAACAATTGAATTGTTATCCCGGTCTTCACTTCTACTGACGTTTTACCCCCGGTATTCCTAGCGACTGAATATATATATATATATATATATATATATATATATATTTTTTGTTATTGATTAGTTTTTTTATTTTACTTTATTTTTATTATTAATTTTTGATTTATTAGCTATTTGTTTTATTTTTAAGGTTTAGTTTTTGTGTAGAATTTAAGTTTTATAGTATTAAGTTTATAAACAATACATCCAACTCTATTAATATAGATAAGTGCCGGGAGCAAGCACTGCTTAGACCATTAATTAATACATTTATAATTATAGTTTATAATTATTCTTAGATTGTATGGGCAAGTTGCATAGGCAACAACTAGTAATGTAATTAAAATAATACATGATAGTTTTAGGTTTTCAAAAATATATAAAAAAAATTATATGTAATGAAAAAAAGAAGCCTCAATAAATAAATAACTAACTAACTAACAATTTCGTAAGTGACACATTGCTAAAAAGTTTATATCTACATATATTTATAAAAAAAAAAAATTAGTAAAACTTATTATTGCATTCCCAGAAACTTGCAGAATAGATGAAAAATTCAAGGAGAATAACAGAATATGATTTTTATGAAATAAAATGAGAATTTTATTTAAGATATCCGCCAATATCCTGTTACTGGTCCTTTATTATATATAAGTGTTTGCTGTTTGACAGTGATTGATTCGATTATGCGGTAAATGAAAGAAATCTCCTACGAAATCTTTTTAAATTCTGCAACAGTTTCGTCCAGCTGTTAGTATTTATTTTATTTTGATATAATTATGGTTGATAAGCAATGTAAGTTCTTATTTTAGCAGAATTTTACAAGTCCTACGACTTAAATTTTTTTTACAAAATGATGAGTAAAGTAGGAGTTGGCATGAGCAATCCTTAAAATCTATGAGAAATGGGCAACACCAGGCGTTTCCTTGACAGTTGCAGAGTGTTTCTCGTTCCATTGTTTCATTAATGGTTTGGTGCTTATTTGGCATTAAGAGTTCATTAAAGGTTAACTAATGCTTGCTATTAAAATGTCAGGTTAATGTACAGAGAATTCCCCAAACAAAGGATTTTTTTCTTCAAAAAAAAGAGTCTCATTTTAATTTCACTTGATTTATTGCATTATCGAATGAAATATTCACTAAAGTATAATTTTTTTTTTATAAATAAAATATCTAAATTGAAATCTACAAAAATTTTAACATTGCAAAACTTGTTTGTACACACACATGCGTTAAAAGCACGGCCTCCTTTTTAGATTTCATTACATTTTATGTATGAAAAAAGCTTTTTTTCTTTTTCTGTCATTCTTTAACTTGTCCTTTTTATATTTCCCATTGTGATTCATTTCTCCATTGGTTTGATTGATTAAAATGTAACCTTGCTGCTTGAAAAAGTGCCCCTTGTTATTTAGCCTTTGACTAGAGAGATATCAGTTTAATAAAAAAAAAACAGCAAATTCTATACAAGGCACGTTTTCTTAAGGTGATTTTTAATTCTTGTTTTTTTGTTCAACTTATCCTTTTAAGTTCTATACACATACATACATACATATATTTGTAACAAATACCTTTTAAAAAAGTTTATACAAAACGTATGCTGCTTTATTTGAAAACCTTCCTATAATTACATTTTACACAATTACAAATAAATAGGAAGGACTTTTATCCAAAAGTTTATAATAACAAAAATCAATTTGTATAAAATTTCACTGTTGTGACTACAATAGATGTTTGCTCTTTTTGATGCCTTAATAAATAAATTCACCTTTTTTTTGCTTTTTATCCTTTATACAGTTCCTTTAAAACAAAATGGTTAAAATATTTTAGTAAAATCAGAATGCTAATGGGTTGAAGCAATAAAAAAAATAATATAATGACGCATTAAGTTGGAAAATGTCGTAATTATTAAAATTAATTGTTCATTTTGGGAACAATGAATAGACAAAAGTAAAATACTTAAAAAACTTTTATTGTTCATATAATAATAAAATGCAACTTTTCTTTTTATTTTGTTTTGTTTTGTTGTTGTAAATATTATTTACAACTTTGCAAATATTATGCTCATTTATCTTTATTAAGCGAAAAGCATTGACAGTAAAAACGTGCAAGTTAAATGAACCGAAAAAACACAACATTAAAATGAATGCAAAACCGTTTCCTCTCTTAATAATCATGATTTTGCATAAATGTTATGTTTACACACACGAGGGAGAAGGGAGTATACAACAAGTGGTTAATATAAATGTATATATGTACATACACACATATACATATGTAAATTAACAAAAAAGTTTAATTTGGTAGACAGCAAGTGGCGTATACAACAAATTGACTTCGAATTGCAAAGCAGCCCCTTCTCAAAGTGATCCACCTTAATATCATTAAAAAAAAATATTCAATACTTTTAATTAAACCTTTTTACAACGTTGGATTTAATTTACTTGCATTTTTCTTGTGTTAGTTTTCCTGTAACAAAACTATTGACGCACACAAACCTGATATTACAACTATCAATTAATGCTAAAATTGTTAGAAGGGAATGCGTTGAAACATGCAATTCTGTTAATGTTCATTCATTTTTGCAGTCCTTAAAAGTGTGTAGTGAGCAATAAAAATTTTCCATTTAACGTTAACATACCAACCAACACACACATACAATAATCATTTCTATCTTTACTGCAGCCAAAAATAATGATTATCAACTCTGTTGTTAAACAACGTACACAATAAAAACCAAAAGCACATACCTGTAGCTATAAAGCACAAAACGTTGACTCATCTTAAATTTAATTAAAATTTTATGCTTACAATTGTTTAGCATCCAAATAACAAGCAATTTCCCAAAAGTACACAATGTTTAAAGATGAATTTGTTTTTTGTTTGTTACTAAAAACCAAAGAATGATACGTTTATCATGTTATCATACTTTGCGGCAAGCAAGAGAGAACGGCAACAATAAAACAAAAAGTGTTGCATATGCGAACAAGTTTTTATAGGAGATGTTCATATGTATGTAAATAAGTAAGTTTTGAAAATGAGTAAAAGTACACCACAAAAGAAAATAATGTCGATGTATGCATGCATGCATGTGTGAAAATATCTCTGCATGCAGTCGTGTATTCTCCCAAACCTTAAAAACCACAACTTGTTGTTTAAAACAACAAAACAAAAACACAAACATCAATCGTGTAAAACGCACACCACCATATACCAAAACAAGAGCAGCCATTATAAACACCTTCTCCCTGAAATAAAAGTGCTCTCACACTCTTTCAATCAAACTTCCAATCAAATGGTGCATGTGTATAACAGTTATTTAAAAATGGGAGAAATAAAGTGGCCATGAGCTGATGTATGAGTGTGTGCATGCAGAGAGTATTTCTATTTGTTTACATTGCAATGAATGAGTGTTGGAGTGTATAATTGTTTTCAAAATTGGTTAATTTTTTTGTACATCAGTGATGCCAACTTACTGTGGGAGTACTTTATATTGTTTTCCAAAAGTTAAATTCTCATTATTTAATGTGTGTATGCAAAAACAAATAGAAAAAGAAACCAGAAACCGATATAATTGTCGGTGCAATCAATTTAATTTGTGTTTGTTTTTTCTTTTCATTAATTATTGCTTAATATTTGTAAGCGTGGCACACAAGCAAATCTGTAAGAAAACCACATACCAATAAAGACCATGATTCCCTAACATACGAAATTGTGCGATTAGTCAAATATGGCATGTACACTGAAAAAAGAGAATAGTGTGTCAAGCCAATGCATCTGTTTGACAGAAAATTTTCATAAAATGTCAGTGACAAAAATGACCAAAAATGTGTTTACAACATATTTGTATGTTGCTGTGATTCATACAGCGCCATTGTACAGCGATTTTATAATGGAATCATATCAGATTTTCCTGAATCGTACCTATAGGTAGGATGGTGAAGCGTTGCCTTAAATGATACTGTTATCATTTCAATTTTTTTTTTGTTTCATTTTAGCAGTGATCAGACTTCGTTACATATGTATATTGCCTTATATTAAAACTTCGCTTTTGTATTCGCAATACACACCAAAAAAAATATGACAAATTTTATTAGGTGTAGGGGAATCTAATAAAGGCGAAGTATACTATTTGAATCCAAATTGCAACCTCAAACGGGATTTGCAATTTCACTGCAAAATAATTTTAGACCTCCTGTATATTTTTGCATTTCTTTATAATTGCCTTAAATTTATTAACATCCAAGGTCAGGTGAACTATCAAAAGCATACCTCCCACTCAAGCGTATAAACTCTATGCAGGACACGATTGTGATTTTCATAAAATGAAAGCAAAATTAGAGATGTTTTTTGTGCAGAGTACATACCAGATCAAAAGTTTTCTCTATAACACGTAGTAAGAAAATATTTACTGTCACTTAGTTTCCTCAACGTTTTCTTCTTGATTAGAAAATAGTCCTAAATAAGTTTAAGACCTACATTTGGCCTTGAGTTGTCATTTGGAAAATTTTTCAATTTGGAATGAAATAGCTCAAACGATTTTTAAAAGCAACATTTGTTTCTTTTAAACGAAATAATTAACATCACTGATTATTTTCGTGTAGCAAAAAATTTCATAAAGAAAAATGAGGCAATAGGAATGAGAAGGCGGGATGTGAATTAAACCGCTATTGACACAAAAAATAAACACTTGGCAAACATAAGTTTTCGTTTGTTGCCATAAAATATAATTCAGATGTTATAAACAGTAAAATCCTTAAGAAAAATTATTTTAAGCTGACAAACTAATGAGTTTGCATGGATGCTCCAAACAAAACTCACGTTGTAAGAAAAACAAAAAGTTTTCAGAGATTTAATACTTTTGTTAGGAAAGAGGGATGTATTTCTGTGTGAATCAAAATATCGGTGAAATGCTCGCCACGGGTTCGGTGGCATACCTCTATTCCACATTATAGAACACAGCTATTGAATTTCTAGCGCAAGAGAGTTATTGCTTCGTTAGGTGTGTGACAAGTGTTACCATTGCTGTTGGAACCACATATCGGATAAAATATGTTGCGATCTTGCGATAGCAAACGGTATTCACGCATGGTCGTAAATTAGATTATTTCACACACGAGAACAATTGTGCTGCCATTACATGACAGCTTGTGCGACAGCCCATTAATTTTAAATATAATAATTTACATTCAGTAATATAATTACTGAATGTAATTTTTTTTTATTTTAATAGCATTGCAAGTCTTAGAAAAAACTTTTCGTCGCTTAGTGGTCTGGCTTTAAATGCGGTAATCTTACCTAAACCTTAAAGCAATTACACACACTCTATCCTTGGCAATATATATTTTTATTGTCAAATCAAATAATTAACAACGAAACGTTAAAGCCAAAATTTTGTCTACTTTACACTAAATAAATATTAATAGACGAAAATTTAGTAACATCCCACTTTCTCACTTTGCAAATGTTTGTTCGCTATACAATTTGTTAAACTTATACAAGCGAAAACTAGTCGCGAAAGTAAACTTTATAGTCAAATTAATGTTCAAATTAATCATGCATATCACATTTAACTAATTAATACCAGATACGTGTTACCCTTACATGTACAGAGTGTTCTTTTTAGAGTTACACAAGTTCAAATCATAATAAAACATTAATATATACATATTAGTAATATCAATGAAAAGGCCTTCATTAGATCGAAAATTAAATGACTTTATTCCTTAAATGTGCTTTTGGGCCATCTGGAACACCTATTTCCATAGTTGCTGATATTTTTAGCCAATAACTTTCGAATATTGATTTCCATCTATTCAATTGCCGTTAGCAAAAGATTTTTTATAACCTAAAAGTTAACCGATCTTGGTGACCACCTAATTGGATCAAAAGCTTTCCTGATTGCATTAATTGTGCATTGTGGGGTATGCTAAGTGGGGTGCGATAAAATTTGCAACTAACATCCCCTACTATCATCCCCTCTGAAGGCATATGAGGTAAGAATCCGCCAGCTCTTAGAGTCCACTTCAAATGCGACAGTTCTGTTTATTTACGGATCCATCCAAGTAAAAATGGCCTTCTTCGCAGAACAAAATTTTTAATGGAAATTCAATATCAATTTGTGCTTCAGGCCATTAAAAATTTTTGCTCAGCTGTAACCCCGACCACAACGAAATGTCAAAACCAATTTAAAGAAATAACAGCTGTCAGTAATATAATTACTGTAATATATCCTGCCAAATAAAATTGTAGGCCTCTAAAATAAGCTCCCTGTACTATCTATTAAAACCATCTATTAAATCTAATCTATTAAAATGTAATTGATACTCCTATACAAATTTCTATAATATTTATAGCAGTCTAATATACAGAACTTTGTAGCAATGTGTGCAATTAAAATAAAACAAAAGCCGTTTTAATTAAATGCACAGTTAAGGGAAATAAAGCATTTCAATAATATTAAGCTGCAAAAAAAAAAGAACCGAATCAACAAATAAGAGGATTATGTTCGAAAATGTGAACGTCTTTAGCATATTGTAAGTACAGGAAAACCTTGAAGTATGAGGAATTCAATTTATTGACTTGAAGATGTAATGGAATTTGTTAAAGAACTGAAATATAAAAAAAGCCATTTTATATTAAATGGTTTGTATTATAAGGAGATTTTTTTCTAATGAAGCTTCTCTAAGCCAGTTGCTTTATTCTTAAGACTAAGGAGCCACTAAACGAATTATTGTGTAATATTTTCAATGATTTATAAGCATTTCAACATTTGAACAACAAATTAAATTTATTTTTTTTTTTTTTTGAGAGGAATTTCTTAGTTTACAGCCCTGCATTTGAGAGCTTAAAAAATTTAATCCTTTTCTACATACATCAGTTTTCATTGAATAAAGACTTACTTAAAAGGAAAGAACAGCAAGAGTAAAGAAGAAGGGTATAAGTTCTTTAATTTCCTTTTGTTATTTGATCTTTATTAAATTACAAAATTGGAAAAAAATTCATCAAGTAAAAAAGGAGCCTGTCAAACTACACATGGCAATTTCGCTAAGCCGTCTTAAGATAGGCGATCTTGATTGAAAATAAATATGAGATAAAATTGTCAATAATTTATTGCACTCTCGTAAGCAAATTACACCTAAAAAAAAATTAAGAGATCCCTATATTCAAAGGTGGGGCAAAAATAACAATATAACAATTGTGGGAGGTGACAATCTAATTTTTTTTGATGGTCAAAAAAATATTCTCAGGTTTTGGAAGTGTAATTCTGGCGCTTTTTCTTACATGACACTTCTTGTTTACATTCTCCAAATAGTTCTCGCACTATTCCAACTATGCTGTATTTTCTTCAAATGTACTAATTTATAATAATTTTCATCTTTAGAAGTAATAAGTTATTTAATAATAAAAAACCTACCAAATTGCGACGAAATTGTTTGCTGGGATATGCCACTTGATATTTTATTTTTAATTTATTTTAATAGCTTGCTTTTCATTCATACCAGTTTTCAATAAAATATTTGCAAGTGTGTGTAATACACCCACACACACTTTTTTTTGTAACATACTACATGATCATGTATTATGTATTTTCTACTCCTCGTAGCCCCTAATAGTATGCAATATAAAACTTACATGAATAATTTTGCCTTTAAACAAATTTAATATGATTTAAATACCTGAAAAGAAAATAAAAAATAATTCATTTAGTTAAAATTTTTGTAAAAATTATAGAAATTAAATGTTATTTTGAATTTGTTATATAAATAATTACAGTAAAAGGATTTTTATTATTGCAATAATCTAATTGATTTTGCTTTGTTTTAGAAAACTTTTCTTTTTATACACTTTGAAAAAGTGTGTGTTTTAATTTTCTATTTACTTGCTTTACCCTAAAAATTACGTTCTGGCTTTTTGTAATTTTTTATTCCTTTTTTTTGGCCATAATTATATTATAAAATATACATGCCCACTTGGGAATGCTTTTTCAGTCTGGTATGTGTCTACAGATTTATGGCAGTCAGCAACAAAAGTAAAACTATAGTAGAAGTAATAAAAAAGGGGAAAGCATTACAAATAAAAATTTTTTTTTATATTATTATAAAGCCTATAAAAACTTATGTATTGTTACATTTTATAAATTCAAAGCATTAAATAAATAATTCATGTAAACAGAGGTCGAAATGAGTAAAAGCGGTTATAATAGAAAAAGGATTTTAAATATTTAAATAGGAAATGGTGAAAAATAGAACATTCATTGAAACAATGTAAAGAGTTTCATAACATTAATGAAAATTTTCATTAATACTATGAACAGCATTTAATAATGGTCTCTTGTTAACTAGGAGAAGAATTTAAAAAATGGCTTTAAAGAAGACTGTTTACTCTGATGAATTCAACTAATTCTTGGTCTCCAGAAAATGGCACTTTGCTAAGAAATCTCAAGCATGATGTGTATTAGAAGTAAAATGAATATTACTGAACAATTCCCCCTGGCCTTGGCAGGATAGGTAATTGCGTCTGCCACAGCCTGCCTGCATCAAATAAGAAGAAATATTAGCAGTATTATATTTTAAAATAGATTTTAAGAAAAAATGTGAGAATTAGAATTTCATTAAAGGAAATCTTCATTAATACTGGGTAGTCGGAAAAGTCTTTTCGTGTTTCTTCAACTAATTTTTTTTTTGTATATTTATAATGAATTTTAATGAACTAAATATATACCATTTTGGTCGTACACTTTTTACCATTTTATAGCTAGTGATGTTATTCCATCAATGTAAAACTTTTCTGGTTTCTCGGCGAAAAACTACCCCAATTAATTTTTACTGGCTTCTCTTGAAGCCAACTTTAGCCCATTAAGGAAATTCGCCTGCAAGGTCAGTTCTATATGGTGGATATATCAAAACTTATAAAGCAAAGTATTTAATAATACTCTATTGTTAGCCGAAAGAAAAAGTTTTCTTTTGAAAACATCATATGAGAATTACATTAAGTTTCAAATTAATTCCACAAACTACAATTTTTATCTTTTGTTCAAATACGCAGAAACGGCGAAACTTTTGACTTGTCTGCTGGAAGCACCACGGGTTTAGGCATAAATCGAATCTGCCACTTTGGCAAGTATGGGGATATCCTGCTAAAGGCAAAAGCTAAAATATAACAAGGAAAAGAACCAACCAAGAAAATATTAAAAACAAGATTCTAAACGAGATTGCAGAAATTAATAGCAATTGTGTAAATACAACTATTTGTGAACGTGCATTAACGAGGAGACAAGTGCAACGGCAGCAAATTACTTACTTAACTTTCATAATTTTTATTTATTTATAAATTTCCATTCCTACTGCAGCTTGTTTAAACAAAGTCATTCATCACTACCATGGAAAAAGATATAATAAAAACTCACTAGAGTTAAAAAAAAGAGTAGGAAAAATGGAAACGAAAACTATAGATACAAGGAAAGTTCATAAATATTTGTATATCTTTAGTCGAGGACATGAATTAAGCATAGTGCAACACTGTTTATCGCTTAGCAGGGAGAATATAAATATAGCTGGAGCTAAATAATGGCAAAAGTTTCATAAAAAGGACTTATCAAAACCTTTTATAACACAAGAAAGAACATTGCAGAGACAAAAGAGGTCATATCAGCCAGCCAACACTAAAAGCTGCTGCTTTGTTTCCTTTACATACTTTCTATCGCGAATATCATTCCCAAAAACATCTATAACAAACCAAACGATGCTCTGGAGTCTATAAGCAACATGCTATAAAAAGGAAACGCAAAGGAATTTGTCAACTCGTTGGCTATAAAGCAAACACAAGAAGATTCGTTAAATTGCATTTTGTGGCGTGTTAAGACAAATAGTCCACTATTTTCACTCTGTGTGTGTGTCTGTGTGTGTGTCTGTGTGTGTGTGTGTATTTGTTTAATGGATAAAGATCAGGTTGTTAAAGCAGGATGGATGAAGTTTCTGTTTTTCAATTTTCGTTTGACATTTTGTGCACTTCATGGAGTTATGAAAGCTATAAAAATAAATTTTTAAAATTAATTGCGAGACCATCAACTACAAAAGCGAATATGCCGGCGCACCACAATAAACAGCTATTAATAAGCAAACATTAAATTTATTTACAGTTTAAAGTTTCACCATTTAAAAACTTATACTTTATCGCCACAACTAAAAATTAAATTAAACATTTTTCTTTATTAAAAGTCCTGCGCGATAATTCAAGGTGTTACTGACAAGAGACTTACTTTGTCAGCGGGAAATGCGCTCAAAGGTATACAACTTCTTTTGTTTTTCTAAGACCAGCATTTTGGGAATGGCACCTGCTTATGTAGGGTCCTATTGGGAGAGGAATATAAGGAGTACTTTAATTTTCCAGCATTCTGCTATCGAAAAAATTATCTCTGTACTACTTAGTGCCCCCAGGGTAGTACGGGACGCATCTGGGTGAAATGACACTTTGGTGTTGTGCACTCTGGGGAGACGGTAACCTGCGTTTCCAGACCTCAGGCCTTTGGCAGCTACCGGTAAAACTTGCAGGTGGCTGCCCAATCCATGAAATAACATGGTAACGGATGCGCTTGCAAGTAATTAAAAGGCAAAGGCAAGCTTGCTTGTCTGTCTGGGATAGGTCTAGCATAACCTGATCGATTCAGGGTCGAATATTGTAGGAGAGTTCTTTTGGGGGTTCTCTCTGAAAGCACGACCAGTTGCTATATACTGGTGCTATGGGAACCGGTAGCCCCACAATGGAATTCAATTGCGTAGGTCTGTGAGTGATTTTGGGTTTGTACAATTACCTGAACCGAACTTTTATCGAGGACGGACTTAGTTCACACTCCACGGAGTTAATTGATTATGCTCGTGGATAAAATTGTGCGGCTTTAGTGAACTTGTCCATAGACCAAGTTCGCTCCGGCTTACAACATTGAATGAAGTTGTGACCGGTTGTTGGTGAGGCCTCCTCGGAGATCACGTAGTGGCATGTGGTTGACACTAAAAGTTGCTTGGGAGATTTCTCTTGAGTGGCTGGTATCTTATTGATGCTAACGCTCGATACGATCCCGGTCAAGCGATTAGTTATCTAGGTGCTGTTGCTATTCAACAGACGCTAGTAGGCAGCAGATGGTTCTCCCCTTCTGAGGGCGTCCATCTTGTAATTCTTGACTTGGTTCTGAATTACAGGGATAGAATAGGCATGATGTGATTACCCCGAAGCTGGCGGGAGAGTCTATCCCGCGAAGTGCCTACTAGTAAGGCTTGGCCAGTGCCGAACGCTTCAGCAAGGCGCTTGGTTGGGACTGAATCTTCCTATCAAGAATTGCCACCTGTGCTTTTGCACAGGGGGCTTAGTAAATGCAATAATTTACTCAGTGCTAAGTGCACCGTGAAGTTAAGCTCTTCAGCAGGTATTCACGTAAACGTTAGCACAACTGTACTACTTAGTAGGGTTCCTTGCCACATAAAGGGGATCCTAATGCAAAACAGTCTTGCTTGCAAAAATTTTGCGGGCTTTGGAAAGAATTGCTTAATTTTATTGATTATATATATAATTATTTATATATATGTATATAAATTTTTTTTTATAATTAATTATTTAATATATTATATATATTATATAATAATTATTTTTATTACAGTATTTTTTAATCATTGCAGTAACATTAAAGCCGCAAGACTTGCAGCATATGAATAAATTTGGTTACCTCACTGCAACGAAAGAATACCTTTGACCTCTCCTGAAGACAGTGACGTAGTTTCTACACGTACTTTAAAGCAAATGAGAATTATATTCTAAATTGGTTGCCAGTTGAGGTGAAATATCTTTAAGAAACCAAAACACTTAAGTGATTTGTTCAACGTAGGTCTTTTATCGAATTCGCATGCCTACCATATTGGAAACATTCGATTTCACCAAAAATGAATACCAACCATATTTAAAAAATAGCCATAGTTTGTATAAATTTATAACACAGGATTTTCTGGCGCTATTCAAATGACCCCACTCCGATAAAAGTCCTGTTTTAAACTCCAAAGGATTGTGTAGAGTTAACATAGAAGTCTGTTTAGAGACATAAGAAATATTGGAATGGAAAGAACAGAGTTTCAAGATAGTTCTAAGATGAGTTCCTCTTCATGCGACCCCTTCTATATCAATTCATTAAGTGAAGCCTCTGTGAAGGATATATGTATATAGCGGCTGAAGTGGTAAAATTTATTTTAGAGCGATTCCATTCTTCTCGCATACTTTGAAAAGCCTTTATCTTCCCTTAGTAGTGGAAGCCAAATACTCACACTACCACACTTTATAAAACACACAATCCAGTACAAAAAGTTCTAAAAAAGCCATTACAATCATATAAGAGTTCTTCAATTAAGCAGTTTATAAGCTAAAAGCATTTTTCAATAAGAACTTTATTTAAGAACAGGCATAAAAAGGACGAACGAGCAATTATTTTAGTGAAGAAAAAAATTTCATTTTTAATAGGCCAGCGCTAACCACACAACTATACCCCAGAAAATATATTTATATTATTAGTGAAAACCTATTTTAAAAGCCACATACTCGCATATTTTCAACTTTTAACCAAAATTTCATTATGTCTAATTAAATTTCTTATCTAAAACGATTGATAAAAGTTTTCTTTGTGCTTGTCTTTTGTATTGCTTATATTTGTTGCTATAATTCAGTTAATAGAGCTTGTTACTGAACGAAATCACTTCTAACCGCTGCGCATACCGAACGCCTTCCTCTAGTACTAACTAATGAACCCGTAAAAGTGCAATACACGTTGTAACGCAGGTATACGTGAATGTATCCTTCAATGCTCCTTCACTCACACGAAAAAAAATATAGCCTTCATTACATGGAAAGAAAATTGCTGCAACAGACAAATACAAGTAGATGTACTCGAAATAAACGACAGTATCATCAATTTAAGTACCTCAGCAGCGAGCAAAATAGAAAGAAAAACTATACATTCATCCATCCAATACGTTCCAGAAGTCGCAAGAAAATATTTTTTTTCTTTCTTCGAGTCAAGTGATACGAATAAAGTCCTTTTTGGCAATGGAAAAAGTAGAAATGGAAAATTGCATAATATTACTTTATCGTTATAAAATAAACGAAAACTTTCTATTAGTGGTCCATGATGGTACGAACGTACGAGCACACTACTGCCAGTCCTTGCCTGCACTCTACAATTTAAGATTAAACCTCAGCTTATGTGTTTTTTTAACGTTTCAATTTAAAAAAATCTATTTGGGAATGTTTACATTTGCCGTAACGATTAACAAGCTTGCAACTCACAGACGAGGCATTATATTAAACACGATCAAGATGACGGCAATGTTGCAGCATGCCGTTGAAAGTAAACGTGCAGACACATAATAATGTGGCATAAACCAACTTGTTTTTTTAAGAAATGCGACAAAAAAAAAAAACCAAAAAAACGAAAAAAAACTGTCGTAAACAATTTCCATATGTTGGCAGTTTTTTCAGCTCTCAAACAAAATGTTGCACTGGAAACGGAAGTGTCTAGAGAGATGGCAGGGAGGAAGCCTGCATGTAGGAGTGTGTTTATAATAAAATTCCACTTAATGTACGCAGCACAATTGATAGTATGATAAATAATGATGGCATTTCGAAAAGGGAATTTATAGTATAAGGCATTAACATTAAGTACATTGGTAAAATAAAAAAAAAAAAAGATTTCCTATTTAGAGTTGCACAGTGGGCTGATTGAAGAGAAAATGTAAATTCTACACCTTTTAGAGAAAAATTTATTTGAAACACATAACAAACACATTACCAAATCAATTACTGATCATTTAGCTTAGAAAAATCAAGAAGAGACAATTCTTTTCCCATATGCAACATGCCAACTTCGTTTCCTTTGTTGTTGCGAAGTAAAAGTTTTTTGCTTACCAAAAGCTCGGATTTAAAATCCCTTCAAAATGGCTAACAAGCTTTATAATGGTTTCACTAGAACATAATTTTCCGTGTAGGTATACGTAAGGACTGGTTTCACTATCCTACTTAGAGTCGTACGATTTGCCAAATATGGCATCTCTGCTGAAAAAATTTAATAATGTGGCATAGAAATATTAAATTTTTATGACAAGAAAAAGTTTATGACCATTTTTATGCGATTAGAGTTGGTTTTGCTTCATTTAGCAAAGAAGAAATTTATTTGCATCACATTTGTATGATAGTGTGGCACTTTCTGCGATATTTTCATGCGGTTTTTGCAAATATGAGAGTATCTCCACCAAACTTTCGTGTGAATGAAACGTACCTTTGTCTAGGATAATGGAACAAGGCTTTTAATGGTTTGAAACAAATTGATACAACTTGTGACTAAGCCGGGTATGATCTAATAATTATCGAAATATTATGAAAACAGATTTTATCCCTTAGCTGTGTTGAAATAAATGCTGCCAGGAAATTAGCATTTATTGAAAAATTTCATAAAGTTTGCAAATTGTACTACTTGTGAACCTAAAGTTTTAGCTCAAACAACATACTTGACATGTTTGGCAACTCATGAGATCGCTTAGGAAATTGAGTCAAGACCGGAAGGATATCACAGGACACTTTAACAAATTTAAAATAAATGCGGAGAATTTGTATGTCCGAATAGCGTATAAGATTAAATTGCTGGGTGATATATGGCCGACCACTACCTGACACCCACCACCACTTACACAGGCCAGCCTACTAGGATCCTTGTTTTATCAACCATTACCAGTACATACCCTAAAAGTGAGCCATTACGAATCATAGCAGTAGTTAGTAGAAAACTTTGATAGAACAAAATCCACAAGCAGTCACATTATTGCACTTCATAGAGTGAGAACAAAATCTGCTATACCTTTCAATCTAAGCTTTTGCAAAGGTAAGCATAATTCCTTTAGCAACTTTAATTTGAGCAATAAGATGATTTTTATCCAGACGAGCAGGCAAACTCATCTTTTCCACAACATCACCATGTAATTGGTTATCAAGAAATGAATCGTATCCCGGTCACTAAGTAATTTCTAGAGGGCTTATCGCTATAAATTGCTTTCGGTATGGTTGTATCTAACCACAGCTGGTAAGCAACTCTGCCAGGAGTACAGTCACATCCTGACATTCTGAACTTTGATGCAAATAAAGAAAAAGGAGGTGGTTGGGCACTTGACAATGCCTATACATTGTCATTCGCCTGGTCGACAGAATGACAAGACACTAACAGGATACAAAACGATAGACCTGGAAGAAGAAATTAGCAAGGAAGCGCGATATAGTTACGTACATGAGAAGGCATGCACATGTAATTCACTTTGCCTGCAAATCACTTAAACGAAACACCGAAAAAGTGTTGCTAATATACACACTTTCTTACGCAAATTTAAGCTTCCCTCATGTCTCTTGAGCAGCATTTAATACGAATTTACAGCTTGAGACCACTAAAAGTTAAATTCACCCAAATGCCTTACCAGCGCATAATTCAATTACGGTTTTATAAATTTAAATTAGAAAACTTTGTTAAATTTATATTTAGAATAACTATCATTTGATTTCCTTTTAGCCAAAGAAATTCATATTCCAGTGAAACCATTATTAAAGCCATACTCGTAAACATAAGCTTGTTAGCCAACAAAAAAAAAAAAAAATAAAAAATTTTAAATATTCAAAAATATGAAAAGTTTCACAACAGATACAAATATTGCACTGAAGGCGTCTGTGTTCCAAAATAAAAGATATTACTTGACCATAAAAGTCTTTTTCATTTTTTTAAACATATTTTGTTTGTATGGATGTATGTATGTATGTGTTAGTGTGTTGCAGTTTAAGTTTTTTGTTTTATTTCAGTTGAAGTTGAGCTGAACATAATCCAACTAGAACTTTTGAATAACAAAACCAAACTAAACTAAAATCCGTTTTTTACATACTGATTTCATTCCCCTCCCCCCATTATCGCCACAGCCAACACGGCGAAAGTCTATGTCTACATCACTTGAACATACTCGTATCAAGTATAACGGATCTATGGCAGGGTGCGAAGGAGACGATGCGGTTAGTTCTGGGCAAACTGTACAGAGAACAGAATGTAGAGTTGTAGAATTATTAGCAAGGATTAGAGTATTTGTGTGGTCTGCTCAACACAGTTCTTTTTTCGTATGCTTGCAGATGCATTCATAGTTTCAGCATGCACAGATGCACTGCATACGATAAAAATAGTGAAATAATAAAGTTTCATCATCGTCCTTTGAACACAACATAAGAGTGTCCTATTTTGTATTCATGTACTTTTTACTTTACACATAAAATAATGAGAATATTATAGAGTGTGAACATGTTTTGAGGTTACGTTTGATAAGCGCATAAAAAACATGCATAAAAAAATTCTTAAAATTGACCTTATCTTAAACACTTTATTCCTAAAGCAAATGCTTAGTATTATTGCAGGACACTTGATTCCTTTTATCATTTTAAGTGTCATAAATGAAGTTTCAAACTGGTACTAATTGGGATTTTTAGAAAAAATTTTAAAAAGGTAAAAGCTGCTGCCCAACCACAATTATTATTTGCTTAACTTCAGTCACGGATATGGAATCACCACATAGTCGTACTTGCATATTGAAATAAATATAAAAAAGGAAAAATTTTTAAAACTTTTTATCAGTTAAACATGAAACTTGTTTATTTGGAAACAGAAACCAAATAAATTTTATAGCCAGAAAAACTAAAACCAGCTGAAGGCAATTTTCAAACAAAATTATACCACTCACACGCATAACGAGGCTTTTTTTTAGAGGTTCACAATTTTAACAAGCCATTTAACAATTAAAAATTGGATATTGTACAGTTTTGTTTTCGTTCACTTCATTGTGGACAGACAAACCTACACCAGAGCAATTGATATTGATCTGGAATTTCCATACAAAATTGGTTCTACGTTGAACAACATTCGATACGAATGTTATCGGATGCCGCGGTCCGGTTGTTCGATACATCACGAAATTTCATTCGATACGAAAGCGTACTCGATCACGTATACAACGATTTGGCCCAGATTACTATTATTCCTACACAAAAAAGTCTTTTGAGTCGAAAGATTGAGAAAATTAGATTTTATTAATTATTTTTATATGTCGTATAGTATAAAACCAACAAAAGAGAGCAAACAATATGGCTGCTTCATTATATGAGATATTAAAATAAAATAATTTTAGTTTCTCAAGCAGATGAATTACCAATCTGGCAACTGAACATGTTTGTTTACTATTTCACAAAATATACATAAATGTTTTCTTATCAGCTGTCTTTTCTCCTTAAATAAAAAACGGCATTATCACAGGGCGTACAAAATATTTTAAAAAGTCACCTTTTCACAGGGCAACCTTTTTATTGTAGAAAAGAAAACGCCATTAAAGTCTGTGATTAATTTACTGTACATTTTCTTATGGAACAAAAAGAATTTATAACTCAGTAAATTTCAAACTGCTGTACCTTCTAGTGTTGCCTATCTAGAAAAAGGGGAAGGAAATTTTATGCAAAATTCCCCCACTTCATCTACTGCCAGTTAAATGCAAATAACGCTCGTATTTAACAGCATGAAATAAATTTTACTTTGAGTTTTTGGCACAATTAAAGGTAAAAGAAAAAAATTGTCTCCAAAACTAATTTTTTGGGGGATTTTTAATGGAGTTTTGTTGTACAAATACGAGTAATAGATTGCTGAAGCATAAGTTATGCGGTGGGGAAAACAAACAAAGAACCACTAACTAGAATTAACTAGTTTGTGCTCGACAGAGGGCTTTTCCGGAATGCAAATTTATTTTGTATTTGGCATAAAATGTAACTGGTTGCAGCTACAGCTTCCCTAACAATCCGTTGAACAAGCCGCTAAGATTTTCCCTGCCAGCTAACAGAGTTTTGTAACCAATAACAGTCACTACAACAACAGGCGACAGTTGAGGTAGCAACATTATCATCTATGGTTTAATTTTTCAACAAGTTGAAATTTGTAGCTGCAGCACCATAAATATGTTGCTCCCACGTACATCGGTTGCACTTAAATTTGTCACTCTTTGGGTTAGAAATAACATAGAGATTTTTTGGAATTGCATAATAATAACAGAAAGAGATAGAGAGAAATATGACAGGAAAGTGTGGCGGAAACGGTTTTAAAATGAAAAGTAGAGTTGGAGTACGAATCTTGATTCGGTTAAATAAATGCCAAGGGATGGCTTTTGAAGTTTTGCAAAAATGGACAATTGTTGACCCCTTTAGCCACAGAAAATATATGTAATTGCAGAGCAATAAAGGAAAAATCTGTAATCGGATCTTTTCAATCAGGAATTCAAAAAAACACACGCTGTTAGTTAAAGCAGGGATATTCATAGACTGATAAATAATAATTTCTTTTTAGTAGAACAATATTTTAAATCTTGGCACAGAGTTGTATTGCAGCAATACTCATAAGCTCACGTTAATGTTCTTATTATAAGTCTTGTTGGTGAAAAGCTAATGAATAGTTGTAAGTTCCTGAAATTCTCTTCTCACTTCGCCATTGATAAATTTATTAAATATTTATTTTTTTTTATTAAATGTCAATAAAAACAAGTTTATTACATATAAGCCCCAACGAATTGTCGATTTTTATTTATTCTTCAGGGGCTGAAAAGGAAAAGTCAGGCCTGTTCCAATATCACAGTGATTTTAAATCACGAATTGTTTTTTTTAAATTTTTAAATGTTTTCTGAACTGAACAGTTAAACTGGTTTGGCAATACGTTATTCTGTGGCTGAAAGTTAAAATGAAAATGGCGACAAAGAAAGCAAGATAATGTTGCCACGGCTTTAAACTAGTCATTGTTGACATTTTCTTACATTTTACACATTTGTAAAATAAAATTTCCACCTTAAAATTTATAATTATAATTAACTTTACAGAAATTATTATAAATTAAAAGTTAATTTTTTTTCTAATCATTAGTTTAATTCAATAAATGAACAATATTTTACTCATCGCTCACATTTTGTAAATCTGGTAACTATAGATGTATTTTCGAAGCAAGAAAACAGCTGACTGACTAAAAGTTAAAAAATAAATCACTAAATTCGCCATACCAAAAGTATTTTTCTTTGAAAGAATCGGTTGTGCTTTAATTTATTTTGTTTAAAAGATATAATAATATGTCATAAATATATATTATATAAAGTACTCAAAAAGCTTTTTAGTAAGTTAAAAGCAAAATGAAGATAAAATATGTCCAAGTGATTTCAAATCGGAAGTTGTTAAACTGAGCGAGATTATTAAAATTTTTGTGCAACACTATTTCCGTGATTTTTAATCACGTTCGTCAAAAATAATATTTTTTATTTTTTTTTTATTTTGCACATTATTTTTTGTAAAAACTTATATTAGCAACACAGTTTTCTTAATAATAAAATTAAACTCTCAACCGAATTTAACCCTTTTTTCACCGAGCTTTAAACGGCACTTAAGTTAGCAGTATCGTCATTTTTTGTTCCGGTTTTTTTTTCAATTTATTGTTTCAATTTATAAAATATTTCGAACATATTTTGTACAAAAATGTCCCATATTAAATCCAATATTAAGAAAATGAAATATGCCAAATAGAGCTCTCAAAATTTGATTGGCTTTTAACGCAGATTCGGCAATAGAAAGATTGCATTCTCTCGTGTGCTGGTTCATTTATATTAAACCACAAAAATTGAGCCTATAAAGTATTTTTAGTTTTGAATAAAAAGCGATGAATAAATAATTTAATTTCATAACTTTTCAGAATACAGAGGTCATGCCACACTTTCGATTTAAATGTTTTTAAAAAAGCGAATTTTCAATAAAATTTTTTACTATTTTTTACGCATGGCATACACAACCCAACACACACTTGCGCAGCATGAGAAATAAAGATAACAATAAATGTACAAGTGTAAAAAAATTTATGACAATTACAATATCAACTGGAACACATAAAGCAATTGAGAGGGGAAAAAGTAAAATTAAAAAACAAATGCAAAAATGAAATGAAAAATAAATTGCACATAAAAAAAAGGAAACACAAATCAAACTTTAGTGAACACTGTTGTATTTAAAACCAGCATAAGCAAGAGCAGTGTAAACAAGCAAGGCAGTGTACATACTCCACAGTGCCCTAAAGCCTCCTCTCAGTGCTGGCACGGCCATGTTATTGTTGTTGCATTTGTTTATATTTGCATATTTGGTAGATACTTATGTCAATGTGTTAAGAGTTCCCCTTTGGCAAGAGAACGAAACAAAAAGCTACAACTTAAAATTGCAAGGTTTTCTCATTGTTCTAGTTGCTGCCCCAATAAGGGAGCTGTTGAACAAATTTAGCTTGTTGCTGTTAGCTGATGTCTTGATTCAGTTTTCTTTACAACTGAAAATAACAGTTTATAAGAAAATAATTTCAGAAATATAAAAAAAAATGTAAAATAAAAGTTTCTTTTTTTTTAATTTAAATTTTATTAGTAACAATTGTTGCTGCAATGAAAATGATGGTATTCGTGAGCTACATTTTGTAGTGCATACTTTTAGGTTTGTGCTAAAGTAAATCCACTTTAAAAATTATAAATTTTCCTTAAATTTATTAAAGTTAAAGCGACATAAGAGCCTTAAGTTAATAAAATGATTTCTTCCTTATCCTTACTATGCTTGCAACTTATTACCTTGATGTTAAAATTGTAATAAATTGTTTTATTACCATTAAACACTCTTGCTCCGTTTAACTTAAGTCATTTGTCAAATATTTAATTTGTACACTTGGTCAAACAATTCCAGCATTAAAAAATAACCAGAGAATTCTCTGGAGCTCAAACATGTAATGACAATCTCATGAGTGTTCGCACAACTCTAAATGCAGCATTTTTGCTGCCGTTAATGAAAAAATAATATCAGGTAAAGCAAATGTTTGTTAAGGACATGATTCACAATCCTTCACAATCCCACAATCCCACAATCTATCAAATATGGCATGTAAGCTGAAGAAATAGGATAGTGTGGCCTAAAAATATATCTGTGTGACAGATTTTTTTGGCAAGTCGTACGATTTGCAAAAGTTTATGAAAATTTTCATGCGTTCAGGGTTGCTTTTACTACAATAATCAAAGAAAAAATGTATTTGCCTCAACTATGTATGATAGTGTGGCTCCTGCAGCGGCATTTTGAAGCGATTTTTTTAAAATTTAATGAAATCACATCAGATTTTAGTGTGATAGTGAAGCATGGCCTTAAAAGCTTAGAGGTAAGTTTATATCGGCTGTCTTGGAGATTAACTGGAAAATTCACGACTTTTCATTCTTTGAAAATTTGAGAGAGCAAAATGATTCGGTTCAAGGCACTTTCAAAAGAAATTTGTTTAAATAAACAAAAATAACATTTTTTTAAAGTCAAATTGAAAATAAATTATACTAAGAACTTTTAATTGAAAATATATTAAGTATTTGTCCCTTTCAACTTCATCTCGTTAAACCGAAATTATATTTAATATTAAATATTTATAATATATTTAATAAGAAAGGATAAACAAATCTGAAGGAAAAAATCTTCGGGAAATCCGAATATAAAATTTACAATTTCGATATATCGAAATGTTTTTTTCAGACAATAAAATTTTACTTTCAGAAAAAGTTTAAAGTAAACAAACAGAGTTCATTTTAAGCTAAACAAAATTTCTTTTCATTATTAATTAATTTAATTAAAATTGAGATCAATTTCTCATTGTTTTTATAATACAAATAAAAATTTCTATTTCATTTTAAATTATGCAATGGTGTCACACATCTTTGTGTGGCTTCAGGATTACATGCATTTAAGTTAATAAAATAAAAAAAAATATTTTTACAAAAAAAAAAAAATTACCTCAAGCTTGAATAAATTAATTTATAATAAATAAGTTTAAATATTTTTTCAATTATAGCACTTAAAAATATATCTACTTTTATTGAATAATTTTAATATTTGTAATATTCTTCACTTTGTGTAGTTTCTTCAGGAAAAATATATATGTATATACGAGGTGTGATCAAAAAGTAACCGTTATTTTCAATTTTTTCCAAAAGTATTTATTTATTTATCAATAACTATCTTGTCACCTTCAAGGTAATTCCCCTCAGATATAATACACTTTCACCAACTTTTCATCCAATCCGCAAAAGACTTCTGAAACGCGCTTTTTGGTATCGCCAACAACTCCTGTTTCGATTTTTCTTTTGTCATCAATCGTAGGAAAACGGTTTCCTTTCTTTGTTATCTTCAGTTTTGTGAAGAGGAAAAAGTCAGCGGTTGCCAAGTCCGGTGAATACGAGGGCCAAGCATCGATGAGTGTGCTAGTGCGTTTGCATGGTGCAAAATCCATGATTGGTTTTTCCACAATTCTGTGTGTTTCTGACGAATTGCTTCTTGCAAACGGCTTTTAACTTCAAGGCAGTATTCCTTATTGAGCGTACGACCTTTCAGCAAAAATTCATGATGCACCACGACATTGCAATCTCAAAAACCGTGAGCAAAACCTTCACATTTGAACGAACTGGAGGTGCTTTTTTCGCTCTTGACGTTCAACAGCTCCAATGCGACGTTGAAGTAAAAAATCGAAAATGCATAGCTCACGACATTTGAAAATAACGCTTGTTATTTGAGCACTCCTCGTATATATAGATTTTTACTATGTTTCTGTGTTAGTAAGTGCCGATAAAGTAATTCTTCATATTTACAAGACAGACAGCAAACTTGTTGTCATAATTGCTTCCCAGATATGAAAAACTTAATTCTTGATTTTTGTTTAAATATTTCATAAAAATATTATTTTTTTTTATATGTTTAGAGAAATAACGAAATATTTCTAATACAATAATTTGTGGCATGGACTGGTTTCCGTGCATGAAAATACAAAAGATAAGTAACTCGTATTTTAATTTATATAAATTTACATTGCGATAAATATAAATAATTATAGAAATAAGCAACAAAATAATAAAAACCTTTCAGAAACCTAAAATTAATAACAAAAAATCCTGAAGGTAATACAACAAAATGCTAATTAAGTTAAGTTGCCCCAATTTTTTTTTTATAATACCACACAAAAACCGCGTAACTTATTTTTCTTATGGCATATTAAGTACTCGTACTGATTTCATTACATTCTTTTAACTTTTTTTCATGCCAATAGGTCATAATTATTGCATACTTTAAGGCGCTATAAAGAGCCTTACTTAAGTAAGAAAAAAATTTATATATTATATTTATATTTATACAATGGAGAAATTTTGGGTTAGGCCAGTGATACCAGTTCTTTTAGACATTATTCCCAAGTACGGATTTTTCTATCCCCAAAATCCCCTGAGTTCATTATGTATAAAGCAATACTCTTTCTAAGGCAAAGTTTGATGTAAATGATGAAAATTATGTTATCTGTTCTGAGACCAGCCCTGGGCGGAAACCCCTACTTATGCAATGCATTGTGTCGGAATTGCGAGAAAGGTTAGCAGTAGTAAACTAGGCTTTGTTAAGAAGTTTTTTTACAATCTTCTCTGCGTTATCCTCTGAAAATAAAAATTTTCCCTCGGCGATAAATTTGCCTCGTACGAAATATTTGAAAAAAATAAATGATCTTAGCTAATTAATCATGGTTCCCATTTAAGACCCTTTAACACAACAATATCAACTGCGAGAGTGAGGGTACCGCAAGAACCACTAGTGTGATACTTGTGGGATCTTAAATCCAGGCCCAGATCCCAGGTAAGTAATTACATAATTGAATTTTTTCGTTTACCTTTCTCCCAGTCGACCAAAGGTAGCTCAATATTATCACACGTCATTTACTTGTTACAAAATTTGCTTCTTTGGCCGACAGTATAACTGCTGCCACTTTTTCGTTGTGATAGAGTTGCATATACTTTACAATTGACATACTTTGAAGTTGTTAAATTAAAATTAGGTTTCACAGAGTAAAGGTTTCACGCAATTACTTTTTTTTCAATATTCAAAAACTTTTAAAAAGTTTAAAGCTCATTTTAATTCTCTAGATCTCCCCCTTTCGCAAGAATTACTAATTTATTTATGAGTTTAAAGATTATTAATCTTTTCATAATCGATATCCCTTAAAGAATAATATTAATAATTAATGTGATTACTTGCATAGACCTTGAATTGAAACATCTGTGTAACAATTAAACGCATCAGGGTTGCATTTGCAAATATGAGATTAAATGGTCTTAGCGAATTTCCTTGATAACCTCAAGTTGGCTCGCCCTCTCATTTAAGCCTATATAAGAACAAGCAATGCCATCGATCCACAAGCAGAAACTGCCACTAATGCCCTAATGGAGGACGTCACACACAAAATACAATTGCCCAAGATTAGAGAAACCAAAAACAGTTTAAGGAAAATGAGAAAAGCAGTAACTTTCGAAATTTAAGAATTCGAGAAAGCAAAACAAGGAGGAGAGGGAACGAAAATTAAAAATAAAAACAGCAAAATGGTAATAATGTTCCTCAAGCCAAAGTCATTTTTCAAATTGTTAAACAAACCATTAATCACAATGTTGGCTGTTGTTGGCTGCTGCTGGCTGCTGCTTGTCTTTTCATCGTTATTCAGGGTTTTGCTGCAGTACGTGATTTTCTAAAGTCAATTTTTACAAAATTGCTACAAACTAGATAAATTTTTGAAGTTTTTCTTTGATTTTTTTCTTGTGTTTTATGTGCTCTAAAAACTTCTATTTACTGCTGCCAAAAAAGCTTAAGGACCAACACATTTTACAGTGAGGTTCGGAGCTTCGGAATATGTTTTATGAGTTATGAAATGGTTGACATTTAGGAAAAAAAAAAGTGAACAGTGAGTGTAACATATCATAAGCAACTGTAAAAGTTTTTTCTTTTTTTGTTTTGTTAGGAATACAAATGGAATTTTCAAGTAACTTAGATAAGTAAGCCCTGGTATAAAATAAGTTATGCAGAAAGTGGCGAAATGATTAAACCAAGAACGAAGGATGTGCCAGTTTAACCAGGTGCGGATACAGAGGAAAGCAAAACAGACCAGGCGTTCATTTTTACTACGTTTCTAGAGGTGTTTTTTTTTTCTTTTTACTTTAATAAAACTAAATTTAGAGAAATCTTACTAACATATTAAAGTGCTGCGCAAAATCTTCTAAAGATTACTGGACAGTAGTTCAGGCGGAGTGTTCTATATCATCCTTTCAATAAAACCAGAGCTTCATTGAATATTTACAGAATACAATAAAACACTTCTTGGGTTTTGCTTTATAACAAAAATTAAAACAAAACATCAGAAAGAAAACTATAAACACTAATCACTCGGTCTGCGCCCATATTACGAGACTTTAATTACGACTTCTGTTGTTTGCCACTTTCGTAATTGTTTTGAGTATGCAACGGCTTGAAAGGAAACCTTTAAAAATCGAAAATTTTTTGTTTTTATTATTAGCAAAAATATATTTTTAACATTTAAAAACATAAAATAAACATGCAAGAGCAATAAAAACGCAACTTTTTCATTAAAAAATACAGAAACGGACGTTTTCAAAGAATGACGATTTTTGGCCAAAAATACAAAGGGTACCCCCTTATCTAAAAAATGAAAATTTGTCCAAAAATCGAAAAAATTTTTTGTCCTTTATTTTTAGCAAAAATATATTTGAAATATTTGAAAACATAAAATAAACATGCAAGAGCAATAAAAACGTAATTTTTTCATTAAAAAATACAGAAACGGACGTTTTCAAAGAATGACGATTTTTCTTCAAAAATGCAAAGGGTACCCCCTTATCTAAAAAATGAAAATTTTTCCAAAAATCGAAAAAATTTTTTGTCCTTTATTTTTAACAAAAATCTGTTTTAAACATTTGAAAACATAATATAAACATACAAGAGCAATAAAAACGCAACTTTTTCATTAAAAAATACAGAAACGGACGTTTTCAAAGAATGACGATTTTTGTTCAAAAATGCAAAGGGTACCCCCTTATCTAAAAAATGAAAATTTTTGCAAAAATCGAAAAAATTGTTTTTCCTTTATTTTTAACAAAAATCTGTTTTAAACATTTAAAGACTTAAAATAAACATACAAGAGCAATAAAAACGCAACTTTTTCATTAAAAAATACAGAAACGGACGTTTTCAAAGAATGACGAGTTTTGTCCAAAAATGCAAAGGGTACCCCCTTATCTAAAAAATGAAAATTTTTGCAAAAATCGAAAAAATTGTTTTTCCTTTATTTTTAACAAAAATCTGTTTTAAACATTTAAAGACTTAAAATAAACATACAAGAGCAATAAAAACGCAACTTTTTCATTAAAAAATACAGAAACGGACGTTTTCAAAGAATGACGAGTTTTGTCCAAAAATGCAAAGGGTACCCCCTTATCTAAAAAATGAAAATTTTTGCAAAAATCGAAAAAATTGTTTTTCCTTTATTTTTAACAAAAATCTGTTTTAAACATTTGGAAACATAAAATAAACATACAAGAGCAATAAAAACGCCAATTTTTCATTCAAAAATACACAAACGGACGTTTTTAAGGAATGACGATTTTTGGCCAAAAATACAATGGTACCCCCTTATCTAAAAAATGAAAATTTTTCCAAAAATCGGAAAAATTTTTTGTTCTTTATTTTGTTACGTTTACAACCAGTGATTGAAAAAAGATCTCCATATTAACCATGGAATCTTTCTTCATTAATAGTTTGTTGGTAATGTCTCACTTTCAGAAACGAAATACTTATTTGAAATACAAAATGGATTTTAATTAATTTAAATAAAAATTACTATTTTTAAATATTCTGCCTGTATTAATTTATGGTGTGTTGCTTTGGTTTTTGAACGGTGTTTTCAGAAAAAATTCTAGGGGATGCAAATAAACGGAATTGAAACAAAATAAATAAAAAATATTCATTGCAGAATAACACGCATACCTGTATATGGGCACGTGTGTGTGTGAAATACAAAAGCAAATAAATGCACATTAACACGGTTCAAATTTAAACCAGATACGAAATGCAGTACGTACAAGTACGTGCTTGCTTAAATGCAATTAATTGAGAATATTATTTTCATACAACGCAGACAAAATTTTTTTTTAATTACGTTAACACTGATAAAATAAATTTTATAAAATATTTTATATACAACAATCTTAAAAATTTGAGTAATTTAGGTAGTTAACCGATAATTCTGTTTAAGCAAATTCTTTTCATTACGGCATGTAGGGAATCACGAAAATGCATTTAAATGGTTTTATATATACCGAGAATTTACTATGCATTTAATTACAATTTATTAATGTTTTATTATAATTGTACGGTCTTACTAAACATTTGATGAAAGCATTTTTGCAATTTGTTTCTACTTGTTTCTAATAAAGTGTTATTAAATAAGTCAATAAACATTTCAACTATTAATAATAATGTAGTTGAAATATTTACTTAATTCAATAATAAAAAAATTCACACTCCAAAATAACTACAATTCTCATGCCTGACTGGCGAAATGGAAATCAAAATAAAACCCCCTACATGTTTAATTTATATTATGCAAAAATAGTCAAATCAATATATTTTAATAGGCTTGATTTAGAACTCTATTTAACTTTATTTAAACCACTTTCTAGCCATCTAGATGGATGGATGTTTCGAATATCAATTGTTACGAAGTGACATTCAATGAAGAAATCATACGAGAATTACATGAGCGCTATAAACAAACGCCATATACAAGTCTTCTTCAAAAAGCCTATACAAATAAAAATAAAAAAATTATATAGTTGGCGGCAGGATTTTTTTTTTAAAGATAAAACATAAAAAATTTAATACCAAATGGGAAATTTCATGGGATTGATAAATGACTATGAATAAATGAAATTAAAAAAATATTAAAAAAATATTTTCATGAATTTATCTCACATGCGTTAACATATTTTGAGGAAATTCTTGAAAGAATGTTTAAGTGACAAGAGCCTAGTCTCTGGCCACTTAATGCTTATCAGTTTTCTGATTAACATCGATGAAAATATAAATCTGAGCACATATAAGGCCTTCTATATTTCGGGAGTTTAATCAATTAATAAAATGGCTTCCTTAACAAGTTCCATGCTTTGACACCAGAACCTTAGGAATACTTTTCTATCTACATCTTCGTCCTCTGCTTTTTACTCTTATCAATTTCCCTAATTATTGTGCCAATGCATCAAGATGAATTCCCGACAGTCGCTCTTGCTCCTCTCACAATATGCCACCTTAATTTTTATTTTACTTTGTAATTAAATATAATATTACTTTCAGCATTTTAACATGTTTTATGCAAAATTTAATATCTTTTTTGCCCTCGACTGTTTACTGTGATATTGCATGAAGCATATCATTCATGTGCATACTCGTACATGCCAAGCACATACCATACACGAATGTATTTGCATAAGTGTGCTGGTAAATATCTAATAGTTAAATAAAAAATACTACAAACTTTATTTGAGAAAAAAAATTAAACACAATTTTATAACAACTGCGGCATACAGGCACATACCAGGTAACTTTCTTAGCAACAATACAAGACTATTAAATCAACGAAACATATACAAATGAAAAATTGCATGCATACATGCGTAACATAAACGCACATACACAAATGCAGGTGCACGCTTACATGAAATATAAAATTCCATTAAATTTTTAAAACGACTTGGCTAATGTTAGTGCACTAGATAGAACTGAAATTACTCCGTAGTCCTGGTTTATAATATGAAAAAAAATATTCAGGCTAAAAGTAGTTAAAATTAATTTAGGCTTATACTGATTTTCACATCCTTATTGAAATTGCTGAAAAAATAGTATCGGAGATGGTGAAGGCCATACATGATAATTATAAGACAGTGGGATCGGAGGATGAAATCGATTCTGAAATCGCCATGTTGATAAATAATTTAGAGATCTTATTACGGACCTAATAACATAGAAAAAAGCTTTGGCTTACTGAAGCTGATTCCTAGACAAAATGGTGAAGCGCTGCATATACATATTTTTCACTTCCTAAATTTATGAGAGAAGTAGTAATCCCTATTAAAGCAAATAATTGCATAGTAGAAAGGAAATATTTTGTGCAACAAGCATGTGAAATTCTGCCCGCTTTCGAATATAAACTCTCAGCTATATACGGCTGGATCTGGTATGGTCATTGATGGACCAAAAATATTAAGGTTAACCAATTCATTACATTACAAATATATAATTATTTTCCTCCCTTTTTTTTATTAAGGATGTTTCGTTGTTTTCTGCTATAAAGTGAGATGAATCCGCTAAACGTGCCAAACCGCGAGAAGCTCCTTAATATAGAACCGAAGCAATAAATATCTTCCACTAGCTGTAATATTACGTAAGTCCTCAATAATAAACATTTAAAAATTACATTCTGTCAGCATTATCCTTTAGATTTTGTATTTTTGCATGAGGGTTTTTCCAACTTGTAAAAAGAATTGTAATAAATGGATCGTATAACACGATTTAATTACATAAAAAAATTATAATGAAGTAATTAAATACTGTACAGTACTAAAATAATCCAAATAATTTTTCGAACAACCGCGATTAAGTCAAGTACATTGGCAGCATAGCTTTGGACCCACCTGAGCCAACCTTTTCCTTCAACGAGCCCCGGTTTTTCAATGTTGTATTTCTTGGAGACTTGCATAGACAAACATATGTATGCTCATATATCTAGTTAATAATTTATTTAGAATTAAAATATAAAAATATTGAAATAAATATAGATGGAACCTATCACAACTATTATTATAACAGTTTAATTTAATTAGTTTGTAAAAACTTAATTGGTTTACTTATATTGATCATAAAACATAAACTCCATTATTTTCAAAGAGAACTTCTTACATGGATGTGTACAGCTAAAAATTAATTTCCAAGTATTCTTAACTTTTCATATTTCACGCTCATTAATTATTATTTATTATTAATTTTTTTTTTTTGCATTATTTATGCACATATTTTATTTTTTTCATAAAATTGTGAAGGAAACTTTTGCAAGTTCTTATTGCGCAAAACTGACAGGCAATCAGATACTGTGTCACTTACCCAGCAACAACCATCCATGTCAAGTAAACAAACCACATTTTAAGAGGATTATTGATAGTCATTAGAGGAAACCATCAATTATTATTTTAGTAGCCTGCGTATTAGTGTACGAGTACAGGATCATAATGGTTGAATTAATGTTATTTTAAGTCTTTAGCTAAATGGAGGGAAAGTTACAAAAAGGGCAAGATGTGTAGACACTAATTATAGTAAGTCTTAATAAGACTGACTATTTATTTCTTTATTTTTTGGTCGCAGGGAAATGAAAAATAAATAGTAGTTTTTGGGCAAGTATCTGTCTGTCATCTACAAACTTTTGTTTATAGTTTTGGGAAATTTCTACTAGTCTTGAAGGCCAGTTTGCATCATAAATCTTATATAAATTGTCACAAAATACTTTCCTAATCGCATTGCCAATATTCGAAGGAAGCAACTAAATACACAATTCAAGACATCTACTGCTTAGCGATCGGTTGTCCTTTTATGAATTTAAAATGTATTCGTTTTAAACATAATTAAAATATTTTAATTAAATTTTAGTTCGAATATATTTAAACTTATTTTATAAACTCTTCTGAATTTCTGATTTAAGATATTCGAATAAATAACGAGCAAATATGCATATTTTCAAATGTGTCCTTTTTTAATATTTATTTTGCATAACATTGTAGATTAGAAAATACATATCGCAATAAACTGGAAAATATGTAAACGAACTCAGTTCAAAATTGGAATTTACTGTTCTCATAAGCAGTAGATTGTCGGGACTCATTTCAAAATTGCCTTGATTGTTCTCATAAGAAGTAGATTGTCGAGAGAGTGGTCGCAAGTTTCCTACCTGCCTGGAAACAGATTAAAAAAAATGCAATTTTTTTTTTTAAAGAAAACCATTACGATTGCAATTTTGTTGATATATGCACGTATCTGGGACTTTTATAATTTATTTTTAATTATATATCCAGATATGCATTATTATGCATCTTTTTTTTTTTTGTCTTGCTGTAGTAGATAAATTTACAATTTATTGCCTTTAGAGAAAAATGTATAAGAAAGTACTAGAAACAAAGATTTCTTCATGTGAACAAGCTATTAAATAGTTGAAATAGTTGCAAGGGGCTCCTTAAGTCTTTGCATGCAATTACTGAATTACTGTGCAAACAGACAGTTTAATTTAAACTGCAACACTTTTTTTGCTTCTTCCTCAACAATGTTGGACCTGAGGTAAAGACAACTACATGTACGGTAACAAAAAGATGAAGGCACACATTTCACTTTTCTGAGATTTAAAGAAAGTGTTTAGTGGAGAGTGAAATACAAAAGTGCAATAAATACTTAAGTCCTGTCGAAAGGCATATTGTGCAGCCCCAGAGTGAGCAAAAGAAAAAACCGTTTTCTAGTTACACTTTTAATTTATATTTTTTATATTTTTAGTAGAAAACATTACATTTAAAAAAAACAAATGAACTTATGAATTTCCTTTTATAATATTTGAAATCACAAATATTCTAATTCCCTCCTTCTGCTCAAGAAGAGAATTAGAATTCATTATTCATTTTCCTGCTGATGATACACAATGAAGTAGCGAAATATCGAGAAAAAAAAATTATGTATTTAAATTTTTATAAAACAAGTGCACCTTGAGGCTAGAGAATTAGAGTATTAAAAAATTTGCAAAGTAACTAATGGCTAGACTTACCTCAATTACACTATCTCTTCCCAGACCAGCTAACACTTTTCGATTGAGTTGTTGCTTTCTTGCCGCTGCAGTGGCACTGGCCAAACATACGCCACCACCTGAACCGGTGAGACAAGTATCTGCTACCGCGGCTGAGGCAATAACAATTTCGTCTTCCTCTTCGTCGACTTCGTCCTCGTCCTCTGGATCGTCTAAAATATTATCGTCGTCTTCATCTAAACCGGAACCACTTAAATTGAAATCGTCTACAACAGCCGTATCTACAGCATCTAATTGTTCTTGAAAACTTAAATCTAAATCTTGGGGTAGTTTAGCATATTTCTTGTAATTTTTCATGGTTTCTCCACACCAAAAAGGGAGCTAAGCGGCGTCTTTAATCAATGTCAAAACATTTATAAAAAATTTGAATTAAAAAATTACACACACTTTAAAAAACACTTTAAAATAATTAAACACTCGGCTTGCAACCGCATGCACGCTTTTCTTCCGTAAAAATAAAATCAAGCGTTTTTTAGTTTACGGTAAAAGTGCAAACGTATAAAAACGAAAAACTATGAACGGTAGTTTGCGATTGATTTTTGGTTTTATTTTCTTCTAATCCAATCATTAAGTTGTTGTTGTTTTATAGACATTTTTTGTTAACATAAAATGAGTCATAGTGTAGACTAGATAGGCTGAGGAGTAAAGGGATTTTTAATATGATCTTCTGCTTTTTAGTACTTTTATTACAAATGAATAAAAGAAAGTATTTCCATTCATTTGTTATAGTTTATTTATTTATTTTTTTTTTTTTTTGTAATTGTTATTTTAGGTTTATTTGAAAAAGGTTACTTCTCCAATGTTATTTTTCATTGCAAATAAAAATGGGCACACAATCGATTTTTTACTGCTTTTGTTGTTCGTTCATTTCTTTTTCATTCACAAAATCATGTTTCTTCACATTCCTCATGTTTTATTATAATTATTTTTTTGTTCTTGCTTTTGTAGTCTATAGTATTTCAACTATACTACATACAAACATGAATTATATGCACACATATGTACATATGTATTTATGTACGCCAAAATAAACATGCATACTTATAAACACAACAGGTTTCCAGCCTTTTGTTTAGCTTTAGTTTAAAAAGGTATTTATGCACTCTGCATACATACTTCTTTCAATTAAAGACTCCAATGGCTCCATTAACCAATTTAAACCTGACAACTTTGCAAGTGGGGTTTGTGGAACAAAGCCTTTATTACAACACGTTGCCTCATTGAATAGTTAAGTTGATGGAAAAATACCACCTCTCAAAGACTTTCAACAAAATTTACAGCATTCCTTAGCATTTTCTTTTTTTATTTAAGAAAGCATATTTCACTTTGCTTGCTTAAGCAAACGAATTTCAGTACTTTATTTCAGACTTTTTCGAAGCACATAAAGAATTTCATTTTTACATTAAATATTTTATTAGAAATTAATTTTGTTATAGTTTTATTGCCTTTTACTTGTCAAATATCTAATTGGCATTTGTGTCACACACTAAAATTTCATTTTTGTTTTATCCGCGCTTACGGTCTTTATACTTCCACTATAGAAATGCGTTTGTGGCATCACTCTCTTTTTCAGTTGTCAAATATTTTCATTTTCGTATATTTTTCTTTTATCCATTTTCTATTATCACCCTCACAGTGCGCAGTATCATAAAAACTGTTGTTTTGTTTTGCTCACATTTTGTATGTAGAGCAATTGCATTTCTTACTGGAGTTGCCACATCATGGGGACAGCGGTATGCTGAAGATGATCGAAATATTAAATTTATTAAATTATCATAAGCAAAGGCAGGAGAAGGTGGAAAAACCAATTTTGTGTAAACATTTAAAACATCTTTATGCACATGAATGTAAAGTCTAATATTTTTGCTACTCTTCAAGAATATCTCTCTGAAGCATGTGAATTTTGCATTCAAAACGCCGAACTTATAGTACATAAAGTGTGGCAGTCTTAAGTTGCCTTTGAAGTGATGTTTGCTGTTTGTTGCTTTGTGAGATAAACACCACTATGAAGAAATGTAATAGATTAAAGGAAATGATTTGAAGGTCTATGCAGCTGTTTTGTAACAGTGTTGGCAAACAACATAATTTACCGTAAAATCTTTCATACATTTAGTTATGCATTCGAACTCTAGTAAAAGTATTTGTAGTAGATGAAAGAACGCAGATTGTTAATTAAACAATTTCGCCGTTTAAGACGCTAATCATTTTTATAAATTTTTCCTACAATTTAAACCAAAAAAATTTGGCAAAAATGGTCCAATATTGTTGTATATAGAGAATACCCTATAAACTAATTAATCAGTCTGGGCACAAATTCACATATACAAATATTTGCAATTAAATAAAACATATTTCTTTTTTAGATTTTAAACTTTTCCAAAGCAGTTTTTATGATTTCATAATTTTATTTTAATTATTTCTCTTTTTTCTTTTTATTTATATCTTGTTCTTTTTTTTTAATAATATGATTTAAATTTTGTGGATTTATTTAAAAATTAAGTTTATTTTCTGATTTATGTATGTAATGTTTCCCTTTAATATTAAGTAAGCTAAATTTAATTTAAAACAAAGAAACAGAAAAATAATATTGAATATTAAAAATAAAAGTTCAATATTAAATTAACAAACAAAAATTTTTTTTTCTTCATGGACTCGTATGCATAGCTACCACGCAGAAATAAATTACTGGATATATAAAATATTACGTTTTTTTATTCTATTTTAAAGTAATGAAATTATATATAGAAGTATCTGTATAAAAATAACTTATATTTATATAATTAAGGTTTCTTTTGTATTCGTTTGTTTTGAAAATGTGGTATTCAAAATACACGTGCCTCCTGCATTTCTTATTTATTTTGTTTTATAAATTTGGATTTTTTTATTATTATTAAAAAAATTAGGTCAATGAATATTGTTTTCAATATTAAGTAATTAATTAAGAAATGCAAAAGCGTGTAATTTTGAAAACAAAACCTTAAAGGTGAATTTATATTACAACACAAGTCATACACAAATTAGCAAAAATGACGCTCTGAAATTTTAATTTTTTGAAAATTTCGACATTCATAACTGCATCAGGCATGCATCTTGCAATTTATATATGTACATACAACTTTTTCTATAATATAAAGCCGCCTTTAAATTTTTGGTATTTTTCAATTGATTATATTTTACTTTTAGCCTTCATAAGTTTTTAGTTTTTTTAGTTAAAAACACTTACTTGTATAAATTAAATGTACATATGTATAAATATTTTTATTCTTTTGTTGCCGTATTAAAAGTTTTGAAATGTATGTGAAAAGAACGTTTTTATACAATCGAGGCGAAGTCTTTTTTATGTCGAAATTTCTTTGCATGAATATGTTCTAAAATGTAAGTGTTTTTTATCAAACTCAAAAATAGCTCAAGGCGCTGTTGCTAATAACAAATACACCAAAACCTTCAAACGATATGCAAAGTTCTTTTCTTACAAATTTACAAAATCTGTGTTCACTGCTTAAAAGAACAATACTTAAGTAACAAAAGTTTTCAAATTAATTTCACATCTAACATAAATGTTATTAATACGGCTCTTATATATAAGTATTATTATAATGTCGAGTTTAATTATGTATAAATAATTTATGATTATAAGATTTAAATACAATTTGTATTTGTACAAAAAAAAAAAAAAAAAACAAAAATAAATAAATATATATAAGTTGCATTGTAACTTAAATTTAATTTAGATATTTTAAGTGGTTGTAAAATAAATAATTTAAAAATTAATTCTTACAGATCCCTTTTTACCATAGATAAATATGTATGTATGAGTATATAAATACTGACAACTTACAAAATTTCTATATGGATGATACAATCAGTTTATAGTGATATAATAAAAAAGACAAAATCTGGTTAATATACAAATGTTTATAATATGTTTTACTAAGTTTGCGTTAAAAAATAGGAAAAGAAATAAAAAGGTTAAGAAATTATATAAAAAAAAAAAAATTATAAACGCGTATGATGCACTAACATCTTAAAAATAATGGAAAATCTTGAAGACTGTCTTAAACAATAAAAGAAGACTAGATATTTTAGTGGATAGAAAAAAAATTATTTAAATGTTTAAAAGGTTGCCTAGACTAGACCAATTTGTTATAGAAAAGTACATCAGACTAGACTTATTCTTCTCCAAAATTGGTTATTAATTTTTTTCAAAACTTCTCTGCGATAGACTATATTTGTTTAAAGCAATTTTGTCTAGACAAGATGCCCCTACAGAAAACTTATCAATACAAATAGTTTTCTATACATGCCTGTTTGAAAATCACATGTTATCAAAGAGATTTGAAATCAAAAGTTTAAATCACGAAATTTTAAGCCGGCCAGTAAATTACTGACGATTTTAAATCAGCCGCCATTTTATTTATTTTATTTTATTTATAATTTATGAATATAATTACAATATGGGTAGAAGCTCATTTGCTGAGGGTATCGGATAAATTTTTTAAAGAATTTTTGTTTTTGTTTTGTTTGATTGGCTGATTGGTTTTATCGAAGAAAAAGCGAAAAAACATGAATGGAACGCAGCTTTTTTAAATTAGTTAGTGATTTTTATATCAATAATTTAAAAAAAAAACTGGCTGGTTATGCATTGTTTAATCTAGTTTAAAAGCATTATTCACTAAATGATATTTCTCTATAGCAAAGCAGTATAGACTAGACGACGGTCTTTCTATATATGGAAAAATAAAGCTGCCCATAAATTAGGTTACAAATAGATATATACAAAGTTATTAACAAGCTATTATAAAGTAAATTTGCAAAATGATAGCATATAAAAGCAGGAGGCATGGTTACTGTTTTTAGTAAGAGTCTGTTTAAAAATATTTTTGTGCCTCGTCATCAGAAGTAGTAAAATGTTGGCAACGGAATTCTAAAAATTCCTCAAAGTGAAAATATAATAGATAATTTCGGTTTTAGGGCCATTTTCTATATATTAAATAAAAATAATGCTATAAATTTGTCGTTGATCAACGGTGGCGTTTTTTAGGGAGAATATCTCAACGGCCTAAACTTACTTTATATCATATTTAAATCGCAATAAAATCACAAAATTATATTCAGTAGGATATACTTTACTTTTCTTATAGTCATTATACAATAAGCCAATATATGGAAATGTTTAATTTGAATATTCATAAACACTACTCCATTTTAACTCTCTCCTATAATCACTTCTAAGTTTCAATATAATACCCTGCTTTAAAATTTGTAGTTACACTACCAAGTGTAAAATTTAGATTGTCTTACAATCACTTTCAATAATCCGCCTTGTATCTTATATGCGAAAGAATATAATTAAGTTTAAAATTATATTAAATTGCTTTAAGCTTTAAGCAGCTGATGTCAATATATGTATATTAATTAATTTCAATACTCCTTTAAATGCTTGGCGTAAAAATATACAGAACAATAATATTGTAAATGTTTTAAGTACAAAATATAAAAACTTAAAATAATAAAAATTAGATTGCTGGCAACTTTTATTAAATCTATTTTAAAATAAAAATTAGTTGGCAAATTTTTTAAGTAAATTTGTGTGTGTGTGTGAGTGTATGTGGGTGTACATGGTATGTGTGTTTTTCTTATTACTTAGGCATAAGACTATATTTAAAATATCTTTCAATAACTTTTAAAGTTATTGGTAGTCAGCTTACGTACTTATTTAGAGAATAATAAAGATGTTACTTCTTAAAAAAATATTTTCTTTCTTGCTTCATTTAAAAATGTTTAAAAAAACTTATATTCAATTAATGTAAAAAAAATCATGGCAAGCTTATTTGAGTGTAGTTTAATTCATAAATCAATTAAAGTTTTAAAAACTTTTCATCTATCTTATTAAAAGAGCAATAAAGGCAAACAAATTTAAATAATTATTACCTTTTTACATTAATGCTGCTGCTCTTGCAGTTGTTGTAATAATTGTTGTTTCGTTTCAGCTTTAACCGTTTTATAACGATCTTTTTCTTCAGTGTTTTCTGGCGGTTCGCATTCAAACGATGCCATTGATAGAGTGTTCTCATTCAAAACTGGACTATTTTGCAGATAAGCAATGACATTTGGTAATTTTTCGAAGGGGCATGCCACCTTTTTCCATTCGTTAAACTCCATAACCTGCTTAGCTAATTGAGAACATTTTTCGAAATTGATATGATTGTTAGGTAATCTGAAAAGAATCAATCAAGAAATTAGTCTATTCTCCTATAATAAACTGTAAGGAATCTTAATTTCTAAGCAATAAAGATATGTTTATAAATTAGTATGGATGGCATTCCAAATGGTTAACTAATCGTTCAGTTATCGAGAAAGATATTCACTAACAGAACTTCTCGAAAGTGTTTGATAGTTCAAACCGATAATTACTAAAATGTGGTTAAGATGTATTCTATAAATTATTTAATACTTTATCAAGCTTTAGAGCTTTTATAAAAAGAAGTCCAGGGAACTCATTTGATAATTTCTCATTTGCTGAATTATTTTTTTATTTTAATTTTATTTTTAAAATTAAGGTAGGCTTCTTATACATATACATATTCACTTTATTCTATTGAAAATTACAAAGTGGCCTTAAGCTTAAAAGCTAGGCTAAAAACAAGGAATTGAATTAATACTGAAATGCTTAATATATGAAATATTATGTTAATAACTTAGTTTTCATCCTCAAAAAATCCCCCAATGTCTGATATATCGACCTTTTTCCAACAGCTTATTTAAATAATTTTTTTTTTATCTAATTATTATAATAATTTGGGGACCCCAACATTTCTTTTTTTGTGGTTAAGCCAGTAAAGATGCCTACTTAACGTTTGGAAACAGTTTTGGAAAATAATCCCAAAGCTTGTTATATAATGACCAATTTTTCATAAATCAATTGAGAACTGCAATAAAAAGTTTTTCAAACCTAGACAACAAAAGCAATTTTATTCGAAATGAATCTATTTTTCTATTCTTATATATTTTTTAATATTTTAATTCTAAATTCTTTTTTTGTTTATTATTATAAATAATTTTCCCATTAAGCTCACACAAGTTGGCGAAATATTGGAAATTATAAATAAAAAAGAAAGATCAAAAAGAAGATAATTATTTTTATATATTTTTTTAAATGAGTATATTTATTTTCTATCAATCGTTTCTTATGTTGGTTCAATAAAAGAAAATAAAGCTTATTTATAGACTGAAGTTGTTTTTTGGGTTTATTCTCACCTGTTGGAACATCCTTCATTGAGAAAATACAAATCCTTAACAAATAAACTAAAAAATGGAATGATGATACGTTCACGTTCTTCGGTGGCACCCTCTGAACGCCACATGGCAGCTTTTAGGGTGGAACGATAACTATTAAAATTTGATGTAGGATCCATTTGATGTTCTAAAACAGAGAATTTAGCTGATTGTATTTTGGACCACTGCAAGAAGAAATTCACTTTTAAAAGTTTTTATATTTATATTTATTACAAAAGAAAAATTTTACCGTCTTTTTTAGTCTTGAAATCGGTGCTAAATTTAAGCCAGCTATTATCGCCATTAGACTATTAAAATTGCCAATATTAAAACATTCTCGAGCAGTCTCAATCCAATATTCAATAATGCGTACACGTTGCTTCTTTTTCGGGTACTAGAAACAGCAATTAAATCGGAATAAAGTTAATCATAAGATATATTAATATGAGATGTTTCCAAAAAGTATTGGGAATTTTAAGTCCTACCTCGTTTGAAGCGTTCGATTGATAATTTTTTTTCTTAATTATGTTCCTATAAAAACCAAAAAGGAACAACCACTTAATGATATATAATTGTGTATAAAACGGCTAAAGTTAACTTAATTACGGAATTGGTATTAATTCTCCTTGCACTTAAGTAAGAAGAGCAGAGAGCAAAATGGCACAAATGTGTCAGTTTCGTTGAGGGAAAAGCAACGATTCATCAGTTGCTAAGAAACATAATATCGCTACCAAATTTCCTTCCGATAATACAGATTGGATCGGAGGAGTATGTTGCTTTACAGTGTTGTCTTTTATTGCGACATAATATGATTAAATTTGGCAAATCTCTTGACAGCTTTTTTGTAAAAGAGCAAAGTTTTCTAATGTTTAGACGCTCTAGACTACATGGATTGGTACACTTCCTTTTTTGCCTCTTATTTCCAGATTTATAGCAGTTTCGCAACAGTCTAAAAAATCTGAAAATATTTTATCGTCTGTATCGTTATACTATATATATATACATATATGGAATTATTATTACTTTTCATTTTCATTCCAATAAAAGCTTTGATACAACCAAAAATTGCTTTTGACAACACAAAAATTTTTCTCAAAAGAGAAAAGATTTTGGAACAACTTTTAGCGGGAATAGAGCAAAAATGCGATACTTATTGCAAGGAGTAAAAGCACTCATATTATGTATTTGCCTTAACTGAGGCAGTCGCGATCTAGAATGCCGCCAGAGGCCTTGTTTACAATCGAACTCTCCAAAACGCGTTATATATCTTTCATCTCACCTTGACAATTTCGGAAGCTGTTAGATAGCTTAAACGATTGAACCATTCAACATAACATTCTAAGTTTCGAGTTTTCTTCATATCGTTTAAGGAAGTTTGCATTATTTGCTGCTGCTGCTGCTGCTGCTGCTGCTGCTGCTGCTGCTGGGATGCAGTTCCAAATGAACAGCCAGCAATGCCACTACTTTGAGTTGTCGAGCTAGAAGAATTTTTACTTATAGAATTTTGATACTCCTTGGCAAAAGCTTGAACAAATTCCTCGGGTCCTATATGGGAAAGACGTTCCAGTTCTATGGCCGTAAGCTGATGGGCTAATTGCGCGCAACTAGGGCATAGATCCATTATGCCAAAAACATCATGACTGTTTGGAGAATCCGATGAAGAGTGGCCCGTATTCGAGGAGGTTGTATAAGAAGCAGGTGCGGTCATAAGATTGTGTGAAAATTGAGCATTTATTAAGTAATGGTTTTTTTGGGCTATCGTGGACGCTGGATCATAGTTATTTAATGCATGTACAGCAGATTTCGTCAGTGAATTGTGGGCAGCATTAGAGGAAGAAGTTGAAGAGGAGGAGGAGGAATACGAAGCCGAAGCCGATGTGCTATAATGGGGTTGCATAATAGTATTGAGATCATTTTGTAATAAGGATTGCAAAAATTCTTCATATTTTTCAAGAGCCGTAAGCCGCTGCACCAACAGCTGTAGTATCCTTGATACCTGTTTACCTAAGGCATTGTCAATATACACACATTTACGTGTTAGTATGCGCACTTGTTGCATTAGACGCTCATCTCGAAAGTCATATGGAAATGTTTCTATCCATTCGGCCAATAGACGAATGCAATTTTGTGCAGATTTTTGCGTTTGAGTAGGACTTTTGCCAGGCTTTCGTTGTAATAATGGTGAATTGGTTGGACCAGTTTGACTGGTACACAGCAAATCAAATTGATCTTGAGCAGTACCAGACTGCTGCAGTAGCTGTTGCTGTTGGCGTTCCCATGTTTGTGATATTTTGGCCAGCAATTCATGGGGTCGTATAAATAGCCTCACGCTCAAAAGAAAAGAAAATGTATATATTCTATCTGGATAATAGTCTGAAGTTGGTACCATATGTTCTATTAAAGCATCTAAACTGGCTGCTATCAACTGATCATCATAGTAAACTAAACAATGATCATTATCTATATTTTCTACCTTGTCGACTTCATCTTTACTCTTTCGATTAGCACTAATGCTGCTGCCGATTTTGTCATCATGCGGACGATATACTGTCTGCGGTTTAATATATTTATATTTAGAGGCATCTTTTAGGCTTTGTGGTAAATGTATGCCACCAGGATGTGTATTATGGTGACCACTAACACTAGAACTATCACGTCGGTGAGTTTGTATTCTGTTATTGATATTTACATTGGCAATTGATGGCTTTAATGATGTTGTTCCAGTTGCAGTTGATGTTGCTATATTTATATGTTCGTTGTTATTAGATTTTGTGTGTTGATATTGTTGTTTATCAGGCAGTGCTGCTGTTTTAAAACTAATTGAGGCGTTAGCATTATTTACCGCATTGCTAATCGATGCATTTACTGCAATACTGCTTGTTACTTGAGAACTGGTATTTGTGTTAGTATTCTTTTGTACGACTGATGAGGAGTTTGTGGTGGCTGCTGTTGCATGGGTACTATTTGCACTGGTGCGCCCATTTGTAGCGCTGTTTATGCCGTTATTCGACATTGGCAAAAGAAATACTTGAACACAACTTACCGTTGCTTCACGTGAAATATAACAAAACACATCGAGCTGACCATATATAAAAAAAAGTTCGTTTATTTGTCGTTTTTTGAAATCACGAGTACAAAATATACTGAAACGAAAGAAAATTATACACTTGAAGAAATTTGTTATTATTTGGCACCTTGTCAGAATTTATTAATTTTTTTTTTCTTTTTTTTTTGTATGGCTGCATTTCATTTGGTGCAAACTAAAATCAAAATTATTAGTGGAACTTTAACAGTTTTGAAAAATAATTCCAAAAACGCTGACCTCCATTACAAAAGAAGAAAAAAAAATAATAATAAATAATGAGACAAAATTATTATTGCAAGTAAGTAAATTATAATTAATTTAATTTGGTAAATAAATAAATAAATAATTAAGAGCAGTGAATCGATTTCAGAATGTACGTGGGTATGTATATGCACTAGGCTGGTGCAAATAAAAGATTGAGACAATAAAAACACGTCAATGGCTCAATACTACCTCTCAACTTTTATTTCTATATACTCGTATATTCTAATGCCTCTAATGTAGACCGTTAGAGATAATGTAGCTAATGGGTCCGATTATTGAATCCGTTCCACGACGGCGATAAACATTTTTGGTCTGGAAGCAAAACTTTGCAATTATTATTAGAACCAGCCCTCCCTCTTAAACAAGTTCATAGTCACTGTTTACACGATATCGAAAGTATTTAACTCATTTCTGATCTTCTAGGGAAACAATTTTCTTTTCTACAAAGAATTTCAAATAGATTTTATAATATTTGTGTCCTGCCAAGGAACATGAGAATATCCATACATATAAAGTTAAAATACCTACATGTATGTATGGGCATGCGTATACATGTATGTATGTAAGTACAAATCCTTATGTCTCTACATATTGAGATGTATGTAAATATAACATGGTATGGCATTTAACACAAGAAACATACTTGGCTATACAAAATATGTATGTATGTATATTTTCGAAAGTAGAATGCAGCTTAATTAACACTGAGCGTAAACGTTATTTTTTAGCTAAATAAGTAAAAATGCACATGTGTACACATATATTACATGAAAAATTCATACATTTAATGAAGACACACAGCATGTAATTAAACAAAAAAAAAAAAAAAAAAAAAAAATAAAAAAATACAAGAATATAAAATAATAAATGTAAAACACATACAAATCTTTTAATACTCGTATGAATACTTGTATGCTCTTATTGTATGACTTCAAGTAAAAGTATGTGTGCAGTGAAAGGAATGCACTCGAAGATGTACATTCATGCATACACATATAGGGAGATGGGTGGATTTACTCATACCAATGTAGGATAAAGTATGTATGGAAGCACCCAGTCAACACTTTTTGGTGACATGTCTGACATTGAAAATATTTGATGTAAATATCAGAAATGTAATACATGGGCTTGCAGGCCATGAACATGTCTGTTCATTCGAAAGTCTGACAGTTTTTCGAAATATTTCTGCAGTGGTTTCTACACATTCCTTTTTAAAGAAAAATAACTATATACGCCTTTATATTGAATTTTTCCAAAAATACGAATTTAAAAAACATTAACAAGAGATTGCAAACCTAAACTTTTGCTGGCCAAGTATTGGCTTTATAAAATTAGAAACATATCAAAATGTTTTGTCAAGCAAACATGCAACTTTTATTGCATTTTCCTTTCCTCGAAATATTTGGCATAAAAAAAAAGAATAAAAGGCCAGGGGAACGAACTGTATACAAAATAAAAATTTCATTGTATTGACACAAAAGCAACTATGAAGGGAAATATGTATATAAAACCTTCAGTAACGAAAGTGAACTTTATTCCGCACAGTGTAACAATAAGAGTGAAAGAACCCCCTCCTTTTTCTTTTATCTTTTTGAAATTGTATGTTTTGTTTTCAATAAATTAAAAGTCTAAATAATTTATATTTTTATAGAAGTTTTTCCGCAATATTCAGAATATACTCAGAATTTTCTAGCAAATATCGTAAATCTGTTCAGAAGAAATACTTTGTTTTTTTCCCATCGACTTATATGTTTAAGCACAGAGGTGAAATAAATGAAACTTTATTGTACAGGTTCGGCTCTCAAAATCTTGCCAATATTCTATATACCACGTGCAAATCTCCTATAATCTTAGAATATGTGAAAAACGTGTTATTTAACTCTTTTTTTTCGAGTACACTTATGCCTCTGAGTCTAGGAGGATTTTGAGCCAGAAGTAATAAAATGTTGTTGGCCAACGTGTGCAAATTTTCTTGCAGCATTAAAACGGAAGTGTTTGCTGGGAAAGTGCGGTCTATGAAGAAATAAGAAATAAAACAAAATCAGACATAAATATGTACGTGCTACAACAATTATAGACAAGTAAGTTAAAAGCCATTATTAACAAAAAAAAAAAAAAAAAAAAAAAAAAAATGACGATGGGGTGGCAATGCCAAGAAGGCAACGTGTCAGTCAGTCAACCATTGAGACTGACTGGCGGCCATTTATTCTCGATTCTTGTTGTTATTGTTGACCTAACAAACAAATAATTGTAGAATTAAAATAAAGCTAAGAAAGCACAAAAATAAATATTTATGCACGAACTTACAATAAAACGTAGCAAAATGAATATTGCAAAATAAATGCTTATATTCAATGTTGAAATCAAAGTAACATTGCAGTTAGGAAAACGTTAAAGAAAGTTTAACAGTTGGTAACAGGTAGTATACATACAGGTAGAAATATTTGTATATGTAAAAGCAATTTTAAGTATTTAAAAATTGAAATCTTGTAAGATTAGAAAAATATATTCGCATCTCCCAAATATATGATTTACAGTATAGCTGACAGAGTAATTAAAAAGAAACACTATAAGGCTTAGATAATGTCGACAAAAAATCGGCGAAAGGTTGAAAAAAAATAATAATAAAAACCATGAAGTAGACAAATTAGCTAAAAGATAATAATACAAACGGTCTTGTTTTTTTTTTTGCATTATAATGTTGTGGGCGGTTACAGAGCAGGCATTCTACTGAGAATATTGTGGCTGTGGCTAAAGTTGTCTCAGGCAGAAGGCGTGGCCAGCAATTTGGTGCCCAATTGGCAATCTTTACAAAGAATTCTGGTGAAAGTATAGATACCAATTTAGCTGCTAGCCATAGGAGTATATAGTATGTTGTTTATTCGACCCATAACATTTTCAATTTTTAGCAAAAAAAAAAAACATTTTGCAAATACTACGATGGCAAGCATTTCTTCATGTATGGCAGGAAGCAAAAGGCAAAAACATAATGGTCTGATCAGAGTAAGATAAAATATGCGACAGATTTTAATTTTTTTAAAATACTGCTGCCCAGAAATATCATCAACATGATACAAACTGCTTAGGAATTCGAAATAGCGAAACTGACAGGTATCAACAGCTGATTATTTCGTTTTATGTATGTATGTGTGAAAATTTGAGCTTATGAGGCCTATACACTACCATAAAATATCCTGGCATTGAGATATTGGTTCGGAATTCTCCCTTTCAATCTTGCAGATATATCCATAAGTAACTAATTTATTAAAATATGTATGTATGTACGTAGTACACATAGAGATTCGATTTAGATTTATTAACTTTAAAAATTGCTAGTACTTTTAGTTATTTTTCTGAATCCCACCAATTACTCTTAAGGCAAACTAATTAATAAAAAAGAAAACCGACAACTATTTTTATACAGACGTAGACAAGTTTTCCACATCTCTAGCAAATAATTAAAGCAGACACCGCCTGCTTTTCCCCAATCTACTCATTATAAAATACAGTATCTATTGACATGTTAATATTCCTCGACAAGCTCACATAAATCCATCTGTGTGCAAGTAAATAATGCTGAATAATGATGGTGCCTTTTGATGTGGCCTGACATTCAATGTATTTAAGTATTTTAAAAGTAAACAAAATATAAAATACAAATTGTATATGAGTCGATAGAAAGCACGAAATGAATATAAAATAAAAAAAATTATAACGAAAGAAACATGCAGTATATGTAAACACAATTACTGAGGACTTGTGCACACGTACGAAATAGTTAATATCGAATATAAACAAATGTACAATCAAATACAATACACTCATAAACAATTTAGCAAGAAATTAAAATATTTACACTCATACATGTACATACATACATATATATAAAATAAATAAATCGAAGTGAAAATTGTTAAGTGTACTCGTATACTTTTCATTTTAATTAATTACACTTTAATGGTTGGCACGCGCCACTGACATACAAATAGCTTTAATTTATTTAATTTATATTTTTCTTTTGTTTAAACGAGGGAAAATGTATAGTGAGTGCCAGGACAAGTTGGCAACCGAAATATGCTTAATAATTATGCGACAGGCTTAGAAAAAGTTTCCAAAAGTCCATGTTGTCTGTAGGTAATGATACAGTACAGACTGGTTTAAGCACACAAGCGACACAAATTATTAAATATTAAACAAATTAAAAAAGTGTATTGAAAATTAAAAAAAAAAAAAAAAAAAAACATTTCACACGTTTACACCAAAACCAATATAACTGTCGCCTATTCAAATCTAGGCAACAGTGAATAGATATGTCGTTGACAGCTTTCTAGTGCTTATAAATTTAAATCATTATAAAATTGTATAAGGCAGACAGTTTTAAGTTTTCCCTAATACAGTTGAGCCTCGAAAAACAGCATTAATATATATAATGAAAAAAAACAATATATATATTTACTAAAATAGGTATTAAGTATATACATATCTAAATATTATTGAAAAATTAGCCTTAGGACAAAGCTAATTTTAGATCAACATCGTTAATTTCGTTATTCTTTATTATAACGAAGAGAGATTTAGAAGATATGTATCTTCTATCAGAAGCAATTGAATAAATACGTACGCTTTTGTGGAGTACGTAATTAAAATCGTGTATATATATACAGTCGAACTTCTCTATAATGGATTTCCATGGGGTCAGAAAATCATTTCATTATATAGAAATTTCATTTTACAGAAATTTATTTATGTTTTCTTTTATTTAAAGAAATCAAGTAATTTAAATTGAACTATACTGTTCTACTTTTTCACTTCGTTAATTATTAATAATTCTTTTTCGAGAGAATAGCTGCTTCGCTGCGCCATTTCGTTAATTATTAATAATTCTTTTGCGAGAGAATAGCTGCTTTGCTGCGCCATTTCGCTTTGTTAACTGATCACGCGCAACTGCTATCAAAATTGCTATTGAAATGACTTTTTTAATTTTTTGATACATGTTTTCAAGTTCAGGGAATCCCCTATTTATATTTTAAGTCGCTCTCGACAAACAGTCTTATTATTATGTGAAACAGATAATAGTTTGAAAAAACTCATTATATAGAGACAAAAAATCTTGATAGTCAAAAAGAACAGCTAAAAAAATGTTTCATTGTATAGAAAAATTCACTATATGGAAATTCATTATAAAGAAATCAAAATACACTGAAACTGTAACAAAAAAGTTGTGGTTTTGAAATCAATTCTTCATAGGGAGAGCTTCACTATACCGAAGTTCATTATAGAGAAGTTCAACTGTATATAAAGCTGTATATGAATTACTTATTACTAAAACTTATTGTTATTTTTAAAATTATATATTTTCTCTCACGTGCCCTTAAGCGTTCATCCCCGATTTATTAAGGATTAAATTAAAATGCAAACAGATGTTCAAGTCTATGTTTCTGTGTGTGTCAATTCTTACCGATGCTATTGGTGGGGATTGCAGCAGTTTTAAAATTAGTGTAGGTTTTCACAAAGAACTGTTACCTTTTGCTATATGTATACGCATATGAACATATATATATGTAGTCCAAAATATGTAGTTTTCATTTTATTATTACAATTAAATTACTCTTGGTTTTTTTTAGAGAACACCTTTTGCCACATACACATATACATGATTTATATGTGTTCCTTAAATATTAGGCAGTCTTCATTTTATATAAATGTTTGTTAAAAATTTGGTTTTTTACTAAATTATACATAGAGATACATGTACATATATATGTATATATATTATTAGAAAAGCAGAAATTACTAATGTAATAATTAATTTTAAGCTTATCAGCATTTACACACTCACTTTAAAACGCATATTACTAATTTTTTATAAAACACAGACAGCAATTATAAAAAAAATTGCGCATAAATATAAAAAAATATTGTTTTAAAATATACTTTAGCAAAGTTTAGCGCAGCTTACCTGGCCAGTCTGAAAGAAACACACACTACTGGCCTCACCCGTTTTCACTAAAAACTTCAGTGTTTTTGTTTTCCTCCTTTTACTCTTGTTTGTTTTTTTTTATTTTTGTTATATTATAAAATTAAAATTCAATAATTTTCTTTTATTCAACATATGGCCACTGTACAAATGTTTTCTTTTTTCAAATTATTTACTTTTGCTTATTAAAGTGCATTAATTTTGTTGCTTTCAGTGTTTTCTTTAGAAACATTTGAAAGCAATTCAATTAATATACAATATTTTTCTGACCGGTTTGTGTATGATTTTTCCTATTCTTTCTACGATGAACTCCCCACTTTCTTTTTGTTTGACAACATATATTTTGCTAGTTTATTTATTCTCCTGCCGTTTTCACATTAAACAAAATTTTTTCCTATGTAGCCCTCCCAACCCCCTTGTAAAATGAAGTTCAATTATTGTAACAAAAAATTTGTACTGAAAACACTTGTCCATACATTTCGTGGAAAAGCTTGTTTTTGTTGATAAACTTTAGAAATTTCTTATTATTTTTATTTATGTATAATTAAGTTGTCTTTTGTTAAAGTATATGACTTTATAATTTGTATATAAACTTATAATTTCTTTTATTAACGCCGAGCACTTTTTCCATCACCAATTTTCATTGCGTCTTTCTTTTGACTAGTATTTTTCTGGTCGGTTTTATACAATGATGCCATAACACGAAAATTCAATGAACTTGGCGGTACTAATTAAAAAAAATCCGGCATCTCTCATATGGAAGTAATTTGGTAGACAGTTAGAACTGCAAAGTTTAAACATTTTCGAATTTTCAGATAAAGTAACGGTTCTTAGTTATATGCAAAATGAACAGTTGATTGGTTTTTATCTCTGAGTAGAAAGTAACTTACTATTGTTAAAATATACTTTGCACTAATAGTGAAAAATACGTAAACTTCATTCACCATAAGTTGCTTTTATTTGGGCTTCCTCAGTTCATTTAAAAATATTGTTTGTTTTCAGTGCATTATTCAATTTATAATTTTACATAACATTTAGTCAAAAAGTGTTATTTATTATTGTTAAGTTTTATCACTTGGCTGTACCTTTCTCACAACACAATCAACGTCTTCCACTCTATCAAGATTTCCTACAAAATCCCAATCGTACCATCACGTTTGCGTGTATGTAGATTGAAAGCCATCAATCAAATCCGAAGCTTGCCCACCAAAATCGAAACTATCCAATAAAAGATCACAGGTTTGAGTTTGTTGTGTATGGTAAAGACTGCCGAATGATACCGGAGGTATATCAGGACCAGTATCTGTACAAGAATTAAGCAGGCACTGAGTAAAACTTGTTTGCGTCTCAGTTGATACAAGTAATTCATCATGAATACAAGGATTAGTACACGTAGCTGTTGAAGTAAATTGGACATTTGAACTTTCATTGTTGGAAGGCCAATTTGTTTGCGTTTGTATATCAGACAATCCTAATTCCGTCAGAAAATCGTCACAAGTTTGTGTGTACATATGGGACGACTGAGCTAACATTTGATCTAAGTAATTTTGATTTTCAGCCGATGTTGATGATAAAAACGGTTCTGTTTGTGTTTCTATATTTCTAAGCAATGAATGGAACTCGTCTAAAGCGTTTGCTATATCTTCACTATTAGCCGATTCATTGATATTCGGTAACAAATCCGTTTGTACACTTGTAGCACATACGAGTTTAGGTGAAAAATCGACTGGAATAAAAAAAACCGTTAAAATTCTTATATTATTCTTTATATAAAATGTGTATTACCTTGAATTTCTTTTGCTATATTCTGTTTAAACACTTGTGGTGTTTCAATTTTTTTCAATGGTTTTATGGCTACTTTATCATAAATTTTCTTAACAGCCACAATTTCTCTGACATTATGCCCCTTCCTTTTGCCGTGAGTTAGTAAAGCTTCTATAGAATCATATGACCAACTGCAATCATTACAAATAAATTTCTTACCGCACATTTCTTTTTTGTGTTTTTTAAGTTGCGTTTCAGTGCAAAAACCTTTTGTGCATTCTTCACATATAAATTCTTTCCTTAAATGAACTTTTTGATAATGTTGTCGTAAGTACTTGAAATTTTTGAAGTGTTTGCAATTGGGTTTGTTAAAATTGTAAATACAATTTGTATCGGGACAATAAAATAATCTGAAATTATTTGATTTTCCTATAGGTGCCAATCGATGATGCTTTTCCAAATGCATATCGTAATTAGCTTGGTTAGTAAAAATACTTGTACACTCTGGTTGAGAACACTTTATTTGATGAAAAGGTTTTAATTGTTCTTCTGTGGGTGTAAAATGTTCCATATTATTAACATGGAACTCCATTTTTCTTACGGAAGTTATTATTCAAGAAACACGAGCGAGGAATATGTAAATTTATAATTTGAACAGCTGTTTTTTATGCATTGTGGTGATGCCAACTAAAAAAATTTTTTGTGGAAGTTATCAAGTCGACAAATATTTGTGCTTACTTTTATATAAATTTGAATGAAAACATTTTTTAAACATTTCGATTACAGTGAATAATGCAATTAGTTGTTTTATAAATGTACATTTATTATATATATAAGTACATATAATGGAATTGCATATTGCCTATGTATCAAATACCGGTTTTATATAACATGTGGCATCTTTTTGCTGTGTTAACCCAGCAGCCCATTTCAGAAATTTCAACTAACCAGAAAACAAAAACAAAATTGTCAATTTGATTGTCAATAAAGAAAGTAAGGAAAATTTTAAGATTTTGTTGAAAATTATATATAATTGTGATTTTAACTTAATTTGCCAGAAGTTAATAATAAGAGAGAACTGTAAACATAAAAGATTGTAAAAACCTCTAAAGAATTAAATTAAGAAAAGAAACCTCGTAACAGGGATACAAAGACGGAACGCTACAAATAAAAATATACAACAATTTGGATTATAAAACACATAAGTATTTGCAACAATTTGTTAAAAACAAATATGGACAACGAAAATGATCAGCATCAACATGATCAACAACAAAATTCAAAGACAAACGGTGGAGCAGAAAATATAAGCGGAAATTTTAAGACTGTCATAAATGGAAGCTGTGACGATCTGGATGGCTCAAAAGAGACAAAAAGTGATGGTCGGTTAAATCTTTTTATGACAAGCAAAGAAAATGTAAATGATTTGGTAGCAGATTTATGTATAAATGTGCCTCGGTCGAGTAGTCAAAATCCCCAGGCTTTGCCAAATCTGGCCGCGTATGGCGATTACAAAAATATAAGGGCGACTTCGGGACCTGTAAACCTTAATGAAAGCAATTCAAGTAATAACTCGTCGACGGATTTTAACAATTCAATTCATAGCGTCCAGCAACAACCACCAACACAAAATTCGTCTTTTTCATTTAAACATTTTCTCAGTAGCAGCAATGTGCCTACAGCACCCTCAACAACAGTAACATCTTTGGACCCCCCTGTGAAAAGCACGTCCACAACATATTCATCAAGTGCTACGACATCATCCCGTTCTCTCCAAACTTCTACAGGTGCTCGCCCAAAAGTACCTCAGTCAAATTCCGCATCTTCCAATTCAATATCCTCACTAACAGTAGGTAACACAAGTGATACTCATATATCTGCTACCAAAATGAAAAGATCCCCACGATTTTCATCCTTTGACTCCCAGGCTAGTTTGGCCGAATACGCAGGATCCTCAACGGGAGCAGATCTGCCGCAAATAGAAAATTTAGTAGGTTCCTCAACAGGAAGAAATGACTTCAATCCATATCCGGAGGAAAAAGACCGTGATCGCTTTCAAGGTATTATCAAAAAATATATATTTTTATTTAATTTATTTAACTTTATTATTTATTTAGAATGGGATTTGTCTTCAAATGGTCCCACAATGACAACAAATTCATCAGATTATGATCGAGGTCGATCGAATGTGCCTCGTTCTTATTCCTACTATGATATGCCTAGACTTCAAACCTCGCCTCGTAGACGTGTTGGTATAATTGGCACAACAAAAGACACAAAGCCCGCACGTTTAGCTCTAAATACAAATCAAAATCCTACAACGGCTGCTAAATTAAAATTAGATTTGCCTATTACATCCAATTCTACAGGATGTGGTGGAACTGCTGCCACAAATAGAAAAACTGCAAACTGTGCTTGGCCTGCAGACCTTTCAATTGCTAATTCGTTACCAGGCGCAGCAGCGGCTGCTGCAGCTTTGCCAGATTTTGTGCAAGACCATTGGATGGATTCTTGGTACGCAAATGAAATAAGCTCGCCACCCTTATCTCCTGTTAGCACATTTGTTGACGACGTAACTGGAGAGCGAGGTGCAGATGCTATTCAAACTCACAAGTCAGGCAACGGAATGCCACAACTTTACAATGTTCCCCTACCAGGGCCCGCGGATAGGGGCGATTTTCCTTTCTGCTTACCTGAAACATCGTCCTCATCGGTCGGCTCCAAAATGTTGCCTGACTTTTTATCAGACGGTCCCATTATACACTCTTCTCAACGTTTAGCTGATGTAGCAGCTGGACTGCCTTCAAATTCAAGTGGATCTCCTGAAGAATCTTCCATTAATAATCAGCTCTCTCATTTGCGTTCAGAAAACGAACAATTGCGAAGAGATCTGAATGAATTGCGAGTAGCACTTGCGGAAGCCAACGTAAGAGCCAATAATTTCGAACGACTGATGATTGAACAGCAAAGTTTACATAAAACAGAAACTGAAGAAACGCTAGACACCAACAGAAAGCGAACAACAGCTGCGCATACACATGTAGCAAAACTTAAGCAGCAGTTGCACCAATTAACTGCTGAAGTAGAAATGTTGAGGAAGGAAAAGGAATCATTGCGCGAAGAGGGTGCTGTAGGAGGCTGCAGTGCAAGCAGTTGCGATCGTTCTTACAAAACCACTGCAGTCTCAAGCACCACCACAAATAAATCGGCAACAACAGCTCCAAACAAAACAACAATAGGTAACAGCAGTAATGTCCACAGCGTCACGAGCACTACATGTGGTGGTGCGTTAGGTATGACACCGTCCAAAAAATATCAGCTATCAAAAGATTTGCGTAGGGCAGCATCAAATGCTGAACAAAACCTAAAGTAAGTAATATATTTTTTTTTTCGTAAATTACGTTTTCTGAAGAAAAATATTGAAATATAAACAAAAAAAATATATAGTTTCGTTTAAAAAATATTTTTCTAAGGAAATTAATTCGTCCAGGAAATGTATACCTTTCATTTGTCTTTTATTTATTCATAACATTTCATCAAAATTAGAAGGTTGTACTTAATTAAAAAATCCATAAACGTATCAAAGTATCCTAAAAGATCATTTATATGAAAAAAATTTTAAAGCAGCAAAAAGCTTTTCTGCCTTTCAAAATAAGTAAATTTGTTTTATATTTTTTAAAATTAAGCTTGAGAAAAATGTATTGTCTGTATTATGGCATTTCACTAGTAATTATGTCAAACAATCACCAAACTATTAAGACATAAGACTATAATATAATAACAATTAGAAATAGACCAAAAAAATTCTAAAATTACTATTTTATCTTTAAAATTCTCTTCCGATTGTTAATTGATTTTACTCTTGCTTTCAGGCAACTTTTGGCTGGTGTTGAAAATTTACGTGTGATGGCTGCAAATATAGAAAATTCTGACGTTCGCATAAATTATGATGCAAGCCCAGATTTGTTTTCAGATTTTCAGGACGAATGTGATGATTATGATGAATATACCGGCGGTGGGCCGGCGTTGTAAATTTCGTTTTTCTTCAATTTTTTTTTTTTTATTATTTTTTTTTTTTTTTTAAACTAAGGTAGACAGATAAAAACTGGAATGACAGGCGGTAATGGCAAATCGAAACATATAAATACTATAAAAAGAACACCATTAAACTTAAAAAGAATAATAAATACACTATTTCACCATTAAAACGTAATAAAAATTAAACATAACAAATATTAAACATATTTAGTAACGATGCAAACAAAATTATTACAAGCATATATATATATATTTCCGATATATAATGTTGCCTATCAGAGCAGAAAGAGAAATATGAAACTAATTTGTTTGTCCATAATCTTATTTCAATCTTCAATTATATATATATTATTTATATTTATATTCATATATATTCATATATATTATATCTTTTAGAAGTCTTCTTAGTTTATCAATAAATTATGATTTATATTTATAATTTTTCGTTCCTCTGCAATGTTGTGTTGTATGTATGTATGTTGTGCGTGGCATTAGAAACAGAAATTTTATTTTAAAAATAAATATATTAACTTTAAAATTACTTATGTAACAATATATTAAAAAATAACTACTTTTCTATGCAATAATAATAAACAAAATGAATCCAAGAAAGCAGCAACTCAGCACTTAATTATATATAGATTTAAAGGGAAACTCTTAAGCCTTTCTTTGATAAAGGGAATTGCAAAATAAAAGAATTTAAAATTTTAGTTTATTTTTGAGCTGTTATATTTTTAATACAAAAATAATATAAATAATTAAAGCTTTGGAAATAAAACATATATATAAAAATCAATCAAAATGTATTTTTGTTTAATTATGAATGTTTTTAGTTTTGCATTCATTGCTATGAATGCAAAACTTTCATTTCTGGCAGTTTGATTTGCAATTGTATAAAACAAAGAAATTCCATTTTTAAAAAAGATTTGTTTTCAAAAAAAAAAAAAAAAAAAATAAATATAAATTTTTATAAAGCTTTAGATTGAGATATAGATATTGCTATACAATCAAGCCAATTTTTATTTGTAATATATTTAAAATTAATTTTAAACATCGCCGTTTATAAAAAATATAAATAAATTTTGGAATCCTTTTACAGCAAATTTTCTTGAATTTAATTTTACTAAAAATAGATTTCAAAATCAAATTAAAATTTTATGCAATTGACAGACAGGACACTTGATAAAAGATTTACAAAACCAATTTCCATATAAAATTTGCTTCACAAACATTTTATAAACACTTGATAAATTATTATGAATATCTTAAATATTAATTTGTTAAAAACACTTTTGCAAACCAAAAATTAAATTAATAAATAATTTGTTATAAAATAATGAATTATAATATAAATATAAAAACAATAACTCACGATTTATAGATATAAAAAAAAAAAAAAAAACAAATACAACAAACACCAAGAAAAAATTATTTAAAAAACAAAATGTGAAACATTTAAAAAATATTAAAAAATTTTTCAAGTTCAATGAATCTTTATTTTTGTTGTCACTCACTTTTTTAAGGTTAAGGAGTATTTTTATAAAAGCTTAAATTTCATACGATATTCAATAGTTCGCAAGGAATATCTTAAGGTTGCTAATTAAAAAAAATTTAAATTATAAATGTAGTGCGAGCTCGATTTGTGCAAGCGACAGAACTATTAAAAACTTATTATCAGAACCAGCCACCATTTAAGCGATACTTATGCAATTCGCACATTTTCGTAGCGTCGTCGGTTTCACAAATCGAAGTCATATTGTGCATACATATCGTCAGCTCATTGTTGATTGGTTTGTTGCTTCATAATGAAATTTTCTAACTCAAACCAATAATGAGTTGTGTTGAAAATATTGAAAAAGGGAATTTTAAAATAATAGAAATATTCTTTGGTTAATATTAAGTTTTAAAAAAGGCCTATTAACACAAGGCCTATGCAATTAATTACCTATTTTTTTTTAATTTGCTTTATTAAGTTTTTGCATACAGTTGAGACCGACTTGATTAATATTTTCCTTATGTTTTTTTCTATATACTTCTAATGCTATAAACAAATAAATTGAATATTTGTTTGATTATTGCTCTGCTTAACATTAATAGGCCTTATCAAATACTATTAAATATTGTATAAACATACATTTTGAGGATTTTGCTGCCGGAAAGTATACTACATAATTATGTAGGCCATATACTGTAAGCATGTATAACAAAATTTTCGAAAAAGTATTAACTTCCGCCGTTTTTAATCCTTAAGAAAAATTCTATATTTTGAAACGGCTTCAAACTGCGCAAACGAAATTTTTCCAAAAATAGTACCAAGGTACTATTTTGCATACTTTAATTTGGACCACATACTAAGTGTGGCTATAAATTATTTGTTTCAAAAAAAATAAAAATGATCATACTACTTAATTGTTCACTTTTGGGGGCCTTAAAGGCTATCTCTTATTTGATTATGTGGATCCACTTTCTGAAAATGGCAACAAATTGTATTGAATATTAAATGAAATTGTAGTTTTTCTAAAAATATAATTTAAACTTAAAAAAATTAATTAATTATATTTATAAAAAATAAAAGTTTTGAAAATATATTGAACTTCAGTGGAAGTTCACTTGATTTCAATAGGCTGGTTTAGTTTATATGCTACTTCCTTACAAAACTTGTGTATAGGCAAACCCCTAAATGATTTCTGGAGTAACTTTTGCCTCAAAACATTTGCAAATTTTTATAATAAATATTTCCCTAACTCGTAGAGCCAATGGTCTCAAGTCCACTTTATCAACCATGCAATTTTTTCCCCCGGTTCTTTTTTAAATGTTCAGTAACATAATAATGGTAATAATATGTTAAAATCAAAATAGCGACAGCGCTAGCCTAGCCATATTTAAGCTTGTTTTGTTTTGCTCATTTTCCACGTTAAAATATGTGAGTAAATCCAGCAGAAGCTGTTTTCCTCTTTTAGCAATAAACTAAAAATTTGTACACAAAAATTTTCGTAGTATGGTTTGCCTCTTAATGGGAACCTGTTTACACTATAAAACTTTTTTTTTATATTTTTTTTTATATTGTCTTTAAATTGTCTTTACCTTTTCTCTTGGTTTTTATTATTGAAGCAAAGTAAATACTACAAAAGTTTCATATTGTGAACAGGCTTACAGCCAAACATCTATTCCTGGCAAATGACAACCAGAAACTTACAGTTGCCAGTTCTGGCACACCCACTAAAAAATTTTCTAAAATTTAACTTTTGTTTTTTAATTTACAACATTTTATATTTAAATTACTATCCATATACAACTAAAACTTTTTTATTATTTTGCTAAAAGGATATTGTATTTTATAAAACAAAATTAAAATAATATATATATAAAAAATAAAATATAAAAAATTTGCTTTATTTTGTAGTTTGCCAATAAAAATCCTATTAAAAGAAGCAAAATAAAAATTAAAAAAATAAAAACACAAAAAACATTAAAAATTGCAATGAAAAATAAAACTGAGTCTTTTTATTCAGGCGTTAGGAAGGCACGCCTGTGCTTAGGATCTCGTTAATATCATCAACTCGTGTTCCTCAGTGTGTGTCAGTAAGTAAGTTTACTAAACTAGTTTCCTTTCCACATTTTTGTTATATTTCATTTTAGATCTAAAAATAGTCTGTCTTAACTGGATTGGACTAGAAAAGCATCGACTCTGTGCATTCTTTGTGATCTTGTAAAGCTGAGCTTTGAGGCATAATCAATGATTATGTTACACAAAGAAATGTTTATTACATTTATACAAATATTTGTATGTATGCGTGTATGGATATTTGAGTGTGGGGCATGTCTGTATACAACACTAGTGCCGCATGTGATTCCCCTCACCTTGGCGCATTATCTTCTTTTTTTTTTTTGGTCCATATCACAAAAAGAGTTTTGCACTGAACAGAAGTATTAAACTCTGTTTACAGGAGAGTTTCATTAAAATTACTTTGTTTGCCAATTTTCCTGTGTGGTTAAAGGCTGTTCACATTGGCAAACTTTTATTCTCGGAACCTTCTTACATTTCATTTAAAGTTGAAATTTAATATTTTTAATAAAAATTTGTGAAAATATATGGCCCTAAAGTAAATTTAAGAAACGTTTCAGATTTCCAATACTAGTAAAACTCAAAAGTTGCAAAAGTTTCATATGGTGAACAGGCTCTTGGAGTATTTTTTAAACCAAACTACAGATTTCCTTTTTTTTTGCATTTTTATAAAAGCAATTAAATAACAACTATTCTTTTATTGAAAGAAAAAAAAATTTTCTTTTGTCCAGCATATCGTTGGTCTCAAGTACAAAGGCCCTAACTCCACTTTTTTTTTTTGTGGAATAGATTAAAAAAAATAGATATATTGAAATCAGTAAAAAAAATCGATTGCAAAAAAAGTGGCGATTTAGAGGCTTTCTACTTGCGACCAAAGATAGGCAGCTTTCCTTCAAAAGTTGGTTTCTCTCTTGCATACGTTTACCAACTACTACATGCTGTAAAGTAATCGAATTATCTGCAGAATATGACAAAAACCATCGCGCCTGTGAACTTGCTGGTTACTTGCTTACAAAAAGCCTTATCGCTTAACCGCTGCCGTAGAATTGTTTTTATTTAACTGTTCGTTTTTAAATACTTTCCTTAAACAAAAAAAAAAAAAAAAAAAAAAAAAAAAAAAAAAAAAAAAAAAAAAAAAAAAAACTTTTACGGCAAAACTACACTTTTTGAAGCTTTCAATTTCGGGCTAGACAAACCATAAAATATCTTTCCGGCAGGACTTGAAAGATGTAATATCGCTGGGGAAGCTTTGCAAAATTTGCTTTTTTGCAAAAGAATATAAAGAGTTTCTTAAAAAAGGTCAAAAATATGACGATCAACTACACAATGGCATTATATCCTTGCCCTCATGTAGAAATCCCTGTAGGATTTCAATGTATATCAAATTCATATATTGAAAAGAAAATTAAAATGAAACAAAAAAAAAAAAAAGAGAAATTATAATTAGGGTCTTTCTACATTAGACCAACGATATGTAATATTATATACTTAATTATTTTGATATTTTATTGCATAAAATTATTTTTTAATTTCTCGATTTCCTTTCAAAAAAAAAAAAACATTTATGTATGTATGTAATATTTTTTATCGAAAACACCCCACTGTGCGCTACTGAAATTATACAAGCAATCACAAGGTGCAGAGATCACATTAAGTCTCTTTATACACCAGAAAATATCACAACTACAACTCAAGTTCAACTTTTGATAACTTGAAGTGAGAATGAAATAGTTAGAAGAGCTAATGAGTGAGAGAGTAGGAGAGGCTTTATATAGAGAGTCCACTTGACAGCGATGTTCATTTAATTAATGAAATTGAACTCGCAGTGGGCATATAAATTTTCCTTACTGCTGCCGGGTTTTCTTTATTTCTGGCACAATTATCTCTCGAATTTCGATTTAGTTACGTCGTTGAGTTCGTTGGGTACGGTTTGATAATGTAAACAAGAGATATAAAACTTATAAAAATTTATTAATTGGCTAATAAGCGAAATAATATATACATATATGTATGTATGTATATGTATGTAAATAAAAACAAGTGTTGTTGTGCAATTGTTGTTGACAATTCAGTGTTGTTCAATTGAAACTAATCGTATATAATAAATATATATAAATCCTGTTCCTTAACAAAAATGATTTTCAGAAGTTTTTTAGGTAAATAATTTTCAAATTTATAAACTTTTTAAAAGAGAAATATGTGGGCTGATTTTTCAGTATGAAGAAATTTCGAAAGTTTACTTTTACGAAAGCTGAGAGTATTCTATTGCTTTTAATTGATTTAAATTAACAAAAAATTATAAAAATAAATTATTAAAAAATTTATTAGTATTTAAATATTTATTAATTTTTTTTTTAATTTTTCATTGAAAACAAATTTAAAAATTAAAATTAGTTTTTATTTTTTTTTTCAATATTATCTATTTTATATACACATATGTATGTATCTATATATATTTAATTTTTTGTCAAATTTAATATTTTCCTGAAGCAGTTACCCAATAGCGGTAGCGAAATATTGAAAATGAAAATAAAAAAATTTTTTATAAAAACAAAGTGAAAAAAAAATTTAAAAACATAAATAATTAAAATTAATAGATCAAATTGGTGATATCAAAAAAAAAAAAAAAAAAAAAAATAAATATACTACATATTTAAACATTTTATTTTGTTTTGAAAACTATCATTTGAATTTTTCAAAACAATTTAATTAAATTCTCTCACGTTCTGAATAAAATAAACCAATAAGGTTCAGTTTGCCTTAAACTATAAACTATATAAGCGGGAATTATATAAAAATCAGATGCTGGTATATGCTTGTCACATATCAAGTTATTAAAATTATTCGATTAAATCAAAAATACACAAGTTCTTGATTTGATCAAGTCAGACCATAAACACATTTGTGACATCAGGCTACAAACTGCAATATGCGAAAAATGAAACATACGTGTGTAAATGAAAATGATTATTTTCAATGCAGCACAGCAGCGCAGCTGCTTTGTAAGTGTGGCCACCTCGGGCTAATTTCAATTATTATAAGAGATATTGGACAGAAATAGTGATGTCAATAAAACAAAAAATGTGAAGTAAGAATTTTGAAAATTGTATTTGGGGCATTCAAAGATTAGTGCTGCCCACACCCCTTCATAGTTTAATGTTGTATTTCATAATTCTTACAGCTGGTAAAAAAAACTTTGAAAAGCCTTTTTAATATCAAAATGCGCAAAGGAAAGCTGGCTTGAGCTAAGCTTGGCTCCAGCATTTAAAAAAAGAACGAGCTTACCGTTTACTTTATTTTTGAAATATCGTTTTTAGAAAGTGTGTACTCCCATAGAGAGTATGAGAAAATATTACATAGAGTTTTGGCAAAGTTAATTAGTTATTTTTACTTTTTTTCAGGAGCCCCAACTTTCCTGTCCTCATTTTTCCTGTGCATCCTTTCCGAACAATAAAACTTTCAGTTTTTAATAAAATAATATTCTCAAAGGGACCTTACAAGCGAGAACAATTTGGTCTGCTCGTAACAGGGATGCCAGTTTTTGCTTACACTTTACACACATTTTCTATCTTCGTATTATTAAAATCCCCTTCGGTCATTACAAACAAAACAATACACTTCACAACGAAATACTTGCATGCGATATTATTATTGGATAATATTATTGTATAATTTGTGTTTACCACGTGTAACTGAGTTTCAGAAGATAAAAAGGTGCCATAGAAATTTGGATTTTTTCAGAAAGAGTGAAATGCATTAAAAGTCTCATATGATTTTAGAGATAATTTTATGAAAAGCTAAAACAACTTTTCAAAATGTATTTTGACACACGATTTACAATATTTTATCTCAAAAAATTCCCAACGAAAAAAAAACTTTTCTCAAAAAATCCCCTGGGGATTACAGAAAATTTTAATCTCCAATTTGGGGACAAGCCCCTAAAATTAGCAAGAATGATACGACATTTGGATTTCATAAAATGTATACGCCCATAGAGCTTTCGGTGTGTATAGTGTTTATATTAATTCTTATAATGAATCTTGTATTACTAAAGCGAAGTTGCCAATAAAAACCATTTCCGGTTCCCCTCATTTTGTAAAATCTTTCAGGTTGCTCTTGCTTTTTCTCCAATAGAAATAAATTAATATTTATTTTGTAGAGCTCATTAAAAATTAAAATTTAAATTAATCTTAAATTAAATTTATTCTCTTTCTCTGATGGATTGCGGAACCAAGTTTATACCGTGTGTGATGCAATCCAGTGAAATGTGCAGTGAAACGAATTTACATAAGGCAATGAACGGGGCATGTCTAATTAGATGCACATATTACGACTATAAAATTAATTAAAGTTTAAATCAATACTAAACTGAATTATATATGTATGTATGTATGTATGTATTTAATTACATATGGATGAGAGTGTAAGGAAATAAATTAATGAAAACGGAAGAGCGCACAGCTGGGGACCATTATTAGGATCCATATACTAACTATTATTTTTTCAATCCACTTTTAGCCGAGTTTTAAGTTTTTTTATTCAGTTGACATACTTTTAAAAATCTCTTTTGACATATTAAATGTATTTAATTTAAAAAATTAAAAAAAATATTTTTAAAAAAAGCAGAAAATTTAAAACAAATCTTAAATATATCGAAAGCATCAATGTGGCCGGCCGTTTGCACCAATAATTGCGACAGAAGAATTGCTTTTCTTTTATGAATTTGTTATTCGCATTTTAAAAAAAAAATTGGTTGTAAAAAAATCTAGGAGAAAAATGGACGGGCATAAATGTTTAAATGAAAATAAATAAAATAAGGATTCCATAAATGCATTGTATATAAAAAAAAAGGGGTCCCCTTTCGTGATTTAGTTTTAAATAAACATTTGCATATTAATGAACAACTCACAGCACAAGCAAAGTACCTTTCCATTACCATTCTTGAAAACCGCAACTGCATAGCATCGTAACCCGAAGTATTGCTGACGATAATGCCACAGCCTTTCTAGGAATTGAGTTAACCATTCAGGAGAGTCAGTTTTGCCCGCTTTCTGGCCTGCTATAATAACGGCCCTTCATCTAGTTGTTTAACGAGTACTTTTAACGATTCAATACGCATGTGCACTTGACAGATAGCACTGCTATTTAATGCAGCCGAATTGTAAGCAATATGGTTTGCTGGAATGGTTCCAGTTGAACAAACTGATAAGGTCTCTATGAAAATGTTATCACAAACTTTGTGATTATAGAAAGAGAAAATTATAATGAAACAAATTTAAACATTGATTTTGTCGTGTTTGTTGCTGATGTGTACGGAAATAGATGACAGAATGTTTAATTAAATGTGTATATGTGTGCGTGCATGATAACAAATTAGCGATTATATATAATTAGCGATAATATATAATTGAAGTAACAGATTGGAAAACTTGAATGACAGCATAATTTTCAATTTGTTTTAAATTGTTTTACTTTTGTTCCTACATAAGGCAATTCATAATTAACCCTCCTACTACCATTAGGGTCATACGTGCATACCAAGCCAGATTAGAGAAATTCTAAAAAACAAATAAATTTTCTAAATTTTTTCGATTGGTAATTTATTGGAAGCCAGAATAAATAAAAAATATTCTATTTACTCGAAACCTGAAATATTGATTTAATAAAATGAAAATACGAGGTGGGATCAAAAAATAACAGTTCGATTTTCGCATTTTTTTTTTCTGTTATTTTGGTACACATGTCAGTTATATATGTATGTTGGCAATATCAGCCATTTAGTTAGTCGTGTTTTGGTGTGCTCTTCGATTTTTTCTTATTCGAAAAATGGATCAAAGAAACTGTGAAAAAGGAAATTAAATGTTCGGGGACATTTGAAATGTTGACTGTGACGTTTGGCGAGTCTACTATGCGCAGAACAGAAGTTGAATTGTGGTATAACCAGTTTAAGGAAGACCTAGAAGATTTCAATGACGGTGCTCGTGCAGACCGCCCGAAAATGTCGAGAATAATCATCGAATCAGTACTAAAAAGGTTACGGATGATGTTGACGTATCTTTGGGTTCATGCCAAGCAATTTTTAAGGATGTTTTAAATTTTGCTAGATTTTGAGCAAAAAAAAAGTCGCATGGACATCGCTCAGGAGCTGTTGAAAGTCTTGCCTCAACTAAAAACTGATGACACCGATCTAGTGAAATGTTTCCCATTATAACGATTTTGCATTTCTGTTGGCTGAAAGGAAAGGGTTTTACTGCGATTGAGGATATAAAAGAAAAAGCGAAACAGGTGTTTTTGGCGATACCAAAAAGGGAGTTTCAGAAGGGTTTCGACGATTGATAAAAACGCTGGCATAAGTGTATTATATCTAACGGTTATTTTTTGATCAAACGTCGTAAGTTGGATTGGTAACACTTGGAGTTTCCTATTTACAATCAGCTGATTTCATTCATTCATAATGATTGTGTTTAATTTTACAATTGAAAAGAATTATTATTTATTTCACAGGACAATCATCCTGCCGCTGGACAAGATGTTCTTCAACATTGAATTCCAAAGTAGCTGCCGCTGCCCTGCCGTTGTTACAAACTGAAATGCCTGGCTGTGACTTTAGACCTCCCCAGTATCAAGGGCCCAGTTACGAAAACATCAAGCAATTGCGTAAGACGCATTTGACGCCTAATATACAGGCCTACTATAAGAAACCTTTGCTGATACACTCAGGTCACATGCAATGGCTATTTGATCATGATGGTAACAGATATTTAGACATGTTTGGTGGTATCGTTACCGTTTCAGTGGGCCATTGTCATCCGTTAGTAGACATTTTTAAGTGAGAGTGAATCTTGGATTGATATATTAAATCTTTTTTTTTTTAGAAAAGTCAATAAGGCGTTGGAAAATCAAATAAAAAATTTGTGGCACACCACCAATATTTATTTGCATCCAAAAATTCACGAGTATGCAGCGCGTTTAACTGCGAAATTTCCGGGTGACTTAAAGGCCGTTTGCTTCGTTAATTCCGGATCGGAAGCTAATGATATGGCCATGTTATTGGCTCGGCTTCATACCAGTAATCAAGATATATTAACATTACGTAATTGTTACCACGGCATGTCTCCTTATACCATGGGTTTGACGGCACACTCTACATGGCGCTTTCCCCTGCCAGGCATATCCAATGGCATACATCATGTCATGAATCCCGATCCATATCAAGGTATATGGGGTGGAGCCAACTGTCGAGATTCCCCCATACAAACTGATAGAAATTGCGATTGTTCCATAGAAGGTGGCTGCCAGGCTGGGGAATTATATTACAAGGAATTGGAGCAAATTTTTAAATATTCGCTACCAAGAGGCAAAGTGGCAGCCATGTTTGCTGAATCTATACAAGGTGTCGGCGGAACGGTACAATTTCCCAAGGGATATATAAAAAAAGCCGCCGAATTGGTTAGAGCCAATGGCGGTTTGTTTATAGCAGATGAAGTACAAACTGGTTTTGGACGCACTGGCGAACATTTCTGGGGTTTTGAAAGTCACGGCATCGTACCAGATATCATAACCATGGCCAAGGGTAAATATAAACTATTGTCTAATCTAAGAAGAATGTTAATGCTTTCTTTTTATTTAAATAAAGGCATTGGAAATGGATTTCCCATGGCAGCTGTGGTAACCACACCCTCGATAGCAAAATCATTAGGCCAGGCTTTGCATTTCAATACTTATGGTGGTAATCCCATGGCCAGTGCTGTAGGTATTTCAGTACTTGATGTCATAGAGGAAGAACAATTGCAAAAGAATTCTTTGGAAGTGGGCACCTATTTTCTGAAATGCCTGGCTGAGCTTAAAGAACGTTACGAAATAATAGGTGATGTGAGAGGCAAGGGGCTTATGATTGGCGTGGAATTGGTAGCTGATCGCGATACCAAAACACCTTTAAGTGTGCCTCACGTCTTGGAGATTTGGGAGACTTGCAAGGATATGGGTGTTTTATTTGGTCGGGGTGGTTTGAATGGGAATGTAAGTATTCATAAAGTTATGATATTATAACTGCTTTACAAACTAAAACTTTCTCTCGCAAATGTTCTTTAAAACCCCCTATTAATTTTCATATACATCTATAAAGCGAAATCTTTTTAAATCAATTTTCTTTTCCTCATATCAAAAATAATATATATATTAAATCAGAAACTATAGTGCCACCAATAAAAAAGACATTTCATATGATAATTAGTTTAACTTCTCTGCAAAAAATTCATAGTGTGAGCGGGGCTATATTAAAAAATGTGACTGAAGAAGAAAATAATTCCATCCACACTGAATACCTGGTGGATTTTTAGAGGATTCAGAATCACAGCATTCTTGTTATATATGTTTAAACTAGTGACCAGATATCGCAACGATAAATTTTGAAGTGTTCTCCAATTTGACCCATTTCGCTTCAAAAAATGGTCAAGTAGTATTCATTAAAATGGACCGTTCCGTTATCAATTTAGGCCAATCATGGTTAATAACCAAATTTTTCCACTAGAGCTTAAATATTTGTGATATATCGTTTCGGAATTGGCACCAAGAATTCCATATGAATTTTGCAAAACAAAAAAAAATCGAATTTACAAATAGAAATTATACTTTTTTTTTTTAAATTACATGAGCTTGTAAATCTAAAGGAATAATTTGACAAATAACGGTTAGAATTATTGCACTCACAAATACCATTCGCTACCACATTGCATGTAATTCTCGAATTCAGTTTCCTAGTTATAAGTGCTATAGGAATATAGTTATAGTCGAACCAAATCGGTTATAAAAACTTTATATACTTTTTTGTTGTATAGTTTTAAGTTTTAGCTGTGCTCTCCGAGAGCTTATTTTAAATTTGTGTTCCTTTTTTACAAATCCTTCATTCCTAAAAAAAATCTTTCCCTTCATATATATTTTTTTCAGACTCTCCGTATTAAACCGCCCATGTGTATTAATAAATTGGATGTTAAATTTGCTGTGGATGTATTCTCTAGAGCCATTTCGGAATTTATAAAAAAACAATGAGGCATGTGTAGAGTCAGTCACTTAATTTATATCATTTTTGTCTGTCATTGGAAAGGTGCCAGAAAGCACTTTCAGTTTAAAGCTTCACTGCAATATTAAGAAAAGACATCGTTTATTTATATTTAATTAATTTAGAATTTTATATTTATTAATAAAGTTTTTATTTTAATAAGAGATTTATGCAAAATTAGAATTATTAATGAATTTAGATCAAATCATGGCGCTACCCGTATAGTTGAATATAAACTGCCAAAAATTCAAACGAATATACAAATTTAGAATCGAGAATTATATTACAGCCATTTGTAAATTAGCAATAAAACTGGCGTATTACCAGTGAATATCGCAACATGTATTATGAGAATCGGTTCACCTAAATTTTACATAAGTGGACGGAACCATCGCAGACGCTCTGCGATCAGATAAGAAATGTTATGACAATAGTAATAAAATAATGTTTTGCGGCTGGCTCGGGCGACAAAGAGCAACGAGCCAGCCTGATTTACGTCGAGCATCCTAGAACCCCCGCTAGATGGTATAAAATCCTGCCAAATTGTAATCTTAGCGGGACATAAATTACGAAGCTCACTGTAACAATTGGAGGTTGCTATACACTTAGAATTCATGCTAAAATAATGATCCAGATGTGAAGGAAAACGACTACAAGCCTAATCTTACCTGCTGATACATCTCATTAGATCCTTCTTAAAATATTGGACATTTATGTTTACCTACACTGTTCCCCTTTGCAAAAATATCACAGTAGAACCATACATTTTGGAAACAAGTGCTTGGAACTTACCCTTAATCGGCACCTGGAATGAAAGCAATATTTATTTGGATTACTTATCATAAAAATATTATTTAAATGCTACAGTAGACAATATAAGAATAGATATAGAATGTAGACCATAATGGCTATCCGGCAATTTATTATTGATTTATTAGATTGACTTTCTAATGCTAATAATTTTATAATATTTTAATTTAAAAATATTTAGGATTTGAACTTGAGTCGGGCTAATAATAAAAAATTTCAGATCTAGAATAATACCTTTTCTCTATAAGTTAAATAAGATCCCTAAGATAAGATCCTCTTGATATATTACCATAGCGTAGGTGCAACATATACGGCCTTTTACTCTGCACTTCGAATCACAACGTTATTAGTAAACAAATTTTTTTTTTTAATTTAACTTAACCTGCAAAGCTTTCGTCTTGACTACAGGATAACACTCAGGGTCTAGGCAGATATTGAACCCGTGACCTCCGGCTTAGTAGGCTGAGAGGTCACGGATTCATTCGCCTATGAAAGCAGCCATAGTATTGAGGTTATTGAGGAGTACCCCGTATGGTATATTTTCCAACAGAAAAGGACATGATTCAATCTATTGTAGGCGTTCATTGTTAAAATTTACGAAATATTCTCACCAGTGTGATATTTTCAGAAAAATATCTGTAAATCTTTTTAGCATGTTTAGACTTATTATTGCACGGATATACATATATATAAAGAATTGAAATATATAATTTCAGTTTCCAGGCATCATTCTAACCTTGTTTATTTTTTTAAATGTTGTAACGCATGTGTAGGGATCATCTCCAGTTATACCAATCCACAATTTTCTAGCTTCAGATAAAAAAAAATATATTTATATATATATATATAGTTCTTTAAAGTTGCTCTTAATTTATTTTTGTCAGTTCTTATTGGTTGATAAATATCTTTAAAAAAAATAAATAAAAGTAAATAATTTTTATTAAAATTTAATAAAAATATTCTTTTCACTTTTCTCGCATCAAATATTAGGTGATGTGCTTAAAACCGCCATTGTGTGCCAACACATCGGATGTGGATTTTACCATTAATGTTTTGGATACGATATTTGGAAATCATTATTTAAAAGCACCTCGTAATTGGCGACAATATGAAATGAAATAAACAACGATGTTATATTTTTATAAATTTTTTTTGTTTAATTTATTAGGATTTTATTTCAGTATTTATTGTATACTAACTATAGTTCTTTTGACTAAACTATTTTTTATATAATAAAAATTTAAGCTTAGATCAGAAAATAAAAAGCTCTTTAGATTTATTTACTTTATAGTTAAATGTTAAGTTTTCCTTATTTTATGCCATTATTACAACTCGGAGGTAAAATTATTTAACTTCAATAATTTTTCTCTATTGCAACTTACTAACAAAAGCAGCAAAACACAGTTTTTCAATTAATTATTATTATTGTAAAATTATTTGCAAAATTTTTAACATTCTCGGCTTTTTGGCTAAATTGACAACACAAAGCAAGTATAAAATAGTTTTCATATATATTATATTTTTCACTATCAGTACAAAATTTAAAGAGAGGCAATCTGAGAAGGTCTTGCCTATGCCCCATCACTCGCTTTTTGGTTGAAGTAAAGTTGCAATAACGATATTTATCCGCCTCATAAATATATATATATATATATATATATATATATATATATATATATATATATATGTATATACATGCACACTATATTTGATAAAAAGTAATGTAGAAGAAATTTCATAGCAGAAGTAATTTGTTTGCTCAACTGTATGCAAATTCTTCCATTTAGTACTTTTTTTAAATATAATATTTATTCGCCCAATAAAATTAGTTAGAACATTATATTTCTAATAATATTTATTGGACCGGTAAAATTATATATGAAATATTATTTGTATTATAATTCATAGCCCACTTAAATTGTTTATAAAATATTACTTATAATAATATTTATTGGACCAATAAAATTATTTAAAAAATATTTATAATAAAAGTTGTTGGACCGATATAGTTATATATAAAATATTACTAAAAACAATATTTATTCGCCCAATAAAATTATTTAAAAAAAATATTATTAAACAAATATTTATTCGGCCGATAAAACTATTGAAAATAATATTTATCGGACCGATAAAATTATATATAAAATATTGTAAAAAATAATATTTATTCGCCCAATAAAATTATTTATAAAATATTATTAAACAAATATTTATTCGCCCGATAAAACTATTAAAATTAATATTTATCGGCCAGATAAAATTATTTATTAAATATTATTTATAATAATATTTATCGCACCGATAAAATTATATATAAAATATTATAAAAAACAATATTTATTCGCCCAATAAAATTATTTACAAAATATTTATAATAATAGTTGTTGGACCGATATAGTTATATATAAAATATTACTAAAAACAATATTTATTCGCCCAATAAAATTATTTAAAAAAAATATTATTAAACAAATATTTATTCGGCCGATAAAACTATTAAAAATAATATTTATCGGCCAGATACATTTATTTATTAAATATTAATTATAATAATATTTATCGGACCGATAAAATTATATATAAAATATTGTAAAAAATAATATTTATTCGCCCAATAAAATTATTTATAAAATATTATTAAACAAATATTTATTCGCCCTATAAAAGTATTAAAAATGATATTTATCCGCCAGATAAAATTATTTATTAAATATTATTTATAATAATATTTATCGCACCGATAAAATTATATATAAAATATTATAAAAAATAATATTTATTCGCCCAATAAAATTATTAAAAAAAATATTATTAAACAAATATTTATTGGCCCTATAAAAGTATTAAAAATGATATATATCCGCCATATAAAATTATTTATTAAATATGATTTATAACAATATTTATCGGACCGATAAAACAGTATATTAAATATTACTACAAATAATATTTATTCGCCCAATAAAATTATTTAAAAAAAATATTATTAAACAAATATTTATTGGCCCGATAAAACTATTAAAAATAATATTATTAAAAAATTATTTATTAAATAATTTATAACAATATTTATTGGACCGATAAAACGGTATATGAAATATTATTACAAATAATATTTATCCGCCAGAAAAAATTATATATAAAATATTATTAACAATAATATTTATCCGCCAGATGAAATTATTTATTACATATTTTTTGTAATATTTATTCGACCGATAATGATATATATAAAATATTGTTTATAATAATATATATTGGACATATTTATATATGTATAAAATATTATTATAAAAAATAATGTTTTATGAATAATTTTATCGGCCGAATAAATATTATTTTTTTAAAAATGATATACATATACATATATATATAACATTTATTGGAGGGATAAAATTATAAATAAAATATTATTTATATTATAACTTATTTGCCAGATAAAATTATATTGTCAAATATCACCGAGTTGTAAATAGTGTCCTTAAGGATATATTTTTATAATATCATGTGTATTAAAGAGGCACAGAAGTTAATTGTTATATTTTAAAACTTTACAGCGATTCTTAAACAATTAATAATATTAATTCCAAATCAAAGTTTTGTATAACAAATAAAGGTTTTACATTAAAAATGTTTCTTAAACGAAATTATTATTTTAAGAGAATTTAAAATTTAATTATTTATTTTTCTAGGCTTCGAACACCTTCGGTGCTCTTCTTCAGCAATAAGTGAAAATTAAAAAATAATACAAAGAAAATTATAATTATAATTGTGTAATTTTAATTATATATATATTTACTTTGAGTAAAGCCATCTGCTGTCGATCTTACAGTTGAGTTTACATAAAAACACATATCAGCAAAATATAAAAATATACACATATATTATATATATTTTATTTTTTATTATTTTTTAATTTCAAATATATTTTTTTCTAATATAAGTTATTATGAGTTTTTTTTTTAATAATTTTTACTTCTTCCTGAAGAAGAGCACCGCTGGTGTTCGAAATATTGAAAAGATTAATTTAATAAAATTAAATTTTGACCTAAAGCCTAAAAAAATAAATAATTAAAATTGGAATTAAGTTCAGGTCAAAAAATTTATTAAAATTACTATTTAAAAAAAAAATTAAGAAAATATTATGCTCAGCACATTAGAAATAACGGCAACTTAATTCTAAACAGGAAAAACAAATCGAAGATATTATAAATCTAATAAAGTTGACATTTCTTAAAAAAGAATAAATGCTGTAATTGTGTGTGATATAATTTCCGTATTAAAATTCCTATTTTTGCAAGTGTATGTGTGTACTCCGTTGTCTTTCAAAAATTGCTTTAAAAAAATATATCATTTATTTGTTTTTTATTGAATCAACTGACAGATGTAAAAATTTAAATATTTAACTTTTAAAGGTATAATACATTTTCTAATTACTTTTGAGTTGTTAAATTTTAAATTAAAATTAAGAATGCCAATAATTTGAAATATTTGAAACTATTTTTAAAATTACGTAAAATTTCATTTTATTTTGAAAGAGAAAAAAATTATTTCTCAAGAGTTTGTGATGAAAAAAATTTATTGTTATTAAAACTCTGTGGTGCTTATTTTTTATAAATTAATTTCAACAACAAAATAGAAACATAATTATAATTTTAAACAATAAAAAGAAAAATTTAATAAGACAAAAAAATTAATTATGGCTTCAATGAAATTACTATTAATTAACTCTATCTATACCTCGAGCGATTAAGAAGTTAATTAAAAAAAATTTTTGTAAATTAAAAGGGCAGCAAATGGTACCAAACTCGGAAAGCCAAGTAGGCAGATGTAAAAAGGAATGGGTTACCAGTTGAACTTTACCAATATGTATATAATTTTGGCTAATCCGAAGTTTTCTGTAACAGATTTCAATGCTATGAAGCTTTTTTATTTTAAATTAATGTAAAAAATATAGATTTTACATATAAATTTTAGATTCTTTTAATTTCATTATAATGAAAAGTGCCATATAGTGGAAAAATATCCCGATTACGAAAAATATATTTCAGATACAAATTTGAATTTCATACATTTTGATACCGATGGCATAAATTATACTTAAGAAAATCTATTGAACATACTAACACCACTAAGTGTCATAGTGGGGGTTTCATGGGGAATCCCCAAAAGAGACAGCAGAGAAAAAAATATCTATATTTTCTATAAAAAAAAATATTATTAATAAAAATTATGGAGTAAAGCTTTTATATATTCTCTTCAGAATTGGCATATATTAATAAGATACTGCTGATATCGGAAAGTCTTCGAAGCTTTTGTTAAAAAGGAAATTGGAGTAGAGTAATCAAAACCATAGTAATTGAATGCTACAAAAACCTAAAAAATAAAATTTTTAAATAACAAAATTTGTATAATCGAATGATTTTCTGTTTGTAAAGTTCCTAATTTTATTTTTTTTTTCGTTATAACTAAAGCAATGGCAAAAGGAAAACTGTGAAATTTTTAAAAAAAAATTTTTTTACAATTGAAAATTTGAATCCTGGTAGAGCTGACTCAATGTAAAGACTTGCGTATGCCACTTTGTGGGTGTGTTTGTGTGTGTGCAGAATTTTCAATACAATTCTTATTTTTTATAAAGTTTCTATCTCCGTTATTATTTCTAAATTTTATTAGCTTTTTAGTGCTAGTTTTTCATAGATACAAATCTAATTCTACTAATTTTGTTTACATCGTTTACACATACGATAACTTTGCGATAAAAGTGCGAGTATGTATTTTGTATACATAAAATTTATTTATATTTTATAAAAAATTTCTTCACGCCTTTGGCGAGTTTTAAGAGTTTGGTTTAATATTTTCGATTTAGATAAACTTTTTCTCCTTGGGAGTTAAGTTTTTATATTTGTACAACTTTAGCGATCGCTTGGAAAGCTGCTTAAATAACAAATAATTCGCTTTTTAAATTTGGCCATTTTGTTAACAATTATTTTTCTAAATACTTATAAGCTTATTTTCATTTAATTGTTAAAAACTTATAAAAATTACGGGTATGTACAATGATATTCTGTTAATTAATAGGTGCCTTCCTTAATAGGTGCTTTCCTGCTTGAAGCTATGGAAATTTATACCTAAACTTTTTCCAATACAAAATTTGCATTAGGAAAAGCTTGCGCATAAATTTATTTATGGCTTTAAACATGTATTTAAGGAGGTATAACGCACAAAGGAAAATATCCTTAATCCAATATTTAATGTCATGATTGAACGAACTTAATCTCGTTTATTGCAGTTTTCGAAAGCTTTTCAAAATTAACAAAATTTACAAAATTTAAAATAAATGCTGTCAAATCAAAATATATGCTTTTGCTTTTCATTTCATTCCTTTTCCTTTTTTTTGATTTGTATAATTTAATATTTACATTAAATTACAGCAGTCTTGCTACACTTGTATATCGATTAATTTGCCATCGCTGCTTATATCGGTGAGCAGAGTTTCCGACAACTCTTTGCGTGCTTTTTGTACCACCCAAAACATCAAGGCCACACCACAAATAACCTACAATTAGTTTTAAAGATTATAAAAATAATTTAATAAATTATTTTGTAACTGACACAAAATATAAACAATTGTTTCCATAAAGCAAGAACAGAAAAAAGCTCACATATCAAAGCTTACGAATACAGAAAATAAAAAGACAATAAGGAGCCAACTTTGCCATCAATATAAATATTGCACAACTAATAAAAGCACAAAAGCACACACAGACAGATATACAATGTACAAAATTCTTCTATGTCCATTACACATTAAGTAGTGCGGGTGGCAGCCACTGTATATAGATGTGGGCGAAGCCACGCCTACTTCTTGTAAATGTCACATATAAGCTATAGAAATAATTTTTTAAAATTTTATACACATATTAAGCTTTTAATATGGTTCAAAGGAGCTTACACTAGATTTGTCGTATATTAGACGATTTTTTTTAGAGTGCACTGTCAAAGTGCACTCTCTATCAAGTTCTTGGAAGAAGTTAAATAAATAAGTTAATAAATAAACTATAAATTCAATATATAAATAAACGAATGAATCTAATTTAATTTATCTTTCTTTATGGCTTCATGTGTAGTTAAACTTTGCCATAGAAATGTCATTATCAGCTGTTCGTAATTCTCTTCTAATATCGGCCCAGTACGAGTTTCGTATTTTACCTGCTTAGGATTTGATAGCGAAATATAAATGCGACACCTTTCTGGATAAGCATGTAAAGTAGCCAAGGAAATGGGCATTGAAAATGATGGCCACGAAGGTGTGTATACTTGTTTGAACGGCCCCAGCTATGAAACTGTCGCAGAACTGACTGGCAAACAATAAGAATATTTTCATCAAATGCTAATTTTTATGCGATTGCAGCATAACTTTTTTTTAAGTGAAAGAATAAAAGTTTTTTTTTTATAATGATTCTACGTAGACGATTAGACTTCTGTGACATTTTATTTCAAATGAATCAGGCTTTTTTGTATACTACAATGAATGGACCTAATAGTAGTATTTGGATTTATATCAAATAAAATCCATTTCTAGAAAATTGGTTGCGATTAGGAAGTGTAATCACTTCACGTACATTTTATTAGAATGTCTAAAGGGGATAGTCAATATAAAAACCTTCAATTTTTTTCAAAGTTCCTTTCGCTGAAGCAGTCTTACAAAAACAAAAACAAAAAAAATTCGGTTTGATAAGGCAGTTTGATGAGGCAGTTTGATGAGGCAGTTTGATGAAGCAGTTTGATGAAGCAGTTTGATGAGTGACTATGCCGTTAAATGTTTCTTTTAAAATAGATTATTATTTTTATTTGGCAACAATTTACTTATGTATGTATGTATGTAAATAACCTTTAAATGCGTATAAAAATAGAGGTATGTTTGTACATTTCTGTAAATAATTAATACAGTTGAACGCGGTTATAACGAACTCAAAGGGCACGGACATTTTATGTCGTTATAGACATAGTTCGTTATAGATGTAGTGGAAAAATTTGTTAAACCCGTACAAAAAAAAAAAAGTGACAAGAGTGGATAACGTTGATTTTGGAATTTTATAAAGTTCACAGATTTCTTGTTTCCTTTATCAACTTCATTAATTATTTGCATTTTTTTTTTGCAATCGAAATGGAATTTCTTTTGCTTTTATCTAAATTTCACATTTTGACTTTCTTAGAACTTAAAACCAATCATCTGTTAGGATAGTTTGCTTGAATAGTCTAAAACAGCTGTGAGGTGATGTTGCGTATAAGTGTTGCCTTGTGGTGATTTTCTTTAAATTGGCCTTTTCTTAGTTCGTTATAAACGTTGTAATGTATTTGCAAAATCATTGTGTGGCTCACAAAAACTAGTTCGCTATAAAAAAAAGTTCGTTATAAACGTAGTGACTTGTATGAAAAATAGGTACAAAAATGTTTGGGGCCGGAGAAAACAGCTCGCTATTGGCATAGGTTGTTATTACCGTGTTCGTTATAAGCGTAGTGACTTGTATGAAAAATAGGTACAAAAATGTTTGGGGCCGGAGAAAACAGCTCGCTATTGACATAGGTTGTTATTACCGTGTTCGTTATAAGCGTAGTGACTTGTATGAAAAATAGGTACAAAAATGTTTGGGGCCGGAGAAAACAGCTCGCTATTGGCATAGGTTGTTATTACCGTGTTCGTTATAAGCGTAGTGACTTGTATGAAAAATAGGTACAAAAATGTTTGGGGCCGGAGAAAACAGCTCGCTATTGGCATAGGTTGTTATTACCGTGTTCGTTATAAGCGTAGTGACTTGTATGAAAAATAGGTACAAAAATGTTTGGGGCCGAAGAAAACAGCTCGCTATTCGAAAAATTCGTTATAAAAGAGTGAATTGTATGAAAAATAGGTAGCAAAATATTAGGGACGAGGAAAACAGCTCGCTATCCCCATAGTTCGTTATAACAGTGTTCGTTATAAACGTGTTCGACTGCAGGTTTTATTTGATTACCAAAGTAATTAAAAGCATTAAGCAACAATGTCATTGTTACTACTTATCATATCTCTACTAAAGTATTTTTCAGCCCCACACATTTTCGATAAATAAGCTTATATACGAAAGGCAAATGTATATAAGTACATTTGTACCCAAGTATGTATATTTGAATGTGCCTAAATATAAACCAGTACTGTAAAGGTTTTCCTTAGGTATTAGCTATTCATTAAAAAGCAATTTATAGAAACACACTTAATAGGAACTTAACTATTTAATTATTTTACAATGATTGTTACGACATTTGTATTGTCTGTCTGTCTGTAATTGTAATAAATATTTTACAAAGGCTTTTAACACACTCACCTCGATACCAAAACTAATATAACCTGTCACCGCTGTGCCATGATTGTTAAGAACTTCATGCATCGACCTTAAAGTTGAGCCTAAATAAACATTAATCATTTGAGCTGGCAAAAGGCCCAGAAATGTAGCAGTATGATAAACTTTGGAATTAATTGTACTGACCTGTAATAAAGAATATAAAATTAATATATCTAAGTATGTAATTACATATTACATTTATTACATTAATAATCATTTTCTTACTTTGTATAAAAATGTATATGAAAAAAAAAAAATTCAATAAAAAAAAATTTTAAATAAAAAAAAAATCTTTAATAAATATTTTTATAATGAAACTTTGTAAATATGCCGCCGTTGTGGTTTTGTGATAAAAAAGTATAAAAAAATATATAAATTTTCTTTGATCGAAACAAAGATATTATGACTAAAAGCTTCCGTCCTGCTGCTGGCCGACTTTGGGTATGAGTGAGTGTACATTCGTATGGGTATTTCCATATGAGTTATACTCTAATAATATAGACTCATCAAAGCCAGAATACATCTTATTAATTTACACAAACCTTACCGTTAAAAAAGTTAAAACATTTAAAAAAGTATAGAAAGCGATGAAGGGGCTATGACCTTGACGATTTGGTCAAAAGAAATGTGCAGATTGAAAAAGAAAATGTGCTATAAAGGCCAGTTAAGGTCATGATCCACTATACAACACAACACTACGATACATTTACACCAGAATCCGATCTGATTCCATCCTATTTTGAAAAAATCGCATCAAAATGGCGTTGTAGGTACTATATTGCTATACAAATATTAGCGTTTTGAAGTGAATGCAACTTTAATCGCAAGAAAATTATTATTTTAAAAAGAATTTCATAGTTTTGCCATTTGTACAACTTTTAAATTCTAAACCATATTATAATACTTTTTCAACAGACATTTCATATTTGACAAATAGTGTGATTGAATACTATAGTGAATCATGGCCTTCAATGGAACGAAATGTTGAATGCAACAATACATATATTCTAATGAGCCGAATCTTATACACCCTACTGAAGTAAACTTTAATTATGGACTTTTTACGTACAAACTTGTAAAATTATTTTTGGACTATATATTTCTTTTATATATCATTCATTTTTAGTGATTTTCCTATTGTATAATTTTGGAAAAAAATCTGATCGAACTTTTGCTTTTAAGTAAAAACGACCAAATTACCCAAAACAGATAGATGGATGGGCAAAGCTTTTTGATACATTATTAGTGCAGTTCAATCCATGATCATTTTAATCAGCTTTCTTTGGAATCAGTGTTGTCGCATGCGAATGATTTTTAACTATAGCCTAAAATTATCCTTAGCGAGAATTATAGTGTTAATCAACCGCTAAAGGTTTGGCTTTTGCCAATATTAAATAATATGAAATAATATTATGGCATATGATTTCCCTTTTCACTTTGAAATTGGGGAAATACCCATATATACATATGTATATAAAAACATACTCTTATAATATAATGCTCGTGAGAAGTTAAAGTTGCAAATTAGTTTTTGAATAAACGTGTAATGAAATAAAAATATAAATAAATAAAAAAAGAGAGAGGAAACACCTTTTTTGCAATACCCATTATTGGCATAATGTGGATAAACGATTATCTTCATTCCTTATTAGCATTCGTAACGCAATATAATGATATGAAATTTGAAACCAGAGGGTTTGTATTGATACAGGCCGTAACTAAAATCCGCCCTCTCATTTTCGTGTCATTTGATTTTAGGAAAATTTTATTCACGTATTTTCCTTTCGTTTCAAAATTTTTATTATTTAATTATTTATTACAATTAATTCATTAAGCACATAGACAGCGGCACGATGCATCTGGCTGCACAACTACAAATGCTGCTGATTGTAATTGCCTTATTGTAGTCAGCTGATAAATTTTAAAATAACTCTTTCTATATAAATAAATAAAATGTATTTTTTCTGAAATGTTACATATAATTTGCACCGCCGCTAAGGTGAGCATTAACTTACGACGTGTGATCAAAAAGTAAATTTCGTAAGTTACGTATATTCGATTTTCGCATTTTTTTTTTTTGTTGTGTTGGCAATATCTGCCATTTTGGATTGTCAGTTTGTTTTTGACAGATAAGAAGATTAGCCGAGTTTTGATGTGATCTTCTAATTTTTCAGCAATAAATATATAGGATTGGACACATTCCAATATTGTTTAATATAATTTGATTTAATTTTTTATGTTTCCTTTTTACAATTTTGTTCACTGACAAAATAGAACAAAATGAATAGAAATTCCAACTTTTTTAGAATTTTTTTTTTCATACAAATTAAAAAATTGTTCAATTGTTGTTGTTGTATTATTATTAACAAGTTAATAAACGTTTAAAAAACAAACGTACGTATCGCTGATAAATTATTTTATTATTTTGTGTTAAACAAAATCATTTCAAGGTCGTAATTTCTGTAGATTATCGCCTATAATAGCAAATTGTCTAGCTTAGCGATTGCTGAAATAGTTCGACTTCTATTTGAAGCTTCACAAGTTTTTTTTAATGCATAACTTGAATATCACATACATATGCATTGTACAACTAAGGTGATAATTAACAAGTCTTTAATGAATAGATACAAGTGAAACGAGTAACGTTGTCGTTAATGGTGCCATGACACTTTCATAACAATATTAATTACTTTTAAAAGCTTTAAATTATGCATTTGAAATATCTTAATGTGAATGACACTTTTGCAAAAAATTTTCAAAAAGCTTGTAATATTAAATGGAATAAACAATGAAAAGCCTGGTAAACCGGAGTTCGCGAGTTCGATTCGTACGGGGCCAATTTTTTTTTTATTGAGTAAAAAAAATAAAGATATTTGAAATATACTATATAAATAAAATGAATTTTTAATGATCTTCAGCCAGCAATTTACTTTTTCTATATTATTTTTCGATAATGCGCTCACCTTTGGCGAGCTCTTTCAAGGAATATCACTAAATTTTTTTATAAAGCAAATGTCATAAATTTTCTCTATTGCAAATAATAAAATTTGAAAAAAAAAATCCTAAATAGCACAGTGGATATGATACAAACTAAGCATATTTAACATATTATTTAACATTCATAACATAATTCTAAATACATATTTTATCTTAATATTTGGATTATTTTTAGAGTAATTTTTTTTATAAGTAAATTAATTGTCAACTGTATTAATATGTTTTTTAAACTCAATTAAAAAATTAATTAATAATTTTAAAAAATTTTTAATTTTTTTACTGGAGCTAATTAAATTATTTAAGTTGTTTTTTAATTTTTTTTAAATTTGTTAATTTTTTTCAATCTTAATTATTTTATATATATTTTTAATATTTTTTCTTTTTGGCTAAAAAGCCAAATGATTTAAGTTATTTTGTTGTAAAAAAATTATTTATTTGTATACGAATATTTTTTTGGATATATTTTTGCTTTTCATTTATTATGGTTAATTTTATGAATATATACCTTCGCACAACAAATAAGTCAATTTTTTATAAATACAGGGTAAAACTTATATATAGTATTATACATAATTATCTGTTTAATTAATTAAAAATATATTTTATAATATATTATATAAATTAATGATTTTAATTATATATTTAATTAATTAAAAATATATTTTATAATATATTATATAAATTAATGATTTTAATTATATATTTAATTAATTAAAAATATATTTTATAATATATTATATAAATTAATGATTTTAATTATATGTTTAATTAATTAAAAATATATTTTATAATATATTAATAAAATTAATGATTTTAATTATAAGTTTAATTAATTAAAAATATATTTTTTATATTATATTTTATATAAATTAATGATTTTAATTATATGTTTAATTAATTAAAAATATATTTTATAATTTATTTAATAAATGAATGATTTTAATTATATGATTAATTAATTAAAAATATATTTTATAATATATTATATAAATTAATGATTTTAATTATATATTTAATTAATTAAAAATATATTTTATAATATATTAATAAAATTAATGATTTTAATTATATATTTAATTAATTAAAAATATATTTTATAATATATTATATAAATTAATGATTTTAATTATATATTTAATTAGTTAAAAATATATTTTATAATATATTATATAAATTAATGATTTTACTTATATATTTAATTATTTAAAAATATATTTTATAATATATTATATAAATTAATGATTTTAATTATATATTTTATTAATTAAAAATATATTTTATAATATATTATATAAATTAATGATTTAATTTTATGTTTAATTAATTAAAAATATATTTTATAATTTATTAAATAAATGAATGATTTTAATTATATATTTAATTAATTAAAAATATATTTTATAATATATTAATAAAATTAATCACCCTTATTGTCTTTGGCGTTTTCGCGGCGAAAGTTTGGCGTTTTTTTAAAATGCTACCGTGGTTGGCGAAAAACGCCAATAAATACGACAATTTTAAAATCTATTACAAAAACCATACCGTGTTTGGCGTATTCGCCTGTCAAATACACAAAATTTTGTCGTTAAGAAAATTGATCACGACGTTATCAAATTTAATTTAAATAGAGTCAAGCAAAATGTAAGTATGCAAAAAATTAAAATTGTTGACATGTAAATTTCTTTTTACATGCATATGTGGCTAATGCTGGTGTATATTTTAGAATAAAGATTACAACTGCCGCACAATTTGCCAAATTAGTAGAAATAATGGAGCAAAAACCCTACTTGGCAAAGGGGTTCCATAAAGGTGTAGGGAAAGTCAATGTTAAGGAAGAGTGGAACGCTATTTCGGAGGATTTGAATTGTATGGGTCCTCCATCGCGTTCGGGAGAAGGTTGGATGAAGGTGTGGGCTGACTTTAAATTTAAACTAAAAAAAAAAATGGTTCATAATAAAGCAGAAAGTCACGCCACTGGTGGCGGGCCATTCAAAAAATTCAGTTTTTCTGCTGTCGAAGAAGCAGTTATTAGTTTATTAGATATGCGTGATGTTGTGCAACATAAAGATTCCTTTGGAATTAAAAGAACGATAACTGCATCACCAGACCCTCAGCCAAATGCAGATATTAACATCGACCTTACTGAAATGGAAGAACATGGTATATCTTCTACGCCACCACCGCTTAGAAGGACCAAGGTAAAAAAAAATAGAAACCAAGACAAATTTGAGCTGTTGGAACAACAGGTAAAATTGCAGAAAGAGTTGTTCTTGGATTTGAAAAACAAATTATCCGAAATGGAGAAATACACCCGGAGAATATGTAAGGCCAAAGAAGAGAAACTTCGTTTATATAAGGAGGAACTAAAACACAAAGAAGAAAATAGAAAAGCTCTATTAGAAATACGGAAGGCTGAACTAGAAATTAAAAAAAAAAAATTGAACTGGAAGAAATAAAAAGTAAAATGATGTAATATTTTTATTTTATTTATTTAGTTATGTAGTTTCTAAAAAATATCTTTCTACAGAAAAAAATGTGGATAATATTAGCTTCATTCAAGAACTTTAACAAAAAAAAATTTGCATACTGTTATTTTTTTGTACAAACCATACAGCGGTACCTGTTTACCTTACCTTATTTTTTGAACAGCCATACACATTACAACAACCTTTTAAAAAAAACTGTAAAAAATCGAAATGGTGTTATAAGGTACGCTCTAGCGGATAACCAGCATCACCTAAAAATTAACAAAAATTCAATTCATATTGTAAATGTATTCTATTTAAGAAAATGTGTTTAAAATATTTTCTCCAAACACGGCTTTAAACCAATCAATGATTTTAAACTTACTTTTTGTTTGGAAGTGCAAAAATGTTTGTTTGCTGCCTTAACTGCTTCCTTACAGCATTTATTTCATTAATGCTGGCTGCTTCTTCATCTTCAGATGATGACGATAAGTAAAAAGCTTAACATTTTCCACAAATAAAATTACACTAAAATATCACCAAACAGAAAAATAGTTCACTATATGTACTCTTTTTATTTAAAAATATACACTTGTTTGACAGATCTTTACACAGGATGTTTCAAAGAAAATTAAAATATCGTATTCTTTTACATTGCTAATCTTTTACAAAATTTTGCTTGTCGAAAATTTTAGACGGTAACATAAAATTAAAAATACGACAGCAAAAACGCCAGCTGGCGTTTTTCGACTACGCCAAAGACAATAAGGGTGAATGATTTTAATTATACATTTAATTATTTAAAAATATATTTTATAATATATTATATAAATTAATGATTTTAATTATATGATTAATTAATTAAAAATATATTTTATAATATATTATATAAATTAATGATTTTAATTACATATTTAATTAATTAAAAATATATTTCATAATATATTACATAAATTAATGATTTTAATTATATATTTAATTAGTTAAAAATATATTTTATAATATATTATATAAATTAATGATTTTACTTATATATTTAATTATTTAAAAATATATTTTATAATATATTATATAAATTAATGATTTTAATTATATATTTTATTAATTAAAAATATATTTTATAATATATTATATAAATTAATGATTTAATTTTATGTTTAATTAATTAAAAATATATTTTATAATTTATTAAATAAATGAATGATTTTAATTACATATTTAATTAATTAAAAATATATTTCATAATATATTATATAAATTAATGATTTTAATTATATGTTTAATTAATTAAAAATATATTTTATAATATATTATATAAATTAATGATTTTAGTTACATATTTAATTAATTAAAAATATATTTTGTAATATATTAAAAAAATGAATGATTTTAATTATATATTTAATTAATTGAAAATATATTTTATAATATATTATAAAAATTAATGATTTTAATTACATATTTAATTAATTAAAAATATATTTTGTAATATATTAAAAAAATGAATGATTTTAATTATATATTTAATTAATTAAAAATATATTTTATAATTTATTAAATAAATGAATGATTTTAATTATATATTTAATTAATTAAAAATATATTTTATAATATATTATATAAATTAATGATTTTAATTATATGTTTAATTAATTAAAAATATATTTTATAATATATTATATAAATTAATGATTTTAATTACATATTTAATTAATTAAAAATATATTTTGTAATATATTAAAAAAATGAATGATTTTAATTATATATTTAATTAATTGAAAATATATTTTATAATATATTATAAAAATTAATGATTTCAATTACATATTTAATTAATTAAAAATATATTTTGTAATATATTAAAAAAATGAATGATTTTAATTATATATTTAATTAATTAAAAATATATTTTATAATTTATTAAATAAATGAATGATTTTAATTATATATTTAATTAATTAAAAATATATTTTATAATATATTATATAAATTAATGATTTTAATTATATGTTTAATTAATTAAAAATATATTTTATAATATATTATATAAATTAATGATTTTAATTACATATTTAATTAATTAAAAATATATTTCATAATATATTATATAAATTAATGATTTTAATTATATATTTAATTAATTAAAAATATATTTTATAATATATTATATAAATTAATGATTTTAATTATATATTTAATTAATTAAAAATATATTTTATAATATATTATATAAATTAATGATTTTGATTATATGTTTAATTAATTAAAAATATATTTTATAATATATTAATAAAATTAATGATTTTAATTATAAGTTTAATTAATTAAAAATATATTTTTTATATTATATTTTATATAAATTAATGATTTTAATTATATGTTTAATTAATTAAAAATATATTTTATAATTTATTTAATAAATGAATGATTTTAATTATATGATTAATTAATTAAAAATATATTTTATAATATATTATATAAATTAATGATTTTAATTATATATTTAATTAATTAAAAATATATTTTATAATATATTAATAAAATTAATGATTTTAATTATATATTTAATTAATTAAAAATATATTTTATAATATATTATATAAATTAATGATTTTAATTATATATTTAATTAGTTAAAAATATATTTTATAATATATTATATAAATTAATGATTTTACTTATATATTTAATTATTTAAAAATATATTTTATAATATATTATATAAATTAATGATTTTAATTATATATTTTATTAATTAAAAATATATTTTATAATATATTATATAAATTAATGATTTAATTTTATGTTTAATTAATTAAAAATATATTTTATAATTTATTAAATAAATGAATGATTTTAATTATATATTTAATTAATTAAAAATATATTTTATAATATATTAATAAAATTAATGATTTTAATTATACATTTAATTATTTAAAAATATATTTTATAATATATTATATAAATTAATGATTTTAATTATATATTTTATTAATTAAAAATATATTTTATAATATATTATATAAATTAATGATTTAATTTTATGTTTAATTAATTAAAAATATATTTTATAATTTATTAAATAAATGAATGATTTTAATTATATATTTAATTAATTAAAAATATATTTTATAAAATATTAATAAAATTAATGATTTTAATTATACATTTAATTAATTAAAAATATATTTTATAATATATTATATAAATTAATGATTTTAATTATATATTTAATTAATTAAAAATATATTTTATAATATATTATATAAAATAATGATTTTAATTATATGATTAATTAATTAAAAATATATTTTATAATATATTATATAAATTAATGATTTTAATTACATATTTAATTAATTAAAAATATATTTCATAATATATTACATAAATTAATGATTTTAATTATATATTTAATTAGTTAAAAATATATTTTATAATATATTATATAAATTAATGATTTTACTTATATATTTAATTATTTAAAAATATATTTTATAATATATTATATAAATTAATGATTTTAATTATATATTTTATTAATTAAAAATATATTTTATAATATATTATATAAATTAATGATTTAATTTTATGTTTAATTAATTAAAAATATATTTTATAATTTATTAAATAAATGAATGATTTTAATTACATATTTAATTAATTAAAAATATATTTCATAATATATTATATAAATTAATGATTTTAATTATATGTTTAATTAATTAAAAATATATTTTATAATATATTATATAAATTAATGATTTTAATTACATATTTAATTAATTAAAAATATATTTTGTAATATATTAAAAAAATGAATGATTTTAATTATATATTTAATTAATTGAAAATATATTTTATAATATATTATAAAAATTAATGATTTTAATTACATATTTAATTAATTAAAAATATATTTTGTAATATATTAAAAAAATGAATGATTTTAATTATATATTTAATTAATTAAAAATATATTTTATAATTTATTAAATAAATGAATGATTTTAATTATATATTTAATTAATTAAAAATATATTTTATAATATATTATATAAATTAATGATTTTAATTATATGTTTAATTAATTAAAAATATATTTTATAATATATTATATAAATTAATGATTTTAATTACATATTTAATTAATTAAAAATATATTTTGTAATATATTAAAAAAATGAATGATTTTAATTATATATTTAATTAATTGAAAATATATTTTATAATATATTATAAAAATTAATGATTTCAATTACATATTTAATTAATTAAAAATATATTTTGTAATATATTAAAAAAATGAATGATTTTAATTATATATTTAATTAATTAAAAATATATTTTATAATTTATTAAATAAATGAATGATTTTAATTATATATTTAATTAATTAAAAATATATTTTATAATATATTATATAAATTAATGATTTTAATTATATGTTTAATTAATTAAAAATATATTTTATAATATATTATATAAATTAATGATTTTAATTACATATTTAATTAATTAAAAATATATTTCATAATATATTATATAAATTAATGATTTTAATTATATATTTAATTAATTAAAAATATATTTTATAATATATTATATAAATTAATGATTTTAATTATATGTTTAATTAATTAAAAATATATTTTATAATATATTATAAAAATTAATGATTTTAATTATATATTTAATTAATTAAAAATATATTTTATAATATATTATATAAATTAATGATTTTAATTATATATTTAATTAATTAAAAATATATTTTATAATATATTATATAAATGAATGATTTTAATTATATATTTAATTAATTAAAAATATATTTTATTATATATTAAATAAATGAATGATTTTAATTATATATTTAGTCCCCGTCTACACTTGCAATTTTGTTGCATGTAATTTTTTCAAATTCTGCTTTGAAATTGCATGAGTGTCCACATTAGAAAAATCTAGTATTGCAATTTTTGTATTTCTTTATGCCTTCTTTTCTCTTCTTGTTATTATATTTTGACATTTGTAAAAGTAAAACTGAAAAAAAGAAATTTTATGTAAAAATGGAGGGAATAAAAAAAATTTAATAAATGATTTGATATCATATACATATGTATGTACGTACATATTACATTTGTACATTTATCTTACTTATAGTATTTTATTTTGAAACTTATCACATTTCATAACAAAATAATAATAATAAAAACTTAAATGTTGCATAAATGTTGTTGAGATCTTTAAATAAAAATAATTATTCAATAACATTTTCAGTTATAAAAATAGTTGAGGTCTTTACAAAATAAAAAATTAAAAAAAAATTCTATCAAATTGCATTCATTCACATTTCGTAAAGGGAAACTTTTTGAAAATCGGGTTTGTGTCTGAAAATACGTTTAAATTTGGAAAATATTTGACAAAAAAAAAGTAAACATTAATTGCCAATAAAAAATATACAATGAAATAGAGAATACTCTGTACGTTATTATTTCGTTTGTTACCAATGAGAATAAATAAATATTATTATTGCAGAGTATTATAATTATTTAGTATATTATAAATTGCAGAGTACACGATACTCTGTACCCCTCCTCAAGCTTCTCACCCCTCTCACCTAAAACAACCAAAAATTGCTGCAACAAAAATTGCAAGTGTAGACGGGGGCTTAATGAATTAAAAATATATTTTATAATATATTAATTAAATTAAATATTTTAGTTGTATATTAAGATTATTAAAAATATATCTTAAAATATATTAATTAAATTAAGCATTTTAATTATATATTACAATTAAAATTATTAATAATATATTTTTTATAAAATAATAATTATAATTATAAAAAAAAATTATTTTTCTATATACTATACTCATAATAAATATATATAAATATATTTCTCTTTTAATAAAAATATATCTGAATACTGAATATATGAAATATTTTATATTTTAAGGATAATGACTTTTTTGTTTACAAATTTTACATGCGATATTCTATACGACAGGCTTTATTTTAATTGGCTGTTATTAATGTGGATTGTCAATATTTAAATTTGCTTGGCCGCAAATGCATTTTAGCGATAAAAATTTTAATAGCTTTTTGCAATAAATTGAAATATGAAATGAAATGTATGAAGAATGTGAAAGAAAACAGGAAACAAAAACAAGAAAAAAAAAACAAAAACAAAAATATTATTAAACAAATCGAATAATTTATAAATTAGAAAGTCAAAATGAAATCACGCTAATCTTTTTAAATAATTCTCAACTAATGAAAATTTTAAATAGGCAGCATAGTATCTAATAGGGCAGTTCTTATGTTTGTTTGATGTGTAGCTAAATGTTTGCTGGGTATCAGACGTAAATTGCTTAAATTGAGTCATCAGCTTGTGTTGAATTAAAATACAGTTTGTAGGTCATATTTAAAATTGATTCTAATAGTTGCTTGTAGCGAAATTGTATAAATATACAAATAATATTCAATTGGGTACATTAAGATTGCAGTGACCAGGCAAGCTCGTTGCGTTCAAAATTGTCTTTATGTGCTGTGTTACATCAGGGACGTAGACGGCTGGCGAATTGTGCTTCTCCTTATGCACTAATTTAAATATTTTTTTTTTTTGGCAAGAAAGTGCCCAACTTGTATTACATATTCACTTACTTTATTCGCATAATTATTCCAACATAATTTAATATAATTAAAAACTAATTTTCTGAAAACAGAACTGACTGTGGCGTAAGACCCAATATTTACTCCAAACTATAAGCTGTCGAATTTTTTTTTGGAGTTGCCAACACTTTCCCCTGCAAATGCCGGCAAAATCAAATTTATACAAAAATGCACACAATCAAGGCGTCAGTGGAAATTGGAAACACACGGTAAAGCTCTGCAGGAAATCTTTCTTAATGAACAGATGAATGCCTCAGTATTTGTACTGATGCGTCTTTGAAAGTATATCTATCGGCAGTGGGAGTTTACTCGGTGGAATTGCCTCTATACCGAATGGTCAAAGAGGTACTCGGCATTAGTTGAACGTAGGATGTATAAAATGAAAGAGCAAATATCAAGTCTGGATCGTCGTTATATAGCTCAATAGGGACAGTTCGGTTAAGAACTTGACTCCACGTAAGTGGCTCAAAGGACTTAGCGGTTAACGAGTTGACACTGATGTGGCTCAGGGATAACGAAGCAGCAGATTCTGCCAGACCTTTTAACAGTATGTGACACAGACTTCCGCTTTTGACCACTATTTTGAGGGCCAAGAATCCACAGTAGGTGAACTTCATTTACTTTAATACGTGGATTTAAACAAAGACCTTTATTGATAGTATTCGCATACAACCTCAGGATGTTAAAATGGATCAAGACACTATTAGCTGGGCATGAAGAATATGATTTCTTTAGGTCTTGAGGAGCATGAGGCGGGAGCATACATTGAGGATTAATTTTCAGTTTTCGCCTACATAAGCCAGAGACATGTAGATAATCAAAACCTCTATGGGAAGCATTAGTCTGAGGCATTTACTAGCAATAACTAAAGACTCACTCAGCATCCAGTAATCAATATATTATAGAAAAAATAATAAGTTTGGAGGACATACCAATTATGAATGAGGCGTTTGCAAAGCGAGCCAATTTTGTGGTCGTTTGCTTCGTATGGAATTTTTATACAATATTTTATGAGCCATTTCTGATGCTAGAAATTAAAAAATTAAATGAACCACCCTAATTTTATTCCAATAATATATTTTTGATCTCTTTTGTTTTGTGGTCAGCCAAACAATACCTCATCGCCGATAAGAACATCATTTCCAACAAGCAAATCTACAAATAGTCCAGACACTATAAATATATATGCGGCGCACGTACGCAAATAATGACAGATACTTTTACGAGAGTTTTTTATTTTATTACTAAATATCATTGAATTTAATTTGTTCTGATTTATTTTTGTGAAAAAGCACAAATTCTTCAAATAAAATAAAATTATGCCAAAAATTGAAATATTTTCTGCACATCCAGTAAAATAATAAAGAATAATAGATAAAAATGAATTGTACAGACAGTTTGGACTTACCCCGAATATAACATTTTGTAGGCCAAAAGGTATGGGCGTTAAACGTGTAAATAATACAACGCGAAATGCTCTCGGTCCAGATATAACACGCAATATTGCGCGTCCAGTCTCATTTTTAATTAATCTGTAAAAATGTTAAAACAAAATGACGAAATTAACAAAAAATTTCCACACAGACAATAAATGAATATAAAATATTCTTCTGTGCAAATAAATTTAATTTAAAAGTGCTTTATTTAAAAAAAAAGTTGTAATATTTTGTCTAAAAATTTTAACGATAACGTTTAAAAAAAAAAAAAATTTTTAAAAAAAAGTATTTAATTCAATGGAAATTGTGAAAAAATTTTAAATAAACAATTGTTGACTGACTGCTGAGAGAGATTTTTCGCAACAGTTTCTAATTTGGAAAAATGCATTACGATTGCACCACTTGGCTGGGATCATAATTCCTCATACAAAGTGTCAGTTAAGGATCATTCTAGAAATTTAAGAGGAGTTGAAGGTGGGCATGGAAAATATGCATTGACTAAATAATACTAACCATTGTAAATAACAGAGTTTCCGATTGTGCATAAGCACAGTTTAATAGCCTAATGTGTTGCCTTTCCTCCCAACCATACAGGATTGATCCACTGAGGATGAACTGTTTGGCCATAATGGCCATATCACTCTCAGAAGTCATGTATAAGAACATTTTGAATCAAATAATGCATTTAAAAGCTTCTAAAAAAAAATTTACAAATACAATTAATATATTCCAAAAATGTAGTTTAATAGCCTAATATGTTGCCCTTCTGGCCATATAGCTTGGATCTACTGAGGAAGAATGGTTTGGCTACAGTACCCATATACCTCCCAGAAGTCATGTATATGAGCATTTTGCACAGTCTTACATTCAAAGACTTCTACAAAATATCAGAAATACAATTAATATATTCCAAAAATGTAGTTTAATAGCCTAATATGTTGCCCTTCTGGCCATATAGCTTGGATCTACTGAGGAAGAATGGTTTGGCTACAGTACCCATATACCTCCCAGAAGTCATGTATATGAGCATTTTGCACAGTCTTACATTCAAAGACTTCTACAAAATATCAGAAATACAATTAATATATTCCAAAAATGTAGTTTAATAGCCTATTGTCTTGCCTTTCTGGCCACATAGGTTTGACCCGCTGAGGAAGAATGGTTTGGCCACAGTGGGCACATCTCTCCCAGAAGTCATGTATATATGCACTAACCCCCATTTTCAAAGGCTTCTAAAAAATATGAAAACCATCTTTCAAATATTCTACAAATACATTTTAATAGCCTTATGGCTTGGCTTCTAGGCCATATAGGTTTGACCCGCTGAAGAAGAATGGTTTGGCCACAGTGGGCACATCTCTCCCAGAAGTCATGTATATATGCACTAACCCCCATTTTCAAAGGCTTCTAAAAAATATGAAAACCATCTTTCAAATATTCTACAAATACATTTTAATAGCCTTATGGCTTGGCTTCTAGGCCATATAGGTTTGATAGGAAGAATAATTTAGATACAGTGAAGAATATTCAAAAAAAAGGTGTGAAATTCTATAGCAATTTCGTAAAATTTATACGTACGGCGAAAACACATCGCATGCGATGTTTTCTAATGAATTTAACTAAATGAATTTATCTTTACATACGTAACGCGACTCCCTTTTATCTGTCAAAAAGAATTTGAAAATCCAAAATGTCTGATATTGCCAATATATATTATATAACAGCCATCTGTACCAAGATAACGGGCGAAAAATATCAAACGAATATAAGTAAGTCACGAAATTTGAAAATAACGGTTATTTTTTGATCACACCTCGCATATTGGTCTCAAGTAGAGCGACCTAACTCGCATTTTTTGGCAATAAATTGTCTTAATGATTTCAAATTCGGAACTGAATATACGAGCACATTGAAATCGTTATAAAAAAAATCCATGGCAAAAAAAAATGTGAGTTAGGACCTTTTTAATCGAAATCAACAATATACATACATATTTATGCCACAGACCTATTAAAATTAAAGAAAATTCTTATACATTTTTTTTGTAAATGTAAAAAAGAATTACAAATAATTGCAAATATAGCAATAGGTCGGTCGGTGCCTTCATTCATATGACAATCTCTGGCCAATTTAAGCAATAAATAAAAAAATACTATTTAAAATTTATAAGAATTGTCTGTTTTTAATGCAGTTACGGTTCATTCAATATTTATACAACGATTACTGATTAGTTTTCATGACTTGAGCCCGTTATTACCTTTAGCTGGGCTATTCCTTACTGACGCATTACCAACTTTTCAAAACCTAATAAGGTTTCACTTATGCAGCATTTATCATTATTAACATGCATACTTACACATATGTATATGTACATACATATTTACATATGCATTTAAAAGTATTTAAAGCTTGCAACTAACTGGTAATATGCAATGTGAAGCACAATAACTTTTGTATGGAAAGTGCATTAAGTGCAAGTAATGCGACGTAAATAATTCAGAAAACTTTTCATGAATAAACAACAGATAACAGATGTGCAAATTTCTTTTATTTATTTTCATTGAAGAAAGAAAGTTAAAGATTCAGAAAGAATTTTCAAATATTTATTTAAACATGCAAATCAATTTGAATCCGCTTGCAAAGAAAAATTTAATTAAGACGCATTAAAGCGGTGATTTTAAGCAAATTCCTTGCACGATTTTATTGCGACCACAAAAAAAAATTATTTTAATTAATTATTAATTGTTATGGGGTTTATTGGAACCATTCAACAATATAAACACATTCAAAACGGCACGCAGCCGGCTACAAAAGAAAGCCATCTTTACAACTACACGACGAGCGATGAAGTTGCAATCAATTTAAAACGACTGGCATTTTTCAATGCGACAAAGTGCAGAAACAGTGTTGCCAATACATAATTATAGGAATGAATTTTCTAATTTAAATTATTTCATGTAATTTTTTTTTCTTTATAATTTTTAAGCATTTTTTTTTGTTCTTAACATAATTTAAAATTTTTGTATGTATAGTTTATTTAATTAATCTAAAGTAAAAACTATATACAGGGTGGGCCAAAAGTCACAATGGGGTTTAAAAATTTAATAACTTTTTTGTTTATTTTTTTTTTTTTAAGATTATATAAATAACATCTGGAGAATAAATAATGGAGGGATTTACAACTGAACAAAGAACAAGAATAATAGAATTTTATTACTTAAATCAGCGATCAATTATTTTAAGGCAAAGAGCATATCGTCGCCATTAATAATTTCAAGAAATTTAGAAATTAATTGGCCAGCGCGTTCGCCAGATTTGTCAGCATGCGACTATTTTCTTTGGGGTTATTTGAAGGAGCGAGTATATGTCAACAAGCCCGAGACAATCCTTGAACTCAAGGCCAACATTGTTGCAGAAATTCGAGGGCTACAGCCACAAATGTTGAAAGATGTTATGGAAAATGCTCTCAAAAGAGCCCATCATTGCGAAGCTAATAACGGCGGTCATTTAAGTGACATTATTTTCCATACTTAGCGTAAAAAAATTTCCATTTTGTATATTTCATAATCTTAAAAAAAAAATAAAAAAAATGTTATTAAATTTTTAAACCCCATTGTGACTTTTGGCCCACCCTGTATATACGATTGTATTAAAATTTTCTATACATATTAAAACTAATAGAAACTCAATAATCATGCATATGCTTGTTTTTATATCTTTATATGCTGCGATTATATTACAAATAATGATTTTATTTTCGCAAAAGTGAAATTTTCAACTCTGGTAACATTAATGTACTCTCAGTATCGCCTCTTTATAATGCCACTAGTACGTTAAGAATAATAAAACTTATATGAACGCCCGTTTTCTTAAGCAGTTCACTTTTATGCCTCACCATGACTGAATTTATCAAACTCTGATATATGGAAATATCAAATTAATTTGCCCAAAAATGTTTACTTGAAGAAGTCAATTACAATTTATAAAAAGTTTCCCTTATATTTTACATGACAATGTTGACTTCATATATAAGAGTACATGGAAGCATAATTGTTCCTTTATGTTACCATACGGCTTGATGTTTGACAAAATTTTCTTGCTTTTTAAAGTCAAAAAACATAAAATTTTCATGACAGACAAAAATATACCAAAAAGCCTTTAACAAATATAGAATGGAAATGTTAGCAAAACATTTTCTGGGAAATGAAAAATAAAAAATTCAATTTTGAATAAAATGTCAGCTAATAGTGAATATTACTTTTTTTTTTTTTTTTTTATAAGCTTTCTTTTTAGATCGAGAAAAACTGTGGCCACTTTCACAGGTCAAAGTTTTCAAATTAGTTAATTATTTGAAAAACCGTGTCAAGTCCTTTTAAGTTATTTGGTGCCAAGTTAGAGCAAAAAAAAAAAAAAAAAATAATTAAATATTTCAAAAAAAAAAAAAATATTTTGTACTGTAACACTTACCTTTGTATGGGTAATCGATGCCGCAGACTTCTTAGTGTTATATGAGCTATGGCTATACCGATATTTGCCCCCAATATCACAGTTAGGAAGCCTTTAATGCAACCGAACAAATAACCGGCGGTTATCATTAGCACAAAATACCCCACAACAATGGGAAAGCTGACAATGACAAACAGCAGCATAAATATGGCAAATATAATCCAAGGATTTTGTGTTTCAATCCAGTATAGCAGACGTTGCGCATAATCTCGCGTTAAGTAGGCGACAAACATTAAAGCTAATAGTATGGAGAGTGGTACCAAATAGCTGAGATACCAATTACGCGATATAAAGGCATTGGCACGATAACATATTGAAGAGCGGGTTTTACTATTGGAACGATTTAAACGGCGATTGTTACTGGCATTTGATGTAGTAGTTTCAGCAAAAGAGCTTACCAGAAAGCTATCATGCTCGTCATCACCCTCACTGGCCACCAGCGGCGAACTGATGGCAGGGTTTGCAGTTGTTACCATCATTATACTGCCGTACTCGCTATCACTATCGGTGAGACTAGTGTTAATGCGACCATTCAAACTGTCCTGTTTGATTATTGTGGATTTACCCTTTTGGTTTGTGGTACCATGATAACTGCTACTCTTATGCATAAGGACACCACTAGTGCTATTGGCACGACTATTCGCTTGTAATGTTTTCTCCAGGAGTAGCGTTTCTTCCGATGTTATCGTTTGTATCTCATTCTTATGATTTAATATCGCATATTCGCTGTGTATAACATTTGGAAAGTGGTAGTATGTTGCTGACGAGGTAATGCTATTATTATTGTTGTTGTTATTGTTAATGTTAGCTGAGCTTACATTTATATTGTTCAGAGACTGATAGTTGTACTGGCCTTTTTGTTGAGTTTCTTCCAGTGATGGTGCGCGACTTAAAGTTAATATGGTCGAAGTGCTCATGTTGAGGCTTAATTCATCTGCCGGTAACAACTGGAATTTAATGCTTTTGCATGGATATGAAAAAGAAGCCGGTTTAGTTTTTTATATAATTTTTTATATTTTTTTTAATTTAATTTTCACATTTCATATTTTCTGTTTTTTTTTAAGTTTTTTGCAATTTTTGTTTTCTGAGTTTAAAATTTATAACGGTTTGTTTATTTTAACAATCAAATAATTTCTGTTAAATTTAAAATTGTAATTAATTTATTTAATTATAAAACTTTTTAAAATTGATTTGGGAAAATATAATAAATTCGCAAATATGTATGTACATATGTGTATGTATATTATCTGAAAATTTATGCAGGATCAAAAGGAACAATACATATGAAGTTATAGAATCATATATGTAATTGGATGTGGGTATATAGATATTTCTTTGCACGCGTCTATTCAACTGCAAATATTTTCATTGGAGTCTCAGTAATTAGAAGCCGAACTTTCTCCTTTTTTAATATATTACAATATCATCGATACAGTATAAATAAACTGCAAGGTAAGCAAAGAAATTTCATGCAACTGCAGAAGTTTTGTTTAAGCTTTGTTTATTTCCATTACGATATAGTAGAAAACACTTTCAGTCATTTGCCCACACATACAAACATAAGTATTTGACTCCATATGCATGGAAATGTTTTGTAAAATCGAAGTGTTTACACATAAACAAATCTCTCCGGTCTGAAAACTTTCGTTTTTATTTCATGCTTTACACACACATATACATATATATGTGCATGTGTTACACATTTGAAATTTATTTTTAATTTACACTTAATGCTTGTGTGAACGTGCATAATATTTGCGCACACAAAGCCACATACATTGTCCATATATGAATATAATGTACGTAAACAGCTTGTATGTGGAGAACTGATTATAAAAATAAGAAGTAACACAGCAATAATACTGCAAATCGTACTACACCAATGTGGATTTCAATTTTGTTGCATGAATTGTTAGTACTATTGACTTTGTTAATTTAAAGATTCCATGCACCTATATGCATACACACATGACGACAAACATCCATGCATACGCACATATGTTCTATTGATGCAGAGGACTTTGGTACAACTTTTGCGCAGGAGTTTGAACTACTTTTGTTCACATTTGAATTTTAAACTACTAACTTTTGAATTCCTCCTTTCACATAATATTTTAATTACAATTATAAACGTTGCTATTATTTTATTCAACCTTTATTTTCCAATTGCCGCAATCAACTTTCAACCAATCGCCACGAATTTCCATCCAATACTAATTTCTTACGATTTTGCTTTTTTTCTGAGATAACAATGTGAAAGCAAATTGTAAACAACCAACTATGACGTGGTTGCATAATTGTGTAGTAAAAGAAGGGTTGCCGATTACTTACAAAATAAAATAATAGAAACATAAATTTCTAATTTTTATATACAAATTAATTTTTGTTAAATTTAAATATTAGTATAAAAATAAAATAAAATAAAAATATATAGAATAATGAAAAAACTCAGGGAAAATAGACATGATAACTTTGTAATTAAAACTTTTGAAAATAGTTCAAATACTTGTCTTTTTCTCAAGTATATTTCTATAACTGAAGGGAGGTCTTATAATAATTATAAATAAAACTTTAATAATAATATTATTTCTCTGGGTTTTTTTTTTGCATCACAAAAGCATAATTCTTTGTTCAGTTACTCGAGCTAAAAGCACCTCTGATCGCACGAAAATTGTCATTTTATGAAAACTTTCTAAACATTTTGCTTGTCATAAAAATTGCACATTTTTATACCACATTTTTTAATCTTTTACAACACACATGTCAAAAGTGTCAAATAGTACGACTGTATAGAAAAATACGCGACTACTCTCATATATACTACTAAAATTGTGCAACTGTGCTTGGTATACTATTTACTACAACTGCCTATATAATCATCTGGTATTTGTTTCCATAAAAACACCACTTAATTGCCAATTATTAAAATATCATAACTAGGTAAATTTTAAATTTATATATATTTAAAAATGTTAAGGCAATGGATCAAACTATCCTCAACAAGTAGATGCAATGAAAATGTGATATCTGGTATTAAACATTTACATACAACCTCACGGCATTTAATAGAAGAAAAAGTCCAAGCAAAGCAGAAGGTCCAAGTGACTAAAACCAGTGAAATATTGGATAAATACGACATAGACCAGAAACAAAAAATTTTGGAAATTATAAATAATAATAAATTGGAAGAGCTACTGAGGTAAGCAATATGCATATTTTATTAATAGATATTATATTTACTAATATAGATCTTTATTCAGTTACGACATTTCCACGGGTCGTGCCAATAAACTATTATCTTGGCGTGTAAATAACGGCTTGTTAAAAAATTTAAATGATATATTCACCATAGAAGGGTTCGGTCCTAAAGCTGCTGATAAGTTATTTCAAAGTTTATTGCTAGAAAGAAAAAAAAATGATCCGAAGTTGGTTAGAGGGATTGCTAGGAAATCATCTTTTATAATACCAACAATCCAAACCAATCAAAAAGAAGCCATCAAATCTAGTGTTTCAATAAGGATAGGAGTGAATAGTGTAACTTGGTGCTACCTAAATATTCCTGAGCGAGGTACTGATATGCCTTGCTTGCTAAATGATTGGCAACATCATGAAATTTCTGGCAAAAAGCTGCATATAAATGAGTTGATACAACGTTGTTTACATATTCATCATCTCATACCTATTGCTGATTGTTATATCTTTGAAAATCCTCAAATAGCACAGGCGAGTAATATCCCTGGCGGTGTTGAACAGCAAAATATTAATATACAAAAATCACAAGTAATTGCCATTATGGGTTATGCTTTAGCCTCCAGAAAAAGCGAATTTGATATTGAAAAATCCCAACAATCGGATATGACATCAAAAACTTTGCCTAATGTTTTTTATATTAGAAGATTTTTATCCGCACGCTTGTTCAATCGTTTTGTTGGTACTGAAAGAGTTTCTTCTGAAGACACTATTTTAGATTTGATGCGCACATTTTACAACACAAACGAGGTTGGTGACTGTAATTTGGGTGATTTGCAACAGTTAAATATCGACAAAGCAGATTTAGCTGGTAGTGTGCAATTTCCCTTGAAGTTGAGAGAAATGTTTTCACAGGCTCCAAATTATTACCGTGAATTTTTGAGTCAGGCTTTACTACTAAATTTGGCATTCGTACGTTTGGTTTTGCTGGAAGATTTAGAAAGTATAGCAAAAGTATCTGGAGGCAATAAAAGTTAAAGATCACTTAAAATTGCTTTTGGTATATTATTTTTAGATTTAAGTTAATATTAAAAAAAAAAAAAATTTTACTCAACTGTTACACTTATATTAATTAAACATAAAAGAACCATTGAAAATATTGGACTGTAATAAATAAATATGTAAATTGTATAAGAAAATATTAGAATTAAGAAAAAATTAATCAAGAATCATATTTTTAGATTCTCTTCAAGTGCCAAGTAATCTATAAAATCAGATATATAAATCTTTTGAAAAATGCAGAATGTGTTTTAGAAATTAGTTTTACAATAAAAGTGGTGTTGTCCATTTGACAAAAACGATATCTTGCCGTAGTATCAATAGAATTTGCAATTAATTCGACCTAAATTATAAAACTCATACAAGCAATAAAAAATTGTAAAATAATAAACATTTTTAAAATAAAATATTTAAAAAAAAGCTGCAAAAAAATATTTTTTTTCACGCAATTTTAAGCAGTACCAACTACAAATAATTTTCATTGTGGCATCGCTCACTGGCATCACTGGTGTTGCCATTATATTTTGACATTTCTATCATTCCAGTTGTGAACGTGGAATTCTGGAATATAGTAAATGTATAAAAAACACACGTCAAATTTTTGCAAAGAAATTAGAGAAATAAAAGGAAATTTAATTTAAATTATTTAATAAATTCCAAAGCAACACAAAACTTTTTATAACTTCATATAAAAAGTATAACACAATTTACATAAAATCGCCACATTATATTTACCTGTAATAAAATCGAAAGCAGTGTCTACTTTTTTTTTTAAATAAAAACAACGAAACATTTAAAGATAGTTTATTTAAGTCATCTTAAAAAATTAAAGAGCACTAGTTAGAATAGTGCTAAATTATTAATATTAAAATGGCAAATTCAAGCACAGGTCCTACAAAGCAAGAAATCGAAGCAATTTTTGCTCGGTTACGTTCCCAAGCAGCAAATAAGGTAGGAGCAACTGAAGCTATGCAAAGCTAATTTATAGATATGTTAAATTTAACCTAATGCACATTAGAATGGAGATAATGCACAAGTTAGTCTGCATAAAGGCTGCTAACGCACATCAAACCTCTGTCGTGTCTAGGCTACTATTAGGGCAGTGGCAAATGATAAGGGACGGTAGAGCAAAACCGTGTAAGAAAATGATGGCACCCTTTGTAAAGTAAATGAGGGCAATCAGCTTCCTTAATTATATGACCATGAACTAATGAAAGCACTTAAATGAATATTAGCTATAAAACCACTCTATTTAATATTAATATAAAAGAAAATTAATATACTTTATATATTTATTGGTAGGTCTGTTTTGATTGTGGTGCTAAGGCTCCCACTTGGTCATCGGTTACATATGGCGTTTTCATATGCATTGATTGTTCCGCTGTACATCGTAGCTTGGGGGTACATTTGACTTTTGTGCGTTCCACAAATTTAGATACAAACTGGACCTGGGTACAGCTGCGCCAAATGCAATTGGGCGGCAACGCCAATGCTGCGCAATTCTTTCGTCAGTACAATTGTACAACAACCGATGCCCAACAAAAATACAATTCACGTGCTGCAAAAATGTATCGCGACAAAATATCTGGACTTGCTCTAGAGGCCATGCGAATTTATGGTACAAAGGTAAGCTTTAAGTACTTTATCAGTTTCAAATATTTCAACGTAATTTTTTTTTCTAACCGCCGAAACACAAACCATTTTAAGAAGTTAAAGCTGTTTCATAAAATGTATTATTTGTTATATAATAATTATAAGTACAGAATACATGTAGTTGCATATTTTTTTATTTTTATTTTATAACAGAACTTTATGAAACGAGTTTTGCTAAAGGATCAAAAGTGCCCTTTGAAAGCATGCATATTAAAGTAGCGTTTATAGTCCATCTTTGTAAATGCAAGAAATTTATCACAAAATAAAAAAAAAGAACGCGAAATATACTTTATTGAAATTTTATGTGGACTATATTTTGCTTATATTTACAAAAACATAGTGAAAGCACCAAAAAGCACTATATAACTTCCAACTTTTAATGTACAGCATATGCCATTGCTTGCTATGTAGCCAAAAAAGGCTACATTGCTAAATTATAACTTTCCCTCTTAAAACCTGCGATACATTCTGATGTGGACTATATGCTATTGTACCATATCAGCTGTATGTAGCAAAAATTTAAAAGTTACAAAATTACTGTTCCCCCTTTTTATTTAAATGCCTTAAGATAATATACAAACTGCAACTTTATTTTATTTATTGCAATCAGGAAAAATCTAATAATTTAAACGTACTAAGATTTCAACAAATTTATATTAGAATTGGTTTTATAAACCTTTTGTAAATCAGTTATATCAATGGCTAATATAGAAAGGCAATGCGATACGTTAAATTTTCAGACTATAGTTTTCCAAAAAACAAATATTTTGGAAAAGACAATACAATTTTATACGTGATTAAAAAAAAGCTTTTGAAAGTTTCTGTTGTATCAAATACGTTATTCGGATTTCATATATCTTTAAATACGAGTAGATAATGTTTGTAAAATTAATTTAAAACACAAGTTATGTCTTTTTTATAAATAAAATATTAAGTCGATATATTTAATGAAAAACTTCTCGAGAGCTGAAAACTATTATTTTAAATATATATATAAATATTTTATAAATTTTCAACTATAACTACGATTTAATTTTTTTTATTAACCCTTCGGTAATTTGTCTTGTGAAATTTTTAATAAGTAATTTTAAAGAAATTTATATTTTTGTATTTTAAAATAGACGATACCTTGACAATGTAAAAATGTATGAAACATCGGGGAAAGAATAGTAAAATCCGTAAAGCTTTCATTATAAGAAACGATTAGCAGTTGAATAAAAAAAAATTAAACAAAACACTCTGGCAAAAAAAAAAAAACTTAAAATATAAAGAAAGAAAGAAAGAGAAAAAATTATTTATTTATAAATCTGAAAAGTAAAAAGACATAAAGTTTCCAGAGACCGCAAATACTTGCGCAATTATTCTAAATTTATTTAAACATTTCCGCAACTGCTATTAAAATGGTTTGAGTTTTATGTTTGCATTAAAGTTTATTTGCATTTTTAAATTTTTTATCTTTAATAAATAATTTTCTAGCATTTATTATATGTATTTGGTTAATTCACAAACTTGTTTTTAAAACTGTTTTACACGTTCAGTTACAAGAAAATGGAAAATAATAGCCAAATTTTTGGAATATATTTGTTTTACTAAATAGTTTTTGTAAATGTTCAAACAGTTGTGTTTATTGCAGTCTGTGAATGCCCCATCCAATTTCTTTTATATATTCTATGTTGCTGTTTTATATTTAATATTTTACTGAAATTAAATACGTTTTTTACAAACCCGCACATTCACTACATTAAAAACTTGTCCAAACAATTGTATATCTATTACATTATATGGAAAAGCTTTATTTGGATAATCATCAAGAGAAGATGGAAAATAATGATAATGCTAAAGAGGAGCAAGATTTCTTTGCCCAGTGTGATGAAGCCAACCCTAAAAATGCATTTTTCGAAAATAATAATAGCGAGAGCAATAATATAACAAACGTAAGTACATAATCGCACCAACCTTTGAATTTCGTGTAATTTTACATTATTCTGCTTATTTTTTGAAATTTCGTTTTTTAGCAACTTTATTAAAACAATACTAATTGAATGACCATTTTACAAAAAAAAAGTTGATTTTAGTAAAAAAAAAAATTTCTTTTTTAACTTTTTTGTAGATTGAAATAGGAACTAAGTCTTTAACAACGCCCACAATTGACAAACCCACCGCTAATACTTCTATCGGTGCTCCTAGCGTAGATTTATTAAATGCGGTAGTACCGCAACAAACCACAACTTCCTCAATAGGTGTGCGTAAAATACAACCCAAGAAATCGGGGGTAGGCATATATTTTTTAACTAATAATTTATTTATTTACTTGACATTTAATTGTTTTTATTATATTTTTCATTTGTAGTTGGGAGCTCGCAAAGCTGGTGGCGGCCTAGGTGCTACAAAAGTTAAAACAAATTTTGCTGAAATTGAACAACGTGCTAATATGGCCAATAATTTGAAAAATTCTCCAATTGTGCCTGATAAACCTCTAACCGCTGATGAGGAACTAGAAACTGTAGCCAGCATGCGCTTAGCCTACCAAAATTTATCATTAAAACAATCACAGGAAGAGAATAAATTAAGATCTATTGATCCGATAAAGGCCAAACAAATGGAACGTTTGGGCATGGGCTTTGATCTAAAGGGCAAGTAAGTAACAAATGAAAAATGCTTATGTTTTTGTTTCTTTAACAAAAAAAAAAAAAAAAAACTTAAAATTACTAATTTGAAGGAATATAATTTTGAAATATTTTTGTAAAATTTTTATTAAGAAAATCTCATCTTAGACCAATGTTACCTATATATTTTTCGAAAAAGTGTGATTCTTCTCTACAAAGTGAAAAAATTTCTACTACAAACATTTTCATTAAAATAGTAGAATATGCATGACTTATAAAAAATACATTTTTCTTCATTTATGTTTAGTAAATAACTAAACCGAAGTAATATATAATATAACTCAATTGGCAGTTTTTTGAAAAATATTACGCATCTTTTTTCATATAAAATTATAAATGATCAATTCAATTCAGATTGCTAAAATAACAGGTTATTTTAAAGTTAATATATTTAACTAAACAATACCATATTAAAATTATTATTTATGATTCGTCTGATTTAAATTTTTAAATAATGAATTTAATACAACTCTGGAAATACATTTTAAACGATTTTACGGGAAAGGACTTTTTTTTTATCGTTTTGAACAAAAACATTTTACTTAAAGAAACTTCAGGAAGGCAGGCATTTTTGCATATGCTTGAAAAATGTCCTACATTATCGACAATATAGAAAAATCTGTGCGATTGCCTCTACATCAAAAGTTTTTTAGTTTTCCGTGTAGGAGATTTCTACTATATCTGGCAACACTGAACAATAATTGTGAAAAAAATTAAATTTTTTTATTCCTCTGTAGAAATGACTTGTAGAAAGCCTTTATAAATAAAATACACGTTCAATTTGCTGAAGGAAAAGGATTAGAAAAAATTCTTTTGTTGTAGGACAATTAATTACTATTTTATATTTATTAGAGAGTATTTGAATTCTCTATTCTTGAACCTTTAGTTTTATCATTATCTTCTTTATAATCTGAGCAGAGCAACATGTTTAATAATTCTCTGAATCGATTCAATTCGCTGAAGAAGCTCAGCAAAGGTTAAAGGGAAGATAATTTTACTAGAGAATTTCATTATCCTTGAATATAATAAAAAATAAAAGTTACGTTTGTGTTTAAATTTTTAGCGCTGACATTTCTCATTCCATGTTGAGTGACATGGAGACCATAAAACAAGCTCCGCCACTTAAAAACTCTAATAATTCCTCTTCATCATTAAACAAGTTGTCATCTTTTGACAATGACAGTTTCTTCAATGACTATTCGACTAGCATGTATAGTGGCAACAGTGGTGGTGGCGGTGGCGGTAATAGCTTTTTCCCTAGCAGTGGCAGTTCGAAACTAGATAAACATGAGTTGGAAATGATGGGTTTTGAAACTATTGAACCGATTGGCACAAAACACTCGAACATAACATCAATGTTTGGCAACAATGGCGGAAACGCCGGCAACTTTGAAGGCTCAAAAACTAAAACGAAATCAACATTGCCTTCCTCTACTAGTTATGATAGTTATTCACGCAAAACAAATGTATCAAAAAATAAAAATCCTAACAGTTATGAAGACAATGCAGCTGTAAAGAAATTTGGCAGTGCAAAGGGATTTGGTTCGGATCAATATTTCAATGATGCCCAATCGCAACCGGACATGAGTGCAAATTTGTCTAGATTCCAGGGTTCAAAAGCCATATCATCTTCGGACTATTTTAGTGATGGCACAAGCCAAACACAAGGACAAAAAGGTATTTTTCTCTCTTGTTTGTAATTTTACGAATTTATTTAAACTTTTTTGTCTTCCAGGTTATAGCACCTCTGGAAATTTCCAACCTCCTGATTTAGATGATGTCAAAGAGAGTGTACGCCATGGTGTCCATAAAGTGGCTGGACGTTTAAGTTCTTTGGCGAGTGATGTCATGTCTTCGTTACAAGATAAATACGGTTACTGATAGTGTTTTATTCTTTCTTTAAGCATTTCGGTTCACTTTTAAAACCAATATAAAAGTACGTTTTTCCATTTACATTTGTGAAATAATTTGATTATCTTCAATACATATATCTTTTTTATTTTATTTTAAAAGTGGTTTACCTTTTAAGCACATGATATATAAGACAGATCCCTTAATTTTGCCGGTAAAACCTTTTATATTAAACTTATTTTCCTACTTTGGGGTTATTTTCTTAATTCAAATGTTAATTTAAAACCAATTAGTTTTAACTGGACAATTAATTTTATTTTTGAACAAAAATTTCTATAGAAAGAGATGAATAATAGGAAAAATGTCATAAATAAGTTAATATTGCAATAAATTTTATCAATATATGATATATACACACACACACACATATATATATATATATATATATATATATATATATATATCTGAATTGATAATATAATTATAATAAATCAATAAAATTTGAATTATAACTGATATGCGAAAAATGGCAGCTTTAATGTTAAACTAAAAAGAAATCAACTACGAAATAAATTAGAAGGCTGGGAAAATAAAAAAATTCTTTTAAAACGGCATATTAAGCTAAAAGTATGTTTTATTATTTAAACAAAACATATTTAAAATAGGGAAATTAATTAATTAATTAATTTTCAGTACGAAAAATAAAGTATTCGAATTTGTGTATTATTAACTTTGCGAAAGGTGTTAGAAATTTATCTTTAATCTACTGCTTTTCGATATCGAAAAAAATTTGTTTCCCTACTTGTTCTCTTACTAAAGTGTAAAATATTATGATAAGTTTCCTTTCTCATTGGTTTTCTTAACCCAGTAAATAATAATTCAACTACATCCGTTTCCTATTAAAAGAGAAAAAGTATTGTCAGACCCAATTTAGACACACAAATTTTACGGTGTAGTTTCACACAGGGCTCTCAATTCTCTTTTAAAGTTTATTTGGTGTTCCGACGCGAAAAACTCTCTTGTAAAACCAACGTTAGAGACATGTATATACTAATACATGTATATACACCATAATAGAAGAAACCTTTGGAGAACATCAAAGAATATTCCCATTTTCTTTACACTCTGCCTTTCCTATCGTCAAGCAATAAAAAAACAAAAATGTTTATTTTTTAAAGGATAATTTTTATTAATTTTTTTGGGTGTTTGTTTTTTTTTTTTTTACAATTGGACTAAAAAACTAATAAAATCAATAAAACATTTGGAGGCATTAAAATAAAATTCGAATAAGGGGAAAAAACTAAAGCAGTCATAACGACAGGGAATGGAGTACAGAATGGCTTACTTCATGAAAAAAAGGAATAGATGCCTTAGCTACGGTCAAATTAATGCTTCTTGCAGGACACACAGCCACGAAGAGAGGCACTATCGGGCGAGCCGTATGCAATGGCATGGCTAGTAGCAGAGCCACCTTCACCAGTGCTAAAGGAGTTGGCAATGGCAATAGCGCCACCAGAGGTGCCACCAAAGTTAATGGGGAAGAAACTGCCAACTGGTAAAGGTGCTTGTTCTTTTTTGGGCGTAGCAACGGCTTTAGCGGGTTTCTTGACAGCGGGACGACGAGCAGGGCGACGGGTAACAGTAGCAACTGCGGCAACGTTATCTTCCTCATCTTCATCTCCGGCAGCTTCTTCGGAGGCGGCAACTAACCCGGTATCTTCTACAGAATGATCCAGTTCAACGTAGATCTTCTTTTTGGCTGGCAAATAACGGTTAACCGGTTTGGTTGCTGGGGCAATGGGAGCAGCAGTGGGAACGGGAACTTCGGCAGGTACAGCTTCATCTAAGGGAGCTTCAACGGGATTTTCAAGCGGAACTTCAGCAGCAACTTCTACATTAACAGCCGACACTTCTTCTTCAGCAGCAACGGTTTCTTCAACGGCAACGGAATCTTCAGCAGGCACGGCTTCACCAGCCGCATCGAAATTATAATCACGTGGTACTTTAGCATCGTCATCGCTTACTTCATTTTCTTCGGCCACAATATCAACCTCAACGGGTACATCAAAAGTGGTTAACGATTCCTCTCCAGTAGCAGTGGGATAAGCTTCGGCTTCAGCTTGTGCAGCGTGCACGCCTGCTTCACTCAAAATATCTTCACCGTGTTCAGCTACAAGATCATCAGTAGAGGGAGCTTCGTAGCTAACAGCAGGACCTGCGGCAGCAACATCAGCTTCAGTATGATCGCAATCTATAAAAGAAATACACCAGAACCGTCAACCTTCAATAACGTGTTTTAAGGGCATTTGCTCTGAACTTCAATACCTTGCAAGTATGTACCAGTGGCCACAGATTCACCAGCTACCAAAGCTTCTGCCGCTTGAGTTGAACGGGCGGAAGGTGACGGATGCATATACTGGACATACATCATACGTTGAGGAGCAGCATAGTATTGAGCCGGACGTTGGTAGTAAATCATTCCTAAATTATTTTCCAAGTTAATTAGAGATCAAGGAAAAAATGTTATATTTTTTAAACAGAAAGTTTCACGACCTGGAAGCTTTACTTTGGGAAAACTTTAACAATTTAAAGTGGTTAATAATGTTTTTTTTGGCACTCTGCAGTTTCTTTTCTAAGAGTTTTGAAATAAAAGGGACCTAATCATTTAAACATAAGTCCGCTTAGAACTTTGCTCTTAATTAAAATTAAAAAGGACTGAACTGAAAGTATTGAATATCCTGGACAATTTTTTTAATTTTAAAAGTGGCGCGGAAGTCCTTAAAAGCAATTATAAGGTGTATATTTGAAAGGGAGACCAAACTATTATACACCGGTACGCCTATGGCATATTCCTGTTGAAGGAAAATACGAGAAACAAGGATTTGGCTCTGCAGAAGTTATAAAAATTGCTATGGAAAACTCTCTAGAGCAATTATGGGTATGAAAAGAATGGCTGTTGGAAACGGTGGGAATTTCTAGATCACTAAGTGTTGCCATGTTTACTACTGTTTCCCCTTTTCGAGGGAATAGATACAGTGAACAGCTCTGGCTAGAAGCTACAAACTTAGGTACTGTGATAAAAAAAAATTTTCCGCCTGTATTTTTTTCTATTAACGAGGCCTTGCTTACACTTGGAAATTTTCTTTTCTTTTTATTTTCTGTTTTTTAAAATTTTAAAATTTTGGCACATACTTTTTTGGGATGGAAAGGCACTGCTGGCGGCAACAAGGCCCACAATCACAATCAAAGCACAAGTAGTAGCACTAAATTTCATTTTAATTTTTTTTTTTTAGTTTTTTTTTTAATCCTTTTTTATCCTTTAAACAAAAAAAATATTTTTTTTTCACTGTTTGAACTTAAAGAACTTGGCGATTAGCAAGTTATGAGCACTGGAGCTAAACTTAACACTTAAGTTTCCACCAAAGTAATGATGTGTCTAGTGCGAATTGTGTTAGATTTATATAGCGGCCGGTGAGCACAGGAATGGCTAGTGCAAACCTTAAAATATTGACAAAAACGTATAAAATAAAATAAAATCGCAAATATTTCTTACGGCATACAAAAACAATAAAATGTGCCTTCAATTTCTTTGATTTTTGTTGCTGTCGTGTTAATTTTTTTTTTTTTTGCTTTTCAATGATAATCATCATCCCGCTTAATAATTGTTGTTCCTATTCCTCTGCGACAATTGTCTATCCGCATGTCCGTCCGTCCATCTACACATCTATATTTCTGTTCGATATTTTTACTTCAATTAACATTCATGATGTGTTCTATCAGTTTGCACGAAGTTACTTCATCGTCATACTGATTTGCTTATGGACTCGATTTGTTTTCTTCAACAATAATTTTTTTTTTTTTTTTTTGGGTTTTGGCGTCTTCTTTGTCTTCTGGCTGTTTAATTTGTTAAGTGTGATGGCTTAATAAAGACTGAATTGTGGCAAATCGATATCAATTTTATTTTACAGAAATTAATTTTCGGTCATTAGGACACAGCCGTGTATGGATGGTGTGGCGTTTAGTTTTCTTTATTCAGCTGGAGAAAAATTCATATGTTTTGCCAGCTAGTCAAACAGTCAAGTAAGCAGAAAAATATAAGAAAAGTGTAAGAAAATCAGGGAAATCCTTCCTGGCTGTGCAAAAACTTTTGGTGACCACTGCTATAAATATTAGAAAGTTTAGAGAAGCAATAAAATTCCTCATCTGGCTCAAAATTCATCAACCTATCATAGGGGGGTATAATTATTAAACAAGGCATTAATGTCACTTAAGCAAACGGATGTAAATATCGTGTAAACTTTTACATGTCCAATTTCTAAAAATATGTCGGTTGGGCGATACGGTTTTGCGGCCCTTTTCATAATAGTGTTAACTAATATGGTGTTAATAGCGCAAAAGGTTTATATGGCCCGTTTGTTCCAGCCATATTATAAAATTTCAATTGAATTATAAAATACAGCAGATGCAACTCTGCTATGAGTAAAAAAAAAAATAGCTGAGCTGTCAAAAATAAAATATTTCTTTTTAAAATTTTTTTCTCACTTGGAAAACTTTTGACTTAAGAAATTAAATTTGTTATTATTAAACTTTGAACTGAGTTCAGATTTATAGGAATGATATTAAGGCTGCTTCTTAGAGGTCCCCAACTTTGAGTTGTGTTGGACAACACTGCCCTTTAACAGCTGACGAAATCACTTTGTGTTTTTAGATACGGACATACAACATGGCAAAGTTTGCTTTATAACCGACTTTTTTTGCCTGCTATTGAAGAATAAGACTTAAATAATATGTGGTTTCAATACGACAAGATATATCATATATAACAAAATATTTTATATGTATTTTATTTACATTTACTTTTGTAACCGCAAAATGGATAACCCGTTACAATAAAAATCTAATGTGTAATAAGAATATTTATGGATTTCTTTGCTGTTTTTTTTATTTTTTTCTTATTTAAATTTAAAATTCTATTCTATCGCACGCGCCTTCTTTTTCCCCATGGATCACAATTAGGCAATTTAATATGTATCCAATGTCGGTTTAATAAAAATTTATTATAAACACAATGCTTTACACGAGAATTAAATTAATTTCAAAGCTGCATATAAATTACATTTTACAAGCAATACATTTAAATGTTGAGCAGAAAAACAAAAATTACCAAAAATATCAAATCCTCATTAAGATTCCGTACAGGCCCCAATAAAAAGTGAACGATTTAAAAACAAATATTATCTATTTTTTTTTTAAATTCTATGGAAATTACAACTCCCTTCAACATCATTTGCTTTAGCAAGTTATCATAACTCTTGCAGGAATTCCAAAAACAAATATATTTCATCATGATTACGATGTGGTACCCACAATGTTTTTTTTTTCACAAAGATTTTTCTTGCTGATAAGTTTGAGTGTAGTGTCATGAATTTATAATTCTGAAAATTTTCAGTATTTGTAGCTGATGCTCAAGCCTTGTATCTGTTATTGTTGTATGAATCATAAAATGTGATAATTTTCTAGACTTATTTTATTTTATTACAATGAAAATAAAGTGAGAATTTGAGAGGAACTTCCTTGGGTTGGCATTTGATCCTGGAAGGTTTTATTTATAAACTTTCTAAAATGTAATGAGATATTAATATTAATGACAAAATTGTTGTATTAATTTATACACACTGATAAGAACAAGAAATAAAACCAATTAACTTGTCACTAAAACTTAATGTAAAAACAATTTAACGACAATTAAAATTTATATCCTTTTGGACCAAACATGATGGAAAGGTAGCGATATTGTAAAGGTAATATAAAATATACACTATATATAATATATATATTCCGGATTCATATAAAAAGGCCATATGATTGAGATTTGTCCATCTGTCCTTCTATCTGTTTGTCCGTCTGTCCACACGGTATTTACCACGGTATTTTCCTGGCGGTGTAAATTGAGCCAAAATTGGTCTTAAAATCAAAAATTTAAAAACTCGTGGTGCCAGAATTTTTTTATAATTATATATAGTAAAAGAATCTCCAAAACCAGTTAATAAATAAAAGAAATAAAGTTATAAGATTATGTTGGATTACCAGCCTCATCTCTTGCCTTGTAGTCCAACACGCTGTTTCAATAGCATATTTAGAAAGATTAGAGAGTTTTTATTTATTTTTATTATGAAAGTTTTTAATATTTCCTGGTAATGAGAAAAACATTGCAAAATACAGTAGAATTGTTGTGCACAAAAATAGGCGTATTAAGAGGGAAAAGTGTATAAGATGCAAATGAATTTGTATTGCAATAATGAGAATTGGCTTGCATTCGCTTGCTAATGGATTCGGCTTGTAATATGACATAAATTCAATTTTATGAATCGATAATTGGTTTTATCGATTTAGGCTGTAATCGATTATACTAATTCAACTAATTAAACTAACTTATTAATATTTATTATTAAATAAAAAATTGTAGGGCACAAGGATTGTGACTGTGTAATGACATACGAAAGAAGTCTGATGATGAAATCTAGGGAGTTTCTCGAAACTTTCTAAGGTCTGAGTTCAAACTGCCGTGTAGGCAAAAAACATTTTCTAAATTCAAACGATTTGTGGTTTTTGTCTAATGAAATCAGGGGAGTTTTTCGAAACTTTTTAAGATCTGGCGTTCAAACTGCCGAGCAGTCCAAAACATTTTCTATTTTCGAACGATTTGTAGTTTTTGTCTAATGAGATCGAGGGAGTTTTTCGAAACTTTTTAAGATCTGGAGTTCAAACCGCCGAGCAGGTAAAAACATTTTCTATATTCAAACGTTTTGTAGTTTTTGTCTAATGAGATCAGGGGAGTTTTTCGAAACTTTTTAAGATCTGGCGTTCAAACTGCCGAGCAGTCCAAAACATTTTCTATTTTCGAACGATTTGTAGTTTTTGTCTAATGAGATCGAGGGAGTTTTTCGAAACTTTTTAATATCTGGAGTTCAAACCGCCGAGCAGTCCAAAACATTTTCTATTTTCAAACGATTTGTATAATTTGAAAAATTAAACCAATATCGATTCTTGCGATTAAACATTCAAGCTCTACGCCCCTGCCACGTTTAACCTCCATGGCCACAAATTAAATTTGATGTCAGAAAAAGGCGGGGAAAAATAATATAAAAAATCGCCTTGTTACCTATCACAAACTGCTTGTTATTAATCAATTTTAACATTTCATTAAACAATTTAATGCAGCTCTTAAAAAAGTTCCTTTTTTAGTGTGTGAGTGAGTTTTATTTAAATTTAATAATATGCATGCATGTAAAAGTGTTGTATTTTGGCATTTCCATGTTTTATTCAATTAATAAAACCCTCAACAGAAACACATGCGACTACTTACATAATTCGCTTTTAATATACGAATAATACATGAGTGTGAATAATTTTTTTAAATACAAGTATGCTCACATCTGCATATAAATTATTGTAGTTTTAAACTCACGCACCGCTCGCCACCATACACAGGGGGGACATATGCGAAAAAAAAGTTATATTGAAAAATGAGGGTCCTGATAGTCAATTTATCATGCAACCAGAACGAGTGTTGAATATTTAAGTTGTTGGTTAACTTACAATTGCAGAAGCCTTTAGAGGCTTCCACTAAGTACCCTACTTAGCACTAATCAGCTGAATGTCATAGCTAGAGTTGCAAACATTTCAATCAGCTTAGTGTATCCTTTCTTCGAGTGTAGTGCATGATGGCAGTATGAGTTGCGCTATTACATCAGTCAGCTACCTTTCAATTTGGCGGCAAAATATATTCTATATTTACGCATGAAGTAATATTGTATTACAACATCACTGTCGTCATTATCACCAGCGAACAGTCATCGCCATCAACATTCTTGACATGTTTTAATAATAATGATTTTTTAATTAACAAATTAATACACGTTTAACGCACGTTTTTGTCATTTTGAAAATGAGTGAAGGAAAGAAAGCATGAAGAAATAAATCAGCTCATTGATAGAATTGGAAGACTTTTAGTCATTCATTTGTGATTATAGTGCGTCACGCATGCGTGTACTTTACTAAAAATAAAATAAATAATATTTCTTATTTTGGTCATCATCATGCAACCACCATTCAGCTTTAAATGTTAAAATGTAATTTTGGGGCTATTCTACAGTATAGTGGTCGGTATACCCACCTGTCATGCGGAAGACAAAGCTTTAATTCCCCGTCGGGTGAGCTTCACCTGTCAGCGCCTTCTACACATATTAAAATTATATTCATAATATAATTATATTCATATATAAATAATATAATTAATAATTATATTTAGATAATTGTTTTATTTATTTACCAAATATTACAATTACATAAAAATAAAAGCAATATGTATAGAAGCACTGGCTACTGAGGCCTTTGGCTTCTGGCTCCCCGGCTCTGGCTCAATTCTATCTCGAATTGAACCCCTAACAACTGCATAACAGGCGAGTATACCATCGAGAGGCTTAAGATAATGGTAATATTAAGTAAATAAGTAAAAAATTAAATAAAATGTAGTTTTATATATAATCCATTTCAGAAATAAATTTTTTAAAACTAATAAATTTAATAATAAAAAAAAAAAATTATAGAACAAATAAAATAATTTTAATTGCCTTAATATCCCAAACATTAAATGTGACTTAAAAATAAAATGAAATTGATTATAACTGCCATTCGCTAATATAATGAAAAAAATTTCATTGTATTTATGAATTTCTTTTCATTGTTCATTTTACTGTATATTTTTTAAAAAAACTGCTATAAAGACGAAATATAATTTTACATGAACTTCATAATATTTATTCCTCTTATAAATGAATTTTTACTTAGTATATATGAAAATATCGCATAGATAATAATAAGCTTTAGTAAGCGGTGGCAATTTTCCTCAAAAAAAAAAATATATCTTGTTAAGAATTTTTATTTTTTTATATACTTTTTTTATGGACATGCACCGAGCACGAGAGCGAGAGTGAGAGAGAGCAAATATATGGTTCATTGTTTAGTCCAGCGGAGAATAGATACTCGCTGTAGAGGATTTTTAGCTAAAATATTTTTTTGAAAGTAACCTTTTATATATCCCTTAAAATAAAAATCCTTTATCCTTTTTTAAAACCTTCATTTACTGAGCTTTCCGTTTGATTGTAATAAGACGCTGCTTAAATCTCCACTTGTTCTAAGAAAACATTTGGCGAAACGTTCCCCGGAGATTTGGATTTAGTAGAAATAAAAAAAAAATGCAAATAAAATCATGTTTCTAATTTTTAAACAAAAATAAATAAAAAGAAAATATAGTGACTAAAAGTTTTTAATTTCACCATGCTTTTGCCTCGTATCAATATTGCCTCCCATCTACTACTAGTTGGAGTAGTCAGCCATTCGGGCAGTCGCTAGTTTGACAGTTTGATTCCTAATAAGCCCTGAATATTTTTTGCACTTTATCGTATACTTCCATTCCAAAATGCATGTGAGTGCACTCTTTTTCTTCTACAGCAATTCCAGACCTAAAGAGTCTTCAAAAATATCTCCATATAAGTTAAATTTTTTATTAAATTTTTTTCTAAACTTTTAAAAGTTTTTAAATGCTGAATCTTATGACCACAAAACTATATAGCAATTTATACTCAACTCCATAGACGCGGCTCAATGCCGCCTTAGAACCTAAGAAACGACAGCAAGGCAGAATTATACAATATTCAATTATTGTTGTCTACTCAGTAGTTGTGCTGAGTCTTATTTTCTATTTAGAGTCTGTGCACACTATGAAAATTTTCTGCATGAGACTTTTACTTTGTTTCCTGCTCAAAAAAAAGTCACAAAGAAGGAATATAAAATATTTAATTATTTTTATGTAGTGAGGAATTGTTTTCTTCTCAGTAGATATTTTATTTAGGGTCTGTGCACACTATGAAAATTTTCTGCATGAGACTTTTACTTTGTTCCCTGCTCAAAAAAAAAGTCACAAAGAAGGAATATAAAATATTTAATTATTTTTATGTAGTGAGGAATTGTTTTCTTCTCAGTAGATATTTTATTTAGAGTCTGTGCACATTATGAAACTGTTATTTTGCAAAGTATTTTCAACAAAAGTTGCATGTATCTATAAGAAACACTTTCAAACTTTTTCTTGCAGAGCTAAAGTTTCATATTGTGAATAGGCTCTTATTATAAAAGGCACAAAATAAATTCAATAAATCAAAATGAACTACTTTTTAAAAAAGCGGTCACTGCTTTATTATATTTTTTTTTATTCCAATACTATATTATTTTCTGGTCTTTTAAAACTTTTTTTTAAAAATGCTGAATTAAAAGAAACTTAACTTTTGGAAATAAATAACCAAAATCCATAGAATCATTGATCAGAAAAAAAATATTTTTTTAGACAAAAAAAAAATTGTTTTTATTTCCCTGTTTTTTTACGCAGCTAAAATAAAAGCACATAATAAATTTGCTGGAAAAGGGGGTTGGGGAAAAATAAATTATAGTTTATAAATTATCCAATTATTGTTGTTTAGTTTTTGTATATCAGAACCGTGTTTAGAGTTTCAAATAGAATTAACATGTTATTTTCGCGTTCAAAAAATCGCGGGCGGATTAATTTTTCAATAATTTGTAACATGTATGGAATTTTTAAAAATAAAAAACAAAAACAAAAATTATCAAAAAATAAAAAATAATAAATTGTTTATTTTCCACTAGCAGAAAAAAGTTGTATAAAAAATAAGTTTTTTTTTGTTTTTTGCAATTTTTGCACTAATTTTTTAAATCAATTTGTCAATTCTATTTATTATAAAATACAACTACGTTTCCATTGTTTCAAAAAGAATTTTTTTATTAAAAAAAAAATTCTAATTTTTCTATCAAATTTGCATATAAAATTGAGTTATTTACTGCGATAGAATTGGCTTGAAACACATTCGTGTGAATAGGTCTCGTAGCTGGCCCATAAAAAAATGACACGCGTGTTAAATATTAATATAACACGATTAGCAAAACGCCGGTCCGGAAGATTTGCTTGTTAAAATAATAAAATGTTTCTATTAAATATTAGAAAATAAAAAAAAAATTTTATTTGCACAGAAACTGTAATTAGTTTTGCTTCAAAATGCATTAGTTCACTTAAAGGAAACAGATAAACAATAAAGCCGGCTGAATGTTAATGAAGAATAATTCAAAACTCACCACCCTTTATGCATTGCAATTAAGTTAATTATAAAAACAATAATTAAAATTAAAATAAATTTAAATCAAATATTTTTTTTGTAAAACGGAAGTTGCCTATAAAACTTTCAGAATTCACCACATAATGCCCTTTCGAAAATCAAAATTCACCACACTAAACAAATTTTGTTTGCAGCAAATTAAATTTTAAGCTTTAAAATAAAATAATAAAATTTTGAGTAAAAAACATTTCTAAAACAGAAGAGATTCTATGGTGAAAAGTTCAGCTTAAGGTATCCTTTAAAGGAATTCCAACTTTTTTTCACTAAGCTACCTTAGTGATTTTTAACCGCCAGATTCCTTCCTTTCTCATGGAGTTACTCCTTTAATTGAATTCCAATCGTGAAAATTCGTTAAAATGGCAAAAACTTAACTAAAGGTAAAAAAGATGCGTAATCTGATGATTCCACTCTCGTAGAGCTCATCCTTTAATGGAATTCCAACTTTTTTTTAGCTGAACTGGCGTTTATACTACTTTTTCTAGCTGATTTTTTGTCTTAAAATACGAGTATATTTCTTATATATTTGCCAGTAATTGAATAACACAAAAAATTGCGATTTTTATAAGATAGCTACCTTAGTGATTTTTAACCGCCAGACTCCTTCCTTTCTCATGGAATTACTCCTTTAGAGGAATTCCAAAGCTGAAAATTCAATAAAATGCCAGGAAAGTAACAAAAATGGAAAATGTTAGATATTTTTGGTGATTACGTATCATCGCAGGGGCTAAAATGTATTATTTCCCAGAATTTTTAGCAACCTTCCTCTCGTTGTTCTGCTGGACTTCTTCCCTAAGGATTTGTATAACTTCTAAATATAAAAAAATTAAGTGCAGATGCGTGTCCCACCATTAATATTTTTATTCCATAAATGAATGTGGTCTGAATTCCATTTAGGTTGTGCACTCCCTGAATTACAAGTCTAACAGAGCTATGTTATTACGTTAACAGAATGTGGTTTGTGTCCGTTGTTTTAAATTTCGAAATTTAACTTCGCACACATTCTGAATAATACGGTATACGGGAAGTGTCCTTCATATTCGTTGTTGCCAGTAAATTTTACTTTTTTTATAGTTCCTTCAGAGTTTTCTGTTGCTTTTCATTTTTAACACAAGTGTGGTTAGCATTACAGTGATTAAGTAGTGTACTCGAGTACAAGATCCTGTTTAAGGATATATGACACTCTGAAACTTTTTAACGCTGCTCTGTTGTGCTTTGGTTACAAGCCGAAAAAAAAAAACAAAAAAGCGATACAACAGCATTGTTGTGGCTTGGTCAATGGCCACGATGACTTTTTGTTTTAATGTTTCACTTCTTTTGTGTACTCTCTCCCTACCTCTTCCTCCCACGAATTCTTCTCAAATGAAGACAGTTTTGGGTGCAAAAAAAAAAAAGAAAAAAACTATTAAAATTGCTTTATGTCCTTAGAGGTTGTCTATTATTTTAAAAACAATTATAAAAGATTTTAAACAAAATTACTAAAACAACTACAGCAAAGCTGTTGCAAACTCACAATATTTCATTTGGAGTACAACAAGCTGGCACATAGTATACAGCATGCACAAGCATGCTTATCAAATAGTATGCCATCATACAATTGTTAACCATATTTTTTACATGCAAACCAGATGTTGTAACTCCTTTTATTTGAAATAAAATTTATTTTCACACTAGAGTTTTATTTTGCTCTTTGTTTCATTTAAGTACTCGCAGTTGGCACAAAGGACATCAGAACTTTTTAATAGTCTTCAGCCAAACTCCACACATTAGCTGTTTATTTTTTTCCAATGGCCATTATTTTTCTGTCTGTAGTCTTGCTGTCTTGTTAACTAAATAAGTTTTTTAATTTTTTGAAACATCCTGCAAGAAGTGCTCCTGCTGTTGCTACTAGTTTGCCTTTACCAGCAGCCACATTGCACTTTTATGGGCTTCATATTTTGTTACAAAATTAGTATATGTTCTTTTCAAATTCTATTTAGTTTTGTGTGTTTCTTAATGTTTTCTAAATGTGTCTAAAGTTCTCAAGAGTTTTGCTGTGCAGTTCTTGTTTTTGTAGAAACTGCAAATATGGCAGTTGGAGTTTGCGAAAGGCAGGGAAGGCGAAAAATATACGGTTTCTTTTACTAAAAATATTAGAAAAAAAAATTGCCTTAAGCAGATGTAAAGTCATATGTCAGTCTCACTATTGGCTACTGGGGTTCTATTTTAGGAAAAATTGGCGATCTTAATGCCAAACTATATGAAATATGAAATCTTATAGTAAGATATATTTAAAAACTAAAAGATGTAGAGGGGGGAAAAAATTTTTTTTGTAAAAAAGGTGGAAAAATTAAAATTTCAAAAATATTGAAAAATGTGTAAAAAAGGAAAATTTTTTTTTTCGGAATTTTTCAAATCGTAAATATAAAAAAATAATATCAATTCCAAATGATAATTTCTAAAATTTTTTTTTTAAAGATATTCCCTCTAAAAAAATAACTACATTAAAGAGAAATATACAGAAAAAATTTTTGTATGAAAACGCAAAAAAATTTTTAATTTTTTTAAATTTCTTTAAAATTTCTTAAAAATAAATATCCAATTTTTAACTTTATTTTAAGTTTATTTTAAGTCAGTATTATTATATAGTTTTTTAATATTAATATTTGATTATCTCTATAAATTTATATATTGAATATTTTGGATTAAGGCTGCCACAATATGCGAATTGAAAACAAAAACTACGCTTTTCTATCCTCCTTAATACAATTTGTTACTGCCAAAGAAAGTGGCAGTAAGCTTGCCAATTTTTCCTAAAATAGAACCCCAGTAGCCAATAGTGAGACATATGACTTTACATCTGTTTAAGGCCATCTTTCACTATGCTACACAGTCGTACGTTTTGTTAAATATGGCACCTCTGCTGAAAGAATTGATTAATGTGGTGTAAAAATTACCAGATTTTTATGACAAGGCAAATTTTGTGAAAATTTTCAAGCGACCAGAGTTGCATTTACATCCATCAGCAATAGCAAGGCCATTTGGGAGGGTATGCATTACTTTCCGATTTTCATCTGAATGAATCGTTTCAGTATCTCGTGTAGCGAAACATGCCCCTTACTTGTCGCTTATTTTAACTTCAGAATTAAAATTTTCATTTTCAGATTGCGCCCATTCTGCTCCTGGGCAAACGATAAAATTATATTCAATAGCTTATTTTAGCAATTTCACATAGCAGTAACTTTATGACTAATTTGAAAACTTGAAAAAAATATATGAATATTGAAAATATTCCATTACACTACGATACATAATTTATTATGGTATGCGTAGGATTCAACAAATATATTTTTCCGATATTTCGTTAACAATTTTTAACATTCACAATATTTTATTAGTGTACAGAAAAATTTTCTCGAATAAAATTTTGATTAATTTTTAACATTATTATATATGAAAAATTATATGTGTAAAAATTTTGTCCACCACTGTATTACCATTATAATCAACTTCATTAAAATGTAATTTTGGTAAGTGGGTTTGTTCTTTTTTTTTTTGCTGTTTGTCTATTCCGAAGCCAAAGGAACTGCATCAATCTCTTAAGGTTAACTAAGCACGACTATGTACGCACGCAGCGTTCCCTCATCTAAGGTAGAGTGTAGAAATCCAACTTAAAATTGTACAAAATTACAGCTTACAACGCATAGAATATCATTCTACTAAAACTACACACACACAAACTAAAATTAAATGAAGTTAACTTTCGCCAAGACCAACGTAAAGTTTATTAAAATTATATACATAAACCTGGGAGAATTGCTAAGCAAAATTAATGTTATTTAGTTAACAACTGAAAGCTAAGGAAAACCGTTTTTACTAATTAAAGTTAAATTTGAAATTTTTCAATGATAATTTAAATTACATTAAAAAGTTAAAGAGAACTTGAAAAGTGTTTTAGCTTTTGCATGGAAATCAAAAAAGCATCGATTGCCGCATATTGAAGTGTTGAAGCAGCATTAAAAGACAAGAATGAATAAAAGCTACACAAGTCTTTCATTAAGTAATTTAATAAAAAATTCAAAAGCTGCACTTTCCCCTTCGAAATCAAATTTTTTTTAAAGAGAGGAAGAGTATATTGTTGCAGGGATGGATAACAGCAGATAGTATGTAAATGAAATACTGGGTGTTTTGAAAGAATGTTTGCATATGCTGAGTCGATATAATAAAAATAGAAGAATTCTAAACTAAAATGCTTATAAAAGTCCTGACACACTATTCTACAAGGTGGTACAATTCATTCATAAGAAAATCTAAACTAAAATGCTTATAAAAGTCCTGACACACCATCCTAGAAAGTCGTATGATTCATTCAGAAGAAAATCTGATGTGACAGCCTTCCTATTTCAAAAAAAATTGCATCAAAGTGGCCTGGCTGGTGCCACACTATCATACAAATATGATGTAAACAAATTTTTTGTTTGCTCACTGAAGTACATGCAACTCTGATCGCATAAAAATTGTCATTTTAAGAAAATTGCCATAAAGTTTTGCTTTTCATAAAAAACTGCAATTTTTTTTAGCAGAGATGATATATTTGACAAATCCTACGAATGTATAGGAAAGTGCAACAGAGCCTTTATTTGTCAAAATAGACAACTTATTGGTTTCAATCAAATCAAATCTATCGGGAATTAATTCTATCCTCCATAATCTTATACTTTTATAAATACTTGTGATCATAAACCAAAGTATATAAATAAATACAAAACAAACTCTAGTAAAATCGATAACTTATCATTTAAATGCATCGGTTTAAATCGAAGTCTGGGACAAATGAATTTAATAACAAAAGAGTAATTTCGATATCTCTAAATCTGACGAAAATTTCACTGGGGACAATCAAAAAACATGGAAATTTATATGCATATCCATGTATGTACAGTAGTACTAAGTACGTATATATACATATATAAACCGATTCCAAATATGTGTCACTCTTGGTTTCTACGTGATTGAATTTTACGTCACGTGCTTGACGTTACGTGCTGTTACAATGTATTTAACATGTCAACACACTCAGTGTAGGCGGGTGGTAATGCTGTCTTAATTACCAATCATAAATCATTAATTTTATTAAATTCCTTTCCTTATAGGCCAATTATTTTTATATAATATATTATTATATTATATTATATTTTATATTTTATTTTAGAGATGTTAGGCCTTACAAGCTAAAGACATGTGTAAGTGGCACATATAAAAAAATATAAATCATTAATATTATATAAAAAAATATATACTAATTTTATTATTATTTATAAATTTTATAAATTTTATAAATTTTATAAATTTTATAAATTTTATAAATTTTACTAATTTTATTAATTTTAATTTATATTTTAATAAAAACTTAAAATTAAAATAAAAAATTATTTAATATAATAAATTATATAATTTTTAAAAAATTAAAAAAGTTTCCATATTGTAATTTGATCGTCTGCAATTATAAATGACAAAGAAAATTCTAGCTATTTTGCAATCAATCAAGGCCAAGCAAACGAACCAAAATCACAGTACAAATAATGACTGACAAGGTTACTTTTACCTCTCCCTTTAAATGACGAGCACAGTGTTTGAAGTGTCTCCAGGCTAACTAAGATTTATATATAAAAATAAATGAATTTTCAGAGCATATGACATTAACTCAAATAGCATAAAAGCGAAATGTGCAGTCCCCATATATCTATCCAGCTGTACATACCCTGTACTCTATACATGTATATGCATATAGATCTGTGTTTTCTAATTACCTTCCCCGATGTTTTTGTTTGCTTACACTTTGAACCTCTTAAAACTTAAAAATGAATTAAATGTTCATTTTGCTAATTACTTTGCTCTCAATTTCTTTTATAATATAAACCAATGACTTTATGCGGAATATAATGAGAATTTCTATATTTGTAGACTATATATAGTATATTTAATTTGTATATAAAAATATTTTGTGTATGTATGTGTATGTATAGCAAGAACATTTTCATTTCCTTTATGAAGTGTTTTCCTCTCGTTCACTTAAGCTTTCAATTGCTTTTAGCTACTTGACTGCTGATGTTCCAATACTCTCTAAATAATTTATTTCACTCACACACTCACACACTCGTATAAAATGCATTTCTCTTCATCTCTTGAAAATTGGTTGTTGTATTTGGTTGCAGTGCTCGTTGCTTCGGTAGCATTGCGTTAAGGTGAAATTAGCAAAATCGTATTTACTGTTATATAAAAACATGAATATATTAAAGATGAGCTGAGAGTTGAATCAACAATATTGCAAATCCATAGGAAAGGCTCTTAACTATACTACTGCGGACCGTGTTCCTTTAAGAGCATACAAATATTTGCAGAAAACGGGAAAAGCTACGACCTAAAAATTATTTGTGAACTTAAGCCTGCAATTCAGGCAAAACGAATTTCAATGCCGAACATCATTTAAAATTATTCGTATAGCGAAGTTACTAATTAGCAGGTGTACACCGTTTCCCAAAGCTTTATAAACATATATGAACTGAAATGAAATTTACTTACACTGACAAAAAAAAATGTTTGAACTTAGTAAACATTTTTTTAGTAAGTCTCTCCTTGGAGTTTAGACACACTTCCTAAGATATAAGAAAAATGGCTTTGAAGGACTTCAACTGCATGCTTTTTACTTCTTTGAAGTAATTTTTTAAAAAAAAGCTTGGTCTCAAGTAGAAAGGCCCTAACTCTGATTTTTTTTTGTATGAAATGAATATAGATTACTACGAGTAAATTAAATAAACATTGAAGCACTCTGTTGGCCATTAGCACAGTGTTCCGTACATATTCTTATTCTGAAACCAGGCACCGAAAAAAACCATTTAGTACTTAACTAATGAGCGCTATTAAATTTTGTCTTTTTCAATAATTAAATCGCATTACATTCTTAAATATAATATTCCGTGGATTTTAGTGATTTAAATGTATGAACTGATTATACGAGTATATTGCAAAAAAATGCAAGTTAGTGCCTTTCCACTTGAGCTCAACGATATGTATGTATCTAATTAAGTATTATATAATTTTAGAAAAGTTTTGCTATTTTTAACCATTCCTTTTTTTTTGAGTGTAAAATATCTTGCAACAATAAAAATTTATATTTAATTTATAAAAAAATCTTGTGGAGCAGAAATAACATTTTGAATAATTCAAATAAAAAATTCAAATGAATAAGAAATTTTTGTCACAGTCTTGTGCTCTCTATAAATTAAGATAATTAAAAATTTTTTCTTCAAAAAAAAAAAAATCCACAATGTTGATTACGTTCACTTTAGAGTTCTATTTCAAGGCTCACTTTCATACAGCACGGAGTTTTCATCCTCCTTTAATGATGCTTCAAAATGCAAAAACAAAGAGAAGGAGTTCATTGCACATAATTTGCCAGCTTTTGTGTTTGTTTTATGCAGCCAATACAAATAACTGCAAAGATATTTTGCCACATTTGTGCATCCATGCACAGATGCACATGTGCATATGTGTGCGTGTGAAGTATATAGATTTCAATGTTGGAAATTGATTAGAAAATATTTGCTCTGCTCTTGAATTTATTATCAACGTTTGGGATTTATATATAAATGATGATGATGATGATGATGATGATGATGATGAAGTGGAGAGAACGTTATTAATTTATATTTAGTAATTTATTAAAGATAAAATTGCTTGAAAAAATTAAATTTATTAAAAGAAATCAAAAAGACTTGAAAGTTGTATTTTATTACACCTATAACAGAGCGCTGCGCAAGTGCCCAATGTCTGGTTGTCATTTGGATTGCACTTGCACAGTGCTCGATTATAAGTGTAATGTATTCGTTTTCTTTGATATGTTTAATGGTTTACCTACTTTATTCTGATATCTTGTTCAAGCAAAATTTCGACTTAAAACAGAACTCAAGTGCTGTCAAGAATTGTAATGAAAGTCTTCTAAATTGTGAGGTGAATTAGTAAATCATAGTGCTTGGAACTACTGTGCAATAGTGTAATTCTATGACCAACATCTAATATATTAGCGAAAGTGATTGTATAAGTATCACAGAGCTGAGATCTCAAACCGTCCAACTATGGCAGAATAAATGGAAACAAGGAACAGAGACACTCATACCCAATATTGATGACGGATACTTGCAAAAGTATCTTTACCATACCGGTGAAGCAGTTGATCCCTGTTTCATATACTACAAAGAGTTGAATGACGATGCGGAATACACGTTACTCAATTGCTTCGGGGGGTATATTCAAAGAAGCGCTCTCAAAGGATACATTGGTGGCATCACTAGTGAAAATATTGTTACCCACATGCTGGAGTATGAGACCTATTCTAACGCCATCGTAAAGTATGTCGGCGGGAATATTCAAAGAAGCGCTCTCAAAGGATACATTGGTGGCATCACTAGTGAAAATATTGTTACCCAAATGCTGGAGTATGAGACCTATTCTAAAGCCATCGTAAAGTATATCGGCGGGAATATTCAAAGAAGCGCTCTCAAAGGACACTTTTGTGGCATCACTAGTGAAAATATTGTTACCCAAATGCTGGAGTAGGGAACCTATTCTAACGCCATCGACATCATATTAAATATAGTAAAGTATGTCGACATCATACTAAGAAGGAAAATACCAGACTTCGATGACAAAATGATAAAGGCTAGGATTAAAGAAGCTAAACGTGGCCTAATTAAATCTTGTAATCTTTCATAGAATCCTGTTCTGTTCCTTGAAGAAGTAATAGAGAAAGCAGTAGCGGGAAGCGAAACCCCAGAAAAAAAAGAATGAAGTGTTTTAATGGAGACATCTCTCGACGCAGGGCTGCTTAGTGTCATCAATTACCCTTGCAATAATTTTAACTTTTAATTACTTAAGAAAATTAATTCCAGAAAAGAACTAAATTTTCTAATTCAAAAAAATATTTTCATTATTATTCGTTAAATTTAATATTTATTTTTCGATTTAGACTCAAATTGCAAAGATTTTACCATATATGGCTTTTTTAGGCTTCAGGGCTAATTGAAGGAAAAAAGAATAAATTCTAGCTGCGCGGAGGTATCAACTGACATCCCAAGCTCGACTAAAAATTCAATTTAAATAATAAATCGTTGAAGTTGGGCTTAGATGATGTCCTTTGCTAAAGTGAAAAGTAATACTACCTGAATGTGAGAACAAGAAAAAGAATCCTTCAGATTACCAAAATTAGCATGTCCAGTGTAGATAACACAGACACAAACCACTTTGAAGAACAGCAAAACAATTCTAAACAACAATTCTAGTACAATTCTAAACCTTAAAATAGAAAAGGATATAAATTGTAGTAAAAGGTCCTTGCAATTGATTTAAAGTTGTATTTTAACTGTTGGCGCATGAGCCCAGCGATCTCTGATGATTAAAATTCTATCTTCAGCTGAAGACAATTTATAAATATTTATTTTTTAATAATTTCAAAGGACTTGATCATGTGTTGATTTTAATAGAATTGATTTTAATAGTATTTAAATTATTTTTATTAAAATTTATTATTTTTTTTTATATTATTGGCATTACATGCACCCATTTACCACTTTTTCAATTGTTTTGCAATTTGTGCATTTTTCTTTATTTATTTTTTTATTTGTTTGTTTCAGTCCATGATTAAAAACCACGAAAACCTGAGTGCAATACAGCCAAACCCTTCCAACCCGATTTTATTCTCTGACAGTGATACTTTATTTGCGTGACATTAGAATATATCTGTGGTATAAAATTTGTGGCAAAAAAAAAATTTTTTTTCTGTTCTTGTATGTTTGTGTGTGTGTGAATGGTAATATAGGGAGATCCTTTTTTAATATAGTTTCTACAGTTGTGTAATAAGCAAAAGTAAAAAGGGGAAATTTACAAAAGCCTGAATGATTAGAATAATGACCGAATCTGAGTGCCTGTATTTCAATATTTATTATATACTTAAACCCCTCCCCGCAAATTATTTCTGTTTTCAAAATATTTATTTTTTTAATAACTAGTTGTTTGAAAATGTCCTCTTAAAATCGGTTTTTCTTAAAAAGTACCTTTTGTGCTTTTTGTAGTACCAAAGAAAAAATCATTAATATAATTACTTCCTAGAAACTTTCTTTTAGCATAAGTACTATAAAAATGGTTATTCAAACAGTACTTTTCTTAAAGAGTAATTTTTTAAATATTTCTTAATAGTGCGTTTTTCTTGGAGACTCTTTTTTATTATCTACGCACTTCTAAAAGTACTTCAAAAAGATGTTTAAAAGGGTTTTTGAAAAGATACTTATTTATGTAGTCTACTTCTAAAAGTATTTTTTTAAGTATAATTTTTTTTTTGAAATTACTTAAAAAGTACCAAAAAGAACTTTTTAAGGAGGTACTTTATATAAAAGCGGATATTTTTTAAAACAGATTTGCTTTAAAAAGTTCATAATTTTTGTATATTTTTAAAATGTTGTATAAAACTTTTTTTCTTAAAAATAGTTTGTTAAGAAGTTTTTTTTATTACTATTCCTTTAAAAAAAGGTACTTTTTTGAAAAGTTATTTTGTAAACGAAGATTTTTTAATGTAATTTCTTACGAAAATATTTCTATTTGTTTCTTTAAAATTTACATATTTTTAGATAATTTGAAAAAGTCCCACTTGAAAGTTAAAAGTTACAACTTTTAACTTTTTTTTTTTTTTTTTTTTTTTTTTTTTTTACAAGTTTAAGGCGATACTTTTCTAAAGCTACTTTTTCAAAGGTCTTTATTTGTACTTTTTAAAAGCTTAAAGTTACAAATTTTAAAATATATCAATTTCAGATGATACATTTTTAAAAGTACCATTTTTTGAAAGAATGCTTTTGTACCTATTTTATACCTAAAAGTTACCACTTTTAAATTGTACAAATTTAAGACGATACTTTTTGAAAGCTCTCTTCTTTGCACTGTTTAAAAGTCAATAGTTTTTAAAATATAAGAATTTCAAACGATACGTTTCAAAAGGTACCTTTTTTTGAAGATGCTTAATTGTACTTCTTAAAAGCTTAATGTTACAAGTTTTAAAATATGTGAATTGCAGGGGATACTTTTTCAAAAGTACTTTTTTTTACTTCTTTTTTATTTAAAAGTTACCAGTTATAAAATGTACAAATTCCAGAGGATACTTTTTAAGCCTCCCTTTTTGACAGTCCTTAAAAGGTGAACGTTTTTCAAATGTACGAATTTCAGACGATAACTTGTAGAAGGTACTTTTTTTAGAAGATGTTTTTTTGTATTTCTTAAAGTTAAAAGATTACAAGTATATTACAAATATATAAATTTCAGAAAGTAATTTTTCTAAGGTACTAGGGATATATAAGTATGCAAATGTCAGGAAAAGCTTTTTCTAAGATATCCCCTTTGGAGCTTTTACTTGCACTCCTTAAAAGCTAAAAGTTACAAATTATAAAATATATAAATTTCAGAATTGCTTTTTCTAAGGTACTCCTCTTTGGAGCGCTTTTATTTCTACTTCTTAAAAGCTAAGAATTACAACTTTTAAAATATATAAATTTCAGAATTGCTTTTTCTAAGGTACTTCTCTTTGGAGCGCTTTTATTTGTACTTCTTAAAAGCTAAGAATTACAACTTTTAAAATATATAAATTTCAGAAACTCTTTTTCTAAGGTACTCCTCTTTGAAGCGCTTTTATTTCTACTTCTTAAAAGCTAAGAATTACAACTTTTAAAATATATAAATTTCAGAAACTCTTTTTCTAAGGTACTCCTCTTTGGAGCGCTTTTATTTCTACTTCTTAAAAGCTAAGAATTACAACTTTTAAAATATATAAATTTCAGAAACTCTTTTCTAAGGTACTCCTCTTTGGAGCGCTTTTATTTCTACTTCTTAAAAGCTAAGAATTACAACTTTTAAAATATATAAATTTCAGAAACGCTTTTTCTAAGCAAAGTTCCTTTGGAGGAATTAAAAGTACTTCATAAAAATGTACTTTTTTGGGTATAGATTCCTACGCTGCTTGCAAACTACTCTGCCTCACAGAATACTTGACAAAAAGTGATATGCCCTACGACTGGCTGGTTAATGCTGGTGAGGTGGGGGGAAAATGTACAAAAACTAAACTTATTTATTACTGACACTATCTCAATTGCCGTATGAAACGTTTTTGAAACACACACTATCATGTGATTTTACATGAGTAGAATGCATGTAAATGTCCTTAAATAAACCTGCAACAATAGAGAAATAAACATGTGTAAAAAGGAAATTGTGAACAAAATTGCCTGGAAACCCCACAAACACTAAGACAGAAATAAAACAAAAACAAATGAAAAATAATAAAAAAGTTGTTGGGCACACACAGCAGCAAAAAGTAATAAAATTTGAAATGGTCTCAAAGCAGTCGGTCAAATAAACAAGCTGATAAAATAGTAGAAGGGCAGATAGTTTGATTGTGGCTTAAAAATGCAATTTATTTTATGGTCAAATAAAACAATCAATTGGAATATTAAAACCACCTTCTCTGCCAGTTAATTAGAATTTTACAGCTTAAATCAAATCACAAACTTCAAAGGTTTAACTTGAACTTTCTTTAGGAAAGTCATACAATAAAAGTGCAATTTATTTTAAAGGCATGGCCAGGCCAAGCCAATGCCTTCTATCTGCTCTCTTTTCGTTCTTCCTTTGATTCTTTTATTACGTAAATTGTAATTATTTAATATGTCTCCAACTAGGCGTAAAATCATTTAAAAGGATATTAAAAATAATTTTAATGTCTGCTTAGCAATTAAATGCCAACAAGCATTTAAAGCTGGCAAAAACCAACAATCATCAGGTAATTGCTAGAAAATTTACTGCTGCAACAAATGATAATTGCTTACAGAAAATAAAACAGCCAACAGTCTCAACACCAACTTGAACACCAACAACAACATTTTCCTAAGTGCGAGTATTTCTTCTGAAAGGAAATGATAGCAACAAAAATAACTTCAAAGTGCCAATTACTTTAGAAATCACATTCATACTGAATGAGAATAAGATGAAATAAATAAAAATGGAAAAGGTGGGAGGAGAGTAGTGGCAAGTGATAAAATAAAGTTTCATAAGAAGTGTAAGAAAACAGGAAAGAAATTATTTCAGGTTTTTAATTTTAATGATCCACTAAACTTTAAAGCTAACAGTGGGCTCAAAGCGGCAAAGCTTTTGAAAATTAATGGAAAAATGGAACAGAACAACTAAAGGCGCAGCCTGTAATAATTAATATAATTTTTTTTTGTATGTGAAACAGTTTCTTTTAATCCCTTCACTACCAACCATACCATTTTCCAAAAATTATTTAAATTATTATTTAAAAAAAATTTTTTAAAAATTGTTTATTTTATTTATGGGATCAGTTTTGAAAATAATGTGTTTGTAATCAGTATGAAGGTGTGTGGGGTCAGGTAAAGGCGTACTATGCGTATCAGATGCTCCACTTTGCATATTAATATTTACTTGCTATTTCCATACGACTAAAATACTAAAAAAAATTTCTTTCTTTTCTTGATATTCTCAATTCTTATATTTCTTATAAAAAATTACTTTTTTTTTGCTTTGATTTAAAATGGCTTAATACGAAAGCTTTTGCTGACAACTTCAGCCGAAAACCCATCTCGTCATCCAATCGTGGTAAGCGCTATCCGAATATATCTTCAGTTAAAAGATTCTCAAGTAAATACTTTTATTAAAATCTGTTATTAGCAGATTGGCCAGAAAGCTTTAGATTATATCATTTATAAGTACTAAGCCAACTTAAGTTCTATTGCCAATCTTTAATTGGAAAATTATGGTTGCCAAGTAGCTACTAAAATTTACTACTCTTAGTTTTAGTTGTCAGTCTAAATTACTAATATTACTTAAAGCTCTTGGGAAATCTTTTTTTTTTTTAATTTTGTAAAAAGCTTTAGCTTTCGTATTTTTCTCTATTATTTTTCATTTAGTATGGATAAATTTAGTATTAGGATATAGGATAGTTTAGTAAAGTACTCCTTTCACTATCCTAGACAGTAGTAAGATTTGCTAAATATGCAAGAATAGGATAGTGTGGCCTAAAATTTTGGAAAAAGAACTAAAAACTTTAGTTTTGATACTCAAATAAATAAAATCCTTTAATGGAAGCAAGAAAAATTATATGTATAAAATTATATATATAATTTGGAAAAGTTTTATAAAAAATATTAAAAAACTTTTTGCTACCAGCTTAAGGTGAATTTTTTTATAATTGAAACCTTAGCTAGATAAAGCTTTTAAACCAAATCAGTGTGGCCAGTTATTTTTAAACAGACTTTAGGAGAAACTATATATTTTGTCTTCAGTTTTCTTACTAGTAAAAGAAAAGCTTTTAAAGGAAATGATCTTTGTTTTTTTTTTGTTTTTACAAATAAAAGCTTTTTAGCAAAAGAATCTTGAAAGCTTTATAAGTGGTCACAAGATTTATTACCATTGAAATTTAAAGAAAACATAAAAGCTTAATGGCTCTGCAACCGCTATATGCATTAAAAGTGTACAATGAAAAGCTCTAATTTCTATAGAAATTCTATAGAATTTTTCTTGAAGTTCTTTTTAACTAAACTTTTTTTTTTACAAGAGAATTACTGACAGCTTTCTACCATGCATAATTAAAAATATTCCACATGAAAGTTTTTAAAAAAAGCTTAATGGTTTTGTCCTTTTTCTTTTTTTAGGAAATATATTCTTGCAAGCTTGACTTTGAAATGGTAAGGTTTCTTACCTTTTCCCTACTTAGTAAACACTGTTTGCTTTTCTATTCTACGTGAAAATAAATTGTGTTTTTCCTAAAGATCACTTGTAAAACATTTCCTTACTTTTGATTTTTGTTGCTGTTGTTGTTGTTGTTGTTGAAACGTAAGAAAAGAAGACACTTAACCAGAAAAAATGGGCTTTTTAGAGACTGGAAAAATTTAGCAAAAATTTAAAAAGGACATTTCCTTTCATTGCTATAGAAATATAAAGACATTTTGAGCATAAATAAGCAAAAAGTTTGAAATTGTTGCCAACACAGAGAGAGAAAGAGATATCCACACGTAAAAGGATGTCTTTTGAAGATGTCTTTACAAAGCTGAGAAGGCGTTGTTGTTGGGCCTCCCCAAAAAAATTGCCCACACAAAAAATTTTAAGTAAATTGCTTTTACTAACTACATCATTGCATTTATAATATCAAGCAAATTGCCATCTACATCACCAACGACATCATCATTATCATTCGTATAGTAGACAGATTCTTTTAAGGACAGTATAGAGAAAAGAATGGAAAAAGCAAAAAGCTTTTGGAAGGAGATCCCAGCAGGTCATAACAATTTGCCAAATTTTCTTCCATGTGCAAGTAAGTAACATTTATATTTCTTTATTGTATTGCATCAAAGCCACTTCAATTAACAGACTTTTGCCAAAAAAAAAAAAGGAAAATAAAACAAACATTTCCGACGGTTCTTTCTTTTTTCTTCCTTTGTGTGTGTAGTGTGTGCGTGCATGCAGAGCACATCCTTTATTTGACACTAAAAATGTTTATCAATTCATTATTTTGGAAAAAGCTTTTCTGTTGCAAGAAAAACATTATTTCCCAAAAAATACATGTGAGTTTTTTTATTTACCTCTTTGAAATCATTTACACTTTGTGATTTTCTTTATGCTGCTTTCTAAATTGTATCACAACAACATGTAAGCGAATGGACAAAATCACTTCCGTTTCCGCTTTTCATTTTATTTTAAATTATTTCACTATTGAACGAAGGAGAATCGTTTTAGTTTAAATATTTCTAGAGATTTTTGATACATTAATATTAAATAAAATTTTTTTAAAAATGCCGTTGGAGCTGTTTGGAAGGACTCGGGGAAGCAGTGCTTTTCCCAAGTGCGCTACACACACATAAAAATGAAACATTTCGCTAAGTTACATAGAATAGGCCAAATGTATACTTTGTTCTTTTGCAGCAGAAAACTAAATTGAACTATTTATATTCATGTCAGCGGTTTGCAATCAATACGTTTCCGTTAAGGCAAAGTACTAAAGTTGGGGAACTTTTAACTTCTGGGATATTATCAGTCTTTTTTGGCAATTAGCCAAAAAATTATTGTTTAAATTTTATTACGATAACTTGCGATAAAAACCGCTGATTTACGATTAATATCCGTTAAGAAAGTATTGATTGTGCTAACCTTTACCGTCGCTGCTTTTTTCCCAATTGAGAGAGTACAAAGTATACGTATGCCTTACTTCATGACACTTGGCCTTTATGGGTATACACAATGCGATCAGTTAATAAAGTTAAGCAGAAGAGGGGAATAGAGTAGAGTAGAGTAACGCCGTAGTCTTTTAAAGTAGAATGCAGGAGAGTATAAGAGAATAGCACAGTAGAGAGTATGCTGGGTAAAGCAATGTGGAGAGCAGTATAGTAAAAGGGTTTTATGTTTTTTTAAAAATTTTTCGTTGAAATAAAATTTTTAAAGCTTTGAAACTAAAAAATTTCTATTTTTACAAATCGAAATAAATTGACTCGCACACACATACATATTTTGTGCCTGTCACTTTAATTTAAATACTACTTTCAAAACGATTTCCACGGAACAGCACAGAGAGCGTAAAGTTAGAAACTATTTTAATAAACAGATGTTCAATTAAAGAGAAATAAAACAGCTGATGCATTACAGAATTTTCTTGTAGAGAAGAAAAGAGTACAAGAGTTGTGTAGAGGTCAAGAGCGTAAAATAGACAGAGGTGTAAATATTGGAAATTGAAAAATTTTTGGAGCAGTAGAAACAGGATTAAAATAGTAAAAATAGCTAAACAGCTGATGCATTACAAAATTTCCTTGTGGAGAAGAAAAGAGTACAGAGTTATATAGAGGACAGGACAGCAAAATAGAGAGAGGTGTAAATATTGAAAATTGAAAAATTTTTGGAGCAGTAGAAACAGGATTAAAAAAGTAAAAATAGCTAAACAGCTGATGCATTACAAAATTTCCTTGTAGAGAAGAAAACAGTACAAGAGTTGTGTAGAGGTCAAGAGCGTAAAATAGACAGAGGTGTAAATATTGAAAGTTAAAAAATTTTTGGAGCAGTAAAAACAGGACTAAAATTGCAAGAAAAAAAAGTTTTTAGTAAAAGAGGAGTTTCAGAACTGTGCCCATTTTTTTACTTCTTGAACCCTGTCTTCTAGCAGAGTGCCTTGGTAAGAAGGAGTCATTACCTAAGTGTTGGCTCTTGGGGAAAAACAATAGTGACAGGCTATAGAAAGGCTATAAATAAACTGGACTCTCAGCCCCAAACTTACATACCAGGTCGGTCTGTATACTCTTTTAAGGCACATAATAAAGCTGATAAATTCACAGGAAAATTTGCTTAAATATTGTTCGTCTTAACCACAGAAAAAAAGAGTATAGAAGCAGCAGTATAGACAAGAGTGCAGGGCAATATTAGATCAGAGTCCTGGAACTTCTAGTTTTACTTGCCGCATTTAACATCGATTGCTTGTGTCTGCTAAAAAACGATTGATTGCGTTTTTCTTCAAAGGACGATTTCGAATAGGCCGTTAAGAAGTTTCCTTAAAATATACTTTTGCCTAAAACTCCAATAATTTTACCGACATCAAACATTATGCGGATATAAATTTAATTTTAATTTCTTTTTCAACAAACATTATCTAATTAAAAGTAAAAAAAAAACTACACCTTACAAGTTAATACCTAAACACGAAACTTTTTGCTCTATTTCACATTGTTGTGTTCTGCTTAGCTCAGTATTATTTCAAACGTGTTTACGACGCATTTCATGATATAGAAGTGTGATTTTCATGCAGGAGTGTGCAGTGTATGCTAATCACTTAAGACAACAAAAGCCAATCAAAATGTAAATAAGTACAACATAATTGTCACAGGAATGTGTACGGGAACATTGCATTTGTATGCAAATGGCAGTGTGCATTTATTGCAATGCGTTTGTGTTTGTGTTGTCTATGATACATAGTAAATTTAGAAATCTCCTTGATATTCCTCTGGTAAAAACATTGCAACATAAATAGGAATGAATAAACAATGTAGTCAGAGCCCACAGCGGGTGTTCCAAAATAAGTTGTGAGAAGGTGAAATGAAAATGAGTTTTGCAGTGCAAAAAGTTTGCTGAAATTCAATTGAAAATATCATGGACTTACAAGGCACTCTGTCGTAACGATAAGCTAAGTGTGAGTGTTCTAAAGCACAACAAAGTTGTCCAAAAGCTACTTTGTGGCTTTTTAAGCCATACACCACACATAACACCCACACTTTGAACCGAATATAGACAACCATACCATGTTGTGGGCAACACTTCTAGCAACGAAATTAAGGAACAACTTTTTACTGCCACTACAAGCTACCACTTCCCTCGTATTCCATGATTGTCTCTCTGCTTAAGTGTGGCTGTTTGGAAAAAGGATTATTTAAGGCGAGTGTATTTTTGGCCATCATATATTTATTTTCAATATTAAGCTGAGCCTTCGGGGCTGTTTAACTTTTTCAAACATAAACACTTAATTTCACATAGACGTTACGTTAGCCAAAGCCCTGATAGTGTAATAATTTTGTTGTCGCAAATACTTGTCGCTTCTTGTCGTTGTTGCTTTAGATGCATGAATGTTTATAGATTGTAATTGTTACTTGACATGCAAAAGAGTTTTAATTGAATTATATTCGTTATACTGTCGCCGTTCATGCTATCAGAAGTTGGAAATAAAAAATTTTAACAAACGAGTATGCAAATGGCGAGAGAATGAAATGCAGTAAAATTTTTCGTGGATATTGAAATACCGTGATTAAGACGAAAAATATTAAAATAAAATTTTATTTCAGTGTTATTCATTGTCAGCTAATTTGTCAGCTTTTCTCGACTTCAGGTGACGTTATTTTAATTGAAGGTTCACATGCAGTTTATTTGGAATCTGAAAAAGTTTTAAAATTTCACGAATTCTACAACAAAATGAGAATTATAATAAATAAGTTACAAAAACAAAAAAAATAAATAAATAAATCTTAAAAAACCCATAAAGAAATAAAAAACTGACAAAAAAATATATGAATATAGTAAAATAACACTATTTTGATATATAAAATAATAAAAAAAAAATAATAAAATAAAATAAAAAAAATAAATAAATAAATGAATCTTTAAAAAATCCATTAAAAGTAAAAAATTGGTGAAAAAATATATGAATATATAAGTCAACTAATAATTAAAAATTATTAAAAAAATAAAAATTAAACAAGTAATAATAATAAAAAAAAACAACTATTACACAATTTATTTAAATAAATACGCTCTTTATCCTTAAAAAGTAAATCCACATATAAAAATAAAATAACACTAAATAAATAAAACATTTAACAAATAAATACATAAATGTATAATGAAAAAAATTATATAATGAAATAAAAAAAATAATAAAATAAAATAAAAAAAAATAAATAAATAAATCTTTAAAAAATCCATTAAAAGTAAAAAATTGGCGAAAAAGTATATGAATATATAAGTCAACTAATAATTAAAAATTAATAAAAAAGTAAAAAAGTAAATAAGTAATAATAATAAAAAACAAATATTAAACAATTTATATAAATAAATAAAACTAATGAAAAAATAAATAAACTCTTTATCGTTTAAAAAGTAAACCAAAAAAAGTAAAATAATACTAAATAAATAATTTATTTAACAAATAAATATATAAATATATAATAAAAAAATTATAAAATAAAAAAAAATAATAAAATAATATAAAAAATAATAAAATAAAATAAAAAATAATAAAATAAGATAAAATAAATAAAAATAATAAAATAAAATAAAAAATAATAAAATAAGATAAAATAAAATAAAAAAAATAAATAAATAAAAGATTCTTTAAAAATCCATAAACCAATAAAAAAGTGACGAAAAATATATGAGTATATAAATCAACTAATAATTATAAATGAATAAATATAATTAAATAATTAAAATATATTATATTATATTATATTATATTATATTATATTATATTATATTATATTATATTATATTATATTATATTATATTATATTATATTATATTATATTATATTATATTATATTATATTATATTATATTATATTATATTATATTATATTATATTATATTATATTATATTATATTATATTATATTATATTATATTATATTATATTATATTATAATATATTATATTATATTATATTATATTATATTATATTATATTATATTATATTATATTATATTATATTATATTATATTATATTATATTATATTATATTATATTATATTATATTATATTATATTATATTATATTATATTATATTATATTATATTATATTATATTATATTATATTATATTATATTATATTATATTATATTATATTATATTATATTATATTATATTATATTATATTATATTATATTATATTATATTATATTATATTATATTATATTATATTATATTATATTATATTATATTATATTATATTATATTATATTATATTATATTATATTATATTATATTATATTATATTATATTATATTATATTATATTATATTATATTATATTATATTATATTATATTATATTATATTATTATTAAAATAAATAAAAAATAAAGAAGTAATAACAAGTAATAATAAAGTAATTATTAAACAATTTATATAAATAAATAAACTCCTTATCGTTTAAAAAGTAAACCAACATAAAAAATTAAAATAATACTAAATAAATCAAATATTTAACAAATAAATATATAAATATATAATAAAAAAAATTATATAATGAAATAAAAAAGAAAAACTAATAATTAAATTATAAAAAATTAAGTAGTAAATACAAAATAAATAAAGAAATGAATTAATGAATATAAAGTAAATAAAAAAACACTAAATAAACAAAAAGAATAAACCACTATTAAACAATATAAATAAATAAAAAAAAACTAATGAATTAAACTATTAAACTATTTGTCGTTTAAAAAGTGAACCAACATATAAAAGCAAAATAATACTAAATAAATAAAATATTTAATAATAATAATAGCAGAGTTGCCACATTTAGGGCGAATGATAGTCCAAGAGGGATTGTCGCAAAACTAATGCAGCTACAAAGAGTAACTGTTTGGTGAGGTTTATGTTCTGACGGCATCATCAGGATGAATATTTTCCAAAATGAGGCAGATCGGGCAGTTACTGTGAATGCTGTTCGCTATCGTGAGATGTAAAGAACTTTTTAAAGACCCAATTGGAGGATATGGACATGGACGATATGTGGTCTCAACAAAACGGTGCCACTTAACACACAGCTAAGGATACAAATGGCTCATTTATCTTACGTCGTGGCAATTCCAATTACCCGCCATGATTTTATGATTTGACATTGTGAGAGTTCTTCCTTTGGGTTTATTTGAAAGAAAAGGTTTACGTCGATAAGCCAGCAACTAAAGGATGAGATAATTTGGCACATTAAGGGCATAGTATAAAACACATATAATACGGTATGGCCAATTATGCCTCAGCATCATTGAAAATTAGGACCTTCCGCTTCATATAACTTTTTTCCTGTCGAACCACAATCCAAGTTATTTCAAATGTTCTCATAATTCCATTAGTCTTTTGCAGTGTGGAGAACACTGTGCAAAGGATACTCCAATGTTTTTGTATTATGCTTGCTATCTTTGCCATGAGTTTACTTCAACTTCAAACTTTTATGTTTAAAGTTTTTCTACACTATTTTTTTTTTTTTGGTTTTTTAAATTTATTTCAATTTGTTAACAAAAATTTATTATTGAAAAAGAAGTGAGCGGAAAAATGAAATAGAAAACACATTTATAAACAATAGTTAAACAAGTTAAACGTACATTTTATAATCGTGTAAACTTTTTCCTGTAATTGTCATTGTTTTTAGCATTTTTTTCAAACCCTTTTGGCAATTTCGAAACACGAACGTGAGTTTAGCACAATTTTTGCACGTTTCAGCTAAATTTGTTTTTTTCGTCACAATATTTAATCAAATTGCTGAATTACGAAGGACTTGTGCTTTACTCGGTTTATTTGTTATTTTGATGTATGTATAATTAATAATAATTTTGCATAAAGTTTTTTTTTCTAGTATTATGCGAATAGAATTATTTTGTAAAAATATTTTCAATTGTTAAAAAAAACTAATCGCAGGATATTCGTGCTGTAATTATAGAAGCATAGCTTTTGGCTGCCACAATTACTTTTATAAATGGTTATCCTTTAGTAGAAGGAGAGAAAGGTTTTATGAGTTGTAATATTGTGGGAAGGCAGGTTGCATATTGGACATCTACTCCTGCCAACTGCTTTAAAGAAAATCTAATAATAATAAAAAATAAAAGTTAAGGTTTGTTAGAAAAGCTATAAATTGCAATAAAGGATTAGTTGACTGAAGTCAAACCGCAAACAACTCAAAAAAAAGCACACAGTTTTCGGTCTAAGCAAATAAAAATTTCAAAGGACAACTAAAAGTTCATTTAAAAAAGACGACAGATAGATAGATAGAGAGAGAGATGTATATATAGAGAGAGAAAGAGAGAGAGAGAGAGAGAAGAAAAGATAAAAAAGGACGAAAAAATAGCTCGTAAAATAACAGCCATGTTGTACATGCCATAAATATTTCCCACCAAAAACCAAAATGAAGGAATGATACAAAATGTAAATGTCAATATTTGATGGTTCCTGCAAAACGATGATAATGACCATGATGATAATGATGCTCTTGATTATGTTATTGTATTGCTGATAACCAACCAGCAAAACTCTACCAAAAAAAAAAAAAAAACAGAAATCCTAAAAGAAGAAACTGAATAAATTTGCATATGAATCGTGCATTAATAACGAACACTTACTGAACGATGATCAGGCCTTTAAATATTGAAAACGTGTTAACGATTTCATAACTTTAAACACAAACGCTGAATAGGATTATGATGGAAGAAAAAAAACTGAAAATATTTTATTAAAAAAAAAATGGTTTAATTTGATTAAAATTTATGCTCAAGTTTATTGAATTAATTTGAAATACATTAAGTGGCCACCAGGAGCCATTTAAAATAAAAATAAAATACTAAAATTTGAATATTATTTTTATAGAAATTTATAATTTTATTACTGGAAATATTTTATTGATCTGATCTCAGAATTGCTAAAGTGGTCACGTAGTAAGTAGACAGTTCAGAAGTCCGCGATATTGATTAATCTTCCATTTCGATTAGAATTGGCAGGATCCCGCAAAAGATTACCAAAATCCTGCTGCAATTCATTCTAATTCAGATTAAAAGGGAACCTTTACAGCAACCATTTTGGATTACTTTTGACTAGTCAGGTAATTATTGTATACTTTTTTTTAAAAATAATATGATTTGATGGTTGCACTCTTGCCTAGACTTTGTAAGCTAGACTAGACAGCACTGTATGAAAACTAACTCCTGTACTTCTTAAGAGCTGACTAAACTAGATAAAACTTAGATTTTATTTGACTAGATTTGAGTGTAACTGAAAACTATTCACTTGACTGCAACAAAGTAGAGTATCCTTGATTAGACCTGACTGGAATTGATTACATTTTTTCTTAAGTCGCTCTCACGAAAATTACCTACAGCTGATTTAGGTTGAGTTAAGAAGAGTTAGCTAGACTTTGCTATAGTATACTAAACTAAATTACAGTGCACCAAACTGGACTAGACTTAATTAAGCGGGGGGAAGGGACTTGAGCAGACATAATTTTCTTTGATTTAACGCGATCACACTAAAGTGGTCTACACTTTGTTTGGTTTAGAATATAAAACAATTGAGCAGACTTGCTTATAGTTGACTAAACCAGGCAATACTTGAATATCCTTGGCTATGTCTTATGGCTATTTTTTTATAACTGACTATATGTGATTAGTCGAAAACGAATTTAACTAAATTTTTTTGCAATTGACTACACTTGATTACATTTACACTGTATTTAAAATACAGTTAAAATCCAGTTCAATTGTTTAAACCGAAACTAGAATTAATGAAAATTAATAAGAAGTGAGTATACTTGCTCAGGGTTGGATATACTCGTCTAGACTGACATATAATTTATTATAGGACGGGGCTAAACTTGACCATACTTGACTTGAATAGACTATCACACTATTGTATTAAACGGGCCTGACCAAACTTGACTAGAGGGAGCCAAACTCAACCCCCCTTGGCTCGACTGGACTATCGCACGTTTGCATTCAAAAGAGCTGATGAAATTTAACTAGATGAAGCTAAGCTCGATCCCACTTGGCTCGACTGGACTATCGCACGATTGCATTCAAAAGACTTCACTAAACTTGATTGTACGGGGCTAAGCTTTACCACACTTGACTTGACTAGACTATCATACGATTGCATTCAAAAGACCTGACAAAACTTGACTAGAGGGAGCTTAAATCAACCCCACTTGGCTCGACTGGACTATCGCACGTTTGCAATCAAAAGACTTCACCAAACTTGACTGTATGGTGCTAAGCTTTACCACACTTGACTTGACTAGACTATCACACGATTGCATTCAAAAGACCTGACCAAACTTGACTATATGCATTTAAACTCGACTACACTTGGACTATTATACGATTGCATTCAAAAGATTTGGTCAAACTGGACTAGACTGCACTACTGGTGATACTTAAGTTGACTAGATTTTGGATAAACTTGACTAGACTATTCTTATTTTTGATTACAATGTAGTAAACTTGGCAAGCTTTGCCTAAATATGGCAACACACTTGAATTACTAGACTTAAATGGAATTGACTAGGCTTGGCTAATGGTTTGAACATGTTGGATTGGACCAGATTACAACAAAACAGATTAGACTACATTAAGCCTAATTTTAACTTAACCAGACTTGGCTATACTTTGTTAAATTTTATTATCCTTAAACCAAATTGAACACAGCATTGATGAGCTTTTATGAGTAAAACTAATCTGTGTACTCAGCCACACCTTCCATTATTAACTTGGGTTGGCTTTTGTGCAATTAGTTCTGATAACGATTAATTATTGGTTTGGAGCATAACACAAAAAAAAATTGCTGCATGTGTATAACAACTTCTGTTCATTGTGCGATGTCTAGTTGACACCAACAAGAGGCAGACTTAAAACCAAACAATTAAACTGAAGCTTCAATTATTGTGTTCTCTCACCGATAACATTCAAGTTGTTATACGTTTTTAATTTAGTAGGGCTCAGACTGAAGTTTTATGCTTATTTTCCAACACAAACTACTATAATAGCATAGAAAGATGAAAAAGTTTCTTTTGTTTTGCTAGCATGCCAACTTTCACCTTTAACTTTCAGAACAAAAGCACAAAAACAATTGGATTGTATTTAAATCGTACATAAACTATTTAATAAAAAAAAAAATGTATTAAAAAAAAAGCTAAATCTGTTAATATATATTTAATATTCTACCTTAAAGCTTTTCAATTACAATGCAGTATCCTTTTATCTGCGATTACCACATAAATCTCTAAGGACATCTTCTCTATTGTTTCATTGGCAAAAGTAAAAGCTGCTAAAAGTATTTTCTTGTTGAAAGCAGAAAAGTAATAAAGATAAGAAATACTACGGCTGTGTATGTGTATGCAAATCAAATAAAATATTCATTTTTTGATCTTTGATCTCAACATAAATATTTCCAACATTTCAAGCAAAAACAAAAAAAAAAAACAAAAAAAAAGTGGAAGAAAAGAGAAGAACCATCTTTAGGAACATTTGGAAAAAAGCACGAATTGCAGTTGAATTTTTTTTCCTCAAAGGAATGTGTGGGTGTAACTATTTGTATGGCGGGGCTGCTACAACAAGTTAAGCGGTTTGTTAAGGCAGCATTTGCTTTATGAGTCAGCTGGATGTTGATAAAGCTAATGTCGTCGATATATCTTTAAAAACATATGTGAAAGCTCAAAAGCTTTGAAGTTTTTTTTTTTCAATATAAAACAGAGCTATTAATGATACTTAAAGCCCGAAAGTACCAAAAGCCTATCAAAGTTCAAAGTACACTACTTCTACAAAAAAAAAGCTTTCAGCCACTTATACGCGTACTAACCAATTGCAGGCTTATAAGGTGCTCCCAGATTCGTTTCTACTTTTCCATGTGTAAGAAATCGTTTTCGTTTACATCTCGTTTCTTTTGTCAATGCCATCCATGTATCATTGCCAAAGATGCTAAAAATTTATGTATTATCCTTGGCAACTTCATCATGCATTCATTCGTGTACATTTTTTTCAATTTAATACTTTTTTTTCTCCTCACTGTGGCTTAACGCATTTAGATCTTTTTCTACCATTTTTAGTTATTTTTAATATTTATTTCTTGTTGAAGAAAAAAAAAAAAAAAATTAAATGTAGAATACAAATTTCAAATAAGAATAAAATATATTCAAAAATTGTTTCCTTTTGGGCAAAGCAATTGAAAAATTGATATGAATGGATTTTTGAATGATGCCAAGAAATATAATAATGAAAAGGAAGAGAAATGAAAAAAGGGAGCTCTATAATTCGGGAGAAAAGGTAAAAGAGTTTCGCTGTGGGAAATAGAATGGCAGCATACTTATTGTTGGCATATTATCATGCCATCAATGTTTATCCTTGAGATGCTGACAGCGAGTAGCAGGGATGGACAACCATCGTGGCAGACAAAAATATTTCAAAAGTATTGTCTTTCATTTCCGTATACTTTGTAAAAAGCGACCACCATTTCACTTAAAAGAAAATATTCTTAACTGTACTCACTATATATAGTAAATGTAAGTAATCTGATCATTTACCACGTCTTATGCAGAGGAAGCTTTATTTAATGGTGCGTAATAAAACCTTTATTTTCTTATAGGAGCCTCAAGTATTAAAAAAGTGGCTATCCATGTTGTAAGTCATGTGTTCAGAAGCAAGCTTTGGAGGGGTAAAACAGTCTGGCAACAAGCTTATCATCTTTACTCTAATTACTTGGCATTTTTGTATACCTTATCTTTATTCCCATGTGGTCCAGTCATGATTATTAAACCCCCTGCAGCTTATAAAACAACGAAAGTAATTTCTGTAGCTTGGAAAATAAAACAGTTCACTTCTTTTATACAGCAATCGGTGAGTAAAACGTTTTAAAAGGAATGTGTTTAATCGTCTCATCATTTTATACAGACTGTGTTTAAATACCTCTTAGGGGTACTTATAAGACAATTCTAAACTTTTATATAACAATAAATTATAGTAGCATTTCAATAATAAATATTTATAACAAACTATAATTCAACTATTTAATTTTTTAATAACAATTTAGACTATCAAGTGTGCTTACTTATGTTTGCATGACCATATACAAAATATATATGGAAGATTCGAGAATTATAAATACAAATAAGTGACTGTTTTGAGAGCGTTTACCGTTTTATTTTGATACAGAGATTGACATTGCAAAGCGTATACTAAAATATTTCATTTGTAATGAAGCATATGCATCTTCGGCTAGATTTACTCTGAAAATGAAGCGAAAATCCTTTAATGCACTTAAAAAAGTATATTAAAAAAAGTTACATTTTCCAGCCCTGAACTAAAAGCATTCATTAAGTTGCTTTCAATACGTAGAGTAGAAACTAACTAATTTTAAGACAGTTTTGCTGAATTATGTTTGTAAATATTAAGATTAACATCTTTACTTAGAAAATAAAATATATAATAGTTAGTTTAGATGTCCTGGGAGAGCCTTCATATTTTAATAAAGACTTAAATTAATTTCTGGCATTAAAATATTTATTTTTTAATTGAATGAATATAGTGCACGCAGCCTTTTGTTTTATATTTTTAACAAGAAGCGATGGAGGGGCTACGTTATAACAATTATCCTTTAAATACGACATGTCCTTGCGTTATCCTTAAAGTCAAAAATGGCGCCTTTATCATCAAACTAATGTCTGGGCCAATATTGAAATTCATTTCAATAAAAACAGTGAAGTCAATTTAAACTATTTGGCATTAACGCCTTGTTTGCTGGGGCCTAAAGTAAGCCTTTCCTGTATCCTTAAAGAAAACAAAATATTGCCATTGCCAAACCTAAAGTACCCAACTACGTTTATGGAAACGTTAACTATTTGCTGCTTTCACTATTTCCTTACATTCTCTCGCTTACAACAACCATTATTTGTGTGCAATTGTGCAAATTTTGCAAAATGATAATCCATCCCCTTGCGCCACCTTCATCACGGCCCCGCAATTTGTATACAATTTTATTATAATATTATTCTTTTTTTTCGACTCTTTAGGGAATATTATCATCTACACATATTTTTTTTTTTTATTTTTATTATGGTACAAGATTTATTAAGTGCTAAAATGTGCAATAATGCGCGTTATTTCTCGTCGTTACAAAAACGGCGCACGAGTTACACTTAGGAAAGAATTTTTTCCTCCGCAAATGAGTGTGTAGCCTGCAACGAACAACATAATTTAAAATTTTTATTACGCTTAGCGAAGACAACATTTCGCATATAAATTTATGATGATGATAATCGCAATAGTAGTGGATGTTTTTATTTAAAATTGGAATAGTCTTCAGCGTTTTGCTACACGTTATAGGTGGTACGCAGGCTGGTATACATTACAAATTGGCCTTCAGCTAATGTTGAGTATTTTATATTAAAAAAAAAGTATTTGCTCTGCTGGTGCTGGTGTTGCGGTTTTTTCATTTGCTATTTGAGTAAGAGGATTATGATTTGAATAATTTAAACGAAAAATCTAAGGTTTCAAGCGCTATTTCTGGGGATTTTATTGTTAGGTTTTAAGAAGATGCAGCAGTACGGGGAGCTTTAGCCAATATTTATTATAAATTACAAATTAAATACTAAAAGCTTAATTCTTTATCATCTATTCGCTCTCAGTTAATTGCATGACTCTTAGACTTGGTTTAGTTTGTCAAAAATACCAAGCCCTCTTCCAGGTTTGGTTGCGATATTATTTAGCACTATGATACTTTTCATTCAGAGTAAAAAAATTTTTTTTACTCTTAAACATTTTTTATCACTCAAATAGTTTTCTTTAGATATTCAGTTTGCAAAAATGAATATCTATCTGTTGTGATGGAAGGATATCCTTCCTAAAAAAAATAACATATTTAAATCGCACTTATTTCCTAAATTAATTCTCCCTAGAATATTCATATTTTTCTTCAAAAATATATTGCTGATTGCTAAGGTCTATTGACTGGCTTTAAACTGTATATTTCTATCTGATAATGCAGATCCTTCACTCAAAGTATCCTTCACTCTAATTAGCGATATAAATATCTACAGTCATTATTAAATCATTAAATTATTTAATTCATACAAACAGTTTACGAAATGAAATATAGCCAAATGAAAACTTTGCAAAATGTTTCATAGTAGATGACTTTCTCTAGAGCATTACCAAATTTCCTTCTTTTGTTTGCTACTCTGCTTAAGTTTTCCATTTGCAACATTTTTGCAAAACCTGTCTTAGTTCAAAAGTTTAATGAGGAAATTCACTGGGAGTAACAACTATTTTTAATACAATAATTACTGTTAACTTAAAAATTATTGATAACGTAACACTTTTTTTTTAAATATGAATTTTTCTTAACATAACAATTTTTGTTAATATAACAATTATTTTTAACATAACAATTAGTGTTAACATAACAATTGCCGTTCATAAAACAATTGTGTTTAACACAATAATTGCTGTTAGCTTACCAATAACTGTTAACTTAAAAATTACTGTTAACTCAACATTTTTTGTTAACATAACCATTATAGTTAACATAACGATTACTGCTCATAACCTATAAATTACTGTTAACTTAACACTTATTGTTAAAACAACAATTTTTGTTAACGTAACATTTAGTTTTAACATAACAATTAGTGTTAACATAACAATTGCCGTTCATAAAACAATTGTGGTTAACACAATAATTGCTGTTAGCTTAACAATAACTGTTAGCTTAACAATTACTGTTAACTCAACATTTTTTGTTAATATAACAATTGGAGTTAAGATAACGATTACTGCTCATAACCTATAAATTACTGTTAACTTAACACTTATTGTTAAAACAACAATTTTTGTTAACGTAACTTTTAGTGTTAACATAGTAATTAGTATTAAGATAACGATTACCATTTATAAAACTATTGTGTTTAATACAATTATTACTTTTAACTTAACAAATACTGTTAACCTAACACTTACTGTTAATTTAACACTTATTGTTAAAACAATAATTTTTTTTAGCTACAGAAAAAACCTAAACGTTATTAATGTAACAATTCCTGCAATTATTTTCAGCTCGATTTGTTGTATAATATAAAAAGTTAAATAATATATTTATTTTTTTAATATTTGGCTTCTTCGTTGTAATAAACACATTATTTAAATTTTTATATAATAAAAGATCTTGAGCTGAAAATAATTAAAAGAATTAAAATTTCCAAAAGTAAAATAAATTAAAGCTTTTCAAAATTAACATAACAATTAATGTTAACTAACAATTAATGTTAACATAACAGTTAATGTTAACTAACAATTATTGTTAACATAAGAACAATCGTTGACGTAACAATTACTGTTAATATAATAATTAATGGTTTGCCTGAATAACTCTAGAATTTTTCAATTTGACTTTTTCGTGGCGATATGTTTATCGCTCAATGTGGCATATTTGATATAATCACGATAAAAACTTCGCAAGGGCGTGGAAGAAAAAATATATATATTTCAATGATCTGATCATATTTCTCATAAGTATTTATCCTGAATCACTTCTCTGATCTGATCTCAACGTTAATAAAATATCATTTTATTCTTTTTGTTTTGGTAATGAACTTTAAACTTTTGCCAGAGTTTTGAATCGTAAATTTTGTCTCTAAACTTTATTTTAAATCATGTTTAAATTTATAACAATTTATATAACTGGCAAAAGGGGGTTTTTGTTCCTAGTTTTCGTCAGCAAACTTTTTTGCTCCTGTCTGCAAATATTTTATGTCTACTAGTGCGTGTGTGCTAGTGTGTGTGTGAAATTTCCTATATGCCACTTTTTGAAGTTTCTTGTTTTGAAAAACATTTAGTTTATCCTTAAGATATTTTCCTTTAAACAGTTTGGAAAACTTTTTTTCACTTATTCAAGCTCAAAGTTTGATAAACAATTTTTCTCTCCCCCCTTTCCATACTTATGCCAATTAAAAAAAAAAAAGTATGACAAGAAAAGCTTAAAAAGGGCAGAACTTTTATAATTACACGATTTTTTGGCAAATAAATCCTTTGGAAAAATATCAACTTTGGCAAAGAAAAATCAAACATTTTTGTCAATATGTCTAAAAAGTTAAATGCTTTAAAAGTTGATTTTTATTTTTTGCTAATATTTCCTTAATTTTGAAATTGTTGTGAATAGTAAAAATGTTAAAAAATAAATACGAATGAAAATAACGAATTTAAAAGGAAATAAAAAGAAATCACACGACAATGTTTGAATTTGTAAATAGCATAACAATCAAATAAGAAACATGCGCTAAACGTCTATTTTTATATCAGTTAGGAAATATTGATGTCCTTTGAGAGCACCATGGTGCTCTACAACTAAGAAACAGACGAGTAATGAGTATAATTAAAAAAAAAATTATTTTCTTTTAAAAGCCTCCTCTTTAAATTAATCAAAAAGGAGGAAAAAAATTTTCATACTTTTCTTTAAAATTTACAACGAAAAAATATATATTTATTGAACATTGGAGCCCACAGTGCAGTCAACTGCAACCTTCTCTCGCTCTTCTCACGTTAAAACACATTTGGTTTTAATATGTCTGTCTGTATATACATATTTTATCATATCGCTTGGACAAACATTTAACAAAATGGTATGAAGAGCAACATTCGTGGTACCACAAACGTTTGACCAAGTGTCCAAAGTAACGCCACAACAAAGCAATGTTAATTGACGCGCAGCGACCAAGTAGAATAAAAAGTTTTAAAAAAATTGTAGCAAAAATACAAAAAAAAAACGCAGATTTAAACTGCTACCATGAAGTAGAGACGAATACATGAGTATGCTACACTAAACGGAAGGAGGTGTGAACCGCATACAACAGGCGAAATAATTTTCTCAGCCAAGACAGCCGGCCAAGGCACATTGAAGCAGCAATTTGTAAACAAAAACTATTATGCAATTTCAATTTCAAAAATTTCAAAAGTATCCCACCACTTGCCTCACTCATAATACCCACTTTTTATTATTTTTTAAACTCAACAAAAATTGTTGCCCCATGAAAAAAAGTTTTGTGCAACAAAAGCAGCAAAAAATATATATTTATATATGAACAAAAACCAATGGAGACCAAAAATTACACAAGACCATACGAATGTATGAATTTTTAAACAACGATAGTAAAATTTTCATTTTTATCATTTACCCCTTTTTCTATTCAAATGGTTTAAAACATAAAAAACAATGTCCCTAAAGGACATTTAACGAAGCAGTTTGTTTTACAGCTATCGCCTCATATGTGCAGTCGTTTAAAACTTTTTGCTCAAATTTTTAAAGTTTATTGCTCAAAAAGAATTAAAAAACTGTTTATTAACTGTATAATTTTGTTCACATACAAGTTCAAGAGACCTTAAAACCTCTACATAATTTAAGGTGCACAAATGACCCATACCTGGTCGAAAAAAGAAAGAAGCAGAAAGAACCGAGGGAAATTATTTTAAATAGGTAAATTATTTACAATATGTACAAGGAAATTCATAAGTATTACTATTTGTAATTCATAAAGGACTGATTCATATATTACGCCAATATTTAAATGACCTTATCTGTTCTCACTTATTAATATATTTGAAGGGGAAACATTTATAAAGGTACATATATGCTGTTATAAGAATTATTCTTATCCTCAGACATTTTTGTTTTAAAAAGAAAACTGTTCCCAATTTACAAAACTGTTCCCACTTTACAAAACTGTTCCCACTTTATAAAAACTGTTCTCAGTTTATCTTTTAACTGTTTTTAAAGAAAATATCAAGAAACTTAATTTAACAAAAAAAAAAAAAAAACAAAAATTTATTATAATATACATATCAAAAAAATTACAAGAAATATAAAAAAAAATAATAATACATATAAAAAAAATTTATAATATATAAAAAATTATTTAAAAAAATTTTGTTATAAATACAAAATATATTTAAATACATATGTTGCATTTTTTTTTTAATATTTTAAAAATGTAATATAAATTCTTTAAGTTTCTCTACTAATTTAGTTCACTTTGTATTGATTATGCCATTTTCATTTTAAATGAAACTGTTCCCAGTTAAAGTATACGTTTTACATTAAAACTTTATCAATATTAAACTATTAATCCTATAGCTTCATGTTTTGTATTTTTTTGGGCTATAAAAACTGTTCCCATTTCAATAAAATTCTTTTGAATTTCCAACATAAAATTTTTTTAAATTACTATAATAGTTTTACGAATTTTCATCGATTTGTTAATTAATTAATTAATATATCTTTAGTTTAAGAAGTATTACCCATTTTCCTACTATTATTATATTCATAAAACACATTTAAGATAAAGTAATAAGATATACTAATATTATTATTAGTATATTATTAAAAATTATTCACAAAAGAAATCACAGCTTATAGCCCGAAATAATCAATTACAATGTATTTTTAATATTCTGCTGAATATTAATTTCTGAAAAGTTTATGAAAATTAAATAACAATTTCCATTATACAATAAAATATTAAACCGAAATCACTTTAGTTTATTAAAAATCTATATAAAATGCATTATATACACTATAACATTCTATATATAAAACAACTGTTACCATATGATTGCCATTGAAAGCAAATATCGTACTAACACGCCTAGTTATACATTTACATATATCATAATTTCATTAAATATATGTTGATTTTTCTCTTTCATCGTCAAGGACTTGTAATGCAACTCTTCCTATTAAAATATTCTGTTTACATATTAGTTAAATTATTTTCATTACTATTTTATTAAGACTTTGTAATTTATAATAAAAGAATATATTTGTTCTTAGCAGAAAAAAACTCTTCCCATTACACAAAATGTCTTCCCAAAACTTTTCAGTTTATAATGAAGGTTATAACAATTTATCTTAAACAATTTATTTAAAAGTTTTTGATACTTTTAGAAAAAGTTTTATTCTCTTAAATAAATAATTAAGAGATCCATATAATAAATGTAATAAAATCAGAAAAAATTATACAGTCTTACAATCAATTGTCGGAAAAGTAAACAAAAAACAAAACAAAACTGTTCCCACCGAGTTTCATCTTCATAGAAACACATATTATATATTTTATTATATAATAAAAAAATTAATATTTTACATATGTAAAAAAAATTAATATTTCCCTTTCGTAAAATCTGTTCTCACCATTTAAGTAATATTTTGAGATTAATAATACATATTTTTTAATTAATGTTGTCTGCCTTGCAGAATTTATAAAATAAAATTAAAATTTTAATTTCATTTATGTGAATACGAACTATTCCCACATTTTCAAAAACTCTTCCCACTCTGATAATTGTGATAACAAATATTTATGTTGTTATAATAAAATCATTTCAATTAATGATTTAATTAAGTAGCTCCCAATATATTATGCATGTCCTGCCTGCTCCTTTTTGTATTTGAAATTCCTTGTATTTGATACTCCTAATTTCGTAATTTTCACTAAAATTAAGTCGACGTTTTCTTGCTAAAAAATTCCCCTGTTTATATGGATGCACATGTATTGGCAAAACTCATGGCTGGCGGCTTTTATGCCTGCCAGTGAGTGTGCTGTTATCAAAGCATGTGTATGAGTGTCTCTGTAACATAGACTGACACTGTGAATCAGCACGTGATTAATGGTCTTTAATTATGTCAAATAGTATAAAGTGACTTTATACTCCTGTCACATATGCAAAAGTATGTTTGATGGTGTGTATGTGTGTGTTAAAGGGGTTAAGTAGAAAAAAGTGAATTTAGCTTTTTAAAATGAGTCTGCCCACTGTCAGTGAAACATGTGTACAACGACTTTTGCTTGATAGAAACATTCAAACAAATTTGTACACAAGTGTGTGTGTGTGTGTGTGTGTGTGTTCATGGGTATGTAAAGTTACTGGCAAGATTGAGTGCGTATGTGTAAGAGAATGTGAGTTATGACTGTTATCAACGCCGAAGGCAATCTGGAAATTGCTATATTATGCTGTTGCGTGTGTGAGTTTTTTACGTGATAGCAATACGATATAAAGATCATTTCTGTTTTCGTAATTTAAATATGCACTTTTTTGGGTTAATGCGTTTAGGAGTAAATGAGCGATATTGCTAAAGTAATGAGTTAAGCACATACCACTTGCTTTACTGGCTTCCGGTAAAAGAAAATAACCTGTTAAAGAAGCCGTTCCACTGAAACTGGAAAGAAATAGTGCTGCCAATATAATAAAATATACGTGAAGTATGCGATTTTGGAAATGTCACATTACTTAACAAATAATACAGCAAATAATATCGCAAAGAAATAGTTGTAAATTAATTAGCATTTCGGAAACAGATTTTTATATTTTATATATACCTTAAATAAATTATTTAATTCTCTTCAAATTGCAATTTTTAAGATTGGCACCATTGAAAACAGCGCAACCAACATATCTCCTAGAAGCAGTATTATACAACAGCCACCTCTAAAGGATTTCTTCAGTATTTTAATTTTTCATGTTCTAGCATCCCAAACAGGGTTGTATTTTCCTTGAGATTACCATCAGAAAAACTGTCTAGAGCGCCGAAAAATCTTTTATTTCGAAAAAAAAAATTATCAGGAAGTGATAATAAAATTATTGGACTTGTTTGACATTAAGTAGTATATAAAAAGGTTTGTTGGGGGTTGGGGTGCCTCCGTAGGCGAATGAATAATCTCACGGGTTTGATAACTGCCTAGACCCTGGATGTTTTGCTACTGACAAGCCGAAAGCTTTGCAGCTTAAATTAGTTAAAAAAAAAATATCATCTCTGATTTTTATGATAATTTTCGTGTTATTAGAGTTGCTTTTACTTTAATGGGCACAGAAAAAATTGTTTGCATCACTTTTGTATGATAATGTGGCATAATGTGTAGTATAGTGTAATATAACATATATAATCTGAGACATGGAAAGGCCATCATTTTTTAAATTTTTTTATAATTTCTGTTTCCTGAACTGTACAATTTGCACCACGACCCATCTTGAATAAAATATTAATAAAATATGGAAAGATTTACAGCAGTTTCACTGTTTTTACGTACCTTTCCCAAAAAGTACCAAACACTTTTTAAATAACTGTATTTTTTATTAATTTAAAACGGAATTTTAACTTTTTTCAAAGCGTTTCTATTTTTTTTTCCAACTGATACACGTTGCCACTGCACTAAAAGAATACTAAACTTAAATTTTTGCGATCATGTACCCAAAAGCAAATTCAAAATAAAGTACCGTTATCAAAGAGTCTAATACAGTATGTGTCTGGTGAAATGATTACTCTACAAGCTAAAAATATGATATGAAATATGCAAGTACTTGTCGTTTCTATTATTTTTTCCAACAGTGTATATAATGTAATATAATATATTTAAAGAGAGAATTTTTCCATGTTCAAATTGAATGGATAGCCATAATGGCAATGAAAGGGCAAAAGGATAGTGACACATGCCGTTTAACAGCACTTCACTTCATATATTGCAGGAGTAGAGCCCGTCGTGAAATTGTTCTTCTTAGCAACAAGACATGATATGAGAGAGCTTTTACAACTACATTCTCACTTTCTTTGTTTTCTTTTGCATTCACCCTCGTTAAAGTATGTATTTATCGAGTGTATGGCATTTATGCAGAAAAACCGTAAAATATTATAAAAAAAAGGAAATACAAGTTGGAAAAAAATATGACACCGTTAAGGGTAAAATGTCAACATGACATTTGGTCACATGTCTCTGCATATCAGGTTCAAATTGTTGTTGTCGTTCAACTAAACGTTAAACGTTTAACATTAATTTAAGTTTAAAAACAACATAAACATAAATAAATTTTAAACGTCGTCTGAATTCTATGCTTTTTCCTATTTTTTATTAAAAATCCTTGCTAAATGTTGTAGCACTTCTGCCCTTCGTAATTTATGTAGCTCGACTTTGCAACCTTTTCGCTCTCGCACCAGATTTTTGATAAAAACAATCATTTACATGCTTGTTACTTTCCGCTACAAGAGAAAAAAAAGACAAAAAAAAGAGAAAAATCGGAAAAAACGATTTTACCTCATTTCAATATTTACAATGTCATGTAAAAGTACGACTGATTGAGGGGGCGTATTATGTTACATTTAGGATCGCAACAACATATTGGTAGCAACCCTTTTTGTGCAATGCCAACCTCTTTATATAATACATTTACGTATGTCAGTTTTAATAATGAAAGTGTCATAAATTATGTCACACTTGATGAAAGGACAAGTCATATTGCATGTTAAATGTGCATTATATTTTTTCCTGCAATGCCCAGCCTGTTGTTGAGCCATGAGTTTTAGAGATTTTTTTCCAAAGAGCAAAACGAAAGTACGGCAAAACAAATTTTTGTTAATGTAATGAACTTGACATTGGCCATTCTCTTGGGATGAAATTAAAGCAAAGCTTATCACTTGTGTAAAAGCGAAAATATTTACTTTCAGTGAAATCAATGTCAGCATGTAAATACTTAGAGAAGCAGAAAAAAATTTAAGGACCTCTCCTTTTTTTTCCACAGAAGAATAATTGTCTCTGTTAAGTTTTGTTTTTAACAAAAAGTTATATTATAAAGCAGTTTCCAATAAAAGAATTCTTTTTCTAAAAATAAAGCTCAGTGACAACATATACCAGTAAATAAAGCGCATTGTATATATAAAGCCAAGCTTTTCAAGTCCTTATTATATTTTCAATCATTTATTGCATTCATGAAAAAAGCTCATACTTAAGGCACATAATGCACTCACGTCGAGCTTTCTTCGTAACCCAACAAAAAAAAAAACTTATTAAGCTAATTAGATTTGTTAATAAATCTTGCTAATACTTTTGGTTTAAAAATTTCAGTTTTCGATTCATTAATATTATTTTAATTAAATAACTAAGCTTTTGATCAATTATATTATTTTTATAAAACAAAAAGTATTCAGAACCGAAAAATTTAAATAAAAAAGTAATAATTAATATATATTATATATAAAAGAAAAATAATTCATTTAATAAATATTATAAAATTATTATTTTTTTCTAACAATATTTTTATTATATTTTTATAAAGAGCTTTCCGCGAATTATATTTGTTGCAAAAAAAGCTATATATAATCAAGTTTTTTATATGAAACTGTATAATATATTTACTCACAGAAATCTTCTTAATGATATTTGTTTTTTAAAAGGTTTTCTTAAAAATAATTAATTATAATTATAAATTATAATAAAATATTTTTTAAGACATTGGAAAACAAATGAAAAGAAAAGCTTTTTGGGCTGTAATAGCTTTGTACTAGAATACCACAAGTAACCGTAGAAAGCAGACTTTGAAATTAGCCCCGAATAGACTTAACTAATTGAGAGATAATTAATTAAATAATTTTTTTCAAGAAAAAAAAGTAAAATAAATCACTAAAAGCTTTTTTAAAAAAAAAGCTTTTTTGGTAGCATATAAAGAGCCACTGTAAAAATTTTTGTTAGACGTGGTACCGAAAAAACTGAATTAATAGTGAAAAATTAAAAATAAAATAAAAAAAAAGCTTTTTGTTAAAAAAGCTTTTTCTTAAAAAAAGCTTTTTTGGTAAATGCTAGAAGCGATGATATAAATCAAAATTTAGGTTTCAGTAATTGGTTAGTCACTTTTCACATGTGCATACCTTCTTAATAAAGATATTAATTTTTCTGGTTTTCTGGAGTTCATACGGATGGATACTTAACCACGTTAAGCCACAAAAGCTTCATTTGTCTGAAGACAGATCTCAAAAAATAAAACAAAATTTTAGAGAAAAGCAAACAATTTACATTAATATGATCGCGTGCCTGACGTAAAGTTGCATCAAGCTTTTAAGCTTTTGCGCAAAGTTCTCTAGCAATTCATTGTGCGAAAAAAAATTCTACAATTCCTCGGTGATGGCAGAAACATTTTTACTAGAAGGATCCCCTTGAATTTGAATAGGTAAGATACCATAAAAGACACTTATCGCTCACCGTTGGCAAACACAATTATTGCTGAGAAGCTTTCTAATGGTATATTTTTGCAACCAAAATATTTCAACAATGTTTTTATTAAAAACAATTTCTATGAAATATGGTTTCTTTAAACACCGTATGTAAAGAACCTCTTCAAATTAACTTCTTATTTCAATTAAATGCCTCGTCTTCAGAGTTATTATAGGTTTATTGTTATGGGTCCTACATTTAATTCTTTAATCTGTCTAATCTTCAATTCAAACTAAATACAATATAATTCGTTTTAGATGCTTATTGAAGCTTAAAAATTGTTCGGACACAAAATTAAACATGCATGTCTTATGAACCCAATATAAATAACAACAGCAGCAACAACAACAACAACAACAACAAGAAAAAAAAAGATAGTAGAAAATGCATTAACTTTGACAATTGAAAGTCGTAATGCTCAGCTATATACGAGAGTTTCTAAGTGGCCACACGTTGAATATGGTTACGTATGTATGTGTGTGTTGATTTAAATGCATTTTGCGTATGTAGCCAAAATCCCTCTAATGTGTATCGATAAGTACAACACACTCCTAGAAAAAATACGTACAAACTCCTGGAGCAATAATAAAATTTTTTGCTGGCAAAAAAAAGGAACAACAACAACGTGTTCAACTGTGTGTGTCTGAATCGATCTTAAGTAACGAACAAGAACCACAAGGTGCAAGAAACCGAATGTTCATGGACAAACTGCTGCAATAAGTTAACTAAAGGTTTAAAGCTCGAAGGCAAATACTAAGAATATATAAAAGCCACATTATTTGTAAAATATTGGAAAAAAAAATTGGAACAAACAAAATGTACTGGAAGAAAGAATTTCGTAAAAATTTTATTTTGGATTGTTTTCTTTTGTTTCAATTACCATCTCAATCACATGTATTTTTTTCTAAAAATGAAATGATGAAAAATACCACTTTCTCAGAGAATATACAAAAGCGGTATAGAAATCATTGCAGCCTTTTAGCAGCTACTCTCTCAAAAATCAAAGGATCACCCGAATCAAAGGATCACCCGAATCAAAGAATCAGTAGAACGCATATCACACTCAGATGTGTACATTTCTCAAAAAAAATAAAAATAAAATTAATATTACAGCTTTCTCACAGGATATACTAAATCGCTATAGAAATCGTTGCCGCCTTTTAGGAGCTACTCTCTCAGCAAACAAAGGATCACTCAAAATAAAAAGATGAAGAATACCACTTTCTCAGAGAATATACAAAAGCGGTATAGAAATCATTGCAGCCTTTTAGGAGCTACTCTCTCAAAAATCAAAGGATCACCCGAATCAAAGGATCACCCGAATCAAAGGATCACCCGAATCAAAGAATCAGTAGAACGCATATCACACTCAGATGTGTACATTCCTCAAAAAAAATAAAAATAAAATTAATATTACAGCTTTCTCACTGGATATACTAAATCGCTATAGAAATCGTTGCCGCCTTTTAGGAGCTACTCTCTCAAGAAACAAAGGATCACTCGAATCAAAGCATCAGTAGAACTCATATCACACTCAGATGTGTACATTCCTCAAAAAAAATAAAAATAAAATTAATATTACAGCTTTCTCACAGGATATACTAAATCGCTATAGAAATCGTTGCCGCCTTTTAGGAGCTACTCTCTCAGCAAACAAAGGATCACTCAAAATAAAAAGATGAAGAATACCACTTTCTCAGAGAATATACAAAAGCTGCCTAGAAATCATTGCAGCCTTTTAGGAGCTACTAGCTTAAGAATCCAAGGATCACTCGAATCAAAGAATCAGTAGAATTCATATCACACTCAGATGTGTATATTCCTCAAAAAAAAAAAAAATAAAATAAATAAATTAATATGACAGCTTTCTCAGACGATATACTAAATCGGTATAGTAATCATTGCAGCCTTTTAGGAGCTACTCTCTCAAGCATCGAAGGACCAATACAACTAATAGGAAATAAATAGTTTTTGCACTAACCTGTATCTCGGCTTTGACATTCAAAAATGCTCTGTTCAGATATTGTCTGAAATAAATAAAAATAAAAAAATGTGAAATTAACAAAAATATTTATTTAAATATTTTTTTTTTAATTTTTTTTTTGTTTTTGTCATTTTCTTCATTATTAAAATACAATTAATTATTATTAGATATTATTAAATACATTTAGAAAATAAGGCAGATAATGGCTTTATTTGTGACAGTACTATTGAGAGAGTGATGAAAATTTGACAGGAGCGTAAAATAAACTGTGTCGATAAATTATCATTTTCACAACGTTGGTTTCATCCACCATCTGTTTTTCTGGTAGCAAATCCCTTCAATTCTTTTTTGAAGCCCTGATACACTATTCTACACAGTCGTACGATCCATTAAATATAATATCTCTACTGAAGAAATAGAGAGTGTGGTTAAAAATGTCAGATCTTTGTGACAAGCAAAAATTTTTGAAAATTTTCATAAAATGACACATTTTCATTCAGTCAGAGTTGCATTTACTTCCATCAGCAAAGAAAATATTATTTGCTTTATATTTGCATGATAATGTGTCACCAGCAACGTCATTTTAATGCGATTTTTTAAAATAGGATGGTAAAGAGAGAAATGTTTAATGTTCATATTGAATATGTAACCATAATAAGAATGAAAGGACAACTGAAAAAGTAAAGTAGCTTCTTGGGATAACTAAGACATTTTCCTCTGCTCCAGACTTGCATTAAGGCAAAGAGATCAGTATAAAAAAAGTTTAATGAACAGAAAAGATTTATAGTTTCACAAGCTTTTTTTTTTCGTTGTTTCCTGCTGATCAGCAAATATTTTACAATTATTTGTACGGTAAAGAAATCAGCCGTTTTAAGCCATAAATTGAAATAAAATCACAGAAGTGGTGAAAAAAATATTTCGTAAAATTTTAATAATTAAAAATTAATGTTTGGTATAAATCTGATGATAAAAATATATATGGCTGTCGCTTAATGGTAAATATTATTTTCAATAAACTTATTCGAATCAGAACGCAATGAAATTTTGAAAACGAACCAGGTATACAGATTTTCAAATCAGCTGATTGATAGCATAACATTATTTTTAGAAGCTAATTCTTGTTTTAGACACGATTTTATAGCTGTTCCGAACAGAATGAAAGTATAAAACGAAACATGTTAAGATTTACAGCTGATTTATAATATAATAGAACCTATAAAATAATTCTTGTTCTAGCCACATTTTAGATTCTGTACTGTTCCACGCATTTAGATTTTTAATTAATTATCAAAACAGCTGTTTCAAAAGAGAATAGAATATTCAAAATAGTTGCACTTTTCGCCAGGTAATTCCCGCCGAAGTTTCTGTGGTGAAAACACATTCTTTTGTATAAAAATACAGCTGGACAACTCTTCAAATAAAAATTAGCAATTTTTAAGAATTTCTGAAGATTATAGAAGAATTATTATCAACATTGAGATTATATTACAACCATTTCCTTTTCTTCCTTGTCATCTATACGATCAACTCTATTCATCAATCTCGTTTCTCTCACTGTTTCCGATTTCATCTTCTTTAACTTATCAGACATATTTAAAGCTTAAAAAGCTACAAAGAAAAGGACCAACCAAACAACCTGACGTGCAGCAGCTACAACAACACATGACCATCTGAACATGAAAAAAAGGATTAAGGAGAAAAATTGATAAATAAATTGCATTGGATTAGGCTTTATTGTGTTGTGCAGTTTTTTTAAACGATTTTTTGACATTTTCCAATTTTTTCCTTTTCTTCTCCAATTTCATTCTTCCTCACACCTTCACTATACGCTTGTATAATCTCTAAAGCGTTGCCGTTAACTTGCCGTCTAAGGACTTTATTTAATTTTGTCAACGTGGAGACAAAGTGAAGCGTATGAAAAAAAATCACAAATTGTTTCATCTTTTGCTTTGCTGCAAAATAACGTTTTGCAATTTCTCAAAAATTTTTGCAAGAAAAACAGAAATTAAAATCAATCGCCTTAAATCTTTTTATGGCCAAACGTTTTATATCTGCAATGTTAAATGAGCTTTAGGCATATTTCAAATACTTTGCTCATTTAATCATTAAATATAATTATAACAAGTTTGTTCGGAATGAAATAGTTTTTGTCATTTCTTGCAATTGTATTTACTATATTTTCCAGTAATAGAATTAAAAGTTTGATAAAGTTTGTTTCAAATGATTATAGAAAACTTGCACAGTAATGCTAGAAGAAGTTGTACCTTGTACGAGTATGTGTGAAAGCTTTTGTGTTCTTCTGCTTTATTAGAAAGAAATGTTTTAAGAAGAAAGGAGAAGAAAAAGATTTAGTAGCTTTTATGGGTACAATTTTACCTTAGCCGGCACTAACCAATGTTATGGCCCCACTGTAGTACCTGTACAAAAATACTTAGGATCTAGATGGTTCGAAGTTTTTCTTTGCTGATTGAAGTAAATGCAACTCTGATTGCTTGAAAATTGTCATTTTATGAAAACTTTCGTAAGTTTTTGCTTGTCGTTAGGCTCTGACATTTTTAAGCCACACTATTCTATTTCTTCAGTAGAGATGTCATATTTAATGGATCGTGCGAATGTGTGGAATATTGTATCAGGGCTTCAAGAAAGAATTTAGGAGACTTGCTACCAGAAAAACCGATGGTGCATGAAACCAAAGTTGTGACAGTGAATCCTCTACCTGTAGTAGTCTAGTCTAGTAGTCTACCTCCATAGTCTAAGGGATATATCGGCTTAATTTCAAAACTTGAGAATTTTTCACTGGCTAGTAAACTTTACAATAAAATTTCACAGATAATATAAGGTTAAAAATTGGGTTGAGATCGGATAGCGCCTAGAATACAGGGATACTCACTAATTCAGATATATGTCTACGTACAAGGCGATTTCCCTACTTTTCAACATAATTTAACCTTTCCTATCTAAAGTTATCAGGAGCTGAAAGGGTTAAGCCTCAAGATTGTGGTCTCAAAGTCGGACCAGTATAAAAAATTTAAGGGTGTAGATGGTTCAAAACCACTATCCCTAAAGTAGTACTCGTACACTATCCGTGCTGTACTATCCATGATCGAAGGGGTATCTAGGCTTAATTTCAAAACTTGAGATTTTTTTATTGGATAATATAGGGTTAAAAAATATGTTGAGATCGGATAGCGCATGACAGGCAGACTTACTAATTCAGATATATGTCTACGTACAAGGGGATTTCGTTCCTTTCTACATAATTTAAACTTTCCTATCTAAAGTTATCAGGCGCTGAAGGGGTTAAGGCTCAAGATTATGGTCTCATAGTCGGACCAGTTTAAAAAATTTAGGGTGTAGATGGTTCGAAACCACTATCCCTAAAGTAGTACTCGTACACTACTATACTATCCATGGTCGAAGGGGTATCCAGGCTTAATTTCAAAACTTGAGATTTTTTCACTTTTTCATATAGATATATATATATTATATATATATATATATAGTATATATATATTATAATTAAATTTGTAATAATTATTTTAAAATAATTAAATTTATAATATATATTAATTATTTATAATTTTATATATGTATATATATGTATATATAATTATAATTATTTATAAATTATTTATCATATTCATATACAATATATACTATATGGTTGTACAGGTTGTCCACCAGGACTATTGAAACGACATGTGTTTTATGGAAATGTTAAATTTTTTATAAAACGTTATTTACTATAGGCGTGGTTGCCCGATAATTGCTCTTATGCTAACATGCTAGCAACCCTTTAACCTACAAACGGGCTGCCAACTTTGGAAGCTAAAAAAAAACACTATTCGTCCACTGTTGTTTAATTTTAATCCTTTTTTACTTTACATTTTTCGAAAATTTAAAATCCTTAAATAAAACTTAAAGTTAAGCAGTCCTTTTCGCCTGTTCAGTAACAACACCGTTAAAAATAATAAGTTGTTGCTAACAGGAGTCGGTGGATTGTAAAATCATCGGTGTGTGTTTACGCAAATGTGTACTAATCCTTAATTGAAAATAAACATCAAAATAGGATAATACAAAAGCTCAGCCACACAAACACATACAAATACGCGCCCATGCTAGACAATAATTTTTGGTAATTCAAAGAAAACATGTTGCGGAAAAATTTATCATAGAATTTATATTTTCGCATAACAATAATAGTTAATATGTTGAAAAGTTGTTATTGCTACTGCAACTCACACACATGCCGGCAACAACATCAACAAAGCAACAACAATAACATCACTATTTAGTATAAAGACACATTGCAAGGATAACAGTCGTAGCAGCCATAGACTAAATAAACAGACATGCCATCTCTATAATCACACCATCCATTGTTCGTGCCACAGCCAGTCCATGACTAGCTGTGGGTTTGCAAAAATTTTCAAATTATTTAAACTTAAAAAGTTCTAATCAAGATTTATATACTCGTATGTTGTTTATAATTCGTTATTGTTTTTGTCTCTCCATGTATTTATTCATATAAAAGACATTCAATAAATTGCAACACATAATGAAAATAATAGAAAAAGGAAAATCATTTAGAAAACAGCAAATACAAAAAGGACAAAAACAAATATCTTTAGTTGTGCTGGTCTAAAATAAATACTTGTTTTTTTTTGCACCAACAAAAAAAAATAAATCCTTTTGCGAGTGATTTATGCCATCAAGAGATTTCAAGATAAAAAATATGCACATGTACGAATACGTTAAAATGTATTGGAAAAATCGCTTTTAGAACTTAAATAGAAAAAAGAAAGTTTTAACATAAACACCAGGCATGTGTGGCGGGCTGTATGGCAAGTGATGGAATAATTTTCCTTAAACTGCCAAGGGAAGTAGCCTAAAGGACTTTTCAAAGTAGAACAATTTCTGCTTAAGAATTTCACGGTATGCAAATATAACTACAAAAGCACACAATAGTGATATTATGCTTCATACCCTAAGTACATTTTTTAAAAGCTCCAAAGTCTCTTAGTCTAAAGCTTTTCAGCATATCTGAGCAAATCAGCCGGTTTATTAACTTCTCCACAAAATTCACAATCAAATTTGTTTACCACAAAATTGCACTTCATTATTTATACTTCATACTGAAAATATTAACTTTTAGTACAACAAAGTGTACTAAAAAATGTATATATTATAACATAATTATTGCACATAGCAATTAAACAATTTTTGAAAAGATCATCAGTATTTTTGATCATCTGTTTTAATTATCTCGTTTTAAGCAGTAAGTACTGTAATGTACTAAAAGTTCTAAACTTATAAAATTGTATTATCTAAAATATTTTCTTTATAAACTACTTGTTTTTATAAATATTATAAGATTTTTGATAGTAATAATCCTTGATTTTTAAAAAAGTGTTGCAAACCATAATAAAGTTATAGGCCTAAACATTTTTAAATTTTTAGTACAACAATTGTCGGTTTTAATATGTTGTATAATATGTATGTGCTTCGATATGAGTGCTAACAGACCTGAAAATTGTTATAAATAAATGTTATAATTGTTATAATAAAAATGATAGCACTACTAATTCTTAAATTTCTAGTACACACAATTTCGAATTTAATAAATGGTTAAATTTTGTATACTATTGATGTCAAAGAAAAGTAAGAAGCACCCATTTAGTTTTAGTTTATATAAAAATTAAAAAAAATTATAGACAAACTCGTTTAAGTTTTTAGTACAGCTATTTTGAACTTAATATATTTGGAGTACTAGAAATAATTTAAAATACGGAGTTGACTTAAAAAAATAATAAAATATTTAAAATAAAAGTGATAAAAAGATTTTACATTTTTAGTACAGTTAGTTTCTATTTTGAAATTAAGTTTTTCGACATATCTGGTGTATTACAAGTGACGAAAAATACTGATATTCTTTTCTAAAAGTGTTTTCATCATAACTAGTAACTAAATAGAAAAAATAACATATGTTAACATATGTATTTTAATATCAGTACTAAAAATTGCCGAAAGATATGAATTTGTCACTTAAAAAATTAAATTTCAAGTATAAAATTCGAAACTTGAAATCTTTTATAATTTTAGTACATAAATAAAAAAAATTCCTTGAACTAGAAATGACTTAAAATGCAGATTTTGTTAAAGAAAAATAATAAAATATTTAAAAGAGTATATACCAAAGTATTGTAAATCTTTAGTACAAAGGATTATTTTTCCTATATTGAGTTTCATTAGATATATATTGAGTACAAAATGAAGAAATATACATATATTATTTTCCTAAATTATTATAAATAATATTAATACGAACAAAAAATGTGGAAACTCTTTTTAATTTTTTAGTACAGAAGTTTTCGTCTTTAATATGTAATCTAAATTGAATGACAATAATTCCTGAAAAAACACATTTGCTTTCAGAGTATTACTATAAGTTATATAGATTAATAGCGGAAATATTTTATATTTAAATATGTGCTAAAATATGATTTTTAATATCAATACTAAGTATTTCGAAATACATGATTCGTATATATTTAAAATATTATTAAAAACAAAATAAATAATTGAAGACTTAAAATCTTTTAAGTTTTTAGTATATATTTTAGTACTTTGTGCTTGATATGTTCAGAGTTATTAATTTGTTTAAAAAAATTTTAAAATATTTTACAAAAGTATAAACCGAAAATCTTTAGTACAAAAATTTTATATATTTGATGAACTTTTTTTTTAACTTACTGTAGAAAGTTTCTATATTTTTTCTATGAAATAAATAATTATTGAAATAAATAATCAAATTCAGAAAATATATTGATGACTTGCCTACAAAGTCAACTTGTACTAAAAACATGCTTTTCTAAAACGTGTTGTAAGCAGTTATAAAAAGTACATTTTGAAAAAGTTTTTCAATTTTAGATTAAAATGTGGTAAAGCTAAGAACAATAATTATACATTTCAAGACTCTGTTTTATTTTTTAGTACAAGAAACTTCTACTTTTTTGCCCTTTTGATTTGAAGACTTTTTAAATTACATTTGATAAACGGATATATTTTGACTATAGAATGTAGTTGACAGCTGGAATTCCTTTTCTTAAACTTGAGCCTAAAACGGGGGTTTTGCTTTTAGTACAAGTTGAAATATGTTTTGAAAAGAATTATTTTTTTAAATACTTATATTGTAATTTTTAGAATATATCTATATAAAAAATTTCGTTAATAAATTTCTAAATTCATCCTTCCCTTTTGCTAAAATTCCAACAATGCGAGCATTAACACGTTTAAACATGCAGCAAATTGTTATTTTCTTAAGGATATTTTCCTTTAGAAATAAATGAACAAAAAAGAACGGGCGCTGTCAGTATTGGTAAATACAAAATGTAAATACTTTATTATTTGTACACATACATCAGTTTCGCAACAAGGATAATGCCTTAGAGTATACCAATGTCCTGTCTATAGTTGCTCTTCTGCTCTTCTAAACTTGTTCTTATTCAGGGCCATTGTTAAACTAAAAAATGTTGCAAAAGAAAAACAACTTAAACTTTCATTTACATTTTGTTTACCAGAGATTTTCCAAAAACACATCCATTGTAAAAGAATTTCAATATTTAAGCTAAAACATTCTTTAAAATGCTCAGAACTCAGTGTTTTCCAAACCATTTTTTTTTTATCTCAAATCCAATGTCATCTAAACAATTTTTCTTCTCACCAATAGCACAATAAAAAGGATATTTTTTTAACACAAATCTGTGGCATTTTTTGCAGTTCCTGCTCTTGCCATTACTTAAAGGCAAAAACAAGTTCAAAAAAAAAAGGAAGAGAGAAACCGAATCCACAGCTAACAGTTTTTATACGGCAGCCACTGATTTTCAAATATTCAAATATATTATTTCCAAATAATGTCCTGTGTAAATCTTTTTGGTGTAAATAAAACATATTTTAAGGACATCTCTTGGAGGGCAAAAGAAATAAAATGAAATGTTAAAAAAATGTGCCAAAAAGTCTTCTAAGCTTCTCACTCAAGCATTGGCACAATGTCAGCTACAGAGGCACAAGCCAGCCAGCCAGCCAGCCAGCCATATTTATAACACAAATAGACGGACACGCCAAATAAGCTCGTTCAAGGATTTATTGGTTAAATGAGCAGATTTGACTACGTGCGTCTCTGAAGCAAATAGTTAATTTTTTTCTGTTGCTTCAGTGTAGATTTAAAAAGAGAAAACCAGGCAGGAAGCTGTAATAAAGATAAAAGGTCATATTAGTAGCGCCAGCAAAAAAAAGGGAAAGAAAACGAAAAAAAAGAAAAGAATGTTATAAATCTAAAGACAGTTCAATAAATAAGTACGACTGTATGCAGAACACTGAGAAAATGTTTAATGCGATTAAATATGGCATAAATCTATTCTAAAAAAAATATACTTTAAAATTCATTTCGAGTTCGAACATTTTTTCCATGTTTTAGTACATGAAGTAGAGATGATGTATCAGTCTTAATAAAGCAAATATCTGAGGTTCAATCTGAGGTTCAAAAAAATCGTTTAAAATAAATTTCATGTTCTAACATTTTTCCCTGTTTTAGTACAATCGGCAGAGATTGTAGGATTGTAGGATTGTAGGATAAGTTCTAAAATTATTTTCATATTTTAGTACATGATGTAGAGCTTTCAGAACGCTCGTAATATAGTAAAAATTTGACATTTAATTCTACAGAAGGAGCATGTTCATATCGATTTCAGGTTCTAAAAGGTTTTCTATGTTTTAGTACATGCTAAAAAAGTACATATACTTTATAATAAAGAAAATATATGGAGTTCAATCTTACAGAGGCTTAAAATTAATTTCAAGTTCTAAAACTTTTTTCCTGTTTTAGTAGAATCGGCAGAGATTGTAGAACATTCATAATAAAATAAAAATTTTGTGTTCGATCGTACAGAAGCAGTACGCTTAAAATTAATTTCAAGTTCTAAAACTTTTTTCCTGTTTTAGTAGAATCGGCAGAGATTGTAGAACATTCATAATAAAGCAAAAAATTGGGTTTAATGGTACTAGAAGAATACGCTTAAAATTAATTTCAAGATGGTAAAGTTTTACCATATTTTAGTACATGACGTAGAGATTTCAGAACGCTCGTAAAAAGTAAAAAATTTGATATTTAATTGTATAGAAGGGGTGGGGTTAAAATTCATTTCTGGTTCTTAAAGGTTTTCTTTGTTTTAGTACATGCTAATAAAGTACATTTAGTACATTTGTTTTCATAATAAATAAAATATCTGGGGTACAATCTTACAGAAGGACTAGGCTTAAAATCCATTTCGTTCTAAATTTTTTCGTAGTACATGCGGTGGAGATTTCCAATCATATTAAAGCAAATATCTGGGATACAATCGTATAGAAAGAGAACGCTTAAAAATTCATTTTAAGTTCTAAAATTTCTTCTATGTTTTAGAACATGCCGTAGAGATTTTAGGTCAGCCATCATAAAGCAAATATCTGGTGTTCAATAGTACAGGAGTACACAAAATATGTAAAAAAATTTATGTAAGTTAAAAAATTGTAGTTTTTAGTACTAGAAATAAAAGAGAGTACAATTTCAATATCTGTATGGTACACTGAGAAAATGTGTAAAATGGAAACCAAATTTGTATTTTCGTTAAATATATTTTTTCAAAGGCCAAGATTTAAGGCATAAGATATTGTGCCAGAATTAAGTGAATGAAATAGTGATACAGAAGACCAGTTGCGGATAAGAAAAATTATAGAGCAAGATAAACACGTCTGTTGTCAAAGTTAAAGGACACTCTCAATGTTATTGGTGGAACGGCCAATGTTTTTTAACGTCGATGTCAATTGTTTGCTGGTATATGTGAGATAACCAATCACTGTGACTTCGTCACTTGAACATCACAAAATGAGATTTTCACATGGGATATTAAAGCAGTTGCGAAAAGTTCAGGAACATTTTTTATAACTCCCACTTCTTTAGCTATTTAAAAGTTCAGTCCAAGGCAGCATTTCGAATAAAATATAAAGAATCGATCCCGAAATCTAAACGAAAAAGCCGATGTGAAAAAACATCGGTATATAAAATTAAATACATTTTTATATATTAATATACAAAAAAACTATAAAGTATATGCTAGAGGACAAGAAGGATATTTAACTTTTTATTAATATTAATTTTATTTTAATTGTTATAACATTATTTTATGCCGAACTGTACCTTCCCTTCAGGTTTGCCTAATAAGAATATATTTTACTGTGTTCAAAAAGGATATTATGAATTTGGGGACTGCCAATTCTTATTTTGAAATATGAAATCTTTTGGCAGGCCTGCCACTCTGCAAACTATAGAAATACACTGTTTGCTTAAGGACTTCTTCATTATTCAAGGACACACATTATTCTTGAAACATAAAACAGATATTGAACGTTTAAAATGTTCATGCCTTATTTTACGCAGGTACTGACTGGAAATTTTTCAAGATTTACTATTTTGCAGAGGACAGAGGAAAAAAATATATATACGAGTATATATTTTACTTACTCTTTGGGAAAAACGAGTACAGATGCGAGATGAGTAGAAAAGGGAAATGAAATATTTTTCGATTTATGTATTAGACGAGGGGGCAAATGTGACTGGGAATACTTTTCTTCATATTTAAAGGCAGTTGGATTGCAAATTATAGTGCATTTTGAGTAAAACTGAACATAAGATTCCAAATGAAATAGCAATTAAATGAATGAAAAGTAGATAAAAGTTATTTTGTTTAACACAGAAAGTATTCATTGCGTATAATATTTGAAGGACATGCCCTTTTGAATAATATATATTTTTTTCCAACTTCACACACAGCTACCGATACAACGAATCTATTGGGATTTATTGTGATTGTGGAAAATTGAACTATTCATTAATGCTTTGCAGCAGTGAGTTGGCCGCCAAGATCTTGTGATGTTGGATTATCCTTTGTGAGGGGTTATGTGTGGTCATTGGCTTATACGAACAATCCTCAAACAATGGCCGTATTGGAAATAAATATTGAAATTGCCATCGTTGTTCTGCAGCCAGTTTTATGAGAAAAAGTTCTTTAAAATTGGAAGGATCGTTTGCCATAGCGGTTATTTGAATAAAATTGTCTTCAAAATATAAACTACTAGTTTCATTATATAGTTTTTATTTTATTTAAATTTAAAATGTGTAGGCAGCGGGAAAACCAGCTATATTAATAATAATAATTATTATTATCATAATTAATATTATAATATAAAATATACTTTGAATTAAATTAATTTAATAAGTTTTTAATAAATTTGATTTAATCAAATTAGGTCCATGAACAATGAAATACAGATTTTATCGGACTTACATTAAGTCCTTCCCCAACTTTGATCTCCTACATGACGTAAATAGTTCTTCTAATAACATTCCTTATATGTTTAATAAATTTGATTTAATCAAATTAGGTTCTTGAACAATGAAATACAGATTTTATCGGACTTACATTAAGTCCTTGCCCAATTTTGATCGCCTACATGACGTAAATAGTTCTTCTAATAACATTCCTTATATGTTTAATAAATTTGATTTAATCAAATTAGGTCCATGAACAATGAAATACAGATTTTATCGGACTTACATTAAGTCCTTCCCCAACTTTGATCTCCTACATGACGTAAATAGTTCTTCTAATAACATTCCTTATATGTTTAATAAATTTGATTTAATCAAATTAGGTTCTTGAACAATGAAATACAGATTTTATCGGACTTACATTAAGTCCTTGCCCAATTTTGATCGCCTACATGACGTAAATGGTTCTTCTAATAACATTCCTTATATGTTTAATAAATTTGATTTAATCAAATTAGGTCCTTGAACAATGAAATACAGATTTTATCGGACTTACATTAAGTCCTTCCCCAACTTTGATCTCCTACATGACGTAAATAGTTCTTCTATTAACATCCCTTATATGCTGTGTGCGATTACCGTTCATAATACTGGCTATATAACTCCGACATGTGGTATCCTTGCTATATTCTATTACTGATTTTGTACTGCCTTGCCTCTGACCAGTCACTTAATCCTTCATCTAGTTCAACAATGTTTATGGAAGTAATCAATTAGAATGGAAGCTGTAATACTGTTAAAACATATCACCTAATAAATAAATTAAAAAAGCCATTATCCTTTTGAAAATGGTAGGCTCATTATTTCCTAAAGGATAAAGAGGTATTGCCAGCAACTGATGTATTAAGAATATGTGCGAATATATAAAAGTTAATCCAGTGTTACATTCTTCAACAATTTACTTTACCATGTTTTCAGTATAATTAAATTTCCAAAGTCAATTCGAAGAAGGACAATTGAATAAAATTTTTTGTGCCAATTTGTCAATACAATGACCCGTCAATAAATTGGCCGTTAGGCTCTTGTATAATAGAACTATTTTAAATGAATTGAGTTCACCACAAGTACCAAAATATTTCTAAATTCTAGGCATGAGAAATAGAGATTTATTTTTCCTTGCCAAAGATTTTATATTTCAATTTTGTTTTATAAAAGTCCTTTTTCTCTCTTTTTTTTTCTTGATATGTGTTTGTGAGGAGAGCTAAAATATTTTTAAGTTTATTTGTGTGTAAAAAAAAAAATAAACGATTTTATTATCAAAAATTGAATCAGTTTATAAGGGAAGAATAAATAAACAATATTGTGTGGAAGAACTGCTAGAGCTAGAGTGTTTATTCAAACACAGGGCATGTCCTTGTGTGTAAGTAAGTGTCCTTAAGAAATATATTTAAAAAATATATTGTATGTGCGTCTGTGGCTCGTTGATGAAGATGAGGTTCGAACAATAAATTGTAATACAATTTTCGATCGAAAAAAAAAACCATTTTCAGTCTGTTGAATATTATAGATGTGGAGATTTCATTATTTTCCACCAGCGCAGGCGGTCGGATAATTCACTTGCCCACCAGGAAGTCACTTTTGAAATGTAAAAGCATCATACAATCATGCCAAAATGAATTTAATATCTCATATCCTTTAAGTTTAAATGCATTTTAAGCTCAACTTTATATATCATTTTATCTATTATTTGGCAATTTCTTCAATTCACCCGAAGGTTTTCGTTTTGGTATCCTTTTTCCATTATTTCTTTATGTGGGTCTTTACCATCGCACAGTTTAATATTCTTGATTTTTCTTGCTGCTGCTAAAGATTCATTTCATCTTCTTTGGCTTTCCAGTTGGTGCTGTTGTTGTTGTTGTTATTGTTATTATTATTGCATTTGAATCCTTTTTTATAGATATTTTTGTTGCTGCTATTATTGCAACATCAATTAAGTATCTGTCATTTTGTTTTGTTGCCATATTTTGTCAATTAGTTTTATGTCCTGCCTCTTCATTTTTATCCTGGCTGGTTGGTTGTTCGTGTATTGTTACAATTTTCTATTGATGAGAAATTTATCTAAAAAATAAATTGATTGGTTGCCATCATACAAATGAAACCATTTTGTTATCTTACCTCCCTCAACATTTTTAAAATTGTTATACTTTCTATACTTTCTAATAACAAGCAACATTGTTATATCTCACTGTTGCAGCAATTAAATGATAACAGTACAGCTTTAATTAATAAATTATCCTTGAAAGTGAATAATGTGAAGAAGGATCTTTAATCAGAATTTTTTTTTAATATTTATTTTTGCATAACTATTTTGCAAAATAGAAATTAGATAAATCTGTAGTAGGAAGCACTTCAGACGATTTGACAAACTCCCGAATTATTCACATATATGACGCTTTGCTATAAAAAATGTCCTTTTTGCTAACTTTATCTTAACACTTCTTTCATTGTCTTAATTATATTTTAACTTATCTACAAATTTTGTGGTTTACAATAACGATTTTGCACTTCACTAATTTCTTCCTAATAGCGCTGCCTATATTTTATTTCTCTTTAAGATCAGCTGTCAGTGACTTGTCATTTTAAAAGTCCTTTGCATAAGTAAAATTGTTTTAATTTCCTTTAAAGCTTTTTTTTCTTCATTAACTTTTCCTTAACATCTATTCTATTGTTTAATTTAATTTGAAATCAAATATTAAATTTAACGATTTTTAAACACTTTTGTGGATCACTAACACTTCTGCTCGTGTTTTCATTTAGTCGTGAATCATCTGATATTTTGTATGATATTAAGTTTTTATTTAAAAATGTAATGAAATCGATTATCAGACTCGGTGCTGCTGGAGTTCGATGGCAATGTAATACCTTGTGAGAGTATTAAAGGAAATCCTTAACAACTTTCCCTATATTTCTATCATGTTATGACGTCCTGTCAAAAATTTATCACGTGCAAGACTAAGCCAGAAATTTTTGCTTACTAAGGAAGGTGTTCTGATGGGCTTTATCAATTTTGGGGGATTAAATTTTAAATAATTATTATTTAATTTAAACGATGTAAAACGTAAACGATATTAAGTGGTTTTTTTATTACGTTTAAATAAAGTAATGCCTAATTGTTTATGAGGAAAAGACATGTGCTGTGAAATCGTGTTTATCTGCTGTTTAAATAAACACCAAAAGAATTATCGATGGCGAATTAATAGGCGCTAAATTCTAAATCAATAAAAATAACGCCTTTTTAACGACAACTTATAGCGTTAACACTTTTATTTTTACTTTTAATTTCTTTTATTTTATTTTTTTTTAAATAAAAGGAATTGCCCGCAATATAAAGATTTCATATTAAAAGTTTTCCAAACAATATCTTTCAGACCAGTGATGGCAATTAGTTTTCAAAAAGTTTAGCGATTGCGGTTTTGGTTAATTTTATTGAATCTCCAGATTAGGAGTTTCAGAATGTTATTAATTCTGGGAGAACGAATTTTTTTTTTGGCTGACTAATTTTTTTTGGTTAACTTAGATCCTTTTATGATACCTAATCCTTCCAAGCAGGATCTAAGTAGAAAGGTCTTCAGCAAAAAACGCCTAAATTTTTTTTTAGTATAAAATATTTTAAACAAACAAACAGCTTCTTTGAAGCATTTCTAACACTTTATTTTTCTGCCAAGCCACGTTAAAAGGCCAGGCCAGACCATGCCAAAGCAGACACTTAACATTTAAAAAGAAAACATAAAGTATATTAAGTGTAGCTTTTAACTCCATTCCAATAAAATATAAATTCAAATAAATTTCAAGTTACAGTTTCTGGCCTTCGCTTTCACAGTCAAGTGTTTGGAGTGGCAAAATATTATTTTATTTAAAATATTTTATTTGTTTGCTTTTGATAGCTTCGATTTTCATTTGAAAAAATTTGCTTCGAATACGATTTTAGATTTTCAAATGAATCATTTGGAAGCGGATTTTAAATGTGTCAATCAAACATACAATTTATTGCCAAATTTGATGAATGTTTAAGCAAAAGAGCATGAGTTGAGATTAGAATTTTAAATTTTTTTTTGCGTAAAGAAAGAAATTGGAAATTAGTATTTATTTGAAATTGGAATGACACAGTCAGGGATTAGTTATTCAAAGAGGCGAAAGCTAAAAGTCTTTTTGCAACCGAATGTTTAAGCAGAACTTTTAAAACAACAAAAAAAAAAAATGATTGTGTAATAAACTCTTGTACCAGTGATCATGTGATTTTCTTTAATAATTTAATACAGTATTAAGAAAGTTATGACACAACACTGAATAAGACTTCTCAAAAAGTTAAGGATTTAAGCTTTTCGGATTTCAGGTGATCTCGTTCATGAAATAAACCATAAAAAGTTTATTTAATTAATATAATGAAAAGTTTAATTGTAATAATTATTTTATTTTATTTATTTTAATTTAATTGTAAAAAATTTCATTTAAAAGTTTAATAATAATAATGGACAGTTTCCTATTCAAATATTGATTATCCTTACTGATATTAGAAATTCAACCCAAAATCCTGTTAATAAAATAAATAAAATAGTTTTAATAATATTTCAAATCGACAAGTGTTATTGTTAAATATTCAGTTAAATATTTATTTTAATAAACTAAAATGACAATTTAACTAAATATTTCTATTAAATTAACAATATTTTCATTAAACTTTTTTTTTCGTTTTTTAATTATAAACACATTTTTTAATCGCCAATTTGTATATCCACAATTCAGCAAAACGTTTAGATTACAGAAAAAATCACTTCCTTTAAAAATTTATCGTTAACTAATTTGTTTATTACTAAAAATTTTGTAGTTCCTTCACTCATTTTGCGGGAAAAATGTAAATAATAATTCAATTAAGTTTTTTCATTAAAACCCAAAAAATTAATTCAATTAAACGATTTGTCGTTAAATTCGTTTGCTACTAAAAATGTAAGAAACAATTTAATTAAACACAGACGCTAAACAAAGATATAATTTAATTAAAAATTTTGTACTTCCTTCATTCATTTGGCGGGGAAAATGTAAATAATAATTCAATTAAATTTTTTCATTAAAACCAAAAAAATAAATTCAATTAAACGATTTGTCGTTAACAAATTTGTTTGCCACTAAAAATGTAAGAAACAATTTAATTAAACACAGACGCTAAACAAAGATATAATTTAATTAAAAATTTTGTAGTTCCTTTATTCATTTGGTGGGAAAAATGTAAATAATAATTCAATTAAGTTTTTTCATTAAAACCCAAAAAATTAATTCAATTAAACGATTTGTCGTTAAATTCGTTTGCTACTAAAAATGTAAGAAACAATTTAATTAAACACAGACGCTAAACAAAGATATAATTTAATTAAAAATTTTGTAGTTCCTTCATTCATTTGGCGGGGAAAATGTAAATAATAATTCAATTAAGTTTTTTCATTACAACAAAAAACTTTTTCAATTAAACGATTTGTGGTTAGCTAATTCATTTATAGTTTAGCGTAGAAATAGACATTCAAATAAATACATAACCAATTTATTCTTGATAAATTTATTAATTGGAAAATAACAAAATAAATAAATAATACTCTTTATATTAAACAAGGTATTTATTGATTAAAATAAACAAAAGTAAACGACAAAATTTTTATCGCTATTTTGCATAAGAACGTTTTCTTTTCCATTTAAAAAGAATATAAATAAATTTATTTAAATAATTTGTTTGCTAGTTCAATTGTTTATTTGCAAAAAAGGAAATAATTTAATTAAATATTTTCATTGAACACAAAATGACCAATTAATGGCTGACTTAATTTGTAATTATGATCGAATTGAGCGCAATGAAATATATTAAAATTATGTGTTATATGATTAAGTTATATAAATTATTATATTATATTTTTATTACAGAAAACTATTATTTTAATTAAACTTTACGTTGTCAGTCATTAGATAGTTCAATTAAAAAAGTTCGTTGGCCACTTTGTTCAAATTTGTTAGCACATGTAATTTAATTAAATCCCGAGTTGTTCTAAGAAAATATGCCCCGTATGCCCTGCATACGGTGAAGTCCCCATAGCAGCCGGCCAACACAACAGCAATCAACTTCATTTTATTTTTAAGTCAAATCTAATTTTTGGAATTTGAGTCCAATTGGAATATCAAAATATTTTTTAATTATAAATTCCAATAAATTAAAAAAAATATATTGGAAAATTTATTTAATGATTCGAATATTAAATTGAAATAAAAATATTTAATTGACATTAAGAAAGTTTTAATTGAAGCTACACTTTTTTTACGCCTCTACAGTCGTGTTATGTGCTTTAGAAAGCTTTTGTTTACACTAAAGCAAAGCTAAAATATTTCAATTACTTGCTTAATATTCCATATATGCTTTCGTTACTAAATACTAGACTTTGAGACACCTTGGCGGATAGACAATAGAAATTTAGAAAAACAATAGACATCAATAAAATGATTTCAAACCGTAAAGAAAAGTTTAATGAAAGGCAGTTGGCAGGCTTAAGCCGAAGTATGTTGAACGCATAGCAGTGGTGGCTGTTGCTGCATCAGTATTCCAAAAAATCAGCCAGACAACTTGTCACCATTTTAAACAAACAAATAGACGATTTTACAAATGAGCAAACACGTGATGTTAACTAAGAAAGACTGACGGACTGAATTCATTGCCAGACATTGAAGGAAACCAGAAGCAATAGTTAGATAGACGTTACGAAGGGCAGACAGGCAGACAGGCAGACAGGCAGCCGAACCTGCAAATGTGGTTCTGCATATTAACACTTTTGCATTTTATTTTTTTGTAAAACATTTTTTTTTTCTTGATTTTGGTTTCTTTGCGATTTAAAACGTAAAAACGAAACACATAAAAGTTAAATAACTTTAAATAAATATTTAAACAAAGGATTGTAGTGCAGCGACTTTAAATTTAAAACCTTAGAAAGTACGTGATTTCCATAAATTAAAAATTAAAACAAACTCTTCTAGCTCTTTCACGCAAACAATAAATAATATATTTGCTTTTATTGCTTCAGCCGCTAATAATTTTTTTCAAATAATTGAGACCTTTTGAATTATTAATTCTGCCATGCAAGCGCCCCTGGAATGTCATCATTGCCTTGGCGTTGTCCAAACCAACACCAAAAAAAAAAATTCATATCGGGCATATATTGCGGTAAGAGCTCCTCATTGCACTTGTAGTCCTGCAGTGCATATAAGCCCTCCTTTTTAAAGGGCACGCTTTAATTTATTGCTACTCTTCAACAGGACATCATATACTTTACGCACTTGATTGTGAAGTGACCGCTGCGAAAGAAGCTTCCAAAAGTCCACTTTGCCATTGATGAAAGCGATATAATTATTAGTCTGATTCCCGGCCTTGCCCACGGCATACGTTAATGCAAGCTCATCAATATCTTTCAGTGAAATGAGTTGCGAAGTTTAATAACTGATGTCAAAATAACTTCATAAGGACGCAGGCATGCCAAATCACAAAAGATAATATTGAAACTTTAAAATTAAAGCCGCGCTCATATTGCAAAAGTTCTAATAAATAATTAATTTTGTTAATTAATTAAACACTCGTAAACATTTTCAAAGGAAATCCTTAAGAATTACAGTAATTTTTTAAATAGAACTAGCTCTCTCTCTCTCTTTCTCTCTCTCGAAAATATTTATAAAATAGGTTTCTCAGAAAAAATATTTTTGTTAATGATTATATTTACTAAATTTTATTTTTATCAAAATCGTACTTTCTTTCAGAAGAATAAAAAAAAAATGTGAGATTTTTTATAAAAAGAAATATTTTCAAAATTTTCCAAAGAAAATTATTTTTTTAAAAAATCTCTCAACAGAAAAAATAATTTATAAAATAGAAAGTTTTATATAGAGAATTTAACAGAAAGTTGATTTTTTCAAAAATTTGCAATTTAATTTTAATTATTTTTCACAAAAAAAAAATCTAATTTTAATAAAAAAAATTACAGCGATCGAAAGTTAAAAAAAAATAATTATAAATATTATTCTATAAAATTAAAACTTAAAGCTAGGAAAAATATTTATAAGATTGGCAATTTCATTTAATTTAAAATTTAATTAAATTTAATTTAAATTATTTAAAAAAATGAATTATCTTAATTATGTAAGAAAATTAATTTTATTTATTTAGGCTTTTTAAAGGTATTGAATTTTTTTTTTTGGAAAATAATTTCTTAACATTGATTTTGTTAAGAGAATTAAGGAAGTTCTCAGCCTGGCATTAGATCTAAAATTATCCTTTTCAGAAAAAATTTATTAACACAACAAAAATTGGAAACAGAATTGTGTTTTCGCGCATTAAAAACAACAATTATCCTTTAAAAAAAATAATATATCAAAATAAAAATTTTCAAACACCTAAATAAATTTAAAGAAAAAATATTACAGAGATAATTTTTAATAAAAATTTTATAAAACAGAATACAAAAAAAAAAATTGTAGACAGGATTATTTTTCTGGCAATTATCCTTTCAAGAAAAATTTTATTGCAATCAAAATTAAAATTATGTAATTTAATAATTTTTATTTTGTCAAAGAAATTTCAATAAATTTTTGAAAGAAAAATTTAATAGAAATTAATGTTTATTTTTGTAGTATTATTAATAAGAAATTACTTGTAATAAAAAATATTTTTCTAAGGAAAAATTGCAGAGAACAGGAAGCATACAATGGTCAAAATATTGCTGGTAAACTAATAACATAAATTATCCTTTCAAGGCAACAAATTATTTAAACAAGGACGAATTACAAAATTCATTAAAAACCCAAACAATACACTGATAAATATTTAAAAAGAAATATGACAGTAAGTAATTATTTCCTGGCCAAATCCTGTGGCAGAGGAGATACAGACTTTAAGGCTCTTTAAGGCTTTAAGAGTACTCAAATCTTTCCAAACCGTTTCAATTTTATTCAGCATCAGTGTAGCTTATGAGTGATTGATTTTAAAAAAGTGGAAACTTCCAGATTTTCTTTTTAATATAATTTAAATTACAAAAGAAAAACTTTTTTAAAATACTATTTTTTTTTAAATTAGTTATTCGCAAAGGACGAATTATTTTTAAATGTAAAAATAAGTTAAGGAAAATAAAAATTAAAGAGAATATATGGCAGAAAACTTGAAAGGGTATTAATTAAAAAATATTACCTGAAACTTTCTAAACTAATTTCTAATTAAGATTTTAATTTTTGTGCACAGAACTATTTACGAGGTATTTTTTAGTTTGTCCAGATTGACTTCATGATATAAATTTTATTTTTTTGTTACAAGTTTAATATTTAATTTAAATTTAATACATTAAACACTTGATGTTGAGTGGCCCTCAACTCTTAAAAGAGCCACTAACTTTGACTCTTGTAACACTAATTATTTTTTGAAAAGCATGCTCAGGAGCAATACAACACAGTATACTTTTGATAAACGAAATTTAACTACATCACATTCTTAATCCGGTTCTTTGCAAGGATACGAAAGGAATTCGATAGTCAGACGTGTTGTGGCTATAAAATGAAGAAAAATGATTAAAAGGCAAGACTTACCCAAAGCCAAGAGCTTTGCGAGCAAAGCAATAAAACCGCACAAAATGTAATTAAAATTTTATATTTCATCTTCAAGCCTTGCGAGCAAGCAACAAACACTACAACCTACAATGAAGTCGAAATTGAATTTGGCTCGAACTTTAACTGTGGAGAACAAAACAATCAGAAAATCGAAAATTTTCACAAACCGCAATAATTTTATAAATAATTAAAAAATTAAATACGAAACTGTTTTTTTTGCTATTTTTTTTAAATTTTTTCTAATCAGACAAGGCAGCTTCACAACAACATTTTTCAACATCGTCATCATCATCATCGTCATCGTCAATTAGTTGGTTCACATGATGAACAGAGATGATTTGCATTTGAAAAGTATGAGTATTAAAAAACATTTAGATGCGCGCCTAAAAAAATGTGCGAATATTTCAAATTTCCAGTGAAGCATTAAATCAGGAAAATAATCAAAAATCATTCACAAATTCTATGAAATGGAACCAACAACAACAACAACAAGAACAACAACTTTGTAGTATTAATGAAAAAAAAAGATAAATAAGGATAAAAAGCTTTTATCCTCAGCACGTTCAACAGAGAGAAAGAAAAAGTCGTTCGTTCCCTTCCCCAAAAGATTTCATTTTAATTTTCAGATCCTATTAAAATGGCAAAAAAAATGTGTTCCTGCAAAATATTCTTTTAATCTCTTTTTTATTTTTGTCAAGTTTAAAATATTATTTTTAAAAGGTTTTTTTAAAAAAGATTTTTCCCAAAAACATTCTTCATCACTTTACTTGAAGACAGATACGGAGAATATTTCCAACATTAATGGAAAATTTCTTCAGCCAATAAAGGAAAATAATTAAAAAAAAAATTTTAAAAAAAACGTTTAAAAAAATATATAAAACTAAATATAAATATAACATTAAGGAAAAATATAAAAAAAAAATATTAAAAAAAAAATTTCTTCTTTTGCATTTGATCAACAGATTCTTTAACTTATTTTATGATCTTCTTCAGGGAATTATTTATTTATTATAAAATATTGCTAAAATAAAAATAAACATAATTATAAAATTAAAGATGAAAAAATATAGAACTAAAATACATGAAAATAAATATAAAAATAAATAAATTACAGATTTCAGAATATTTTTGCTTTTATTCAAATAAATTCGATCTTGAACAATCGATTTGTAAAAGATGAGAAATGTAACATTTTCTTGTGAGTGTAAAAAAGTTCTTTTGGAGAGAAAAAAAAAATGGTACCAAAAAGACTAGTAAGTTCGGAAGAAGAGGATCCCAGGATTTCAGAACAGTTTTGCTTTCATTCAAAATCAATATAGATTCTGAGCAACTGACTTTTAAAAAATGAGATATTTAACATTTTCTTGTGAGTATAAAAGAGAGGTCTTCTTATTGGTTTTCAAAAATATATAAATTTAAAGGTACGAAATTAAGTACAAAGAAATATAAGAATAAATTCGGTACCCTCTACGTCTTTCGTTACGTCACAACACTACTCAAACACTACCACGAAAACTGTTAAATTTATGGTTTTGGCCTTCTCTGCAATTTTTCCTTAAAAAAATACATTTTATTTCAAGTAATTTCTTAAAAAATGTCCTTCTTTATGTGGAAAAGTACATCCTGATAAAATGAGAAGCGCATAGTAGGCAGTTTTTCGTACATAAAATTATTATTGCTACAAAAGGTGTATAACTAAAGCAAAGTACTACATATTATATATCATTGGAGAGGCCTTGAAGTATAGCTTTCAAAAATATATAAAGCCATTTATTTGCTTTTTATGCGATTGAAAAATTTTTATAAAATAATAAAATAAAATAAACATTTATTTTCAATATTCCCTGGGGAGCCAGAAGCAAAAGGCCTCAGTAGCCAGTGCTTCTATACATATTGCAATTATATTCAAATAATTGTAATATTTTGTAAATAAATAAATAAATAAAAATAAATATTTTAAAGTATTTTGTAGAAATCCTTTATGTAAATTGTTCGTTGTAATACCCTTCATAGCGACGCTACTGGCACTTGTTTTTAAACTTACGGTCATAATAAATTTTTTTTCAAAATTTTCATTAATGGAAAGACTACTTTATATTATAATTGGCGCTGATGTGTTTCCACTGGAAAACTAAATAATGAACCCGCTTTCCGATAATGTCCATTTCAGAAGTTTTCAAATGCAGTATGAACGACTTGTAGAAGGAAGACATGTCGTAGTAAAGCTTAGCTTAGTTTGGTCAGCTAAATCTATTCTAAATAATGCTTGCTTAGTAATTACGTATCAGTAGCGTAGCTATGAAGGGGGTTACAATGAACGAATTTTAAATTTGCTTTTAATGGAATAAGAAGGGATTTTTGGCAACAAAATTAAAACTAATTAAAAATTTTATATTATGCGTAGTCCATGGGTTTAACCCTTTATTGCCAGGAAACTAATATTTTTCGTATTTTCAAAGTGGCTCACATACTCTCCAAAAGCTCACTCACTCGTACAATTTTTTATAATTTTCTCATTGCTTGTTTAAGTATTCATATGTGTTAAGCATTTTGCATATTTCAATGTGTATTTGTTTAACCTCTATTCGAGGGTTAAGGTCTTCAACGCTTAATCCCCTCCTATCTAAATCATTAAAATTTTATCAACGTATTCATTTTGAATTTTTTATTTCTTTTTTGGTTCAATCTTTATCATGTACGAATGGAAGCTTTTGCAATATTTATAAAAAAAATTTTTTTTTTTTTTTTTTTTGCTTTAAATATTTTAGCAACAGTTGTTTCCAGTTGATTCACTTGAAAAAAATATTTTGGTTTTTAATTGCAATTTAATTGTAACAATAAAAATGAAAATGAAAGAAATATATAGAACTTTTCAGTGTGAAAATTATGAAAGTGTTTTAAATACTCGCATGCGGCATGAAGTGCAATGAACCGTATGATTAAACTTCATTTAAGGATACTTAGCAAAAGCATGGCAAATTGCTTAAAGCATCGCGTTCATATTTGAATATGAGCAATGCTCAAGTGATTTGTGTGCGCAAAGCAAAAGCCTCAAGAATGTAATTTGAGCCTTTAACAATAAGAGCTGGCAAAAAACCTTAATATTAAAAAGCTCATCAAGAGTGCCTGTGTTTCAGTATCTCAAGGGAAAGTGTTTCTCTAAAGGTTGCAATCAAAGCGCAACTTCTACCCAGGCAATGCAATGCTCTGAATTTGGAAGAATGGTATAGTGCTAGAGAAATAAGATAGAAATAGATTTTGGGAATTGTGTTGATTTTGTCTATGTAATGCCGCTATCGAAGTACAAATTGTTTGCTGGTATATGTTATGTGCTCACTGACTATGCCTTGATCACTTAGGCAATCAAGAGAAAATTTATGCAAATGAGTTATAAATGCTCTAAAAAGAAAAATTCCTGCGAATTTTTTATATTATAAGAGAGAGAAGTGGGGATTGAACCCAACTTCTTTGATAATAATACTTAAAATAACTAATTTGGCTCAAGGCACTCCCACTTTAAATTTTATTCACAGACTAAGAGTAAATGTATTAAATATTCTCAAGCTAGTTGCCTGCCTATAGCCTGTCTATAGTACAGGAGGATGGTATTATACGCCTCCACTATCGATATGGGCAAATTTGTGCCTAGAGGAGACACTATAAGCTACTGATTTAGCCCTTTATGTACTTTAACCTGTGGCTTTATTTTGAATATTATTAGTATTACTACAAGCCGATTTCTGCAATGCTCTTGGTTGCCATGGCCGTGGGGTCACTGTAATTTTTACCACTTTTTTTTGTAATTGATAATTAATAAGGATTTAATTTATGGCTGCTTTAGTTTTTTATTTTTATTTTTTTTTTTTTATTATTCTCTTGAAACATCTTTCACAAAAGGACATTCTAACACTCTTACTTCACACCTGCATTACTTTTAGTAATCCTTGAGAAATGAGGGAGCTGCAAGTAATTTTCCAATCGGCTGCACAGTGCATTGCATATCGATTTTCCGCATTTGAAAATTAAAATGTCATTAAAATAACCTGCTCACATTCATAATTAATGTCACATTTACGTTCTGCAAATATTCATTAAACGGTATACCCTCATTGCCCCCCTCACCGGGCAATTTCTTTTTTAATTGAAATTAATTTGCTTTAAGCGAATGTGTCACGGTTTAATGTCCAACTGCTTTTCATTTTGAATAAATTTACACATGGAAATTGTCATTGTCTCTTGATGGAATTTTTACCCCGCCCCCTCAAACAATTTGTCATTATATTTATTATCATTGTAACAGGTATCAATTTAAATTGTCTTTATTTATATCAAAGTCCTTTTTTAAGCTTTTTTTTGTTATTATTTATTTTAAAATTAAATATTGTTTTTGTAATTTATTGGCGGTTTTCAGTTATTTTGCATTTCAACCATAATTTTATTAGAAATTGTGTAAAATAATTGCGGCCACAATTATTGTATTTCAATCACTTCAGCTGCTGTACACAAAACTATATATAAATAAATATATACATACATATGTTTATATAAATACTCGTACATATAAATTTGTGCATTAATAATAAATAAAAATTATTTGCATTAAAATGAAGAAACAAAATTTTTTTTAGTAACAGTTTTCCTATAAAAATTAAAATTTGTTTTTTTTTATTAACTATAATTTCCATTTCAAATTTATATTAAAAATTGATTAATAAAATATTGTTTTTATTACAATATTTTTAATATTTTGTTTTTAATATTATGTTTTATTTCTTTATTTAAGTTAATATTTCTATACTGCTTTGAGTGTCTTCTTCAGTAAATTTTGTTTTAATAAAAATAATAATAATACCAACTATAATAACTATATATAGCAAATAAATATAATAAATAAAACAACACAAGAGATTAAAAAAATTTTAAAAATATTTTTGCTTACTAAAGAAATTACTTTGCAAAAAAACAAAAGTTAAATTAAGAAAATCTTTTCAACATAAAAAATTTTTTACTTTCTCTTCCTCTTCCGATTGTTTTATTTTTCTTATTCACTGAAATTTATTTTTTAAATTTATATTTTTGATTTAATAAAAATAAAGCTAAGCTCATCAGCTTTGAAAGATTGAAATATAAAGCAACCGCGTCATTATAGTATTCTCAAGAACCAACTGAGAATTACAAAAACACAATCACAGCAGTTGTATTAAATGATAATCAGGAATCTTTAAAGGCCGAATGGCCTTCAAGTAATTCACTAACGTACTATTGACAAGACTAGTCATGATTTAATTTGAAATCATGTGGCAGGTTTGACAGAAAACTTTTTTTACAAAACAAAAACAAAAAAAAAAATTTTTTAACTTCCCTAGCTTTTGGCTTGCCCACAGAGAAACACTGCAGATCCGTGCAGGAATCGAACCTGCAACCTCCCATTTAGTAGGCTTTTAGTAGGCTCTGTATTATCCATTCGCCTACGGAGATATAGAGGATTGCAAGGAGTAGAAAAGCAGACAATAAACATAAACCAATTTTTTTTAGCGGGTTCGAAAATTGAAAGTTATGTTGACGCAGTTACTGAACAGCCAAAAAGCTCAAATTTTAATCTTTCGTTGTACAATTTAAAAAAAATTTTTTATACTCTTTCTTTTTGTATTCTCCTTTAAAAACTGAGGCGAAAAAAGAACATACTTCTTAATAAACACATTAGCTGTGCAGCAAAATTTTTATAATGTGAACAGGTTCTTAATAAACATAAACTATACTGGTTAAGAAAAGGAAAAATGAAAAAAAAAAAAATTACAAAAGAGGAAAAAGAAATTCAACAATAGACCATTCCAATAGAATTTCAATAATAATGTAATTGGTTGAGAAATAAAAATTTCATATGGTGAACAGGTTCTTAATAGATGTAAGTTATTATTAAAAAAATGGAAAAAATAAGATTTCAAAACTTAAAAACAAAATTCTATAAAGCTCTCTACCAATATATTGTCCTTAACAAACTCACTACTATTTGGGTATGACAAATTCCATATTGTGAACAGGCTTTAATGAATGTAATGTATTCTTGAAAAGATAAAAATGGATAAAAATATTAAAATATAAGAAAGAAATTTATTAATATCTTTTCCGAGTATAATATCAGTGATAAAAACTGACTAGATGCGAAGTAAAAATTTCATTTTGTGAACAGGTTCTTAGAAATGTAAACTTTTTTTTAAATAAATGAGAAAAGAGAAAGATTTCTAAACTTAAAAACAAAATTCCTGAATGCCCTCTTCCATTTTACTACCATTAATACACCCACCTCTTCTGTAACGCAAATTTCATGATGGGAACAGGTTTAAACGAATGTAAGGTATTGTTGAAAAGACAAAAATGGATAAAAATATTAAAATATAAGAAAGAAATTCATTAATATCTTCTCCGAGTGTAATATCAGTGACAAAAACTGATTAGTTGCGAAGTAAAAATTTCAGTTTGTGAACAGGTTCTAAGAAATGTATCCTTAAAAACATTGGGAAAACGAGTGTAAGAAAGTAATTCAAACTAATTTGTTGCTAAATGTTAAATGTTTTTAAAAAAAATTTAATTATTTAAACGCGCCAAAATATAATATTTTGTTTGGAGGGGGGAAAAGCTTAATTCCTTAACAAGCAAAATGATTACTAATTGCAATATTTTTTAAGGCCACGTATGCTTATTTAAATATTTTATTTAAATTAACGCCTGCTTGTTGCATTCGCTGAAACTTATAAATAATATTTTATATGAAAGTTTCAAAGCTTTTGAAGTCATGTCTCCTTTCATAAAAAAAGCTGCATTGAATTAATTTTTTTTTTTTTTTTTTTTTTTGCTTAAATGCTTATTTGCAAATTTTAAGCCATTTTATGTTAAATAAATTTTTTTTTGAGAAAAAAATTGAAATGAAATTCAGAGCAAATGGAATCAGCGGCGGCTATTTCACCTCCAACTCCGCAACCTAAAACTGCTGAGAAGAGTTTTTGCCAATTTTTTTCCTCTGCTGCCAATATGTCGATAATTGAAATGATGCGCATAAAATGAAATTAACATTTTTATATAACAAATTTAACTTTAACAAATGAATACACAAATACAAAACAAAAAAAATGTATAAATAATTTTTTTATTTTTATTTTTTTTTTTGTTTAAATTAAACAAAAATAAATACACCAAACGGTATGAAATTAACAATGAACAACAAAAAAAAAAAAAAAAAAACGACAAAAAAAAATCGCAAATTGTTACAAAAATTGCATAAATTGGAGTATTAAAATCAATCACGATGGTTGAGGGCAGATGGCCCTGCTTTACAATATGAATGGCGAATTATAACAATAACGACAAAAATTAATGTCATCAATATTTATACAAGCCTTGTTTGGTCGCCTGGGTACGTACGTTCGCTCGCTGCTTTGTGTGGTGGGAGAGTGGGCCAGCATATAAAATTTTTTCACCAGCCATTATTGACGCCATTAAAATGTTTGCCTTCACTACTGAATACACTTGTACAAACATTTCTTACAAACGTGCAATGCACTGCAAAAAAAATTGTCTATTAATATTTAATAGAGCATCGCTAAAGGATTCATTATGAAGATAATTATTAACTGCAATCTGGCATGTGGCTGTTTAAAATAAAAGCAATCAGTACAGAATTATATTTCTATCCAGAAGGCACAGGTTCATTAACAACATGGTTAACGATTATAGAAGTCGTTAAAGTCATGCTTCATTATTCTACATAATCGCAGGAAAATCTAATGATATTCCATGCTATTTTAGGAAATCGCTTGAAAATAGCCTAGCTGGTGCCACACTACCATACAAATGTGATTCAAACAAATTTTTTCCTTGTTAAATGAAGTAAATGCAACTCTGATCTTTTGAAAATGACAATTTTTGCAAATCTTACGACTTGACATTAAAAAGTTTTCCACAGATGCCCTTTTTGGCCACACTATCATACAAATGTGATGAAAACAAATTTTTTCTTTGTTAAATGAAGTAAATGCAACTCTGATCTTTTGAAAATGACAATTTTTGCAAATCTTACGACTTGCGATAAAAAAGTTTTCCACAGATGCCCTTTTTGGCCACACTATTCTACTTTTTAAGCACACATGCCATATTTGATAGATCCTACGCTGTGTAGGGTACTGGATCATGCTCTTTACCAAGATTTTATATACTATTTGTAATAAATTTAATTAAAAAGATTAAATTAAATATGCTCTCTAATAAAATAATACGTTGCTTGGCATCTCCTTGGATTTAACTACGCCTAATTTAAAAAAAAAAATGATTATATTATATTATTTATATTGTTGTAATTATTATTATTATTATTATTATTATTATTATTATTATTATTATTGTTATTATTATTGGTTGCAACCGTAGGCTAATGAATAAATTTTAACTTTTTGTAGTATGGCAGCAAAAGGATCAAGAATAATTTTCTTCTCTGCTTTCTTACGCATTGAACACATTCACGAGACAGAGACGGCTACACTACTTTACTATTAGAAAAGCTGCTGGCAACAGTTGGTGTTATATATGACATCTAATAATGACCTTGCCTCCATAGGAGAATCAAAAATGCGAAGCGAAGTTCGCGAGTTCGATTTCTACTTGAACTCTGAGTGTCTTCCTACGTACAAACCGAAAGCTTTCCAGGTTGAATTATTTATTTTGTCATTGTGTTAATATTAAAATTTATTTTTTGTCGCAACACTGTGCACGAAGACTTTGCAAGCAGCTCTTTTTTTTTTTTTTTTTTTTTTTTTTTGTTTTGTATTTGCAATCTATTTTACAATAATATAAGCAAATGTGATAATTTAAAAATAAAAAATTACATGTCCTATTGGTTCCCTTTGGAACCAATAAATTAAAGCAGTTCTTTAAAGCCAAATTTATTAAAGAAAATAAAAATCGTTAACATATTAATTTTATTTTAAACAAACATTTTTATCTTTAACTAACTATTTTCTCTCTGTGTAGAGAACGTATTGTCGATTTCCTACAGAAGCTTCTGATTTACTTTTGAAATATTTGCGTGTTTGACAGCATATGCTCTTCCTTCTCCATATTTTTTTTTTAGTTTTGGCTTTTTGATTTTTTTTTGTAACTGTAAAAGTACGGCGACGGAATACGCAAAGCTTTAAATTGAAGAAACCCAGTCGAAGATTCAAGTAGGAATTTTAATGCGATCATTGAACAAGAGCCGAGTAGCGTTTCATTCGTAGCGTTTACCTTCATTCAGTAATGGTAAATTCTAGATCATAAATTAAATAATTGTTAAGCATTGTAGTCTTAAAAGTAAACTAAAACATGCATAAAGAATAATTGATGGCCAAGTGTGAGCAGGTCTAGTGGATCGGTGTGAATTTTTTTTTTTTTTTAATTTCATTTCAAAAGATTTTAAGCCGCTGCTTGAGCTGCTGAGAATGTTGAAAGAATTTTTAAAATTTACGACACAGAAACAGAGCAAACAAAATATTTTCAATTTCAAGAAATTTATTTCTAATGTCCGGCCTGGGCCGCGTTTAGATTTCTTCTATTGAATCATTTCTTTCTCTCAACACATTTTTTTAATAAATTATTCATAAATTTATATTCACTTAGTTTTTAAAATTATTCATAATTTTACTAATCCATCATCTTTAATTGGCATTTGTATTACTTTGTGGACACTTTACGGACTCACATCGATGTCATTTAAGAAAATTATAACAAAATACTTGAAAAGGCGTTTCAAAGAAATCGTTAAAAATTCGCTTTCAAATGAATTTTTTATTCGAATGAATTTGAAGCAATAAGAAGTCAATAAAATATAATTAAAATCGTGTTCGTTATATGATTTATAAGTAAAGTTTTGAAGTTTATTATGCAAAACGTTTGCTGGTGAACGAAATTTGTTTATTGGCTGACATTCAAGGAATTTTGATTGGTTGGTTACGACATGCACTTGAACTGACAGCTCTGAGTGCAGGAAATTAATAATTTTGTTACGAATAAAATGTTAATTTTGACATTTTTTTTCAGAATAGATTTATGAAAATGTTAATTGAAATTAAATGGCAATCAAGAAAAAAATGGCAACATTGAGATAACATGAGAGTTTTTATACAGGACTTGTGTGAGGCCTAAAAATATTAACAGCCCGCAAAATAATAAAAAGGATGTAGATCTGTAAGAACCACATTTCCTGAAATTCATTTCCTAAATCTGAGCTGATTGATTATCGTTCATTATTATATTTCAAAATAAATAAATTTGACATTGAAATCTGTAACTGGCTAATGGGGTATTATAAATTTTAAAACATTAAATTATTATTTATTTTATTTATTTATTTTTACACAAATATTTTATTCCTACAAACTTTTCGAATATTTTATTCCTGATAACTTTTCGAATATTTTATTCCTGATAACTTTTCAACTATTTCTATTAGTAAAAATTTATAAAAATAAATTTTATTACAAAAATTTAAGTAATAAAATTAAAAAATGTTTTTTAATATTTTTATTCATAAAAAATTTCTTTTGAAGAAATTCTCCTATAAAACTTTTATTCGAATATTTTATTCCCACAAACTTTTCGAATATTTCTATTCATAAAAATTTATACGATGAAATTCAGTTATAAAATGTTTATTCGATTTTTCTATTTCGAATAACTTCTCTAATATCTCTATTCATAAAAATAAATTTTATTAAGGAAATTTTAGTAAAAAAAATAAAAATTTTTTTTAATATTTTTATTCATTAAAATTTATTTGAAGGAATTCTATTATGAATTTTTTATTTTGAATGACTTTTCTAATATTTCTATTCTAAAACATTTATTTAAAGGAATTTAATTATAAAAATTTATTCGAATATTTTATATCGAATAACTTTTCTATTTCTATTCAAAAAAATTTATACGAAAAAATTCTGTTATAAAATTTTTATTCGAGTTTTCTATTTCGAATAACTTTTCTAATATCTCTATATCTCTATTCATAAAAATCTATACAAATAAATTTTATTATGAAAATTTTAGTAATAAAAATAAAAAATTTTTTTAATATTTCTATTCTAAAACATTTATTTGAAGGAATTTAATTATAAAATTTTATTCGAATATTTTATTTCAAATAACTTTTCTATTTCTATTCATAAAAATTTATATGAATAAATTCTATTATAAAATTTTTATTCGGATATTTTATTTTGAATAACTTTTATAATATTTCTATTCTAAAAAATTTATTTGAAGGAATTCGGTTTAAAATATTTATTTATTAGCCAGCTCATTATTATATTTCAAAATAAATAATTTTGACTTAAAGAAAAAATTGAAATTATTATCAAATACTAACTGTATAACCCAGAGCTGGCTCATTCCATTGTTACATTTCAAAATATGTAAATTTGACTTGAAAATATATTGAAATTATTATCAAATACTATTTGTGTAAGCCAGAGCTGGCTAATCCCATTATTATATTTGAAAATAAATAAATTTGACTTAAAGAAAAAATTGAAATTATTATCAAATACTACCTGTATAACCCAGAGCTGGCTCATTCCATTATTACATTTCCAAATATATAAATTTGACTTGAAAATATATTGAAATTATTATCAAATACTATCTGTGTAAACCAGAGCTGGCAAATGCCATTATTATATTTTAAAATAAATTTGACTTAAAGTAAAAATTGAAATTATTATTAAATACTACCTGTATAACCCAGAGCTGGCTCATTCCATTATTACATTTCAAAATATGTAAATTTGACTTGAAAATATATTGAAATTATTATCAAATACTATTTGTGTAAGCCAGAGCTGGCTAATCCCATTATTATATTTCAAAATAAATAATTTTGACTTAAAGAAAAAATTGAAATTATTATCAAATACTACCTGTATAACCCAGAGCTGGCTCATCCCATTATTACATTTCAAAATATATAAATTTGACTTGAAAATATATTGAAATTATTATCAAATACTATCTGTGTAAACCAGAGCTGGCAAATCCCTTTATTATATTTGAAAATAAATAAATTTGACTTAAAGAAAAAATTGAAATTATTATCACATACTATCTGTGTAAGCCAGGGGTGGGTAATCCAATTATTATATTTCAAAATAAAAAATTTTGACTTGAAAATGTGTAACCCAGAGCTGGCTAATGGGGTTAACAAGGTAATTATTATATTTCAAAATAAATAAATTTGACTTGAAAATGCATTGAAATGGATTAATGTACAAAGAACAGATAAGCCAAAGAGAGGGTGTGATCTATAGAAGATGTGTGCCCCTCTTTCTTTGCAGAAACGCCCAACCTTTTAACAATCTTAACATTCTTGTAGTTTTATTAATAATTTTTTTTTTAAATATTTTAATAAATATTGTCGTTATCTCATTTCCACACTCTTCCTGCAAAATTTTAGTCATGACATTAAACCGGCTTAAATAAATACATATAAAATCATTAATATAAATAAACAATATTAATTAAATGAAACCCGGTTCGATTAAAGAGCCATTAAAGGACACCAACAAACACAACAATTATGAAAAAAAGGGCAGTGTAAAAAAATATATATAAATTGAATTAATTACAAAATGTTTGTAATATAATTAAAAAATGTGTAACCAACAAAACCAAATCAGACCAACACAATCATTTGGGTCCTGCCCTTAAACATGATTAAGTAATTTTTGTCTTGTAAGCGAGATTGTTGCTGCTGGCGTTACTGTTGGTTACATTTATTTATCAAAAAAAAATATATATAATATAATTAAAAAATAGTTGTTTTTTTATTGAAAAAATAAAAGAACGAAGCCCAAGTGAACAACATTTCTGAATGTAAATCGCCGACTCGGTTAAGAGAGCAAAAAAAAAATCTCTTACTATCCGTAAAGTCATCAAGTAGTTTTAGTTCCTGGTTGCCCCTGCTGTGCTGATGATTTTTTAAGTGGCTTCTCGTTCATGTGGCGTGGCACACATGCGTTTGCTGCTACAATTTTTATATGAATCTGAAATTTATCGCTTAAAAACATGAACTTTAAATCTGCAATAATAAAAATTTATTGCAAAATAATTGCAATCTCATTAGGGCAACAGCTTCCACTGTTCATAGTTGTTACCAGATATGACTGGCAAGTTTGCACTTGCATAAGATATCGACAAACATTCTATAGAATGTCACAAAATATATATATGTATGTGTATATGCTCGTATATCCAATATATTTGTTACAATACACGCCAATTAATATTTTAATAATGTAGCAACTTAACTTTTTAACAGAGAAGCTGCTCCGTGGATACCAACCACACCCTACAACTTTCAGTAGTTAAGCTTTACAAAGCCTTGACGCCAGCCTCATCAAGTCTCTTTTAAAAGTGACAGTTTACACTCAGAGAGTTTTTGTTCAATATTTGAGAGAAACTTTTTAGAGATCAGTCACACTCTACACAATTTTCTGCACTATGCTGCTCTTACAAGACTAAGAAAAGGAATAGCTCTTCAATATAATGAAGTTGGATGGCCCTTCCTACTTCTACCCTCTTGCATTCCATAAATTTGTTGCTGAACTTTTTATGTTGCATGTAAATAATCAATTTTTAGAGTGGCATCGCTGCCACTATCGCTTCGTTCATGGCTACAATTCAAGACGGCGGCATTTGTGGTTTTGTAGCCTGCTAATGTGAATGCGTTTAACGTATAAGACTTTCAAACTACAGTCGGATATGGCGGACGATGGACAATGATTAAGTTCACTTTTTGCTGAAACCAACGTCAAGTAATTTCATTAGAGTTGTAGCTCAGCTTGTGTTACTACCCTAAGTAGTTCCTCCTCGATATGGATGAGACAAAGCAATTGGATTATATGTAAAAGAGTCCTTCAGCAATGGAGAGGAAATGAGTCGAAAGCTTTGCTCTTCCATATGGATGAGGTGAAGGAATTGTATTGTAAGTACTGGCAACAGAGTTTTCTTTTGATTTTGGAAATGGCAAGTTTTGGTCTTCCATATGGATGAGGCGAAGGAATTGTATTGTAAGTACTCGTAAGAGAGTCTTCTAACAAGAAGTTTCTTTTGATTTTGTAAATGGATGCCAGCGTTTCTCTTTCGTTCCTGGATGAGTCGTAGGAAACGGATTGTATGGAAAAGTGTTTCTGAAAGTAACGTGCAGTTTTAAATGGACTTTGAAATATGGTATTATTTCCTATAGAATTCATAATTCTAATAAACTTTTCCTCTGCTTGAACTTTAAAATATAGTGCTACATCCTGTAGAAATGCTCCTCAATACTTTGCTCAGAAGTCGGTCTCTCGCATCACTTCTTAGCATCACTTTAACCCTTGCCAGCCGAGAAAGAGCGATGTGTAGTCCAAAAAAAAATTTCCACCACTTTTGTAGTGGATTTTAATAAATGTTATGGTTTGGCAAACGCTGTATCCTGTCAGTTTCACCTTTCAAATAGTTTAAGGTAGACTTATGACAGTTGGACCAACAAACTCGAAAACAGTACAATAACAAGGGAGGAAATAAGTAGCCGAGAGATCTCAGACTTGCAAAGACTAAAAGCTTCGTATAACCGTTCCTATCGTCTAACCACTGAAATGTCCTTTAACTTGCACTAATTTTATGGAATGCCTGAAATGACTGCACGCTTTAGCGGAATAATGATTCGTTTAATGTGGCTTAATTTGCCGTCTGATACGAAATGTATTAAATATTTAATAATAATTGAGCGTAAAATTATCACAACGAGGAAAGGACATAAAGCATGTCCACCACTACCAACAGCGTGACCGAAATACAAAATTATACCCCCTTCTCACCAAAAAAGCACACATGCCATAAATGACCCCATGAGCCCTTTGTACGCTTGTGTGTTTATACTGGGCTGTGGGTATGTGTATGTGTGTGCGTAAGTGTGCTTTATGGTCCTGATAATTGTATCCTCATACAAGGACTAACCATTATTGTTTTGTTTTATTTCACATTTCGTACAGGACATAATCATTTGTGTTTAAATTTCGCCAGCTTCCCAAAGCGTGGCAACAAATTTCGTTGTTGTTGGTAGTGGCATCAGCACAGATTGCGGTTGCAATTGTAATTAAATCGACACTGTTTTATAGATACTGCAAATTTTTATAGTTAAATACGAGCATGTGTAACAGAGTGCATGCAGAGATCTTTTTAACCTCCTTGTTTTTTTTTTTTGTATGCAGTGGGATTAAGTGCGTTTGTGTGCGTAAAATTTGTTTCATTCCAAGTGGATTTTAGCCGATAGTGTATTAATTTAAAATTATTGAGTTGCTAATGTTCATTAAAAATTAAAATGTTGGCTATAAAATATTTGCTAATTTAATGCTAAATAATGGCCAACAAAAATAATAATCACTTTTAAAACAAGTAGTTGTAGTTGTAGTACATGCAAAATGCAGTTGTTGCACTATCAAATTAATTACACTGTATCGGTGCAAAACTATAAGCAACAAAAATGTGAAAAATATTTCGTGGCTGGAGGTTCTTAATGAATGGTGGCCGCTTTAAGGATATTACAAAAATTATAAAAATGCTAAAAATTATTATGGAAAAAGGATATTTTTGGGAAATTCTTTTTGGAAGTGAGTATGCAGGGTTTAAGGATGCAGACTTACAGCTGTATATGTATTTAATTAAATGAGCAGGGATAATGAGTTGAAGAATACTAATAATAATAGTGGTTGCCGTTTGATCTCTTTAATCTCCTAACTTACCACTTTTAGGGCTCCAGCACTGTGCATTACACGAGTAGAGTTCATATCCTGTATCCAGGCTTTAGAGCAATAGAAATAACCTCTATTCCGAGACTAAACTCAAAATAAAGCCTTTCTAAAGCAAAGTTGCTCCAAGGAAAAGAAATACTAAAACACTAAAGATATAAGGGTATTAAAAGTTCCATATTTAGCTCGATTTTGCCCCCAAAAGTATGCTGTATATTAATCACAGTGATAAAGTGAATGCATATTTCATTGATTAGAAATTAAAAGAGTATTAAAGTACTCTTTTTGGCCCTGCAGAGATAGGAACTAAAAAAGTATTAAAGTACTCTTTTTCCTCCTGCAGAGATAGGAACTAAAAGAGTTTTAGAGTACTTTTTTTGTCCTTCGTGCTTTTGCCTAAAAGGTATGGCAGAGTAAAAACTAAATTAAATTATTGGATTTCAGATAATTTTTTTTATTTCGTATATAAATTTCTTTACTTTTGTTTTTTTTTCCAATATTTCGTTTAACAGACTTCTTTAGGAAATATTGGCGATATATTGGCAATAAAATAAAAGTAAAAAAATTTATATATAAAATAAATAAAAAATTTTAAATTTGTACAAGTCAAAAAAAAAATAATAATAATAAAAAAATATAAGATAAAAGATAAAAACAAAAAATTTTATATAAGGCAATTTCAGCTAAATTTTTTAAAGCCTGTTTTTCAAGGACTAGCATTCCGGGGAAGTCCCCACTTATGTCATGTATTGCGTTGGCATTGCAGAGAGCAGGGATTTTCATTACATTTTCATTTTTTCTAATTGTTCATGTCTGATGTCTGTTCTGGCGATTTTTATGGATTGGAAATTCGAAGATCTTCAAATAATAATTTATTTCTTAAAAGTTTTGATTCATTTTATTTCTACAAATTTTTTTTTCTATTTGCCGATTTAATTTAATCATTTTTTTCTTTTTTTTTATTCCAGCTTTTCTTTGGCACAGCCTTAAATATTTAGCCTGAAGTTATTTTCCTCGTTAATGCATAAAAGAAAAGGAGTAGGGAACAGCTCCAAGAACAACAACAACAACAACAAGAAGAATAACAAAAAATAAGTTTCCATTACAATAAATATGAATTATCATTTGCCAACAAAATGATTAAATTCATTCGTGTATTTGTTTGTCAATCGTCTGTGGAGAATTTCATCATAAAGTTTAAGAAAGGCATCAGAGTACGAATATTTATTTCATTTCCACTTGGGCATGCTACTTTGGGCATTTGAGACTTGCCATTTTCTCAGAGTACGAATATTTATTTTATTTCCACTTGGGCATGCTACGTTGGGCATTTGAGACTTGCCATTTTCCCAGAGTATGAATATTTATTTCATTTCCACTTGGGCATGCTACGTTGGGCATTTGGTACTTGCCATTTTCTCAGAGTACAAATATTTATTTCATTTCCACTTTTGGCATGCTACATTGGGCATTTGAGACTTGCCATTTTCTCAGAGTACGAATATTTATTTCATTTCCACTTTTGGCAGGCTAGTTTGGGCATTTGAGACTTGCAAACTGAAGACTTTAAGAGTGTAACAGCAAGATGCAAGATGAGTACTGTCCCCTCACCACTTGTGTCTGGCAAGTTAGTGACGGAATTCAACGAACTCAGACTTTTGATGATTTTAAATATTGTAATACTCGCATATCTCGGTAATAATTTTTATTACAAACCATTTGTTTGTACGAGCCTGGTTATCCTTGAAACAAAACGCTGCACTTTTCCCACAGTCTTGCTGACAGCTTTCCATCTTCAGTGTCTGTGAGAGTGGGTGCGGGTGTGTGTGTGTGTGTGTGTGTGTGTGCAAGTGTCTGTGAAAATATTATCTTCCTTTAATTTTCATAATACTTTTTAGTTAAATTAACATAATTTATAAGCAGATTTTATACTTTTGGCTTTTATTTAATTTTGTTTTGCATTTTTTGCTCGAAGTATTTTTACTTATTTTATTATTTTATTTGTCTTTTCAAAAATATTTTTTTTTTTTTTTTTTTTGTTATCTACTCGTATTTTATTTGTTGCTACGAGAATTTTTGTGCTCGTATTTACTATTTTATTTGTCTGCAGCCATCCATGAAATTTGTGTTTTTTTTTTTTCTTGCTCTTCCTGTTTTGCCGCTTTTGTTGGTCCTTAATGTTGCTGCCAAATGAAATTATAAATTTTTAGTGAAATGGTTTTCGTTTTTGTTTCGTAGTCTTCTTGAATTTTCATAATTTAATCAACAAAGTCAATATTGAAAACGAGTGAAAAATAAAATCATAATGGGAAGATAATTTTTTTTTTGGCACTGTGAAATTTTTATATTAATTGGAATTTTGTATTTTTATAACATGAAATGTCTGACTTAAATTAAGGAAAATACTTTTTAGTGTAATAAATATATAAAAATATTGAAATGATAACTTTTAAGAAATTTATCTATTTCTAAGGAAGAAAATTAAATTCAGTTAACAGTATTTCGTTTAGAACAAAACATCGTTTAAAAGTCGCTTGTTTGTCGAACTCGATTTCATAAAACATATAAAAAATTATAACTAACACTAATATAATATATAATTTTATTAAACAAGGACTAGCAAATTTCCAATTACTTAAAAGCATTAAATTTTCTAAAATGAATAGTTTTTTTTTTAAACAATTTTTTTTTTCAATTAGATTTCTTGCTTTTCTTTTGTTTGCATTTGAGCTGAAAAAAGTCAGCTACCCTAAATATGAGGAAAGGAAATAAATGTCTTTAAAATCATTATTTTGTTTTACTAGGGATCTGATTAAATCCTCAATTGCAAAAAAAAAAAAAATTGGGTAAACAATAAATTTGGTGAAACAAGTGCTATTAGTGGTCGAATGCGCATGAGAGCTACAGCTGAGACCTCTTAATAAGGAATTTTAATATTATTAAATATAAATCAATATTTTATTTATTAGTAATTATAGGATATTTAGTACGTTTAAATAACTAATAAATCGCCACATTAACGCCCACAACTGCATGTAGTACAAACTGAAAGCTTGTCAATAAGAAACTCTGCACAAGCAAAATAAAGCTCCGATATAGTTTTTGACTATATCACAGATATCATGGGATGGTGAGGCATATAAGAAAAAAATAAAAAAATAATAGTTCCTTTTAACAGGATTATATTGGAAAACTGGCAGTCCATATAAAAGTATTTACAAGACAATAAAAAAAAAATACAAAAAGAAAATAAAAGAGAAGCAAAATGCAACAGTGAAACGTTGAAATGCAAGAAAAGGACCTCTTGAAAGAGACAAATAAAAAAATTCAAATTTCAAAATAAAAATAAAGTTTTTCCATTTCGGAAATGATATTTGAGACGAAGACAATAACTTTTCGCATGTCTTTACATAGCTTGTACATTGCAAACATGCATTGGAACTTGGTCCAATTCTTAAGATGTCTGTGAATACAAAAAGACAGAGGAACAAAGACAGGGAACCATTCCTGTCGACTTTGTATGTAGTTGAATCCAAAGAAGCCCGGTTCAAGACTGCAATCATAACAGTATATTAATATATTGCTTACAAAACTTTCTAATCTTAAAATGTATAACAGCTGATGAATGTTTTCTCTCCCTCTCTTCCCATCTCTCTCTATCTCTCTCTATTGTTCTCTCTCAGATCGAACTACCAATTAAAGAGACAAACTAAATTTAAATATTTAACTGCTCCAGTTACTCTGTTAGAGATGAACTAAAAAAAACATTGTGCTAATTTTTTTTTTCAATCCTTGTTAAAGATATATGGGATTATAATAAAAAATAATATTTTTATCAAAAAAACACAAAAGCTTTGAAGTACTTGTGAAAGTAAAGGAGGTTTCTAAATTACGAAATAATAAAAATAAACCTCAAAAGGCAGAACAAACAGCAAAAAAAAGAAAAAAGAAGCCGAGCAAAATAAAATATTTGGCTAAAATAATCTTTAAGCAAACGAACTACTCGTATATATAATGAAAAGGAATAAAAAAAAAAATTTAATAGTACTTTGTATTCCTTGGATAGTTTTGTGGAAAGTTTTTTGTACGAGTTCATTTTATTGCAGTAAAAGTTTCTCTGTTGGCAATTATACTTCCTTTTTGTTATACAGCAGTATATTTTTATATGGCCTTTTTGGATTTTTAGACCCAAAAGTAATTATGATTTTGTTGCAATTGTGTAGTGGCATTATTTTAAGATTTGAAACATTTTCTATTGTTAAATGCCAACACAGCTTATCAACATTAAGCAGGAATAACTGTAACAAAGAAAAACTTCTCGTATCTCTTAAATAATCAAAAGACTAGAAAAAGCTTTTCTGGTAGTTTTTCATATGCAAAAACAAAAAAAAAAAGAGACTGAATGTATTTATTTAATCAAAATTTTTGAGGAACAATTTTATAGAAATATTCAGGAGAGGTAAGAAATTTTATTTAGATACAAGATATCCTAAAATATATTACAGCTGCGTAGCGGAAGGGTTTTGAAGTACTGCCATCTGAAAAAGTAAATGCACAGGAAAAGTATTTGAGCATAATTTAAACATTTAAATACTTTTCTCATATAAACAGACTTTCTCTCTCTCTCTCTCTCTCTATACCCCAAGTGGCCACACATTGAATACGTCATACGTACTCGTATTGTACAAACCTTGTACTTCTTCAACTGACAACTAAGCTACAGTATGTACATTCATATCAGTATGTTTACAATCAATACCTGTCCGTTAATCCAAAGTACTTAAATTGGGGAACATTTAAATTTTAAAATACTTTGGCAATTGATAGTTGTCAAACTCCATCGAAATAATACTCGTATAGTTTAAAATTTATAGTGAGAACTTACAATACAAACAGCTTATTTACTATACGTTAACAAAGTATTGATAGTGCCAACATTTTCCGTCACCATCTACATTTAATCTTTTATACTTTGAGTTAAAGGACGCGTACTGATTGTAAAAAGCCTGAAATGAATAAACATTGTTTAACTTCGTAGTTGGTTGCAAAAGTTCAATGTATACGTATGACGTATTCAAGTGTCAGTACGCCTTAATTCTAGCAACTTCTGGATAAAAAGTATACACCACTCCCTCTTCCACTTAAAGCAGAAATGCGAATAGTCTCAGACTATTTATATAAGACTGCTGTTGTCTTATAAAGATTCTACCTCTTTTGCTCGTCCCCTCTCTCGCTCTCCTCTCTCGCTCTAATACTTGCTGCTTTAAATATCGTATTGCTGCAGCCAACTCATGATTTTTTCGAAAGAAAGCAGTTCATAAATAGTTTACGCTGAATATTTTATTGATTGCACTGTAAAAAAACTTACTTTTGCGAAAAAAAATTATTTATTTAAAATAAGTAATAAATAAGAAAATATAATTCTGAAATCGCATACTTCTGTTCCTTATATATAGTGGCAGCACTACATCTATACATCTATTGTCGCTTATTAAGAAAAAGTATTAGCGTAAGTATAATGCAGCCGTAACGGTGTTCGTGTAGCTTTGTAGCCGTGTTATATACAGACGTATTTTTATTTTTACAGCTTGTAGGTGGTAGCCTGTTTTAAGGACATCCAGGATGCCTAGAAAATTTCACATACGCACCTCAGCTGGAGGATTTCGAAGTACAGTTACCCGAAAAAGTTAGCACATACAATTTTTTTTTTTTTTATTATAAAATTTCAATATTTAACTTTCTTTAGCAAGCAAACAAATAGCAATTTCAGTGAGCACCATGCCAATGATAGGAAATTAAAAGAAACGATTTAAAACTCTCATACAGTTTTTTTCATACTGACACCACCATTTTTTTTTTTTTTTTTAATCAAAACATTTCTTTTGACAATTTTCAGCGCTAATGTTTTTATTATACTTTCACATCGCAAATTAGCTGAATTCATATTGTTACGTTCTGTGCAATAAACGAATTTTAAATTCTTAATTGTATCATTATTTATCTTACGCACTGTATGGAAAAGTTTATCACTCGCCGTAGTCTCATGGTTAGCTGAATTTAAGAGCGACTTAAAATAGTTTAATCATTTTTAATTTAATTTTTATATTTTAAATTTAAGTCACGTACATTTGTCGCCGTTGAAACTGTCAAAATGAATTTTACAATGCCTGAAAGTAGGCGAATAAAACCGATTGAAAGCAAAGAATTGGAGAACATTACTAGCAGATGGACAGCAAAGGGTTAACAAAAAAATGTTTAATATTTTAGTTGCTTTTTTACAATATGGAGCATTTGCTTTGAATTGGTTCTGGTTCTACGGGTCTCAAGGAACTCTTTATATTTAGTTATTTATTTAATAAGTAAAAAAGAAATAGAATTTTTTATTTTTTAATACATTAAACACATTCATCACTGTAGGCCGCCAGCTGCAAAATGATGAAAATAATCTTGATTAGCTGTCGCTAATAAAAAAAAATTTATTTTTTTTATAGAGAACAATTAAAAAAAATTTTTTTATTATTCCACAACAATAAAAAATAATTAAAAATTTTTAAAAATAAATTTTATTAATTTCATTATTTCTAAAGAACGAAATAATTTTTATAAAAAAAGATTTTAAACTTAATTAAAGAAAATACAAGAGATTACGATAATACGATTATATTATTTTTTTTAAATTCATATTTTTATTTAATTTTATTACCAATTTGTTTCACAATTCAGAGAAGAAATTTTATATTTTATTTTTTAACTGATCGCTGTGTTAAATATGTTTAATGCATAATTTTGCAAATAAAAAATAATTCACTTCCATCTGTGTTGCTATAATTTCTTTTTACTTCTTAAATAAATAACTAAAAATAAAAAATTAAAAAGAACAAATTAAAAAATTATTTTATTATTTAAAATGTGGAATTTTAAAATTTCAAACACAGGATTAATTAATAAATCAATTAATTAGCGGGCTACATGGCAACAGTTGCGGCCAGCAACTGCAAAAAAAAAATTCCTCTTAATTTTTTAATATGTTTCTAAGCGTTTCTGTTAATTTTTCATATTCATTCTTCTGTTTAAGCTTTTAATGTAAAATGTTAAAAAAATAAATTCCAATTCAAATATAATGTTGCACATATTCAGGTTCTATTAAAAAAAAACATTTTTAACATTCTCTAATTTCATACAAAACAATTTATCTAATTTTTTCCTGCCAAATTCATTTGAGTGAACAACATTGACCGTTTGTTCGCCCACGATTGTTCCACTATTTAAACATGCACGTAAAACATTGTCTAAAACATTAAATATAATTAATCTAAATAAATTTATTTGGTTAAGGCAGCCAATTTAAAATCACAAAAACCGCAAAACATTTTTGAAACGACAACCAATTTTGTTGCATTTGAGCACCGGACAAATTAAAAGCATTTTTGTAGGGGAATGAAAAAAAAGTACGTCAAGCAGGACTAGTAACCAACTGAATACGCACACACACACACACACACACACACACACACACACACACACACACACACACACACACATATGCTCTAGCTCAATTATATACACCACAAGCACATGCATATCCATAGAGCGGCAGTCATGCATTTTTAAAATACAGGACGAATGTGTTGTTGGGCCCACTAGTCAGTCCTTCGTGCTGCTGAGTAAAAATAACTGTTTAATAAAATAAATTAATTGCTGTAAAAATTACAATTAAAAATGCAAAAAGGAAAATCCAACAGCGAGAGAGCAGTTGCAACAACAGCATTGAAATACATACACTTGTAATGCAATACAGCAGGCAAACGCCACTGATATGGCAACACCATCAAGAGCAGCAGCATCGGGAAACAGGGCAATTAATTTAACACATACGGCTCCATTGTGTTTGCGGTTAAGACCATTTACGAGTACAGTGTTGGCTGTTTAAGTATTTAACTTTTTTGTTTCCTTTTATTTCTTTATTTTTTTTATTTTTATTTTTTTTTTTTTTTGGATAAAAAGATTTAACTGATGTTTAAATAGAGGCAGTACTGGGCAACCATGGCCGGCCGGATTAGTTCAAATAGTAAAATTAGTTTAGCTTTTTTTATAATTTATAATCATTACAAATCCATGCCAGTGTAAATAAATTAATTAATTAAATATTTAGGAAAATTACGTTTTAAACATTTTTTTCTTTTTTTATTAAATTTAAATTAAATCAGAATATACTCAATAAGACCGCCCACCATAAAGACTCGAATGTTTCACTTAAATTGGCTGCAACGTGGAGAAACGGGCATTTCATTAAAATTAGGCACTTTTATAATAAAAAATTATGGCAGAAATAAAAAAAATACAAAAAAAAATTAAATTGTACTAATAATAATAAAACAAAAAAATTAAACAAATCTCATGTCATGCAGGACAAAAAAAATTATTTTGACAGTCACAAAAAAATTAATAAAAAAAAAAATAAAAATAAAAAACAGATACAAAAAAAATTAAATTGTACTAATAATAATAATAATAGTAATAATAATAATTATTATAATAAAATAAAAATATATGACGAATGTCATATCATACATGACAAAAAAAAATTATTTTGACAATCAAAAAAAAAAATTAAAAATATAATAAAAATAAAAAAGCAATTACAAAAAAAAAAATTAAATTGTACTAATAACAATAATAGTAATAATAATAATAAAACAAAAAAATATAACAACTATCATGTCATGCATGACAAAAAAAATTATTTTGACAATCACAAAAAAAAATAAAAAAAAATAAAAATAAAATAAAAATAAAAATAAAAAAACAAATACAAAAAAAATTAAATTGTACTACTAATAATAGTAATAAAATAAAAAAATATAACAAATTTCATGTCATGCATGACAAAAAAAATTATTTTAACAATCACAAAAATAAAATTTAAATAAAATAAGAATAAAAAAACAAATACAAAAAAAAAATTTGATTGTACTAATAATAATAATAATAATAATAAAACCAAAAAAAAAAGGATCAAGAAAAATTGAATTTGCAGTAAATTTAACTGATTCATGACCGATTCATAGCCGATTTTTGATTCATAACCGATTCTGACCGAATCGTTAAAATAAGATGCAAAATTAAATTAAATATTTTTTAACATCTTAAAAATTTAAAGGGGTCATTATTAACCGCATTAAAATAAAAAATTGACAATATTAAACATAATTATAATTAATAATAAAAAAAATTTGAAGACAATGGCCTTAGCAGGTAGTGCTTATATACATATTATAATTATATTCATATAATTGTAATATTAATTAAATAAATAAATTTTTTTCAGCTTAAAATTCTCTTTGATTATTTTTTTTATATCAGAAATTTTTTTTTTTTTATATATTCTAAATTAATAATTAAGTTTGTTGCGCTCCTCTCAACCGTTTCTACTAGAATGGTTATTTATCTATCAACTCAAAGTTATAAATTTTCTTTTTCAATTTATATAATAAATTTATATTTATGTAAAACAAAAAATATGTTTTTATCATAAAAAATAAAAAAATATCATGAAAATAAATCAATAAACAACCTATCCGAGGACAAAATCTTAAAAGATAGTTCGCAAAAACAGTTCGCAGCGCCGGTACAAGCTAAACTATTTATTACGAATATATAAAAAAATTTACACATAAAACAAATTAATAAAATAAATTTTATGCTAAAATAAAATTATGTTTTATAATATAAAAAATATAAAAAATATTTCATTATAAGTCACTTCGAAAAATATATATTTATAAGTACTTTAGATATGTAATATATTTAGATATGTAAAATAATAAAATAATTAATAAATAATAATAAATTAATAATAATTTTTCCAACAAAAGAGTAAAAAAAATATAGAAAATAAAAATAAAAATATTTTTCATATATAATAAAAATTAAAAATGTCTCTAATATATTATATATCATAAATAAAAATTAAATTGTATTTATTAATATAAAAATAATTAAAAATTGGTAATATTTCCAATTTAAAAATATATTACCTTTTTTAATGTTCTTTAAAAAAATAAATAAAAATAAAATATTTCTAAATTACAATTTTTAATAAATTTAATAATTTAATTCAATAACTCATAATCTATTATAATTTTATTTATTTTTTAAATTAATTTTTTTATTAAAATTATTATGGTAAAATTAACATTAAATGTTTAGCAGAAAATCAAATACAAACTAAACGCCTTGAAAAACACAATTTTAGATTAATAATTTAAAAAAAAAGGAGCCTTTAATATAGAAAAGCTCTCAAAGTACAGGGATGTTAGTCTATTCATATATTTTATTTATTTTAATTAAATTAATTAATTATACTTTATTTTATTATATATTTTTTTCCATTTTTTTATGTAATTTCATATTTGCCTCCATAAGCTACAACCTACATCTCGCTATACTGGAGGTCGCGGGTTCGATTCCGGCCAAGGCCCTGGGTTTTTTTCGCAGGTTATTAAAAAAAAAAAATTTTTTTTGTTGCAATGAGCCACCTTGTACTTACGATTATATTGCATGGTTGCAATCAAAAGAGTTGCTGTAAAAATTTCCTCAAATAAGAAAAACTGTTATGATAAAAATATGTCAAAATTGTTGAAGATATTGAAGTTTGTTGGCAATGAGCGAGTGGCAAATACCCTACACTAATTTACACTAAAATAGTTAAACAATATACGGATAAATATTATTATTGCTATAATTATCCAAGTGCGATATTTGAAATTATAGGCTGAGAGTAAATTTTTCAAATTGTATTTTTTTCGTTTCTATATTCCAAAAAAAAAAAAATATTTAAATAAAATTTTTTTTTTTAATTGTGACTTAAAAGTTAGTTGAAAAATTTCCTCAAATGATTGCTCTTCAGAGCATTTTAATTAAATATTAAATAATTTATTTTATTAATTTTATATTTTCATTATTGATTTTTGTATATGAATCTTTTATTTAAACCGAAAAATAAACAGAAGGCATACCAAAACTTTGATATCTTAATTTGTTATGACGTAAATCGAGGGATTACTGTATAGAATATATGATTCCATCAACAGGAAAGGAAAGAAATGTATACAAAAATTATTGAAAAATTTATAGGAAAAAAGTCGTTTCATTAAAATAAATAAATAAATAATTAACTGCCAATTGCCCTGCCCTGCCCTGCCCTGCCCTGCCCTGCCCTGCCCTGCCCTGCCCTGATGTGAGCCACACAGAGTGCTACTGCATAATGTGCTTAATGCGAAGTTACAAATTTTGTTTGCGGTTAAAGACTTAATTGATCGTCGGTGTTTCGTTAAAAGTTTGCCTTTTGCAGGTCGAGTGGAAATTAATGTTGAGCGCAATATTTTGCAATGCTATTTAAAATGAAATGAAGTTATTTTAAGAATTTTATTTGAAATATTCAACAACATTTACATATAAAGTATTTACAATTTACAACTTATTTTACAACTTAGTGCACATACGATAACACACGAATGCATTTATATTTATAGAGAAAAAGCTGCATTAAGATTTCTTGGCCTTCGGCTTGCCATACAATTGCTCCGATGTCGGTATATCGGTGACAAAGAAATTGGCAGGTATATAGTGGAAAATCTTTCGTAAGACATCCAGTAATATGTCCTGTATTGTTTGGGTGATGACAGTATATAAAGCATCCGTTAACATGCGCCAATTGTCATTAAAGAATTTATTTGTGCTGTCCTCTGCAAAAACAAAGATAATAAAGTTTTAGAAAAATTTCTTATGAAGTAACTGCGGGCGTATAAAAGCTTTCCAACCGAGTTGTTTTTGTCCATTGAAGAGATTAGAGAAATACGATTTTAGGCCCTCCACTTTAAAGTCAACATGGGTACTAGTGACATTGTAAAAGGTGAAGCCGCCCTTTTCATATAATCTAGTCTTGGTGTGCATCACTACAGTCATGTTTTCTATAAGAAAAATATTTTTTATCAAAAAATTTTCAAAGTCAATAATTTTAGTAAGCAACCACAAATTACCTGCATCCAGAAATACTTCACCTTTACCGTTTAAGGGTATTAGCAAAATCCTTCCAAAGAGACTGTAGTCTCCTTCGAGTTTCATGACAGGCAATACGAATGTTGTCTTCCAGCTGTAATCCTTAGGTGACACCCTGCATTCAACGTGTCGCAGATTTAAAAGAAAAAAATTATATAAAACTCTTTAAAGGACTTTACTTACGCACTCTCCAGGACATGAGTGTGGCCAAAGCCAATAATTTTAACATTTGACAATTCAACTTTCAAATTAATGGCCTGACTATTGCCCTGCGTTATTTTAATACGATTCAAATAAAATGGATCAAAACTTTTAATACTGTTGAGGCCGGGAATGCCTAAGGATAAAAAAAGGATTTCCATGAAAAGCATTAATAAAGTTTGCTTTTAAATGACTTACCGCCATTCAATTTATTAAACAACTTTTGTATGCTTTCAGTGGAGCAACTGGTAAAGTTTTTATCGGCTATCTGGCAACCGTGGATGTAATCTGCTGTTAAGTAAGTAGATTTGAGAGTTTAAAGGTTTAGTTTGGCTCAGATTTAAATTTTACAAAATTTTTTAAAATTCAGCAAATATTTTTAAAATATTCTAAAACAATAAGCTACGATATGCTTGGGATTTACTCAATTCCTGATTTAAATATTTTTATCCAACATACTTTGTCCTTAAGAACACCCTGTAGTATTTGGATATATTTTTATTTGGAAGCTGAAAGGAACTATTCATCCGAGGGGACTAGTGTTGAAAGTATTTGATGGCAATCAAAACTATAGGTAAATAAAAAATTTTTTTTAAGGCAAGAAGATTATACGAAGTCCCTCTTTTTTTATCTTTTAAGCTTTAAGCTCTTAATGTAGCCCGAACATTGTACTGAGAACTTTTAAAGTTGTAAAAGTTCATAATTAATCGGGTGTCGCTAATTTAATTCGCATTCTAAAGGCTTTTTTCTAACAGTCTGACATTTGATAAATTTTCTTCAAATTTCGAATTTTTTAATTCAGCTCTTTTTATATTATAAAGATTTTTGGAAACATTTGCGTTTTTTTTTATTTTAGCGATTTTCATTCTATAGCTTTTGAAAAAAACTTTGTGCTTTAAACGGGAATTTTGTGGAGCTATTTTTCTCTCATAATTTTTTTTTTCTGATTTCGCCTTTATTTACAATGTAAAGATATTTTAAAAAGTGTTTTACATTTTTATTTTAGCGCTTTTCATTCTACAGCTCTTGAAAAAACCTTTTAAGTTAAACCCGAATTTTGTGCAATATTTTTCAATCATAAATTTTTTTTCTGATTTCAGCGCATTTTTATTTTAGCGCTTTTCATAAAAACTTTGTGCTTTAAATGTAAATTTTTTGCAACTACTTTTCTGTCTTTAATTTATTTTGCATTTCAGTTTTTTCTAAATCCTAAAGATTTTTTAAGGTTTTTCTTTTTTATTTTAGCGTTTTTTACTTCACTGCTTCTAAGTAAAATCTTGTGGTTTAACTTCGTATTTACATTTCACCTTCTTTGCATTTTAAACATTTTCTCCAATTTCCAATTTTAGGTGATTCGAAAAGTCAGAAATTTATTTCTCATTTCACTTTTAATTATGTTTCAAATTTTTTTCCTCACTTTTGATGTTTTTTGTATTAGCGTTTTTCGAGCAATAAATTTTATGTCATAAATTTATTTCTGATTCAATTTGTTTTTTAATTTGAATGTGTTTTCTTAATTTTGAATATCTTTTTTTATTTTATGGCGAATTTAGCGCTTTTTTCTTCTAGAGGTTTTTGTTTACCTGTGAACTGTTTATAATTGAATGTTTTTTTTTATATATTTATATTTTAATCATTTTTAAACTTTTATTGGTTTACCAATTTTTTTTTTATTACAGCGTTTTTTAAATTTAGTTGCTTTTTTTTGCTTTATAATGCAACTCTGCATTTTATATGGAAATTTTATGAAATTTATTTACAAGTTTGCATTTTATTGAAAACTCTTTTAAAGTTTTGGTGATAATCGTGTCATGTTTTATTGCTGATCCTTAGAAAATATCTAACGATTTTCATGTACTTTTTAAATTTAAATCTTATTTGAGGGAAAATATTTTTTTTATCTCTTCTGCGTTTTTTAAATTTATTCTGAATTTAGAGAATATTGTTAACAACTAATAAATGCCAGCTTTTTGCTTCCAAATTTTGTGAATTGAAAGTTTTGCTTTAAGAAAAACATTTACCAATTTCATTTCTAACGATTTTTTTATTTCAATGCGATTTTTAGGGATTAAACGATTTTATCAGAATTATGGATAGTTTTCTCTATATAGTATGTTATTTCCAGCTGACGATATTTACGCATTTTCAGTTTAATTTATCTACTCAGTTAGCTGACGACTCCTGTCGACAACTGTTGTCTTGGGTTTCGCAATAAACGATTTATTACTTTGATTTTATTTTTTAATTTCATAATTTGAAAAATATTTAAATCCTAAATTAATAATATTAATCCTGTTTAAAATTTGTATAACATTTTCACCACACTTACGCGAATCGGTTAAAAACGTCTCTTCACTTTTCGCAAAACCCGCCAAACATATTAAATATATTGCTGATATTTTTCTGGAATTCAATGCCATAATAAAAATTCGAGTTTTAAATATTTTTCAAAAGAACTTTATTTCGTTGACTTGACAGCAAAAACGCCGCTAGTAAACTGATATAAAACTTTGCCAATTTACAACTGACAAACAAAATTGCATATTCAAGAATTTGCTGCAGGAAAATCACTCAGTACACATTAAATAACAAGTATGTCTTGTTAATTGAACAGAAATCAAATCTGCGACTAATAAACGCGTTTTAATTCATGTACTCGCAAATGGCGCAATAATTGTGTACAACAAGAAATTTAAAAAAAAAAATAAAAGACAAGAAATGAAACGAAACGAGCCACCAGCCGCCCCAAACATTAGATCTTCACAGCAAAGTATACAAAACTGCAAGTGCAGTTTAGTGCAACGCAGTAGCTGAACACAGTGCAACACATATTAACTGCAACACTTGCCTTTCACGCTTTAGGTTGTGGCCAGTAAGTCAGTAAGTCAGGCCACTCATTCCACAAAATAACCAAATCGCAGCTCTTGTGAACGTAAAAAATAAATAAAATCTTAAGAAATTTTAAATAAAAATCAACCAAAGAAAACGAAGCAAAAGCACATGTTGCCACTTCACGCTGGTTGCCTATTTCAACATCAAAGTTGTAAACAGCAGCGCAGCGGCGGGCTGCAAGTTCGTTGGCTTCAGAAACATAAATAAAAAGAAATAAAAAATTGCAACACATTTTTTTTTTTGACTTGGAAAAATGTCGTCGTCAATAGTTTCTTACAACTAAACATTTATTAGTTTATAATGCAAAAATGTGCATACAAGGCTTTTGGAAACACTCGCAACACAAGGCAACAGGAATATTAAAAGAAAAAAATTTTTTGAAATTCACACTTAAAAAAGTATTTAAAATTATGTATATAAAAACCGATTTGAAGTATTTCTATTCGAGTAATATTCGTTGCAAGAATTTTTTAGTAAAATTCGAACGTTTATTCGAACATTTTATTCCTACAAATTTTTCGAATATTTTATTTCTGATAACTTTTCAACTATTTCTATTCGTAAAAATTTATATAAATAAGTTTTGTTACGAAAATTTAAGTAATAAAAATAAAAAATGTTTTTTAATATTTTTATTCATAAAAATTATTTGAAGGAATTCTCCTATAAAACTTTTATTCGAATATTTTATTCCTACAAACTACAAATATTTCATTAATTATTTGAAGGAATTCTCCTATAAAACTTTTATTCGAATATTTTATTCCTACAAACTTTTCGAATATTTTATTTCTGATAACTTTTCAACTATTTCTATTCATGAAAATTTATACAAAGAAATTCAATTATAAAATGTTTATTCGAGTTTTCTATTTCGAATAACTTTTCTAATATCTCTATTCATAAAAAAACTATACAAATAAATTTTATTAAGGAAATTTTAGTAATAAAAATAAAAATTTTTTTTCATATTTTTATTTATTAAAATTTATTTGAAGGAATTCTATTGTAAAATTTTTATTCGGTTATTTTATTTTCAATGAATTTTCTAATATTTCTATTCATAAAAATTAATACAACGAAATTCTGTTATAAAATGTTTATGCTAACTTTCTTTGCACAAAAATGTATTCGAATGAATTTTATTATGAAAATTTTAGTAATAAAAATAAATAAATTTTTCAATATTTCTATTCTAAAAAATTTATTTGAAGGAATTCTGTTATAAAATGTTAATGATAATAACATTAATTTTGTTGTTGTTAATGTTGATGATAATTCCTGATAATTTTTTTAAAATTTCTATTAACAAAAATTTATTCGAATGAATTTTATTATGAAACTTTTATTTGAATATTTTATTTCTAATATTTTTTCTAATATATTTATTCAAATAAATTATTTCAACGAATGCTATTATATAAAATTTTTATTCGTGTAATTTTTTTTAGCATATTAAATAAATTTTGATATATTTATTCGTAAAGATTTATTTATACAATTTTTATTCCAATAATTTTTATTCGCATATTTTATTTCGAATAACTTTCCTAATATTTTTAACTATAAAAATTTATATGAGAGTATTTAATTACACAATTCTAATTAAAAACAAAAATCTTTTGGTTTTTAGACAAACGAACGGACCTTATAAAATAACTGCGTATTTGTTTTTTAATTAAATTACGACAATGTAATCTTTGTTAATTTTTTTATTATAAAATATAAAATCTGTTATTTAAGTTATTATTAATCGAATAATAGCAATTAAAAAAAAATTTAAGTACATTTTTAGGGTTTCCAACAACTTATAGACAAAAGATATTTTTCAATATTTTGCAATAACTTTCATTCCAAGGGTATGTACCCTCGCTCAGATGGAATATAATAATTAATTTAAAAACTCTAGACTTTTTTTTAAGAAATTGAAAAAATTAACTATACTTATTCGAAAGTTGTTGGTTTGTAATAATTTATTCGAGTAAAAATCACATGAAGAGATCTCCTAAAAAAAAATTTTATTCCTAAAATTTTTATTCAAATACTTTTTTAGAAGAAAAGATTGTAGATTGAAAATTTTCTCATACTCAATAATTTATAAAGAATAAATTCGAATAATTATAGCACTAATGATATTTATTCTAACATTATTCAACTATTTCAGTTTAAAGTTGTGTAGGCTGTTTGCAGTTCGCTCACTACCAACAAACTTCAATATCTTCAACAATTTTGACATATTTTTTGTGGTATTTCATTGTATATCCGTTTTTCTTATTTGGCCAAAAATTTTATTGCAACTCTTTTGATTGCAACCATGCAACCACTCGTACGTACAGGTGGCACGTTGCAACATCTACTTGTATTTGTTAGCACACAAAGTTATACTGCATGCAGGTAACATTGACTACTTAAATGCTGCAATAAATATTAAAAGCAAATGCGATAATCGGAATATTTTTTTTTTTTTGTTTTTCAGAAAAAAATTTATAAAATGAATTGCAAAGGTTGGGCATGTATGAAAAATTTATTCCAACAAATAAATTTAAATATTATGAAAAAATATATATAATATTTATATATACATACATATAAAAATAGAGTAGCATTAATTAATTTAATTCTAATAAATTTAAATTTTTTATTAAATTTTTATGTGAAATAAAAAAAAATTAAATTAATTAATTAATTAGTGAATTTGGAGCAAAATTAATCACTTAATTAATAAATACAAATTATATAAAGGACTGTCTTTAGATTAAAAAAAATAAAACAAATTGCGTAGATAAATTAAAACGAAAATGCGTAAATATCGTCAACTAGAAATAACATACTATATAGTGTAGATATCCATAATAGTGGTGTTATCCATAATTCTGATAAAATTGTCTAATCCCTAAAAATTGAATTGAAAAAATAATTAATTTTTATATAAATATAAAGTATGTACATAAAAATATATATGAAAACCAATAGAGCTATTAAACATATAAAACTTAAAAAAAAATTAAACAAAAAAAGGAAAAGAAGAAAATAAGAAAAAAACAAATAAAACTAAAAATCAAAAAACAAAAATAGAGAATAAACTAAAAAAAATTAATAAATAAAAAAAAATCTGTTTATAGGAAATATATAAAAATAAATAAATAAATATAATAAGCTAAAATACCAAATAGATAAAGAAAAAAAATAAAATAAAATAATTTATTAAAATAAATTAATTGATATAATAATATATAATTAAATTATTTAGTTAAAATAATATAAAGAATAAAAATGTGTTATAGAATATAAATTAAAATAAATATATTTGATATATAGCATCAGCCATATGCTATAAATTTAAAGGCTTTTGGCTATTAGAAAACATTTTTAACGATATTAATTGTCGTTAAATAAGCGACCATAACTTTTTCGTAATTATTTTTAATATTTTATTTAAGTCTTTATAGTCAAAAATTATAAGTTTTTAGTTTACAAATTATTTTATTTTAATTTAATAATATATAACAAATTTTTTATATTTATGAAATTTTTACGCTTCTCTAGGACATCCATTGACATTGGCTATTAGAAAACATTTTTAACGATATTAATTGTCGTTAAATAAGCAACCATAACTTTTGCTTAATTATATTTTTAATATTTTATTTAAGTCTTTATAGTAAAAAATTATGAGTTTTTAGTTAACAAATTATTTTATTTACGAAATTTTTACGCTTCTCTAGGACATCCATTGACAGAAGTTCCTTAATAAATAAATATTTTATATTGTTTTAAATGATTTTATTAATATTATTAGTGGCTTAAGAATATATTTATTAATTAATAAACAAATATTTAAACAATGATATTATTGTTAAACAACTAAATGGTTATTTTTTTCGATCCCTTGAATTTTACGTTACGTCAAACGATGAAAAATTATAACGATGATTATAAGCACAAAATCGTTTCTACAAACGAATATAATTGTCGCTAAATTTCACAGCTTACAAATCGTTAAAAGCTACTAAGAAGCATTACTTGTATTCTCAGTCGCAGTATAACGCATTCACAATGACAGTTCCCTTTACTAGCGATATTTGCCACCATAGAATACCAGCATTTTTGTAAAAGTTACTTTTATGTCCTTTTCTATAATCCTTTAAAAAAAATCCTTCTTTTAGTCGCCTTGAACTTAATCAACAAAATTTCTTAATTAATTTTTGCTGGAAACAAAAATTTTAATAAAACTTTTTAATGAATTTATTAAAAAAATATACAATTTTTTCGAAAAGGACCATATAAAAGCATATACACTGTATAAAAAAAAATTGTTAAAAAAAAGACGAAAAAAGGACAAAAAAGTCCAAACAGAAAGTAAAACCAAACCAAATGATCATTTTGGCTTTTGTATGCGGTTTTACAAATAAATCGGCTTATGTAAATGGTGGATGCAATATGAATAAATAAATTTATTTTAAATCCTCATAACTAAAAACTCCCCCCAACCCCCAAGGATAACAAGCAAGTGTGTGCTTTGCAACAGCCTTGCTGTGAATTTTGTGGATGCAAGCAAATTCATAATTGTGTTAAGTGGGTGTTAAATGCAAAATAAGAATTGAAGTAGCCGAAATCAAAAAAAAAAAAAAAACAAGTTAACGAATATGAAATATTATTTAAGCCAGCAACTGTGAGCTTTACATATTTTGCCAAAGACAAATTAATTATAATTGTTGAAGATCTAGAAAAAGAATGAAATCTGTTTAGAATTCTTCTAGCCAGGCGTTTGTATGAGGTGAATTTGGACTATTTGCGGTCTCAGTAAATACAAAAATTAATTTGGCTAAAAGGAAACCTAAAACACAAAAACTCATTTCATGGATGAAATCATACAATCTTGGCATTTGATAAAAATCCAATACAGCAAATTTAATGAATACAGCAGAGAAATAGAAGAGATGAAAAATAGAAAAACAGAAATAGAAAAAAACTTCCAACAGTTGGACACAATACAATGAAACAATTTCGAATAAACAAGTTGACCAGGCAGGCCAACCAGCATCAGCGATCAGCAAATGGAAGACTATTGAACAATTCCCCCTCCAGCCAGTAGAGTTAAAACAATAAGCAAATGATAGACAAGGCAAAAAATAAAATAATCGCAAAAAATTGATTATGACCAGGGGTTAAAAGCCAGTCGAGGGGAATAAACATGTGAATCATTTGCTTTCTATACACAGTTGTAAAATTATTCTTTTTATATCCGGCATCGCCATCATCAAAATCCTATTAGTTGCACTGCTCGCATGATGATTGTCTATCGTGCCTTTAATCCTCTAATTCATTGTTTTCTTGTTGTTGCTGTTGGTATGTTGTTATTATTGTTGTTGTTGCTTCCAGCACTGCTGTTGGTTGTGTATTGCTTCAGTTGCACTGATGTGCCCACTAAGTTGAAAATTTTTGCCAAGTTAATTGCCCTTGCCATTACACAACAATCAAGGTAACAATCAAGTTTTGTAATGGGTCCCCGTTCACACGAGCAAATTTCATTACTACAATATCCTTCAATTCAATTCAGTCTAGTGTATTGCAATTGCCACCATGCAATGAAACTCGAGTTTTCTAATTTCAGTCTTTTTCATATTGTCTTTTCTTATTTAGCTTTTCTCTATTATCTGACTCTTTTCCGTTACCCCCCTAATATGAGTTGAGGAAGTATAAAGTATACGTATGACATATGCTATGCAACTCGATGTTAAGTGCCTTTTAAGATTTCAATAGATAGCAAAGTGTAACTAGTTCTATAAGGAATAATAACATGCACCAGAGATGGAAAATTGAATTTTTTTCTCTCCTATAAAAAAAGTAGCCGAAAGTAGTAACACCAAACACCAATTCTTATTATTTTATTATTTTTATTCTTATTCGTTTTGCTCCTGCAAAGAGCAATTTTTCATCATATAATAACAATAACAGCTGTTTTTTAACTAAAAGCATAAAGGATTACGCTTTTTTACAAACAGCAAATTATGGCTTAATTTTTTACAACGATAATATTAAACAACACAGAATTAAAGTAAAAATAATTAATTACTTTAAGCTTACTAAATAAGTCAACTGTAGTAAATGTATGCAGTTGCCATCTCTGGAATAGAGTATTAAATAATAATTCTTTCTCTGAAAAGAGAACTTTTTTGCAATGATTATTTAAAAAAAAAACGCTTCAAATGCTATTAAAATGAAATCGGTTTCTATAGTGTTGCAGATGGCGCTGCTAAAATCTGTTTGGAAGGTCCTTTACAGCAGCTATAAAAATAAATTGCTTAACTCACTGTACTTCTTTGGAATCAGGAATAAATTTTATTTGCCAGAAGTGATTTCTATATTTCAAAAAAATTTCTTTTACTCTCAAAGTAAAAAAAGTGTTTTGAACTAGAACCAGCATCTATCCTCCTCTCTTCGTTGCCTTCATCCTAATATTGTATAAAATTTTACTTTTATTTCCTTAATTTACCTTTTTCCTACAGGCGCTTACACACAATAAATTTGAGAAGCTTGATTTAAATTTAACAAAAGGATTGTTAAAAATTTTAGCATTTTATAATAAACTTTCCTTTCGTTAGGCAAAGATAATCATCACCAACATCATCACAGCTCGGCTTGCCCCTTTCTATATGCTACAAAGAAAAAGGTAACAAAAAAGTTACTTTCTAAACTATTATGCCCAACAATTTGTGACAATTCTGTTTAATTTTTTATGCCAGCCATTGTTGGTTATTGCCAATTTTATCTTCATATTTTTAGTAGTGAGAGACAGACGGTCAGGTGAGGAGGACAAGATAAAAATTAATTTTTGTACGTTCACTAAACCCTTTTGTTAAGTCTATTCAATTTTATTTTTCATTTCGAATGGGCTTTAGAGTGGGGCATCCCTTTTTTCCTTGGGAATTCATAATCAACACCACCGGTTGCTGGTGACCTTTTGCTTTGTTAGCAGACTGGTGAGCAAGCAGACAGACACACATCTGCAAATGAAGACGACCCCTTCCTTTTTTTAAATTGTAGCCAACATTAGACACATTTTCAAAACTAAGTGTGAAAATAGAATTTATTTTGTAGCATACATTTCTGGGACAATTGCCAGAAAAAGGACACCAAATCACAATCAAATTTTTTTTATTTACTTTTTTATTTTTCATAAGCATATTTGTGTTTAAGTTATAATTTTGTTGTTGTTGCTTATTTCCCTCATGTCTGCCCATTTCTGTGGGAATTAAGTCGTAAAAAGGTTACCGTTAGTGTCCTTTTATTGTCCTGTTAATGAAAATATTGTGTGCTGCTTATTAAAGCTGATTATATGCCGTTGTGTGCCCACAGTTGTTGGCAGTGTTTATTTTTCCAGTTATTGGGGATAATTTAAGCGGATTGTAGAATACTTTCTCTCAAGCAGTTTTCCGTAAAAAGGATTAAAAATTAAATCAAGAAATTTGTCACAATGGAAAGAAATTAATTTGAAATATTTTAATGAAAAAAGGATTGAATTTAGAAAAATTGCATACAAAAAGAGTTCCATAGTTTTGAAATCTGTTTTATATTGGCCACTAAAAGCCATAGACAAAGAGAGGGGAGTTTTCAATGAAGGAATGGAATAGTTGTACTCAGCCTGTATTACAAAATTTTGTATATTTTACATGTCGGTATAAATATTATTTTTTAGCATGTAGTTCTTTCCTCTATAAAACCATTATTTGTGATTTACACGACATCCTTATCCCCCTCTAAAAAACAAAACCACCCTAAGCTTATGTTCTGCCAACACAAAATTTTCTTATTATATAAAATATGAAAAAATATAAATTAGATTAAAATATTAATTAATTAGATTAAAATATTAATCAAATTAAAATATTAATCAAATTAAAATATTAATCAAATAAAAATATTAATCAATTTAAAATATTAATCAAATTAAAATATTAATCAAATTAAAATATTAATCAAATAAAATATTAATCAAATCAAAATATTAATTAAATTAAAATATTAATCAAATTAAAATATTAATCAAATTAAAATATTAATCAAATTAAAATATTAATCAATATAAAATATTAATCAAATTAAAATATTAATCAAATTAATATTAATTAAATTAAAATATTAATTAAATTAAAATATTAATCAAATTAAAATATTAATTAAATTAAAATATTAATCAATATTAATTCAATATTAATCAAATAAAATATTAAATAAATTAAAATCTTAATCAAATTAACCTATTAATTAATCAAATCAAAATATTAATTAAATTCAAATATTAATTAAATTAAAATATCAATTAAATTAAAATATTAATCAAATTAAAAATTAAAATATTAATCAAATTAATATATTAATTAGATGAAAATAATAATTAAACTAAAAAATTAATATTAGGATCTCTCTGAAATGTTAAGAATTATAACCAACAGAAAATTTAAGAAAAAAATTGTTGCAACAATTAGTACTTAAAATAAAAAATTTAATGGTTGTATAAAAAAGTAGCAAATCTGCCATACAAAAAGGGAAAAAGTGGATAAAAAAATAAGTTTTTCTAAAAAAATTAATTCGAAAAAATAAGTAACAAAAAGCGAAAAAAAATACGAAAGACGTTCAAATGACAACACTGATGCCAGCGAAGCTTTTTCTTTACAAAAGAAATTCCTTGTTTAACCATACAGTGCGTATGTGGAATACATTTTCTTACTACATCTGGCTTTCAGTGTTGTAAAGTACAAATCAAATGATCATACAAAACACTCTTGTAATTGCGCTCCCATGCAATGACATCTGTTAGTCTTCAATTTAATTAAAAACTTAAAAAAACCTCTCGTTATGTTTTTTTTTTAATACAATTTAAAGTATAATCATTAAAAGTATTTTTTTTTTATATATTTTTCCAACTTATCTTATGATAATCCTATTATATGCTACCCTTAACATCATCAGTCATTTCGTATGAGTTTCTCAACTTTAATCAAAATGCATTTACGGAATGCTTAGTAGTTGGCAATCAACATACACTGGCAAAACTATTATTAATTATCTTTTTCGTTAAAATCCAAAATAATCCCCTGAATGAATTGTACATTTCACAGCTTATAGTTTTTGTAATTTCGGTGACTCACAATGCGTACGAGAATTTTGCATATGAAGCATTTTTCATCTCGCGCCTTACCAGAAAAAGAAAAAAAGGCAACCGTAGTAAAAGTATGAGAAAGGATATGCACGATACAGTAGCATGCTTTCTGAACCATTTATTACATTCACAATTTTCCTTAGAAGCAGAAATATTACCGGCACGGCTGCATTTGACACTTCATCAGCTTCCAAGAAGGTTTGACAAAAAATAAAAAAAAAAAAATCACAAATGAAGAAAAAAAGTAGTGAAATATTAAATAAAAGTTAATAAACCAGCAGCACATGAATGAAGGAATAGCTGTGCTCGCATATATGAATTTATAACGACTTGCCAACTTTTCAACTTTTTGCGCTCCTCGTGAATAAACTGTAAAATAAATTTGGTTAACTGCAATTAGTTAAACTATGAACCACTTTTGGGGAATGCAGGAGCACCATAAGCGCCTTGTGTGCTTTTGTTAATGTGCAGCTTTTGCCATTTTAACTTAATTAAATGAAACAGAAACATGTACGTACGTGTGTAGACTATTTTATGCAAAACACTGTTTTGGAAAAAATGCAAACTTTTTCGTCCTTTTTTTTTTATTAAATTGTGGTAAAACTAATTAAGCAGCAGTAGTAGTTAATTTATTATGTTAATTTTTCAATGACATTTATTTTTAAATACAGTGTTTTTTCTGCTGGTCAAACCATGCAATTAGTTAGTTTAGTAGAGGCTTTTAATCATATGTAGAATGTAAACTGGTTACAAATTTAGGCTCGTTAGAAAAAAAAGGTCAACGGAAAGGTAACAAAAAAAATATCATTACAAGGAAAAAAACGCCAAAAAGCACGGTTGGAATGGCAACTCGGAAAATCCCATGATTTCAAATCACTTGTGATTGTGATGGTGTCCTTTAAACTCTTTTTATATATTTTTTTTTTGATTTGCTTTAATATAATTTTGTTTTTGGTGCTTTCGTACGATAATGAATAAAGCGCAGCCTACTAAACCGGAGGTAGCGGGTTCGATGCCTACCTAGATCCTGGCAGTTTACCTGCGGTGAAGCCGAAAGCTTTACAGGTCAAGCTAATTTAAACAAAAAAAATATATATATATGCATATATTTTTATTCATTTTTATTATATTTTTATTAAATATTTTTATTCATACATTTTGTTTATACATACATATATATATAATTTTTTTTTGTAGTTTTTTTATAAACATTTGTATTGGTTGGTTTTTTTGGCATTTAAAACTATTTTTTAAAAATGTCTAACTTCTTTTAAATGTATTATTCTAAATAGAGAACTGGTTCGGTCAAAGGATTTTAATCGAATAAATAATCTTAAATGTGTAAAATAATTAAATTAATAACTTTAATTTTGACAAACTATATATGTCGTTTACTAAATTTGATATGAAAAGTGTAAAAATTATTCAACTAGAAAAAAATTACAAATTTCAAAAAAATGCGTTAAAAATAAATTATAATGTAAAAAAAATAATAAAAAAAATATAAAAATATATATATAAACTTTTTTTTTAATTTTAAAGCCTAATAAATTTTAATTTGATAAATCCATCAAAGTATTTCAAAGTTGTTACTGAAGCTGCCACAGTTTTTAATTGTTATTGTTGCCACTTGATATTACTATAGACGCAATTATTTTAAAAACGGACGGGCAACTATTTAAAATAAACCGAATACATAGCGATCCTGCATTCCACAAAATGGTAAATTTTGTTGCTAATCACATTTATTTTAGCGTTTATTCACGTTTATTACGTTGTTTTTCGTGACGTAAAGCTAGTCCTGATGTCTGTGTTTCTCACCAGCAGACTTTCAAGCAAACGGTTTTAAAAAATAAAAAAAAAACAAACTATCTTATGTTTAGACCATATTTTCAAAAATCAAATGAGAATTACAAAAACCCATTAAATAGTTTTTCAAGAATGTCTAATATAAAAAAAAAAAATTCAAAAATATTTAACTTTCATTAAAAATAATTAATTTATTTAAAAAAAAAAATTAAAAACAATTTTTTAATAACGGAAATGTTTATTTCTATTAACAAAATACTAATAAACTTGGCAGCACTGCCATTGCATCGTAACAAAAAGAATTAAATTCGTGAGAGCTTCCGTTTGTGTAGTTTTATAGCAGTGACGTCGTATTTTACTTTACACATTTTGTAGCCGTCAATATGTTCAATATATTTTCGTGAAAGTGTTGCAGCTTAAGAAAATTATAAATTTCGGATTTAAATGCCAATAAAATTGGAAAAATAATATTCTGTAGATAAATACAAATAAAGAGAATTTTGTCAAATGTTTTTCAATTATTTTTAGAATAAAATTTTATTGTTTTTTATTAATAATTTTATGTAAGCCATATTTTTACCAGGTTTCGATTTTAAAATAAACAAAAATAAACGAAAAAAATAATTAAAATTCAGTGTAAAATTCAAGAGAAATTAGATGAAATTGTTTGTTTGCCTTCTCTTTAATAACGCGTTTATTGTGGCAGGTTTATTTTTCACCCTCGCCGACTTCTGGCCAGGCAATGGTTTTCTTGTCCTTGTTTCAAAATTTTTTTTTTCTTCTGAGCCTTTCCAAAACTAGTTGACATTTATCCTGAAATATTGCTGGACATACATGAAAATCTTCAAACGTGACTGTAAAACATGTTCAAGCAAGCATGCCACTGTTATTGTGTAAGTTTTTCACGAAAACTTTTCTTTTTATCTGCTTGCTAAAAGCAGATACTTAACTCTTGGCCTACGTCTAGCTAACTTTTTCCTTAAGATCTATTTTATAATTTTTTTTTTTTTTATTTTATTTTATTTTACCATTTTTTTCATATGAAAATCAAAACATTTGACGACGCCACTATGTGTAATCATGTTGGTCAAGCCGGAAATATACAAAGTTTCTTGGTGTCTTGTTATCGAAGACATTAAACAAAAAAAAAGGAAAAAAAAAGAAAATAAGGAAATAAAAAATAAAAGAAATAGGAAAAAATGCAGAATACAAAAAATGTAAAATAAGCACAGAGAATGCAATTCATTGATTGCAATTTCTTTCGTTTTACTTTTTTTGCTTTTTAAACATTCAACATTCCCTTGGCGTTGCAAGGAATTTAAAAGCAGCAAAAAAATATTATAAAAAGAAAATAAACACCGACTTCTGATTTATAAGAACAACTTTGTATAACACTTTAATATCTTCCCTCTTTCCCTTCTTCTCTTCTGCCGATTTTTTAATGGCAAATTTTAAATAAACTCTCATTTTAACCTCAATAATGAAAACGTTTTTTGCTGTTCAGTTTCAATTTGGTGTATAAAATAAACATTATTTGTATTCATTTTAACTAAAACATTTCAATTGGATAAACAAAATGCTCAAGAGGATACATTTCAACAACTAGAGTTGCAACAGCAACAGCCACAGCAACAAGAGCAGCAACGACAACGGCAACGGCAGCTACAAGAGCACCATTTGCCTTTTCGATACTAGAAAAGTGCATCAACTGCCAGCAAGTGATGAAGCCAAAAGAAGTTACACTTGTGCTAAAAAAAAAGGTACAAAATATACGCTATACGAGTACCCACTTCAGATTTTATTCATTTCGTGGTAAAAACTTTTCCAAAGACGAGTACTAGACGCTGCGCAGTGTGTTTGCAAACAAACAGCATTAACAGTGAACTTAAAAGACTAATGAACGTATGCGGTATACAGGACTGCTGATGGCGCTACTTTATTAATAAAGATAAAACATTTTAAAGAAGTGAAAATATATCTATATAATGAATATATAACAGGATCACAAGATAACAGGACTTTTTTTTGCGTCAAAAATTTTATGAAAAGTACTATATTGGAAATGTTCTTATCAGTGAAAATTGCAAACAAAGCAAAAACTCAGAACTTTTCAACACCCCCTCCAATCACTTACAGGATCTCTTTTTAGGGGAAATTTCCACTAATTTTAGGAAGGTTTTACTAAGTAAAAAATTATATTATCATGGATAAAATATGTTATCATATCCCATGCAAATATATATTCTTTATACAGAAAAATTTACATCAGGATATTGAATTTTTTATAGAGAAGAAATCATAATTTTCCTTAAAAATATTTTTTTATACAGAAAAATTTTCATAACAGCTTCGACGACATTTATTTCTTTAAAAGAAATTTCTTTCACTAAAACACCGAGGCTATAAAATTTTCTATTGAACCGATTTTTTTTTTTTTTTTGAAAAGAATTCTTTTTCTTGAAGAAAAAGTATTATTATTCAAATGTTATAAAATAGCCAATAATATATTTTGTAGTTGGCATTATATTTTTTATATATTATATTTTTTTTTTATACACAATAAAATGTAGTAACAAAAATTAAAAAAAAATTATTTTACTAAAACAGCTGAGAGATACAATTTCGTGAAAAGAATTTTTTTTTATTAAAAAAAAAATATGGTTATTCAAATATTTTCCTACAGAGAGAGATCTCATAAAATCGCCAAAGCTATCTGTATTTTGTATTTAATATTTAATATTTTAATATATATCTTTTTTGAACACAATAAAATATTGTCATAAACAATAACAAAAATATTTTATTAAAACACCTGAGAGATAAAATTTTTTGAAAGGAACTTTTTTTTATTAAAGAAAAAATATTATTTTTCAAATATTTTCATACAAAGAGAGATCTTAAAAAATCGCCAAAAATATATATATTTTGTATTTGATATTTGAATATATATCTTTCTTATACACAATAAACTATCATAATCAACAATAAAAAAATATATATTTTTTTAAAACAGCTGAGAAATAAAATTTTGTGAAAATATCTTCATATAGAGAGACATTTTATAAAATCTGTAGCGATATATTTTGTAGTTGATAATTGATTAGAAATCATAATTTATATAAAAATTATTTTTTATAATTATAAAAAATATTTTATTTATATTTTACATTTTATATTTTCTATATGAAAAAATTTCTGCGAAGAAAGTTTTCCGTTGAAGAAAAAAAAAATTTTATAGAGATAAAAATTTTTTCGTATGGAAATATTTTGAATTTTTTAGGAAAGAATTTAAAAAGATCTTGAAAGCTTTAAACGATATAAATTTTTTTTTTTTGGGAAATAATTCTTTATATGTGCTCAGCTATATTTTTTATATATAAAAAAAATGTCGGAAGAGAAGGTGATTCAAAAAAATCTTATAACATCATTTCGGTTACGAATTTTTTATATAAAATAAATAAATTTTTTTGAAAAGAAATCAATTATTTTATATTAAAAATTATAGAATGCTTGCGAGATCGCCACGCGATAAATAAAGAATTTAGTGAAGTATTTGTGAAAAATTTTATTGAAAAAGTTGTGATCATTAATGGAATGAATTATCATAACAATGGGCCCAGTGTAAAATATTTTCCTCTGGAATATTTTTTGTGTTCCAAACATATCACGAAATCTTATATACAAGAAATAAAAAAAAATAGAAATAGATTTTTAAATAAATTTGTTGGCAACTGTAAGGCTTTTTGTTATTTTTTTACATTTGTTTTGTTTTACTCCTACCAATTCATTTTAGGCCGATTTTTTTATTCTCAAAAAAAAATTCACTTCACACACGAAAATGTTAAATTTTTGATTTTTTAAAATGGGTTTTCTCAAAACCGCATTTTAAATAAAAAAATATTATGATTTTAAAATTCTCTGAGGCTCTTCTTTCGAGTCTTTCCTTCTGAACGTGCTTTCATAAAAATATTTTGATAGATAATATTAAAAAGCGTCCCTGAATTGAAATGGAAAATATTAAAATTTTTTATTCATTATTTTTTAAATAAAAATATTAAAATATATTTATATTGTTGTAAAGTTCCCCATATCGTAATGAGAAACAAAAGAGAAATGGGAGGACAAAATGTGAACACAACAGCTGTTCTGGGGAATATTGTAACCACAACAGCTGAGTTAAATTCCTTGCCATGATTCCTTTTTCTGTGAAAAAGGTGACTATCCCACATGCGATAGATTTTATTTATAAAATTTTTTAAATTAGAAAGCAGAAGGAGTGATGAATTGCAGCAGGATCAAGTCACTACGCTGGGTTTTAATTGAAAAGTAAATAAATCGTTTTCATTATAGAAAGAAATAAGAAGAATTGCATACTATCCCTGTATTGTGCTAAATGCATTTCTTGCTTCTAACTAACTGGCTCTATTCGTTACAAATATTGTATATAACAATTTTCAAATACAGCACACAGTACATGTTTCATACTTACAATCACTTCATCTATTTTTCCAAATCATTGCAAAATTTATTCATGAATATGTATGCATAGCAGGAGTCGTCAGTGGCGCAAGTAGCACCCTCATCATCATTAAAATCATTCTAGAAAACATTTCTCTTTTACACGATTACGACATCATCATTATCGGCAGACATTGTTTTGCTTCAATGCCGAAACCTCAATGTAATGCCTCAATGCTCTTAAACATCCTGTATGGCTGTTGTTGCTCATGTTGTTTGTATCTTATCCTTTTATTTTAAACTAACATTTTGCACATGGTTTTTATTTTATGATTTTTAAGGAGAGAAAAGGTTTTACTAAAATTTAACTTAAGCAAACAAACAAAAATAAATTGGTAAAAGGATAACACTCTAGATAAATTGTTATCCTTATTTGTATATGTGAACCACCTTCCGCAGCTTTGAAATGACGTTCTTTTGAATAAAAATATATCACAGCCGTGCTGAAAGGAATGTTTATCACACAAAAATATTTCACCGCTACTGTGGCCAAGGTTTCCTATTCTATTATCCTTAGACCCCGATCTATGCCTTTCCCACGCGAAATATTTATTTATGCCACCTCTTTGGCATTTATAATTGATGCTTACAGATTCCTATTGAATTCATATAAATATTTAATTAAGCCTCAATATTTATTTGGAATTATTTACTTATTTTGTCTGTTCAGTTTTCTTTGCCTGCAGCTATTTGTTAATTTATCGTCACTTCAAAGCCAATTAAGTGCAAAATAAACAATTTCCAAAAAAACTATCTAGACTTTGTCGTTTCCTTAAATGTTTCAGTTTTCTTAAGGTATGAACTTTTAAATGAATAAATTTATTTGTTTTATTAGTTTGTTAAAGAAGACTTAAAAATAGTTTTACTTAGTATATAATATCTGCGTAAGGATATTTTGTGTTGAAAGGATGCAACATTTAAAATTCTTTTTTTCAGCGCTTTTGTTTACAAGGAACAAATTTTTGCAGTTATGCAATTTAAAAGATACTTTATTAGTAAGATTTAAAGACAAAATTATCAATTAAAGTATAATCCTTAAAAAAACTTAAAAAGGACATTTTTTTCAAAAGGGGTTTCAAAACTATGCTTAGTCAAATAGTTTTTAAAAAAGTATGTTTTAATTGTATTCTTTCTAAAAATTAATTTTAAATATTATTATCCTTTACAACTTAATCTACAAAAAAATCTTTTACGAGAATGAACTTCAAAATGAAACTGTATTTCATGCATTTCCTAATTTTCCTGGCTGTCACAATTGGCCAACAACATCGATATCTGGATATATGCTATTAAAAAATCAAACTACAGATATCAATAATTCTATTATTATCCGTAGTCGGATACTAATTTTATTATTATCTGAGAAAGGCATATAAGACTTAGCCTTACGTAATTTATACTGAAACCTTAAATTGTTTCAAAATACTCCTACGATTGTATCATCAGGGCTCATATGGGCCCTTTTTCAAATCTACATGTTTTAAAAAAATATGATAAAATCCAAAACTATTTAAAATTCACTTTATTTAAGCCAAAGAAGGACTGATTAGTTAAAGTGTCACGTTTGGCCGCACTAAAATCGGTCACTTCAAAGATCAGGCAAACACATCTCTATTATAAGTACGAACCAGATACTTTTTTCAAAAACACACATATTTCAAATTTATTATTAATTGGCTCAACCATATGGAAGAGCCATCCCAAAGATTTATTTTAGACTCATTAGAGTGTCCCTCTCCACGGAAATCTTTAGTAAAAGGCGAAAGATTTATTCGACAACTGAAGAGAGACCAGAGTGAATAGCACAGATAAAAGTAAATGTATTATACAAAAAAAATTTATAAAGAAAACGAGAATTATATGGTTGATTCCATATTTAATGAACATACAAATTACATTTGCTAGCAAAAATAGAAAACGCAAAGCCGAACAACCGACAGAACAACCGAACACGCACGCGTACACGTCGTAACCAGGTAGTCAGTATTCAATTAACAGGGTTGCAATGTTTGAACTGCATTTATTTGTGTATACGAGCATTTATATGTGTGCACTCATACGTTGATATCACTTTAAACATATATCATGTGTCCTTTAATAAAATTTCAGTTTGAGTGCGATTATGGTTCCTTTTCACAAATCCTTTTTTATATGAAAATAATTGATTATTTTGATGTTTTATATTCAGTTCAAAAATGTGACTTAGGGCCTTTCTACATGAGACCAAAAAGTGAGTTCATACATCGAAAGGTCTAAAACCAAATTTTTGCAAAAAATTCGCGATTTAGGGCCTTTCTACTTGAGACTAAGGATATTCAGTTAGTATATTGGGATCACCAAAAAAATGTATTGCAAAAAAGAAATGCGAGTTAGGGTCTTTCTACATGAGACCTGCGATATGTATTTTAAAACCGAACGTTTTGCAAAAAGTACATTTTACAAAAAGTACATATTATAACAAATACTTTTTACACAAAGCACTTTTTACGCAAAGCATTAAATTCTGCTTAACGTACGTCATACAAAGAGTACTTTTTGAAAATTGGTCCTAAAAAGGTACTTTTACGTAACTTCTGGAAACGGTTAATGTAGCTTATATATATATATAATATATAATAATATAATGTATACTTATATAAATATATAATAATATAATGTAGGTTGAAATAGAAATATTTTTAATAGGTTGGACCCCTCTGGCATGCTAGAAGACAATTTAAAGAGAATAAAATATGGAGAAAATCATTCAAAAAGTGGATAAAGCCAACAGATAATACCAGGGGACGCAGTGGAAAAGTACAATAGTGGTGGAAAAGTGCAAAACCCAGATGGTCTCTAAGCTGCAAAGAGGCAGTGACAACCAGCAGTTAACCGTAATAAAAATATACATAGTTTGATTTTGTGCCTGGTAATTCGGAAAGTTCTCCAAAAGCTCTTCTACTTAATGGATCAACCTCTTCAAAACTCTTTAAAACCCTTTTCAAGTATTAAAAACGGAACTTTTTTAACTCGGTACTTTTGATAGCTTCTCATTTACTGATATATATGATACTATTCATATGTTTTATATCAACTACACTTTGCTTCACATGAATAGGAGCGGTGTATTGTCCGCCCATTTAAACTTGCTGTTCTCAAGATAATTCAAGGAAAGGAATATGCTGAACACCATTTAAAGAAAAGTTCAAGGTGCTTTATTTACACTTTCTAAACAAAATTGCGGGTGGGGATTTTTGCGTCCCTTGAATAGATGTAACAAACAAAAAAAAAAGTTTCAATTAAAAAAAAATAAAAAAAGTTGTTCTTTAACTTTACGGGTATATCTTATTAACTTTTAATTTTTAAAATATTATATCTCTAATTCTAATAGGAAGGAACAAAGACTGTAACTAAATGTAGAACCTACGAATGATTCTCAAAATCAAATTATCACCCAGACTCGTATACCTACCAAGCCAACCATAGTCACACTTCCTCTGCGGAGGAAGGTGGCCATGGTGGTAGTTTAACATTTTGCTCGCTAATACGCAAAAAACTAATAAAGTATTATACCTTTGCTTCTATTTTAGTTGCGGTACTTTTTTTTACACGTTTTCCATTTTGGTACTATTAAGCTTTTGGTGATTTAAGTATTTCTTATCCTTCGAGAATTTATTGCCTTTTTAAAGTACAAAAAAGGGGCATATTATTTTTAGTTATTTAATTTAGTTTAGTCTCATTCTCATATATATGATATATAATTTACAGCTGCTATAAATATATAGTATAGTTCTCGGAGAAAAAATGTATGAAAGCTAACACTTTTCTTTAGCTTTTTCTATGCCTTTAAAACTTTTCTACTTTTGTTGCTGTTTGCTTTTCTGTGTTTCTAAGTTTTGGTACTTTTAAAGAGTTTTTGGATACTTTTACGCTTTTCGATAAATAAATTGTTCTGAATATTGTGTATATGAAGTTTTTTTATTGTTTCTTGCCGAGGTACTTTTACAAGGCTTCCATGACAATTTCATAAAATTGTCGCTTTCAATTGCACAGTGTAAACAGGCAAACAGAAAAAAAACTTTAAAAGTACTATTTATCAATTATTCGAAATCAATTTAAAGAAAAATTGATTGCCTTTGCTGTGTAGACATTTATTTTAATTACATCTACAATATTATCAATAATCACCAGTCCATTATTTATTTAATTCTAAATATTATAGTATTTTCTAAACACTGACAATTGACACAATGGCTGTAATTAATTTTTATTGAAAAGCATCAGTGCTAAATCAAGCATCGTAACATAAAATTCTTATAAATATGCAAATAGCAAATAAAAAAATTTATATATATAAAACTAAAGTTTAACAAATAATCTTAATTAAAAGTGAAATATGAGTAGAGCAACTCCATGCAAACGAATGCTAAAAGCTACAAGGAAAAATATCGAGAGAAAAAACCAAACTAAAAGCAATCAAAATTAAAATCACTGACAGCTGTTAGTGCTCTCACACACAGAACTCTGCTGCAAATGTATAAAAAAGGATTTTTCACCAACACATGCTGAAGTTCATAAACATCCTTTTGCGTACTTGTGTCCTTAAAAATGCATGAATATTTATAAAGCCGATAAATGATATTTATATTGTAAGAGTATTGAGAAAAATATAATATTTATGGCGTACGTATGCAATACTGTGCGAGTATCCTTCTAAGCCTACGGATTGAGTTGATGGTATGAAAAAATAAATAAAGTCACTGTTGGATTTTAAAGGAATATAAAAAGCTAAAGGCCCTACTCAACTGCATGAGAGGCATTCATTTATGAATCTATTTTGTGACTTAAAATGCTTACAATTGGCTCACATGAATGAGCAAATATCCTGGCAAATATCCCGGCAAATATCCTGGCATTAACAAATGTGAGTTCCACGAGAGAACGCCAAAGAATGAAATGTTAAATATTTTTGTTATTAACTTTATTATATTATAATATTTTCTAATGCTTAAAATCTGCAATATTAAATTAATAAAAAGCTTCATATTTAAAAAAAAACACACATACATTTTTAAAAAGAAATCCTGTGAAAAGAACATTTTAAACTTTTTAAAAATTCTTAAAATTGTATAGTGTGACGGAGATATGAGGGTAAGTTAAAAGGTTTATGTAGATGTAGAGATTCTTGAGAATAAAAAATTGCTCAAAAATTCAATGGTATGGCAACACAGCCTACTAGGCTGGAGAGAAAAGCTTTCAAGAATTTCAGAAAACTTTTATTAGTTTAGTTTTTTATTAATCGTATTTTAAAAAGTAGGGAATTTAAAATATTCATGTAGCCATTTTGAGTGGAAAAATGGTACAAAAATTAACTGGAACGGCAACACAGGCAATTGGGCTGGACACTTTCTTATAACTAGTTGTATTGCACCTAAATTTGGTATTTTCGAGAAGAAAAAAGTTGTAAAAATAAAATTAAAAAAGCTAAAAAACTTCTTTTATTATTTCTATAAAATAATTTTAAATAAAAAATGTTTTAAAAAAGTTTTTTGGCCACTATTGTTTTATCTAGTACTTTTTAAAAATTTAATACTGATTAATATACTTTTTTATAAGGTTGATCTAGTAAAGGTACTTTTTCAATATGTTATATCTGAAATAAAAATTAGGACTGTCTTAAAAAATAATTTTTTTGGCAAACAAATTTATAAAGGTACTTTTTCAATACGTTATACGTTCTTTTTTGCCAAAAAGTTATTAGAATGGTACTTTCTCAATAGCTGCCATTTTAAAAATTGATTATTAATTAAGGTGATTTTTCAAAAAGGTGGCGTTAGTAAGGTACTATGTGTAACGGTTCCTCGAGTAAAGGTACTTTTTCAACTTGTTATATCTTCTTTTTTGCCAAAAAATTTTTGAAAAGGTAATTTTTCAATAGCTGCCATTTTAAAAATTGATTATTATTTAAGTATATTTTCAAAATGTACTGATTTACTAAATTGATTACTAATTAAGGTTCTTTTTTAATAGACTCCTCTAAAATAAAAATAAAAAATGTTTTAAAAAATCCTTCTTTTGAGGGAAAAGTTTTTAAAGCTTACTTAATAAAAATTTTGTTACTAAAGAAAAAGGTACTTTTCCAATATGTTATATTTTATTTCTGCCATTTTAAAAATTGATTATTAATTAAGGTTCTTTATCAAAAGGTTCCTTCAATAAGATACTATTTTTGCCAACAATTTTTTGAAATGGTACTTTTTCAATAGCTGCCATTATCAAAAGGTACGTTAATAATGTTATATCTTACATCTCTCCGAAAGTAGTATGCCATTTCAAACAAGAGATTTTTCAAAGATTATTTTAAAAGAAAATGTTCCTTTTTTGAATGCAATAGGACTTTGGCCTTAAAAACTATCAGTCTAAGAACTGCCAAAATGTAGAAATGAAGTGAAATGTAAATCAGTGAAGAATCATTTAATGGCCATTTTGTAGCGCTAAAGCAATTAAAAAAGTTTAAACATTTTTATTTTGTTAGAAGAAAATTTTATTTGCTAAACTGTTTTTCTTTTCAATAAATTTTTGCTGTGGCGTCTAATCGAAAATTCAACACACACCGTAACAAATGCCGTATTTAATATTCATCTAATCCAATTTGATGTTATTTGCTGCTTTTTTTCAAATCCAACCTAAAATTCTAAATTAAATCATGTAGTTTTGAAAATTAAACCAAAACTTGACAAATTACAACATTTAAGGGATAATAATGAATACAAAACAAGGACGCAGTCGTAGCAATAGTAGTAGCAACAATGACATGCAACAGAAAATACAACAAAAATCACTGGAAAAATAGATAAAAATTAAATACAATTTAAATAACAACGATAAAAGTAGGTAAAATATTTACAATTTTACACGTAGCCATAGAAGGGCAGGAGTGTGACACAATACAATAAAGGTGGGGGCCAGCAATATAGTTATGCGAAAGCAATTGTTTATAAGGAAATTCAAATCAGTTCATATTTGTTTCCTTAGTTTTGTAAATATTAATGTAAAGTATAGTAAAAAGGACCTCCTTTGTGCTGTATATTGTACAGATCTGCTTCAAGCACACATTACTTTTTGCCAAAGCCTTTACTTAAACTAGCAGAGATAAAAGCAAATACACAGTCAGACAGTGAACGGTCGGTCGGTTGAATAGATAGACATTAAAGAAATGAATGCCTGTTAAAAAAGGGATTTAAATAAACGAACCGAAAAATAAAACATGACAAATGTAATTCAGTATTTTGTCTGAAAACCAAATCCACTATTAAATTGTGCATGGGTATGTGTCTTAATTATAACTACGTATTTGTGTAATAAAACTAAATGTTAGAGTAATTGTAGCATTGCGTAGACTCAAACGAAAAAAAGAAAACCCCAACTAAATGATTAACATTAAAGGATCAATGAGACCAGCGGATGTTAAGAAAAGGTTTCCGCACCAACGAATTAAATTATATATAAAAAGCTTATATAGGCTAGCTGAGCAACTAGCTTTTAAAAGGATAATTATTTCCTGATTTCTGAAGGGTATTCATAAGGAGCTGCTGTCAAAAAAAACTTTAGCGTGCAAAATATATCTGTACAGAAAGCTTTGTTAAATATCTCTGAGCAACTGCTCTACGAAAAAAATAATCAAGACCAATGTTGCTAGTATTTACCACTTTCCTGCATTTCGACGATTTTTATCTCCCAAACTACATAACATTGATCCTGAAATCCTTAAAACGCAAAGTGGAAATACAATATTGAATAATAAATTTACCAGAGAACATTTGTGTGATGAGTAAATCTTTATAAAATGTTTGTGTGTACATGCCTAATAGACAGAAATCATGTCGATGTATGCATTACTTGTGCTTGTATATGCAAGCACGTTACCATGTGTAATTGATTTTATCGGCCATGTTAATTTTGATTAAATATGCAAATCGATGACACACACCCACATGCAATATGAATATTCCCATTTGCCACACTAACCAATACCAGCAAGCAAAACAAAAATCCAAAAAAACAAGAGAGCAAAAATATGAAACATTTAATATATTTTTGCATGTGGGAGAGTGAACAACACAAACAAACATCATTTACTTCATACACATGCAGACTTCAAAAACACTGAACAATTTCGCATGTACATGAGTACAAACTGAAATGCATTTGCGTATGAGCAAATATTTGATGTAATAAGCGCTGCTACTTCACGACAACAAAAAAAAATTGACTTTCTTTTACACGTTACCACACAGTTGAACGACTCATTCACACGGAAGTGATATCAAGTCCATAGCCTTGTACTTTATGAAATCAAATAAGAATGGTGTATATCGTGGTACACCATATTATCCATGTATTACGGAAACATATGTTTTATTTTTTTTATATACAAACAAAGTAATTTATTCTACTTTGCGCTGTAGGAAAGGATTGATAAAAATATTAATTTAAACTATAAACAAAACTTTAATAACAATATTACCGATGGAATTTTGTCTGTTGCTTTGCGTCACAAATGATTAATTTTTTGTTCAGCCGCTTGTAGTGAAATCAACCCTGATCAGACGAAATCTATTATTAAATTATTATAAAAATATTCCAAAAGCTTCTGCAAATGGTATTCGACTGGCAAAAAAATAATACAGTTGTAGGTTACACTATAATAATTTTTCATAATAGGTAGATCTCAAGTTTGACATGTGTCAAATACTGAGTGGGATAGTGAAACAAGGCCTTAAAGTGTTGAACTTTATGTAAATGCATAGATTTGTGGAGAATATTTCTTTAGTGTGATTTAAGCTTTAACATATTTGAAGGCGTTCGATAGCAAAAGTGTTTCAAGATATTCTAAGAATTGCCAGTTACCATTTTTTATTTCCGCTTTTGTAGGAGGTGGATGTGAGAAGTTAAACAAACTATGAATATATTTGTGCACGAATAGTTTATGATCAACATTATTGTTATCAGCAGCAAATACAATAATATCGTTAGCAAAATCATTATTGCTGTAAAATATAATAATAATTCTTATTATCATGCTGACTGGGGAGCACAGTGGGGTTTTTCCAATTTCTTACCACAAAAAAAAATAATGTTATTAACTAAGAAATATTAAAGTATTCGTTACTAACTAAAACCCACGTCTGCTTTATCAGCCACTCCAATAAAAAAAGTTTTAAAAAACAACTTTTTTTGTAAAAGTATTAGTACGGAACTTGTCCACGGAGCTTTTCTGGAATTCTATATACTGTCACTGTCTAAGGAACTCTCATTTTGTTTTAATCAGCATTTAAACAGTAAAAAAAATAAACCAGTAAAAGTTTAAAGCACATTTAAGGCCCTGATACCCCTTACAGAGCTGTACGATTTGTCAAATATGGCATCTCTGGTGGAAAAATAAAGATAGTGTGGCCTAAAAATTTCAGATTTTCACTACAAGCAAAAGTTTATAAAAATTTTTATAAAATAATAATTTTTATACGATCAGAGTACCTTTTACTTCAATCAGCAAAGAAAAAATTTGCTTGCATCATATTTGTGTGATAGTAAGGCACCTACAACGCCATTTAAATACGATTTTTTAAAACATAATGCAATCACATCAGATTGGTATGATAGCGTGGCGCAAGCAACATCAAATTGATGTGATTTTTTTTAAAAAAGCCGAGTATCACATCAGATTTTCGTCTCCGAGTGTGTAGGACAGTGTATCTGGGCCTTTAAGCTTAGAAAATTGTGAGTTTAAGCTACGTTTATGAATCATATGATTATGACAGATGTCGTTTGTGCTAAAAATAAAAGTTGAAAAAAAATGTGTGTTTTCAGCGGATGAAAAGCATTGGAGTGATGAAGCATGTTGTGCTTTAAATGTAAATTTTTCACAACTACAGAAAACCAGCTGTTTTTTGACATTTATTATAGTGTTGGCCTTTTAGCATATTTAAACCACGTTTAAATAAATAATAAGTTTAGCAAGCCTAAACCTTGACTGATTTCTTAATAATAAAAGATGTAAAAATATTTTTTATATCCCGTTTAATTCGGAAGTTTCAAAGCAGAATTGGCATTTAAATTTCACCGGCATCAAGACTCTCCCCCTCCCTTTATTTAATATTATTTAATTTTCATTGCAGAAAATGAACTTTGCCGTGTTTCATCTGACAGCTTCTGCACTTTGAAAATTTCCCTAATACAATATTTTTATAAATTTTCCTATTTTGCTAAGAGTTTGCCCCACTGTTTGGCAGGTCCTGTAGGTGTAGCTTGAACGATTATACAATTACAAAGTTCTTTTGCATGTGTCAAATACACTATTGACAGTTTATTATGTTTATGGTATATTATCTCGTTATTTATGCAATTCATGACAAATACATTTTGTTGTGTACGATTTAGCAACAACGACAACAACATCATCATCATTATCGGCATCTACAGTCTTGCCTATATTTTATCCTTTTATTTGTTAAACATCTAAAGGAAAATATTCACAATTTATATGCTCTCTATGCTTTGGATTTTATCGAAAATTCTCAAACTTTATTTATGTTAATTTCGTTTTTAGTCATATTCATTTCATACTCAAATCGTCTTAGCACAACGTATATATCTTTCCCCAGATAATCTCGGTTTGCATCAATATTTATTTAAATCTTAAGCAATTCAATTTATCACAATAAATTTTCTTCTTATTTACATAGAAATTGAATGTTAATTTACGAAATATTTAATAGATTTCCTTTTCCTAAATAAAAAGGGGAAATTTTCGAAAAAGGTGACCATACTAATTTTAGTTCTCTTAATAAATAGGAAATGTATTCAATTGATTAAATTTAAGGAAAAGATAAATCAATGAAAATTAGATATACAAAATATTCAGCAAATGTCATTAGAAAACTTTTAGAATATTTTATATTTTTTCAACATTACCTTTTTCTACAGCAGGCCGTTGTTAGGAAAAACATCACAATGCTGTAAAAGTAAAAAAAAAAAATATATTTGAAAAATAGTTCAGCCAAATAAATAATTAATAAAAATAATTACTCAATAACACATAATTGGAAAATTGTTCATTACCTAAAAAAAAATAAATAAAAAAAAAAATAAATAACAAAAATAAATAAATGTACAAATAAATAAATTAATTAATAAAAATTAAATGAAAAACTTTTAATTAAATAAAGTAAAATATAATCAATAAATAATATAATATAATAATATAAATAAAAAAGATTTTAATGAATTAAATTTTATTTAATAAATAATTAATAAAAAAATATCAATAATAAATAAAATAAATCGAACAAAATTTTTTTTCTTTATTATTAGCAAAAATCTATTTTTAACATTAAGAACATAAAATAAACATACAAGAGCAATAAAAACTTAAGTTTTCAATTACAAAATAGACAAACGGACGTTTTCAAAGAATCACGATTTTTGGCCAAAAATGCAAAAAAATAAACATTTTTCCAAAAATCGAAAAAAATTTTTTTTTTTTTATTTTTAACAAAAATCTGTTTTAAACATTTGGAAACATAAAATAAACATACAAGAGCAATAAAAACGCCAATTTTTCATTCAAAAATACACAAACGGACGTTTTCAAAGAATCACGATTTTTGTACAAAAATGCAAAGGGTACCCCCTTATCTAAAAAATGAAAATTTGTCCAAAAATCGAAAAAATTTTTTGTCCTTTATTTTTAGCAAAAATATATTTTAAATATTTGAAAACATAAAATAAACATACAAGAGCAATAAAAACGCAACATTTTCATTAAAAAATACAGAAACAGACGTTTTCAAAGAATGGCAATTTTTGTCCAAAAATGCAAAAAAATGAAAATTTTTCCAAAAATCGAAAAAATTGTTTTTCCTTTATTTTTTACAAAAATATGTTTTAAACATTTGAAAACATAAAATGAACATACAAGAGCAATAAAAACGCCAATTTTTCATTCAAAAATACACAAACGGACGTTTTTAAGGAATGACGATTTTTGGCCAAAAATGCAAAGGGTACCCCCTTATCTAAAAAATGAACATTTTTGCAAAAATCTAAAAAATTGTTTTTCTTTTATTTTTAACAAAAATCTATTTTAAACATTTGGAAACATAAAATAAACATACAAGAGCAATAAAAACGCAACTTTTTCATTAAAAAATACAGAAACGGACGTTTTCAAAGAATGACGATTTTTGTTCAAAAATGCAAAGGGTACCCCCTTATCTAAAAAATGAAAATTTGTCCAAAAATCGAAAAAATTTTTTGTCCTTTATTTTTAGCAAAAATATATTTTAAATATTTGAAAACATAAAATAAACATACAAGAGCAATAAAAACGCAAGTTTTTCATAAAAAAAAATACATAAATGGACGTTTTCAAAATTTGACGATTTTTGCCCAAAAAAGCATATAAAATGTAGCCTAAAAAACATTTTTAACTTTAACAAGTAGTGTTTATAAGAGATATTTTTAATCGTTAAATCTACAAAAATATGCTTCGTAGTGCTTCCGTCAGCAATAACTCTCCTTTAATTTATTGCGATACTAAAAAAAAAAATTATTACATATTTTGACATGGCAATAATTTTAAAATTGCGCTGAGATTAACATAATTTAATTAAAACAGAAAACAAAACATTTTATTAAAGTACGATAAAACAAAAAAAAATCATTTTCGCAATACCATAAATTTTTGCAACTCTATTAAATGTGTTAAGCACCTGAAAATCGTTTCCTGTTGAATATAAAATGTTCAATTTCATTTAAATTACAACACACCTTGTGTGTTACTGAATAAAAAAAGAAAAAAAATCTATAAAATATCGTTTAAATTGAAAGAATATTTCTGCTGAGCTGGTGAAAATTAATTAAAATTATTCTACAATCAACGCTATTCTCAGCTCCCCTTTTCATACATATTTTTTCTTCTTTTAATTTGTAGGGTTTTTATAAAGACAGCACCTTAGATACTCTATTGAAAGGATTGCAACAACTAATAGAAGGAAGCGCACACACCGTCTGTCAGCCAGACAGCCAATAGTCAATTCGGGCAACCAATGCCACCATCTGCACCAGCATCATTATTCAAAATAACTGAATTTTAATTGAACGCAATCAATTCGATTTCATGGCACAAAGTTAATTTGAATATAAAATTTTATTTTTACTTTTAATTTTTTTTTTCTCGCTATTAAAAAGAAAAAAAATCCAACTTTACACAAGGACTTTATTCCTTGAAATTTCATTATCAGATATTTTTTAAATGAACATAATATTGTAATATCTTTAAATGAGTCTTAATAAAATTTTAATCAATAATAAAGAACACGTTTGTAGTGAAATACTAGCAATTAAACGCGTTCCGCTGATAACTGCACAAAAGAAAAGAGGAAACAAAATAATAATTAAATTTATAAATTTTTCCAACAAAAAATCAAATTGGAAAAGCACAAAAAGAAATTAAAACAGAAATGATGTAAATTTAAATATACTCAGAGAATCCTTGTACTGTGTTGGAGTCTGCCTGCCAGCCGGTAAATGTAATGCTACAGCAGAAATCATTTTATTTTTGTTTTCCTTTGAGATTTTAGTCTTGCAATAATACTTTAAGTCTTTTATTTAATTCCTGCTGGCTTTCTTCTGAAGGCTGCCAACCAAATTATTGTCTTAAGTCTGCTGAATTTTCGCTCCAGTCCTACTCATTATTTATAAGACAGAATATATAAAATTTGCTCCAAAAGTGGGATCATTTTAATATAAAAGAAGCCTTTCCTAATAAAATAAAAGTAAAATCTTCAGCCCACTTTATTAATATATTTCACGACAATCGTATCGATAAAATATATATAAAGCAAATTTATTGACTTTTCCTGCTCAACAACACTCCTCCACTCCAGTCAGCAGCAATGGTTCTTTCTTTTTTTTTTATCGTTAACAATATTTTTATTGTTTTTTTTTTGTTCATCGTTAATAATATTTTTATTATTATTTTATAAATAACAATATTTTTAGCGTTAATTTTATCAATAACAATATTTTTACCGTTACTTTTATCAATAACAATATTTTTAGCGTTAATTTTATCAATAACAATATTTTTATCGTTAATTTTATCAATAACAATACTTTTAGTGTTAATTTTATCAATAACAATAATTTTAGCGTTAACTTCAAGAATAACAATATTTTTAGTGTTAATTTTAACAATAACCATATTTTTAGCGTTAATTTTATCAATAACAATATTTTTATCGTTAATTTTATCAATAACAATATTTTTATCGCTAATTTTATCAATAACTATAATTTTAGCGTTAATTTTATCGATAACAATATTTTTAGCGTTAACTTCAAGAATAACAATATTTTTAGTGTTAATTTTAACAATAACCATATTTTTAGCGTTAATTTTATCAATAACAATATTTTTATCGTTAATTTTATCACTAACAATATTTTTAGTGTAAATTTTATCAATAACAATATTTTTAGCGTTAATTTTATCAATAACAATATTTTTAGCGTTAATTTTAACGTTAATATTTTTATCGTTAATTTTATCAATAACAATAATTTTAGCGTTAATTTTATCAATAACAATATTTTTAGCGTTAATTTTATCAATAACAATATTTTTAGTGTTAATTTTAACAATAGCAAAATTTTTTTAGTTAAATTAGTACACAATTATATTACCAAATATCTTCAAGAACGATTATAACGGGTTATCCATTTCGTGTTTTCAAAAGTATAGGACTGGAACTCGACATCTGTCCAACTAAGCTCTTAAACTAATTTTTTTAGTTTACCACCTTCAATTCGCAGCGTTATGGCCATATGATAACCAATTTATTTTTGCCTATTATTGAAGAATACGATTTGGGGAATATGTGGTTTCAACAAGACGATGCCACATGCCACACAACTCGAGCGAATATGGCTTTATTGCAAGAGACATTTCCTGGACGCTTAATTTCTCATCGTGGCGATATCAACTGGCCAGCAAGATCATGCGATTTGACACCATTAGACTTCGTTTTGTGGCGCTACACGAAAGACCGTGTTTGTGCCGATAACCCTTTAACACTTGAGCACTTAAAAACCAAAAGTCGTCAAATTATGGCCGAGATAGCGCCCAATATGTTGCAAAACGTGATCGAAAATTACCTCAAAAGAATTAATGCTTGCAACACCTCCCGCCGTAGTCATTTAAATCATGTGGCGTTTCACACATAATGTCAACGATCAAACTTTATAATAAAAAAGATATATCATGAAAAAAAAAACTCGTTACAATGCAAAAGTGAAAAATTTGCGATTGTCGTTAAAAAATGTTTAAACAATCACAAAATCGTTGTTGGCGATAAATTTTACTATTTACAGACAAGTAAAAATTAATAAATCATATTACTGACTTTATTATCTATTAGAACTATGAAAATTAAAGTGAAATGATATTTACATGTAGTTGCATACGTTTGCTTATTTTTGTGGTAAATGCATATTTTTGCATACTTTGCCAATAAATGTATATTTACATAGTTTTCGGCATAACTAACAAAATTTTTAATTGAAATGATTAATTTCTATTAATATTGTTTAGAAAGTCAAGTTTCAGCCATAATATGGATATTTATTGAGTTATTGAAATTTATTGGCTGAAAAATTTGCATCGCAAAGTGATTCAAATAGATTTCTAAAACATATAGTAGATGAAGCTTGAAATAATATATAATATAGTATATCATTGATTTAAATGTCATCTTTAGGAAATTTTAATTCAGAGAGTAATTTTAAACGATTTTGACTTGCTTTTCTATGTTGTTTAATCCAGGCAAAGGAGCGTTCCTGAAAGCATTGGAAGCCAGTATTCAAATCATCAATGATTTAGATATATAGACTAAAATACGCAAAAATTTTACAGATCCACTATGTAGTCTAGGCGGATAAATGCCGGAAATCATACATAACATATATATGCAAAAATAAAAATTTATTATGAACACAATATTTCTACGATTTTATTTTTTAATGCAGCTGAAAATCGTCAAGTTTTGATGAGGACAAATGTTTTTAAGAAACGACAGTTTTTATCCTTATCTGCTCTACTAGTAATTTATCTAATTTAGCTTTTTAATTAAGCTCATTAATTGTTATTAAAAAGGTCACACACCCAACAGATATTGTATCCTGTATAAATCCTTTTTAAACACAAATAATTGGTTTCCTCCTTTAAAGTAAGAGGGCTTATAGCCATTAAAGAGCAATCCAGCCAAACAATACGTATGTATCGGATGGATTTGTATGTGTCTATGTTTGTATGAGTGTATTCTGGCCACTCAGCCTAATGTAAAATATTGAAAAAAAGAAACTCAGAAAAGTAGTTGGAAAAAACGTATTGAAACAAATGGCAAAAGTCATAATATTTACAGCCGCCTCTGCTTCCAACTGACTGGCATCATCGAGTAGAATAGTGTAAAAGTCGTAATCACATATTCCTTTTTATTATTTTCTCAAAGTGCTACAAACAACAAAGGCTGAGCCTCATCGCCATCAACATCATCATCATCATCATCATCAACACCATAAACCTATTGGTTTGTCCTTTTGTGTGTCCTTGCATCCATAGCTCACTCTAGCCGCTCATCTTTATGAAGGCAGCCGAAAGAAATTGGTTGCAGAGAAGGATGAAATACAAAACCAAAAAGAAGACACAAAAAATTAATTGCATTTTCATTATGTTGCTTTAAGTTGGTTCGTTTGTCAGTGTCGCATCTGTGATACTGCCTCATGTTGCAAATATGTTTGGCCATACTTTCGCTTTAATTTCAAACCAAATCGAAAAAATATTTCTTGATTTTATTGCAACATTAAATTTGCATGCACAATTCTGGCATAATGATGCAAATAGAAAACAAAAAAAAAAAGGATTCTCCAACACAATCTCAAGCAATTTATCTATACACAACATACTTAATATTTTATCTGGAATATCTTTCTACTCGTATCTGTGTGCCTATCGAAGATGTGTGAGAAAAAACGTCCGCTTAAGCTTTTCTCTCAATGCATTATTGCAAAGATGTTGCAAAGGAGTCTGAATTAACACGCTTACGTGCTTCGCTATACTCCTGCTGGTAAATGAATGTGAATGACTCTTAATAATGACTTAGGAATGAGTTAGTAAAGTGTCGTAAGCATACAGCGTGCTAACAGGCAAAACAATTAGCAAGAAAAGTTAACGAGCTTTTCGCCAAGAGATAGAAATTTTCACATTCTTTCTGCAAATCAAATACTTTCTATTTCTAATATTTTATAAGAAAATATAATTAAAAATAATGTAATTTATTTAACCCATTATGGTCTAATGGTCGTCAAAATGTGCCCAACGAGCCCGAATAAATTAAAACTGCTTATAGATAAAATTTAAATTTTAAATTTTTAAATTTTTTGTTTTAAAAAAAATATATTTTATTAAATGCTTTTTATATTTACTAAAAGAATTAATTTTAGAGTTGAACAATAGAACTATATTGCAAATTTGAAACCATTTTGGGAATGTATCCAAAAAAATCTTTGGAGAAGTAAACTGGGTTTATTTTTTTATTATTATTTTTATATTCTTAAATGAAATAATATTTGTTATTAATCTTCTGTTTAAATTATCTCGCGTAAATTTGGTTTTTATTTTAATAATATTTATTTTTTAATATTTTCCTGATAATGTTAACAAATTGTTAATGAAATATTGAAAGAAAATTATATTATAAAATATAATAAAATTATAATTATAATATTAAATTATTTTGTAATATATAAATAATAAGGGATTTTATTTTTTTTTGCTTAACCGGTTGGGCCTTAAATTTGTTAATTTTTTATTTTAATTTTTATGTTTTAAATTTATGTTGATTGAAAGATAATTATATTATTAAATTATAATACAATTATAATTATATTATTACATTCTTTTATTTATATTCTATATAATAATATATATATAAAAAAAATAAAATTTTTTTTTTGCCTACCCGCTTTGGCCTTAAATGGGTTAATTTTGTATTTTAATTTTTATGTTTTAAATTTATGTTGATTGAAAGATAATTATATTATTAAATTATAATACAATTATAATTATATTATTACATTCTTTTATTTATATTCTATATAATAATATATATATAAAAAAAATAAAATTTTTTTTTTGCCTACCCGCTTTGGCCTTAAATGGGTTAATTTTGTATTTTAATTTTTATGTTTTAAATTTATGTTGATTGAAAGATAATTATATTATTAAATTATAATACAATTATAATTATATTATTACATTCTTTTATTTATATTCTATATAATAATATATATATAAAAAAAATAAAATTTTTTTTTTGCCTACCCGCTTTGGCCTTAAATGGGTTAATTTTGTATTTTAATTTTTATGTTTTAAATTTATGTTGATTGAAAGAAAATTATATTATTAAATTATAATAAAATTATAATTATAATATTACATTCTTTTGTTTATATTCTATATAATAATATATAAATAAAAAAAATATAAATTTTTTCTGCTTACCCGCTTTGGCCTTAAATGGGTTAATTTTTTATTTTAATTTTTATGTTTTAAATTTATGTTGATTGAAAGATAATTATATTATTAAATTATAATACAATTATAATTATAATATTACATTCTTTTGTTTATATTCTATATAATAATATATAAATAAAAAAAATATAAATTTTTTTTGCTTACCCGCTTTGGCCCTAAATGGGTTAATTTTGTATTTTAATTTTTCTGTTTAAATTTATGTTGATTGAAAAAAAATTATATTATAATAAAATTATAATTATAATATTAAATTCTTTAGTTTTTTATCCATATATAATAATATAGAAATAATAAAATATACATATATTTTGCTTACGCGCTTTGGCCTTAAATGGGTTAATTTTTTATTTTAATTTGTTTTTTGTTTTAAATGTATGTTGATTGAAGGATAATTTTGTTATTAAATTATAATTATAATATTAAATTCTTTTGTTTATATTGAATATAATAATATATAAATAATAAGAGATACATTTTTTTTGCTTTCCCGCTTGGCCTTAAATGGGTTAATTTTTTATTTTAATTTTTTTTTTGTTTTAAATTTATGTGCATTGAAACAAAATTTTATTATTAAATTAAAATTATAATATTAAATTCTTTAGTTTTTTATCCATATATAATAATATATAAATAATATGAGATACATTTTTTTTGCTTACCCGCTTTGGCCTTAAATGGGTTAATTTTAATTCTTTTGTTTTAAATTTATGTTGATTGCTGACAATTGCCTAATCCCCACAGCAATAAACATTTTATGGAAAAAAAAATTCAGATGACCGTTTTGATTTATTTATCTATTTAAGAATGTCAATATTTCATATCGATAATTTAATCGCTTTATAGCAACGATATGATGATTTTATATTGAAATAAAATATAATTTTTATTCTTGCTTTGAAGGGAATATCTTTTGATTTATTTTCAAATCAAAATCATTTTCACAAAATTTTCTCTTCTTTTCCTTTCACCCTGTATACAAATTAAACACCCAACGGCACTTCCGGTTATTTTGCAGCACATACATTTACATACTGAAAAATTACAAAAAAAAAAAAAAAAAGAGAGAGAGAAAAAAAGGGAACAAATCCAATTGCAATTTGTAGAAAAAATATATATAAAAAAAAAAAAAAAATACAACTGACAAATGATTCTGCCACTTGCTGTAGCTGCCGTGGCAGCAATGGTAGACAATGCCACCCAGGAGGTTTAACCGATAGAGGTAAATTCATACAGACAGACTGACAGCATTACAAGCAAGCACACAGTCGTCAATGCGGAATGGAAAAGGCAGAACGAACGTAAGTAAGAAATAAATTTTTTCCCCATCGAGAGCATGAGGAAGAACACAAACTGGATAAAAATTAAACGAGAGTAGAAAAAAGCGAACTGAACCCAAACAATACAATTTCATAGAATTGAAGGCCTAAAGGCAAATGTGGTGAGTGCGAGTGGTGTCATTAAGCGATTTTTCATTGCAATGTGCTGCAGGTGGATTTGTGCAAGGACTCCAATTTTCCCTATCCCTTTCTTTTGCAACAATGATATGGATTTGACTCGTATTTGTTGTAATAAATGAATGAATGTATTAAAAATAGTTAAATAAACAGGATTTAAATGACTTTATTCACCACTAGAGTTCGAATAATGTTTATTTAACACAGTTTTTTCTTAAAGCGCCACATTACACTGGAGCTTAAAAATATAAAATATGTATGAAAGCGTTGGAAAGGAGAATTTATTTTTAAAATACTGAAGAATATAAAATTAATTTAAATGCAGTTTTAAAAGATCTACAAAACTCAGTACAGCGGAAATTGAAAAAGAAAACTGTTAACGCTGCGTAGCGGAAATTATAATTTTATTGTTAATTTTGTTTCTCTTTTTCCGTCATTTTCTTCATATACTTTTTCACTAATTTTTGTATTAAAAATATAATATAATATCGGTTATTTAAATCTATAAATTTGTAGCATTAAAGCAGAAAAAAAAACTTATTAAAACCAATTTTGTATGTAAATAAACGACACTTTTGTTAAAAGTAAATTGACAGTCAACATCCGTTTTCATACTTTATGCACGTACAAGGATAATGTTTACCCTGCCACATGCACATAATCATAATTTCCATTTTCACAGTGACGAAAGAACAATTATTATTGCATAACAATTGCAACAATTGTTTATTTGCTGGATGGAATGTTTTCAAAAGCAGACGCACAAACAGACAATTAAATATTAACGCGTCTACTTATTTATTCATTAGCTTACTAAGTATACAAGAAGGTTCATAAAAGGCTTTAATATTTAATGGAGGCAAAAGAGATATTGCCCATATTTCACACTGAACACATTTGAAATAGAAATATCCTTAATTAATATCCTTAATATCCTTAATTTGTGCAATTACCACATTATAATAATGTGATTAAAATAATAGTTGAGAATTTCAATTGTTCTTAAAAGAATTTTTTGTTAGAAATCCCGGCTAAAAGAATAATAATAAATTGTTGCATATTTTCAGGCAGTTTTAAATTTCGTTTTTATTGCCTACTATTCGCCCGAGAAATAAAACGATAACTTGAGAATTGCTAACTTGCCTGCCTTTTTTGGTTTTCCGATATGATAAAATAGATTGGGGATGCTGGAGGAAGATTTGAATGAATGCTCTCTTTATGCAAAATCTATTTGCAGTGAAACAATCTTGCAAATACTCCCTTCTTCAAGTTTGCTTTCTCTAAATTATACAGGATATGATTATGAAAATTCAAAAGCTTTTTAAAGTTGACCGCAAGCTTTCCATATTGTTCTTAAGTGCAATATAGCTGCAATTTAGTTTCACTGTTCCCATTTAGATTTAAATTTCTTTATATAACAAATGACTTTAAATTGAAACTCCTTTCAACATATGAGACCTCAAATTAATTCTCTTGGCAAATTATTAACTTGTGAATTTCTAGCATAATACCGCGTTTTTAAATCTGTACTGTATTTAACTGCCACTACAAAAGGGAGGCGCAACGCAGTGGATCTGTCCAGCCATCATTATAAATTTCAAAGTTTAAGTACAATTAAAAATTTTTATATAAAACATAAATTAAAACAGAGAGAATATAAAATAATACAAAAATTAATGAAAAAATGCTTAAACCTGTGAATACCCGAAGTGGCATGTGAGAGTGAAAATTTCGAGGAGAATAAATAAAAATTTCCACGTCTGCAAGCAAAAGTTTTAAATTAGAATTAAATTTTTAGTGTTTGATTCTTTTCTTTTAATTTTATATATTTTATATATATATATTTATATACATATATATATTTTTTTAACTTAAGAATGTTTTTTATTTTATATAAACATTTTTTCAACTCTTTTGTTAACTTCTTCAGGAATGTATAAAAATTTAATTTTTTTGGTATTTTTAAATTTTTTATTCTATTTTTATTATATTTTCTTTATTTTTTTTTATAAATTTTTTTTTACTACTTTTATATATATTTTCTTTTTTTTTTTCTTTTGATTTAAGAATATTTTTTATTTTATATGAAAATTTTTTCAATTCCTTTGTTGACTTCTCCAGTAATATATAAAAATTGAAAGTTTTTAAATAATTTTTTTGTATTTTTAAATTTTTTTATTCTATTTTTATTTTATTTTCTTTATTTTTTTTATAAATTTTTTTTTACTATTTTTATATATATTTTCTTTTTTTTTTTTTTTTTGATTTAAGAATATTTTTTATTTTATATTATTTTATATTTTATCCAGAAATATATAAAAATTTAAGGTTTCTAAATAATTTTTTTTGTATTTTTAAATTTTTTATTATACGAATGATTTAGTTAATTATGATAATTCTAATCTTAAATTCTTAATTTTACACAAACTGAATAGTTTTTAAACAAAAGTTGAAAGAGTTAATTTTTTAATAAAATTATATTTTTAGTGGCAAATTAGAAATTAAAAACTATTAAACAAAAAAAATTATATTTACTACTTTTTAAAAAATATTTTTTAAAATATTAAGAAAAAAATTCCAATCATTAAATATATTATTTATGATATTTTAAGGATTTTATTTATATATTTTATTTATATAATATATATATTATATTAATTCATTTCATCGACTTTTTCAAAGACAGGTGAACCGAAGCGATGTGTATCTTTCACATCGAAATTCCCTCAAAAGAAGCAAACGAACATCGTCCACGAGATACAGTAAACTTAGTAAAGTTCATGAACTTCATTGTTGGCTTGCGTGGCATTCTTCCCTTTTTTTTATACAAAAATTTCAAAATATATCGAGTTCCTTTATTATTTTTACTGATTTTTAAACAGCTGTAACTTTTTTTTAAACTTTGCCGATTTTAATTGTTTTTTTCTGTTACATGAAGCTCTGAATTTCACCTTTCCAACACTATATTATATGACTCAATGTGATTGGTAGTACTGGAGATATACGACTGAACTACATTTATTGACCAAATAGGAAAAGACTTTTTCGGCCACCTAATATTATTTATGAATCGTTGTGTGTATAGAAAATGTTTCACATCTGCTGGAGAAGTTTTCATAAATTTTGTTTTTAATAATAAGCCGATTGATAATAACTAGTTAATAAGCTTTTTTTAAATTGAGTTCATTAAAGCAGAATTTCTTCTAAAAAAAATTTTTCCTTACTTTTCTGGAAAACGCTGTCCTTTTTCATGCACACTGCAATTATTTGCCTTACAACACCTTCTAATTGTCGGCGCTGTTAACAACAATAGTGATTGTGATAATATTATCGCAACTATTGTTGCTGTCTAATTGCGCCCCATGGCTGTCAGTCTAAGTTTAATACAAAATAATTGCAACAACAATAAGAAAAAAGTGTAAATGTGCACACTCCGCTACGTTTGTATTAAAGCAGGCGGCTCGGCAAGAGCTGTGCTGAGATGATGATAATGAAGTTGCTGCATAAGAAATTTTCTTCGGAAAAATGGCAAAAGGATGGGAGCAACATTTTGCCTTTTATTTAATAAATGATTATGAAATCAAAACACGTCTTTTAATCAATTCAACGTGCTGACGTTGTCCAAAATGATTGTTGCCAATAATTTAAACATTTGAATCAATGATTGTTTGTGATGTGTGCTGGAATATTCACAAATGCAGGAATGAATGAGTGGACAAAAGTTTGGTTTGAGAAACTGAATGAATGATCACTTGTATGGGTAGCCGTGATGATGCTGGTGTGTGTTTAGGGATTCCTAATTTTTTTCTTCTTTTTTTTTTCTTTTTTGCCTTTTCGGAATTTGCTATTGATTTGGCATGTAATTTCTGCAATTGTGCTTGCCAGAGATGTGAAGTCATTGTTAAGCTTTTGTCAGATTAGCTGCATTGACCACATTGTGTGAAAATTAATTAAATCTTAACACACAAGCAGAAGCACTTTTCTGTCTCTCAACAATTTCCCCAAAAGAGAAATCAATTTTAGTTTAATTTAGATGGACAGTTTGAAAGTTGTGGCATTATAAGGAATTTATTTAAAAGATGTCTTAAAATAATGAAAGAGCATTTTTGGCTTAGTGAGCATTTAGTGATGAGAAAAGGAAAGCCATCAAACTTGACATGATGTGTCCAGGGGAATCCATTTTCAGGCTAATGCAAGTGAAATTCCTTCAACATCAAATCACATTCAATCATTTGCAGTGTCATACGATTGTCTAACAAAAGTCATAAAAAAGGATAATAAAAACAAAAATATAAAAAATTATTGAAATGCAAATTAAATTTATTTTAATTTCGGAAATTGTCAACGAAGTAACGAAAAAAGTAAAAACTAAATTTAAAAAAAAATGCGATTAAAACTAAATTGTAAATTAAAGAACATAAAGAGGTCCTGCATAGTATAGTGATCAGTATCCTAGCCACCAGTCACGTGGTACATCCCACTGGGGAGCTTACCCCATAGCCTCAGCAGCCCGTGTTTAACTAAATAAATTAATAAAAAAAACATAATATTTTATACTTTTTTTTATTTCAAGGAAATCCTTCTAAAAGCTTATTAAAAATGCAGTGGATTTGATCTTTTCAGGCTAGGAGCATAGTTAACTCCATGCTAAAGCAGATCTTCTGAAAAAATCTTTGTAATGTTGGAATTTAAATGTAAATTAAATAACAACTAGTAATTAAAATAAATTTATTTTGATTGGTATTCTCACACTGCAGATTGCAGCAATTTGTAGCAGCTCCTTAAAGCTTTATTTTCTGAAATGTTGCTACTAAATATGAAGTCTCAACTCTTCCTTCCTTTTTCCTTATTTTCTTACATAAAATACTAAAACCTAAAAACTTTTGAGAATACTCAAATTGTTCACTACAAAAAGAAGAATTGACCAAAAAGTCAAAATCAGCTGACCTTTTACAATCAGCTGATTGATAGTGAATTTCCAGAGTTTTATTTGTATAAAAATAAAATAAAGCTTTAAAAAAATTGCCATATTCCCGAAAAACAGTATAAAAAAAAAACGGCCAGGAAAACCACTCATAATACATGCTGCGGCATGAAGAAAAAATATTAAAATGCAACAAAATCCAATTACATCGTACTTGACACTGAAACTGAGCATAAATTGATTAAATTTGTTGCTTTTATTTATTTATAACCTGTCCTTTTGCTTAAGCTATTTATCCCCAGTCATTATTGCTCTGCAGGCGGCTTGCAATGCGCCATCCTTCGTCCTGCACTTGAATATATTTCTTGTCCTGACACACAAAAGGGAGTTGGCCATGTTTGTTAAATTTCCCCATTAAGTGGCATTTACTTTTATTTTATTTTATTTTCTTTCCTTCTCCCTTTTTTTCGTTTTCTTATTTAACGCTTTTTAATGTTATTTAAGAATCTGAAGTTGGCAGCTTGAGAAATCACATCAAAAGAAGATGCAGCCTTTGTGGAAGACATAAAACCTACACCATGAAAATAAGTAAATTTCTCTTAAGCTTTATGTGGAAAAGGTCTCGGAATTCTTACCTTTACATCGAAATGGAAAAATAAAAGTTGAGAAAATCCGAGCCAACAGTCAACCGCATGTAACACCGGGTAGTCATTAGTATGGCTTTAACTGTAACTAAAGGCCTCACTAAAAATGAAACTATCACTGCAGCTTGCAGATTTTGTGTAACGGCTGGAGATTGAGAAATTCTGGCCGGCAGAAGCCATTAGACAACTACGAGGGGTATGCGATAAAGTCAAATTCATAATCATTTTGAATATCAGGCTCCAAGCCAACTTGTACTATTCAAAATTTCAAATACCTATTGAGCTAAAAGCTTAAGGCTAATAAGGATTTATATATGGAAAAATCTAATTATGGAGAATATCTGACTGTGTTACCAAGAATTTGCCAATACAATCACATGATTGACTAAGATATCGATTTAACGATTCGTTATATCCAACAATAAACTGTGCAAAAGCATTTCTGAAAATCCATTTCCATAGTATAAAAGGTTGCCCATTAATTAATCAAGCTTTTTTAGCACTTTTCAGAACTTAATTGTGAATGCAGGAACTCCATTAACTGCTCTAGTAATCGGCAATAATATTATGTAAGTCTTCATTCCCACGATGAATTCTTTCCTTTGCCAATTCTTAAGAAGTTTGTGTTAAATACATGCTTCAACAATAAAGTAGCTAACAAAAATATTCTGTATGTCTCTGTTCACACAATGCATTCTTTTAAATTTACTTGAATACCTTTTGTAAATTATTAATTAATTATTGCCTTTTATAAATTAAATATACAACGATAATTCATAACATCAGCAACAGAATTCCAGTGAAAAATTTTCTGTATGTCTCTGTTTACAATATGCATTTTAGGAAATTTACTTAAATGCCTTTTGTAATACTTTTTTATACTTGGAATACATGGCGATAATTCATAATTTCAGAGATAAAGTTCCAAGGAAGAATTTTCAGTATGTCTCTGTTCACACAATGCATTTTTTTTTAATTTACTTGAATACATTTCATAAATTATTAATTAATTATTACATTTTATAAATTGAATATATAAAGGTAATTCATTACATCAGAGATAGAGTTCCAAAGAAAAATATTCTGTACGTCCCGGTTCACATGATGCAATTTCTTGCTTTAATTTACTTTAATTCGTTTTATAAATCAATAAATATTTTGAATATATGACGATAATTCATAATTTCAATGATAAAGTTCCAAACAAAAGTATTCTGTATGTCCCGGTTCACATAAAGCATTTTCTTACTTTAATATATTGTAATTCCTTTTATAAATTATAAATTACTATAAATTCATGACAAAGTTAGGTAGTAATGGATTAGCAAACAAAAATATTTGTTACGTCTCGGTTCACACAGTGAAAGTTTTGGTTTCTTGGTTTTAATTTACTTCAATACCTTTCATAAATTATAAAATACTTGGAATTCATGGCAATAGTGGATAATCCCAATGATACTGAAACGTTTGATCTATTGCTGCTGGTGTCAATATTATTCTTGAGGCTGTATTCAAATTATGAAATTTTTTAAATTATTTACCAACTATGAGCTAGTGAATCCAAGGCTATGAAACACAATATCAAGTATAGAGTGACAGACCAGCTAATCTTTAAGTTATTATGTATTATATTTTAATTTATTTTATATTCCTATCTGCCTTTAATTCCTGCGAATTATTAATTAAGCAAATCCTAGAATTATTAATCTTAAGCTCAAAGGCTAAATTCAAAATTCAGAAATCAGCGAAGTGATTTTATTTCAGCATAAGATTGTTACAATACTTTACAACACTTTGCGACAACTCTTAACATATTTAAATATTCAATTAAAAATGCTGATCCCCTTTCCTTGATTAATAAAAGTCGTTGTATCTCAAGCATGTTCTCTAGAGGCTGCTCCCATAACTAAGGCTTCCATCAAAAGGAATCACATTATTTTTAGCAACCAATATATATACTATCTTTGAAGAAATTTTTCGAGACAACCTGTGTATATTTAACTGTAAGACTGACGCAAAAATTACAAGTCACTACCGACTAAACACCACAATCATTGTCACCATCACCATCACCATCGCCATCTCCATCAGCAGCGCCATCATCAGCAAAAGCAACAAAGTTGTCGTGGCCCTTCACTTCATCATTGATGTCATTCTCATCATCAGACCGACCCATCTTTGGAGCAGGAAACGGAAGTAAGTGTTAGTTGCTTCAATAGCTTAGCAATTTTCTTTACTACAACTAGATACTCAACACACATACACACACAGACACACTCTTTCAGGCATGCTAGCTAGTTCACAGTCACCCTCAACTGTTGAATAACAGCTTTCTGCTACGCTTGTCCAATGGCTTTGTCTTTTGATTTGGGTTTCTTAATTTTTTTTTAATATATTTCTCTTTTTTTTTTTTGGAGGGGTTTCTTTCTTTTGTGTTCTTTTTGCCACCTTAGACAAGTGCTTGTCTGAACATTTTTTTTCTCTTCATCTTCTTACTGCAGCCCAATGTGCTACACTAAAAGGTAATTTTTTAAGGATTTCACTGATTTCCCTTTATTATAATTTAATATTATTTAGACGGAGTCAAAGACAACCTTTAACGTATTTCCTGGTTAGTTTAATGTTTCTGCTTTCGCTCAAACTGCAACCACTGCTGGCTTATTCTTTCTTTAAAATTGTAAAGAAATATGAAAAGAATTAAAAAAGGATTTTTTTGTTGTTGTTTTTTTATTGCCAAAATAATTGTTTAAGTAGTACCACTTCTTATTGTTATTGCACGCTGTTGATGGCATTGTTGTTGTTGGTAACAAGCTGTTGATTATATTTTAATCGTGGTCTGTCTATGAATGAATAATTATTTTAAAAAGGGAAAAGGATTTTTTGTGGAATTAATTGCCAGGCATCTTTAAACAGACAAATTTAAAGCCAAAAGAAGTAAAAACGAAATATCTGATAAAAGTGGAAAAACGCTTTACTTTTAATTTTTAAAATTATTTCGCAAATTTGCAGAGACTAAATTCTTAGTGTCTAATTTCCGGAAAGGCTTTGAGTACCTAAAAATAAATAATAAAGTCAGCAGGTCAACCGAAGCGAAGTGCATCTTTTACATCGAAATTTCCAGAAAGGAAGCAAGCGAAGTAATACAGCATTATCTGAGTAAAATTCACAAATTGTCTTGCCAGTTGTTAGCTTGCGTGGCATTCTTCCCTTTTTTTTATACAAAAATTTCAAAATATAACAAATTTCTTCCTTATTCTCAGCCATTTTTGAAGAGCTGTAACTTTTTTTAAACTTCGCCGATTTTAATTGTTTTTTTTTGTTAAATAAAGCTTAAAATTTTCAATATTAATATATTGTATGAGTCAATGTGATTAGTAACACTGGCGATATCCGACCAAATAGGAAAAGACTTTTTCCACCAGCCAATATTATTGACTATTATTAAAAAATTCTTGTGTAGTGGAAAATTCAAAGTCATTAATGATTGGGACCCAAAAACTATCAGCGAAATTTAACAAATTTCATGCATTAAAATGAAAAAGCTTCATGCATTTCGGTTTCTAGATGGAACGTATCTTATACGGTATTCACCTTAGCGGCCAGCAAGGAGGGTATGCCGCCATAGACATTGCTTGCTACACAGCTGATCAGGCGACTTACGGAATTTCGTATTTTTATATATATATATATTTGCAATTACGAAATGTTATCATTAGAGTAATGAATCAGTTACATTAAATTTATGAAATTGATTCTTTGAAGCAATGAAATAATTTCCTTATATTTATAACCTAACAAAAACGGAACATACATATTTGCTTTTGAAAAGCCATTGTATTCTTTCTGATTTTATATCTCTCCTCTTTCTGTTTCTCCCTCTCTCTCTCTCTCTCTATATATGTATATATATATCGCTCCGTCTATAAAGCAGATCGCATTGAGCTTTTCATAGAAGGCTAAAACTAATCAATTTGCAAATAAAATCATTTTATTAAATAAATATTTTTGCACCATTTAATACCCATTAAAGATGTGGCCGATTTAATCAGTTTTAAAGCTTTTTATACACTTTTTTTGTGTTCTCTTTTAGCCAAACGGAAGCATACAATTTTTAGTATTCCATTATCAACTTTATGCCAACTTTAATTAACACATTAAAATTGTAAATTTTCCAAGATGTAAAACCGCCCAGCAAAAGCCTTAAACGTTCAAAAATAACAAAAAATAAAATCCAAAGAGAAACCAACTAATTTTGAATAATTTTTTAATTACAGCCACAACTTGTAACTAATAAATATGAATTTTTTCAACTGAGAAGAAACTTAATAAACTTTCCGCTTGGCAAAGCTAGCAAACCACATAATTAATACATTTTTTTTACAATATTATTATTATTATTATTAATAAAGTGAGAAATTTGTAATTTGTTTTCCGGCCAAAGTTTTTCAATTATCCTGGCATCTAGCAAGTGAGAGTAAGACAAAGGAAAATTAAATGGAGGAAAAAGTAAAAAGCATTCTTCATGTTTTAGGTTCATTGCATTTTTAATAGCACACAAGTGGTAGACCGTGAAAGTGTTGGCGACAAAAGACATTTTATGTCTTAGAAAATATTTCTCTTATACGAAGCATTCCTTAGGAGGCAAAAAAGAACATGTGGGCATTGGCTGCCCAACAATGAAGCAGCGAACAGAAACTCTATGCGAAACGTGGGCCTTATGTGTATAAATGGATCAGTAGACACATTAAAGACTGCAACAGACTAGACTTCAAAGTATAACAAATGGAATACAGAAGTCATAAAAAATGTCTTCATGAATTTGCTTCATGTGTTTTTAGGAATAGTCATTGGTCATTCAACATGTACCAGCAAACAATTTACAACGAAGATGCGAAAAACACCCTCCTCGGCGAATTAAAAACTACTCTTTCTTAAATGTCTGTCTTCTTTATTACTATTCCTAATCAGACCGATTATTTTTAATACAATACAATCATGTGAACCCCATTATTTACAAATTCTAATATCTTTTACTCTAGCAATGCTTAGAAGAGAGCAGGGTGTCGACTGCAAAATGTCCAAAGTAAAATCCACACGCTAAATCCAGGAATATTTAGAAGGCAATACGATATCTTCAAACTTAAATTTATTTCAACTTTATTTAAATCATGGGAATTATTTTGCTGTTTGATATTTAAATTAATAATATAATTTTGACAGTTCAGGCCGATTTAAATTTCAAATAAATGCCTTGGCAATGTTGCCAGTAATGGAGAGCAAAAAACAGAAAAGAAGATTTTCTCTCTTGTAATTTTTTCTTTTGTTATTATATATATTTTATATAAACAATTTTAATTTTTAAAGTCTAATATATTCAAAACTACAATATCAGCTGTTTACGTAAACGCTGTCGCTTGCAAAGTAATTCCGTAGTTGAATTTATGCTGACAATTACTGGCAGCTGGGGATCTTCCAGAGTAAAAGCCATTCTCAAATTTCATAAAAGATAGTGAGAGAGTAAATGAGAATGTAATCATTTGAAAAATTTGTATACAATATAGTGAATACCATTAGGCCACTAGTTGCACGCTCAAGGAAATAATGCAGAGCCTGAACGACTTAAGCTGAAAGTGGAAACCTTCCACATCAAAGCAGAGTCACATAGTATATGTGAACTTATATGTGTATATATGTACTTTTGCATATGTGTACTTTTTCAACTGAAGTAAAAGTGGTGAGGGAAGAGGTTGGCAATACTTCAACACAATGCTTTTTCAGCCAATACTAAATCAGCTGTTTTCTTTGCATGTAGTTTTTTCTATGGAATTTGATAACTGCCAATTATCAAAGCACTCAATGTATGGACATTAAAAGTTTCCCAATTTAAGGACTTTTGGGTTAACTGGCACGTACTGATAGTAAATAGGTTGATATGTATATACCGTTATATGAATATACAGTGTTATATGTTCTCTGCATTGTAGGCGCTTCCTTACACAAGTTATACGCAAAACCATTAAGGGGTTTTCCATGATATTTATACAGTTGCTTGTAAAAGTCTATTCAGGTCGGACTTATGGAATAAGTAGGATTGAATAAGATGCTTCATTAGAAAATCAAAGTGATATTTTAAAAAAAAAAATAATAAAACATAAAAACGTTAGAAGATTATACAACAAGGCCCATTGTGCACAACTCTATTGTTACTTTGAGAACAAATTAAAAATTTCCAAGTAACTGAAAAACAATATATACAAATTATTAAAACATATGCGATTCGATTGCGGCATTATTACTTTGCATAAAATGTAAAACACTTGCAGATACGTAGCATGCCTTCCCATTACACACCCTGGGAGCTGCTAAGAAATGCGTAAAATATTTGTCTTCCCACTTGTGCTTATCGTAACAGCCGAAAATTGTGACAACGGCAACAGCAGCAGTCGCAGTAGTGCAGAAATAGAAATTTCTTTCAACCAACAACTTGCATACAAATAAATTATTTAAACCATACATTATTTTAAACTTTTGTGTCTTTGTTTTGCAACAAACACAGCAACAACAACATACTCATACTGTTGTGGGGCATACAACACAAGAAAGGACACATTTTGTGGCAAACATTAAATGAAAACATTTGCAACAAAAATTTTAGGGCAAAAGACACCCACAAAAATAAAGTTGGGTTCTTTACACAAGCGATCGGAGAAGGCTGTTTGCGGTGTATGTGCGGCACGTTGGAGTTGCAACAATACAAAAACCGAACAAATAAAATGTCGCTTAATTAGACATGAGAAAACCGCAAATGAGTGTTAAAAGTATTTTACAACACATTTATTCCTCTTTTTCTCTCCTTCTCTTTCCTTTTCTTTTGTTTGCTTTCATTGTTTTTTTGTACAAAAAGGACAACTGGAAATTACAACAGGGCGCATATGATGGCAAAAGAGGCAAAAGTACATGAAAATGTACTAAAAATTTCATTAAAGTTTTGAAAAAAGAGTGCGCGAAAACAAATGGGACTTTTTGCAAAGAATTGTTTTTTTTTTTTCTTTTTCTTTTAACAAAAGAAGAAGAAAAGAAATGCCAAAATATAACGAAAGTGTTTAGGAAATTTTTCAAAAAGAAATTTTCATAAAAATAAACGAGCAAAGCTTCTCTGAGCCATTACTTACTGACATCGTGGCCAGTCTATGTGATATCCTCTGATACAGTCAATAGGTATACAACTCCTAAAGGACAAACACATTAACACTTTTCAATAAAGTTAAGCTTATATTGGAATGAAAACTTGTACCTACTCGAAAGTCCTTTCCAATAAGATGCAGCAGATCACTAGTGAAAGCGGTAAGTCAGACTCATAAAAGGATAAAAGTTTTTTCTTTTGTTTTTATATATAAAGATTATATTAAAGGATTTATAAATAATAATAATAATAATTAAATATATATATATATATATATATATATATTTAATTATTATATATATATATATATATATATATATATATATACAAATAAGAATTATTCAAATTAATTATATTTGATTATAAAAAAAATAATTTTTATAAAATTATAGGCACTTATGTTAAAAATTTTATCAAAAATTGTTTCCATTAAATATTTAATAAATAAATTAATAAATTTATAATAATAAATAGATACCTTATTAATTATTATTTTGTTATATATCTATAGAAAAAAAGCTTATAACAATTAATTAAAAGATTTTTCATATTTAGGTTTAATAATTATTTTTTTTTTAATTTGAAACAATTTTATTATTATTATTTTATTCTGATTCATTGCATATTCGTGAGTTAGTCTTTCATTAGTCGAAGCGAAAAAAAATTTTCTGAAATCAGTAGTGAAGGTATTGTTTGAGAACCACACCAGGATAGGCGGAGTAAAAACTCTTCACAGTCACAATTTCGTTGCTGCTTATTAGTCGGTTAATTCTTTACCAGTTCAAGCCGAAAACATATATCTGCTCTGATTTAAATAACCAACCAAATAAGAAACGTTAAAAATTTTAATAAAATTAATCCTTAAGCGTGCAAATGGCTTTCGTCTAGTCCTTTGTAAAATCCTTTTTTTTTGCAATTTAAACCTTTTAAAAATTTACTTAACCCTTTAAGGGTGAAAAGGTATGTTAATATTGAAAACTCCCTTTCAAAGTCATCCCAATATATTTTTATATTTTTTAAATATATTTTTTTCTCCATAAAATTTTGCAACCTAAAAGCAAATTTTCGAAAATCATCTTATTATTACACAAATTTTTTAAGATTTCTTTTAACATTGTAAGAACATTTTACATAAAATCTATGAACCCTTCATTCATATTATGCATTATATTTTCCCCTTTTAATAAAAAAATTTTAAGTGGGATTTTCAGTAATATTTCGAAGGACTTCAATAGCAGTTGGCCAATACACATGGTTTGATGCATTGATGGAATCGTACTCTCGGATTTTAATCATGCAATTTATTTTTTTTTAAATATATTTTTTACAAAATATAAAATTTAAGGAAAACAAAACTTTGAATTGGAGATTTTAATTTCGTAGCATTAATATCGAGTAGAAAATAACTTTCTAATGTAAATACATTGGGATTGATTATTTATTCCAGGATATCAGCTGTAGCTGGTAATCCTGTTTAATGTAAGCTGGAGAAGATCTTCAGGCAATCTTTAACCAAATAGTTCTTAGAACAACTAAATATTTTATCAGCTTCGTATTAAAAATATAACGAAAATTTAACGAAAATAAAGTTATAAGAAAAACGCAACAGTCATTCTACAATCCATTACTTTTCTCACTAATGAACTCTGAATTATTAAGACATCTATAATATTTATTTTGTTTTTATATATAAAGATAAAATAAGAGTTCTCATTAAATGTATTTTACTTTCGGGATTTTGTAGTACAGCCTCCGGCCTGGCGACCACTATAAACTTTATTTCCAAAAAAATATCTAAATAAAGACATTTTTAAACATTTAAATAAAGTTGGCCGTCAATTTTTAAATTGCTATCGATTAAAAAAAAAATTAAGTTATTGCCATCCTCACACTCCATAGCCGGGAACAAAATGGGCCAAAGTTCAAGATTCCGCATTAAAAGAAATAATATCAAAAAATTAAATATCTGCAGGAAAAATAAATAAATAAATTAAAGATTCTATAGTAAAAAAAAAATATATGCAGTAAAAAAAAATCAATTAATTAATGAAGTTATTAACTATTAACACTATCGTTAGTGTTAACGATAATTTTCTACTTGTTATACATATACTGGTTTAAATTGTATTGCTTAAAGATATCTAAAGCAAATAATAATTAATATGATATATATATATATTTTGTTGTTGTTTGGCAAGGACCAAGACTGAGCACAACTTTGCTTATGCTTAAAGTATTAAGGATTTTAAAGAGGCCTTAATTAGACAAGTCTATTTAATGTTGGCTTTATTATTATTAAGTTGAATATTATTTTTCTTAAAATATAACAAATTTTGTGGAAAATTTATAACGAAATTAAATTCCACACTCTTCACATTCCAGCCTTTAAGCCCCCAAAAACTTAACACATGACAAATGGCTGTTAAACCGGAGTAAAAAAGTATCATCATGTCTATGAAACACTTTGAAGTGTGTTAATTTTTAATGAATCAAAAAAATGTTTGCACACACATGTCATCCTTTTAACAACACATTCACTTACACGGACACACACACACACACACACACATACACACATAAGCATAGACCCTTCTTGATCTGGCACAAACACCTAAAAAACAATTTAAATTACAGCAGGATGTTATAAGAAAAAAAGTTTCCAGTAAAATTGAAATGCACAAATTGCTGGATTGGCAAAATTTTCAGATATTTTTTGGCAGTTCCTTTTTTTAAGGACACATATTTGAAAAAGGAAGAAAAACTGTTAACCAGAATATAAAAAAAAAGGAAAATTAAAACAAATGTGAAACTAAGCTTGAAAAGTAATTGAACTTAATTCGATTTTTATTTATTTTATTTCTTCCTGCATTTACAGCCAACACAAAAACGAATTTAACAGGTGATGAAATTCTCAAAATAACTATTTTCTACAATTTTTTTTTTTTTGCTTTTTTTTACGTAAAAAAATATTAAAGAAAAAAAGCAAATGAAAAATGAAATGATGGCATGTTGAAAGGTAGAATAGGAAATCTACTTAAGTTTACTGTAAATTTATATTCCTTCATCGCAATAGAGCTCTTTTGCAGCCTCCTGCTTTTTATTTTGCTCAAATCTTTTGATAAACAAATTGTATTGTTACGTTTGCGATTGATAAAAAAGAAGGTCCTTGAACCAGCATAAAAGCACAATCTAAATCATCATTATTTAATTTTTTGTCATCCTGGCACTTTGACCGTCATTAAAATGTATACATTTCAATGAATAGAATGATTGACAACAATTTTTATTCAAGCATTTATTTTAAATGAGTGTGTAAGTTTATGTCAGAAACGTCTCTGTAGTGGTTTACTTACGCATTTTCAATTTTTGCAAAATTATTGAATAAAAAATAATAAGATAACCAACAATTTTGAAGAGAAGGTTAGCCTGCAAACAATAGTCAGTTATATAAGATATTTAAATGCCACGAATGGGGCTGGCTGGTGCGGAGTACGACTAGCTAACTTACATTTATGCATTTAGGACAACAAATCCTGCCCGCAACAGGATAACAAACCGACATTGATTAATTCAATGATAAAACCACTACAAATTCCACAATTGGCAAAATAAAATTATTTAAAAATGTAAAAACAACTTTCTAAATTACTGCTAATAATATGAATATTAACTTTATGATCTCACAGTACGTACTCGATTTGTGCAACCAGCGACTATTAGTAAATAGACTCGATAAGTGTAACTTTACCATTTTATTACATTTTAAGCAATTTTTTATTAATTAAGGTTTTTTAAAAATGCTTTCCACGCAACAGTGCTCATATTTTTTATGTACAAAAAAAATTGAATTTTGAGCAGGAAGCCGAATGAAGAATGGATTTTTATTTATTTGTAAAATAAAAATACATAAATTTGTGTTAAATAGTATTCAGTTTTAATATAAAGTTTCTTAGTGGTAACTTATTGGAACTTTTCGGCAAAAGCAATGACTGCCATTTCCTTTCGTTTTCCTATATCGAGTTCGTACTGTACTCCTATATGTTTTAAATAAAAGAACAGCATTTTAAAATTCATTCCCCTCCTTTTGTTGTTATACTTCCCCTCATTGTCGTTCATAAAACCAGACAAACATTTAAATTAATGACAACTCTAAACCTTCTTATTTAAGCAAGTGTATTCTATTTTACTGTAGCCTGGTGTAAAAGAAGGGGTTATATTTTGTTACTTAACATCCTCTTTTCCATATACACTCTCTCTTTCTCACACACTGGATCACAATATAAACAAAAACTGGAATGATCAAAGTGATATTTAAATATCTCATCTCTCTCATATACTCTCTCTCACTCTCTCTCTATCTCTATACCGAGATCACTGGTTTAAGTACGAGTATTGCCCAATTTGAGAGCAACATATGTAAATATCAGTATAATTGGGTATTTCTATTAAAAATAAAAATGAAATAGAGCAAATGAAAGGAATGGGAGGAAAAATAAATTGTGATAGGATTTACAAGTACAGTGCCATAAAAAAGTAATCGCTAATAAAAAAAAAAAAAATTGTTTAAGTTTTTTTTCAAATACACGAAAAATTTGCAATAAAATGAAAATTATAAGGAATGAGGTGAAAAGGCTTGCAGGTAAAAAATGTAGGATCAATAGCGATCAGTCAACGTAGGATCAGTCAACGATGCTGTTAAGGAGTATTTCAAGGTGTTTAACCAATCACACCATAAAAATGGTATATCACAGCTTTAGGAAATCGCTATGAAAACTGCATTATTCTAGATGGAGAATATGTTAAAAAATAAAACGAAAAAATAACAAAAATATATTATTTTCCTTATTAGGCACGAAGCTTTCCACGACCTCACACTCGTAAGCGTATGAACCACAGTATACCAGAAAACTCTAGTATTATTCTATATTTATTAGTGTGACGGTTTTGCAGGTGCAGGATTTAATTTTAAAAATCCGCCATATTTTTTCCCAGAATCAATCATTATTTATTTTGACTGATCACTCACCGCTATATGACTAGCGAAATTAAAGGGCACAAAACAAACAGAGGTTGAACTTCTAAACTATACTTCGATGATATAAAGTTAAACCGCCGATAAAATTATTTCCATTTACTTAAAATTTCTTCACACCATAAATACATGTTAACGGTAATGCTTGTGCTCAAAGGAAACTGTTGTTGTGTTTATTAATATTTTATGGGCGCCTTCCCATTTCAAATAAGTTAAGATCTAAAAATAATAAAATGAAAATGCTACTCCCATTCAAAAATTGACATCTTTTATATGCATAAATGTCAAAGTGATTACAAGAGACCGTATTTATTGTATTTATCGTTTAGTCACATGCTCTAATGCACTACAAGATTTATAGAATAGAAAAAAAAAATGGTGAAATAAATCAATCTGGGTGAGAAATGAGACTAAAACGAATTTCAAACACCCTTTAGCTTAACTGAATCCTTATAGAGAAAAATGCATGGCCATCTTCAGAATTTTAAATGAACTTTTCTTTCGGCTCGTAATGTCAAGTAAAATGGATGGATTGCAACACCTCTGGTGTCAAAGTAAATACGTTGTAAAGTAATTTTCATAATCCTTTTACTTCGCACTGTACCGATGAAATTGCAATGTAGGAGATTAGCGCAGGAGACATTAGAGCATATGAGAAAGTGGGCATTGAAATCGCAACAGATATTAAATCATGTGATTTAACGCCAGGGGTAAAGTTGCAACTCACACAAGACATATTAAAGCACTTGAAAAAGATCCATGATCATTACTCTATGAATCCAACGCCAGAGCTGCTACCCATAAGGCATAAAAACGCACGATTAAATTTTGTTATGACTGCCGCAGGTAGGAATCGAACCTAGAAATGATAGTAAATGTTTGAATAAAATTCGTTAGGGGTAGAGATGCAACCCACAAGCCGTATTAAAGCAAATTCTAGTCAGGAAGGATATTTAGGCACACGATAAAAAATGATAATAAAAAATGTTTATGATGCGCACATTTACTAATGTCCTTGAAAGCTTAAACGCCCAATAAATAAATCTTTAAAGGAAAAAAGTGTTCCGAAAATTTTTTTAAAATTTTTTTTCAGCCAACAGCAGCTAATTTGGACCCCTGAAGAAGAACCACACAATAATATTATATTGCAAAAGCAATATATGTAATGAGAAATTTAATTTTCGAATCTGTAACTTCCGAAGGCCCTTCTGGAAGGAAGTTTAGAAAAATTTTAAGTACAGTTTTTTCCTTTAAAGATTTATTTATTGGGCGTTTAAGCTTTCAAGGACATTATTAAATCTGTTAAACTGGCTAGCATAAAAAATATATTTATATTATATTTTAAAGTTAATAAATATTACAGCAGGAGATAATTTAATTAGTAGGATCATTAGAAAGTTCTCTTAAATAAATTTCAGTTGGTGTTCCTGGGAAATACCTGTGATATCGGTTTTCATACGCTGCAATATTTGCTTCTCTAATCTCCTGCATTGTAATTTCATCGGCAAAGTATAAAGTGAAATCCGTTGCAAAAAGGCTTTTCATGATGTTTACTTTAACACCAGACGCGTGGCAATACTGCTCTATTCATCTAGTTACCTATTCATTTACCATTTCACTTGTCCCTGGGCCATCAGATAATTTGCAAGGATTTGGATATCAAAATTCAGGTGACTTAGCGAACCGTAAGCGTAATCGTCAAGCAAAGTTAACGAAAGCTGGCGTCTAGAGCTTTGCTTGCCTTTTCTTGCGTTATATGTAAACACAGTGAGTAATTAAAAAATTCAATATTTGTTAACACTTTGATATATATTTCTTCTTGCGGTTGGCATGAAATGCCACAACAGATTCGGAAAGTGGATTACAAAATGGAAAGCGTAGGGTAATACGCCTCCTAAACATGTCTAAACATATTTTTATCTATTTCAAGCTCTTGGTGTAGAGGACTCAAAGTACAAAAGATTGTGTATATAAAAATAGAGGAGAACAAAAAGAAAACCAAATATAAATTTGCCAACAAAATTTTAGTAACATTTCTTTGATTGTCCTCTATTCCTTAAACGTTTCACATTATTTGTTCAGTTGGTTGACACAACCACTTGCCACTTGTTAACACCCCTAAGGAATAGTATTTATATCTTATTTCAAAATCATTCACTCATTCGTAGTCAGTCATTGATTATACAACTACATACAGAAAACAGTTGACAAGCACTGGCACACATGTATGCCTCTACTCGTTGTAAGGATTTCATTTCACTTGTATCCTTACAGCATTTGGAGGATGATAATGATACCCAGGTGCTGTTGATTTCTGCTTGAGTTCTTTCATTTCCTTAACCAAAGACGTTGTTGACGATTGAATTGAAAACGGTTTTCTTTCTTTTTTTTTTTTTTCTTTCAAAGATGATTTAAAATTTTGGTTAGATTTGCTTTGATGTTGGCTTTTCTCCATTTTCTGTAAACTGTTCAAATTTTTTTTTTTTTTGTGGTACCATTTTCGGTATTTGCAAATAATTTAAATATAATTTTTTTTTTTCTACATTTTCATATCGTATTATAAAAATTGCTATCATTTTCTATTATTAAAGGTTTGCTAACATTGCAAGAATAACTAAATGTTTTATTTTGTTCTCTGTTATTAAAATTTTAATCTTGAGCTTAATTTTGTCGGTCTTGAAGTGAAATAAAATAAGAAAACCTTTTTTCCGAATGAAAATTAATTTCGGTTTTCTTATACAATTCCCTTATTTAATTTACGAAAAATATAATTTCAAATAATGCAACATATTTTTACTGCAGCCAAGTTAAATCTGTGAAAAATTTTTGAAATAAAATTACATTTTAATAACAGGAAGAAGAAAAAAAAGAAAAAAAAATGAAAAGAAAAGAGAAATTTGGCAAATTTGAAAATATAAAAATACAGGAACGGTCTGCAATATGAATGTATTGTTAAAATTCGACCAACTTGAGTTGCACATCTGGTCTAATACATTTCTACAATTATTCTATTATATTTATATTGGATTATTGTAATACTTGTAATACGACAGCATATTCAAAAGGATACTGTTTTCAGTATTAAGATCATGCATAGAATCCGTAGTAGCATTTGCTACTGCTCTTGCCATTTCAGTACATCATTTTAGAAGCCGCCAATGAGTGATTAATAATTTTACAAGAAAAAAAAAAGGAAATTGGTCCTTCCTTAGTAGCTGGCCATATAACAAAAATTATTATCACTATTGATATCCTGGAAATATCTAATATTTGATTAACCCCCGAAACTATCGAAAGCTTTCCCAATTAATAATCGTAAGGTTTTGCCCGCAAAGTTTTTTTTAGCTCGGGCCCAGTTGTTCACTTTCAACTAAAAGTTTAATTTCATTATATGTCAAGTGCAAAAAAATTATAACATGTAAATCAAAGATTCTGTTATTTCATATTTTAGAAATAACAATAAAATCAAGAAAAAATCAAGAAAGAAAACAAAAATCAAAAATCAAGAAGAAAACCTTTTTGAAAAAATCAAGAAGAATACCTAGTAAAATCAAGAAGAAACCCTTTTTGAAAAAATCAAGAACAATACGTAGTAACATCAAGAAGAAAACCTTTTTGAAAAATCAAGAAAAATACCTAGTACAATCAAGGAGAAAACCTTTTTAAAAAAATCAAGTAGAATACCTAGTAAAATCAAGAAGAAAACCTTTTTGAAAAAATCAAGAAGAATACCTAGTAAAATCAAGAAGAAAACATTTTTGAAAAATCAAGAACAATACGTAGTAAAAGCAAGAAGAAAACCTTTTTGAAAAAATCAAGAAGGATACCTAATAAAATCAAGAAGAAAACCTTTTTAAAAAAATCAAGAAGAATACCTAGTAAAATCAAGAAGAAAACCTTTTTGAAAAAATCAAGAAGAATACGTAATAAAATCAAGAAGAAAACCTTTTTGAAAAAATCAAGAGGAATACCTAGTAAAATCAAGAAGAAAACCTTTTTGAAAAATCAAGAAGAATACCTAGTAAAATCAAGAAGAAAACCTTTTTGAAAAATCAAGAACAATACGTAGTAAAATCAAGAAGAAAACCTTTTTGAAAAAATCAAGAAGAATACGTAATAAAATCAAGAAGAAAACCTTTTTGAAAAAATCAAGAAGGATACCTAATAAAATCAAGAAGAAAACCTTTTTAAAAAAATCAAGAAGAATACCTAGTAAAATCAAGAAGAAAACCTTTTTGAAAAAATCAAGAAGAATACGTAATAAAATCAAGAAGAAAACCTTTTTGAAAAAATCAAGAAGAATACCTAGTAAAATCAAGAAGAAAACCTTTTTGAAAAATCAAGAAGAATACCTAGTAAAATCAAGAAGAAAACCTTTTTGAAAAAATCAAGAAGAATACCTAGTAAAATCTATAAGTTTCTGCCTGCAGCAGAGTTTCACCAGCCAACTGAAACAATGCATTCAAAAAACATTTAAGCAGAACTCAAGGCACTGGATAAACATGGACTAGACCCTAAAATAATTCCCACCGAGCTGCTCCCCTGTGTGGACTTAGCAATACCATGCCTGCACATATTCCAGACTCATGGCTCAATTACTAAAACCTGTCAAGCTACTGAAAACATAAAGTGCAATTTTAAGACTCTAACCCCTATTGTTGCTTATTTGGTCAAGAAAACTTTTAGGTTCGCCTTCGTATATATAAAGCAAAAAGAGAAATAAATAAATAAGCAAAATAGTGTATTATAGTTACTGCTGCTGTTGCATTAATTTTAAGCTTTACAACACATCGAGTACAAGTGAGTTCATAACAAGTACACGAATTTACAATTTTTTTTTTTTTTTATACATACTTTAGGGAAAATTCAACTCTTTTGTTAGCGTTCAGCAGCGACTGTGTGTGCGTATATTAGAATTGATTTTTATTAAGAAAATACTAAATTTATAGTTTGTATAGATGTATGTGTGCGTGTTTGTTTATTGTTAACAAGCTTTATAGTTTAAAATCTAGATTTACTTAATACAACAATCAAGACTCAAGTGTTATTGCAAGTACAGAGCAAGCTTATACGTACATATAGTCCTATTGCCATTCCCAGCAAACATTTATGGTCGTGATCGGTCATCAAGTGTACCCAATTTGTCAAATTAGATCATAATGTCAAATAAGTATCGCATAAATACTTCATGATTGCGTTTCTTAGGAAATTCCTAAAAGTTTTTGCCATTTCTTAGTGAACTCTGAGAATTAAAAGAAAAAATTGTATAAAGGCAATTTTAGAAATATTTTTAACGAGTTATTACGAATTTTGTGGAACTTTTTACAATGTGTTGCCGCTTCATTTGAAAGAAAAGTCTAATTTGAAATCTCCTTTTTCAAAAGAGTTCAAGGAGTTTGAATTTTTGAAATCCTTCAAGCTCACTAATAATAATTTCGTTTGGCGGTTTTTAAAGAAAACAACGATTCGTAACCAAAATTAGTGATTTAGGAGCTTATGAGGCAGCTAAAACTTGCACGCAATATTTTTTAACTTTTAGGCAAGTCTGAAATTCTTACGTCACATTAAAGAAAGAGACGAACATATCGGTTTAGAGTATTTGTTTTAACTGTAGAAAATAGACGCTGTCTATGGAATGCTTATTGAGCGATAAGAGTTGGGACTATCCCAAGAAAATTCATTGAAGAAAATCTCAAAAAAAAGTATATTTCTCATAAATTTATATGCAGTAGCTTATTTTCTATTATTAAAATTTCCACATAGCTTTCAGAAAATAAATGTGCACTTTTGAAAATATATATTATTATTATATTTGAAAAATTAAGCATAGCCGATATTTATTACAAAAGTTGTGTATCAATTTATGCTGGTCATAAAAAAAAATTTTTAGATGTTTCTTAAGGCCTTTAAGGTCGATTTTATGTAGTGTATATTATAAGTCATGCAACCTTTTCAAATAAAAACTCAGCTGATGTCTAATCAGCTGACCATTGATTAGTTACTATATTATTATTTAGATTTTTGTGATTCAACAAAGTATTCATTCCATCAAGCTTTTTGGATCGTCAAGAATTAACTTAGCGTGTGATGGCCGACCACTTTGTGTGGCCCCTTTGTGTGGACCCTTTCTGAAAGCTTTAACTGAAAAATTCTCAACAATTACGTTACATTACGGCTGACTACTCTGCTCTGATGAACAAACGAAACAGTAATTTATTGAAAAAAAAAATTAATTTATTCAAAAAAAAATTATACGAAAATAGTTTAAAAAAAAAGGAAGGAAACAGCCGCGGAAAACGTTGGAAAAAGAGAAACCAAAGGCAAGGAGCAATCATTGCATAGGCAATAGGCGGCACAAATTATTATATACTTTAAGGCGTTTTTCAATACCCAACATGTTAATAAAATGCACAGCGCACCTGCATGCAAGGCAGAAGAGTGACAAAAAAATCTGCAAATATCTGACATTCTTTATTACAAATATTTCACTATAAAATGTTTGCTGACAAGATACATATACAAAGCTATATGTATGTTAAGCATTAGATATGTACGAGTATACCTCGATTTAGTTGTGTATGTGTATTTAAACACAATTACAAGTGGTTGCTGTTCTGTATGTTCTACGTATGGACATGAGGGCATACTAGTGGCACTTATAAGAATTTGAATGCGAGCCAGCATCGCAATGGAGTGCTTAAATAACAAAATTATTTTAAAAGAGCTAACGTAAGATGATTCTACAAGTTTTGGCTTTTATACCAAACCACAACCCTCTCATACTACAGAAAAAAAAAAACAAAACATAATAATAATAATAATAAAATAATTAACAAATAGTATTAAAAAATATATTAATAAATAATGGCAAAGCAAAAAATTCATTAAAAAATTAGATTAGAGCGTTTTCCTCGTCGAAAAAACAATTATTAAATTATTTGGTTTGGTTGAGTAGCTGTTCATACTATGGAACTTTCTTATATTGTCATTTAAAATTGGATTGGTGTGTATAAACTTAGACTTTTGTTTTGGATTTCATTTCAACGAGGAAGGCATTCACACTATGAAAATTTTTTCTGAAACTATTCTAGGTTTTTTTATTATTTTTATTTTTGTTTTTGCTTTTATTCGGGTCTAGGCAAAAAGTTTTTTGTTAAGTACAATTTTTCTATGAAAAAAAAAAATTATATTTTCATATTTTGGCCCGTTTTAGTACAACGAAAAAGTCTTCCACACACTGAAGCTTTTATTTCTGAAACATTCTTAAATTTAAGTGGAATTCACATTCATATATTGATTGTAATTTTTATATGAAAGGAAAAATTTCATAGTTCACAAAAAGGGCACTGTCCCCACTATGAAGCCATTTTTTTCTCAAACTTTTTTAAATTTCAGTCTGAAGTTGAATTCGCCTCTATACAAATGAAACTCTGTTGCACAATTTTTTTATGAAAACCCCATTGTTTCATAATGTAAACTTCAATTCGTTGTAGTACAAAGATTGAGAAGTTCTCCATAGTATGAAAATTTGTTTCTGAAACTTTCTTAGATTTCCATTAGAGTTTCATTCTTGTTTTTATATTAAAATTTGATTTGCAATTTTTATATGACATAAATTGTTTCATATTTCATAATTTGTTTCGTTGCATTATTGCAGGCCTGTTCACACTATGAAACTTGCTTATATATATATATATGTTTTTTTTGTAAACCAACTTTACATGCAAAGCTTTCGTCTTGTCCGCAGGAAAACAGCCAGGTCTAGGCAGGCATCGAATCCGCGACCGATTCATTCGTTAGGAGGCAGCCGTAGGCGAAGTTTGAAGTTATTTTAATTTGGAAAGTGCTATATTGTGAACAGACTCTGAATGATCTCAAGATTGCCATCAATTCTAAGTTGACTTGTTGTCAAAGCGACTGCAGTGTCTTTGCTTATCCTTATATGAGTAGTAAATACTGCCTAAACTATTACAAATATGGTGATAATTTGTCATCTATGGGCTTCCACTACTGCAAGGATCTCTCCTGCCTTGATTTCATCTACTCAGATAAAACTATTTTTAATGTTCCCTCATTTTGTATTCAAAATTTATGGACCCAATTTATGGCAATGTCTTCTTAAAGAAAGTGTTATTCCTACTTTGGAATATTTATTGCTCAGTGTTTTTTTCGCTACCTTTATAAATGGAATATGTATTTTTATTACAATATCTTTTGACGTTGTTAATTTCATACTTCAATGGTTATTTTTCCTTGTTGAAAGATGTTTTTTTTTTTATTTTTCAATGTATTAATTTTCCTTGCAACATTTTTGCCTTTATCTATATTTTTGTGTAGTTTTTGCATATGACTTCCTTTTTAAATTTTTTTCCTTTCTCCGAGTATGAACGCCTGCATGCTGGCTACATAATCATAACTTACGTTTCATCTTTGTTTCTTTTCTAGTTCTTTCTTAGTTTTTTTTTTTTTTCAAATGTGTACTTTATTTTTTCCTTCTTTAATGAACTTTTTATTTAACATTCAATGTTGTAGATTATTTTGAAGTGTGTATGAGTGTTTTTCTGCGTTTTGCCCTGTGCTTATATGTGAATGAAGTAGAAGGAAGACATTATTTTGGCATTTTGCCCAAATAAGCAGAAAAACTCTTTTAGACTCTTTTATTTTGGTTCAAGAGGAAACCCAGTGAAATGTTGCAGCTAAAAGGATTACCGAGCATATCTACAAGACAATTGTGGCTTTCAACGACAGATATGATTTCCTATTTATAACTATATTTAGTCCATATCTATGCCTTGGCTTTAAGCATGTAATATGCTTGTAATTGTAGCAGAATTATTTTAAGAGCTTTTTATTCCCTATGACATTAACAGCACTAATCGAAGACACTGATACACTATCCTACACAGTGATACGAATTGTCAAATATGGCATCCTTGCTGAAAAAAATACAATAGTGGGGCAAACTTTCATAAAATAGGTATTGTCATGCCATCAGAGTTGCAATTACTTCTATCATTAAAAAAAATTTTTCGGCATCATATTTGCATGATGGTAACACAAAATCTTGGCCAAAATATTAGTGAGTTACATCTTCTTATATTCCTTAGACTTAATCTTATTTTTAATTTTGCAAAGTTTTTTGATTGATCAATACAGTATATGGATAACTGCTGATGTTATGCGTCAAAACTGTGGGCCACTTATAAATTTATTTTTGTTTTCTATTAATTTGCTTTGATAATTTGCGTTTAAAAGGTTTTTCCAGCCCTGACAAAATGCCATTTTATATTTAATGGGCAAAGGGCACAGTTTAGAACAAAGTGTGCTGGCCCTTTTTTAACAGCTGACAAAGATATATATATATCTTCTTAAATATGTAAGTGAGTTATGCAGTTGCCAGATTGCTAATTCATGCAATTGAGAAACTAAGTATTTTTTATTCTAATATCTCATATAATTGTTACCTTTTGTTGGTTTTATACGATATCGGACATAAAAATCATTACTCAATTCTAATTTTCTAACTATTCTGACTAAAAATATTATTTAAGAAAATTATCTGGTAAGGCTATGTAAAAGTAAAGTGAATCTGTTTTAGAGGACATTTTCAACCCTGCAAGCTGGTACAGCGCAAAATGCATGCCTTCTGCCCCGACTAAGTGTGACATGCTTACAAGTGGCCACGCAACCCTTTGTGACGGCAAAAAATTTGTAAGACAAACAAAACTTCCCTTTTTGAGTAAAATTTAACCCTTTTTTTTGGAGACAAGAAAACGCCGTAAGTTTCAACAGGCCGCTTTAATGTCGGAAGGATGTCATGTAAAGAATAGTTTATATTTAATTTTATGTTCAAATTCAATTCCATATCTCTGTTCATGTTTATGTTTGGGTTTATGTTCATGTTTATGTCTATGTTAAGTTCATATTCTTCTTAATGTTAAAGTTCATGTTTAAGCTAATAGTAAAGGTAATGGCATTGGACTTGATATTGGTACTGATAATGAAAATGGTAATGGTATCAGTAATTATATTGGTAATGGAAAAGTTAGAGATAAGGCTACAGTTATTGTTATTATTACATTTATTGTTGTTGTTATTGTTACTGTTATTGTTACTGTTGTTGTTAATGTTATTCTTATTGTTATTGTTAATATTAATATAGATGTAAAAGTAAATGTAAATATAAAATTAATGTTATGATTATTGGCAATGTTAATATTAATTTAATATTAATGGTAATGTTAATACTTATGTTAATGTTAATATTGACGTTATTGGTATTGTTATTGTTAATGTTAATGTTAATTTTAACCTTAATATTAATGTTAAGGTAAACGTTAATATTAAACTTAACGTTAATATTGATGTTATTGTTAATATTAATGTCAATTTTAACGTTAACGTTAATATTAATGTTAATTATAACCATAATATTAATAATGATAAGGGTAACATTACCGTTAATATTTATGTTTATGTTAATGATAATAATAATAATGTCAAGGGCAATATTATTGTTATATTAACATTAACGTTCACATATGTGTTAATGTTAATTTTAATTTTAATGTGAATATTAATGTTAATGTTAACATTAATATTAAAGTTAAAGTTAACGGTAATATTAAAGCTAAAGTTAATATTGATATTATTGTTAATATTAATGTTAGTTTTAACGTTAACGTTAATGTTAATAATAACGATAATATTAATAATGTTAAGGATAATATTATTGTTATATTAACGTTAATGTTCATATATGTGTTAATGTCAATTTTAATGTTAATGTTAATGTTAATATTAATATTAATTTTGTTATTAATATTATCGTTAACAATAACGATAATATTAATAATGATAAGGGTAATATTACCGTTAATATTTATGTTTATGTTAATGATAATACTAATAATGTTAAGAGTAATATTACTGTTAATATTAACGTTAAAATTTATGTTTATCTTAACGATAATAATAATAATGTTAAGGGTAATATTATTGTTATATTAACGTTAATGTTCATATGTGTTAATGTCAATTTTAATGTTAATGTTAATGTTAATGTTAATATTAATTTTAATGTTAATAATAAAGCTAATTTTAATGTTAACGTCAATATTAAATTTGATCTTAATGTTAATATTAATGTTAATGTTATTGTTATTACTTATGTTAATGTTAATATTAATGTCAAAGTTATCCTTCATCTTAATATCAATGTTTATATTAAAATTCCTATTTATATGCATATTTATATTTATGTCTATATTCCCGATTATACTCTCAACTCACATTACTGTTTTGTGAGACAGGACATTGTATTCAAAGATGTAATTAATTTTTTTACATTTTTCTCTATTCAACGAAAAATTTCTTGTTGGTTTACCTTTCAGAGTTCCAACTTTTCTAAAAAAGATTCTATAAAATGTATTCCCACATTTTCATACAATTCATACCACTTACGAAAAGCCAATCATATTAAACATGTCTGTATGTATTATGAAAGTTAACATTCTTATGTAATCTAATATTATAAATGCAAGGTAGTGCTTTTTCGTTGAAGCCGGGGAAGGTACTGTAAAAATTACAAGTGGTGACCACGTTCACTTTGTTTACCCTGTTTCTTATTATAAAAAAAAAAAAAAAAAAAGAGAAACTTTCAAGTTAATATAATTTATATTATGAATTGTATACATACTTAAGAGAAAAGGTTGCAAGGACTTATAGAATTACTTCGTTTGCTGTATTTGTTTCTTTTTGTTTGTTAGCTTGTGCTTTTAGTCTTTCAAGTATAATCTTATTTAATTTTCAATGAAATTATTTGTTAAGTTTTGAATAAGTTATATTTGAAGGCACTCGTATAGATAACTTTGACAAGGAATTTGTGTACATTTTTGAAAGCGAAGTTATCGAAATTGAAGGCAGTTTAGCCGAATAACATTTTATGCTTCTGAAAAAGTTCATTTCTTTCTATTTAATTAATGAGAAGTTAAGTTTAGCTTTGTATAACATTTGATATCGGAAGGGATACAACATATTCAATACTTATTGCATGTCCTTGCGAATAAATTACATTCTGATCTTTTGAATTTAATAATAGAACTTTTTTTAAGTGGCCGCTGTATTTTTGTAATGCTTAAGATTATTGTATAGGTGGGAGTAACAAACTAAAAGCTGCAGAGTTCCAACTGAGTGAGCTGATAGCCAGTGATGTCCTTTACAGCCACAGGCTACGATGACCTTTACTAATTCTTTTTTATTGTTTTCCGTAGAGCATCTAGTTCTTATTTCAGATATTGACTTCTACTATAAGCCTTATCATGTTCGGATTGAGGAATAAGCTGGCATTAGAAGACTATTGGATAGATATAAGAGGCATTTGGCGAAGGCGTAGCAGTCTCGTAGGCTCATTGCTACAGAATATCCCTGAAAGTGGGTGTACGAGTATGTTTTCAGATGTTAATTATCATAGATGTAAAACGTTCTCCGATGAATATTAAATATTTACCGCCTCACTACTCACAAATTTTACCAACAATTAACTCACGAGATATAAAATCGCATCTCCGATAATATAAATTCCCAATAATATTTATTTGGCAAATTTTAAATTAAAATTACAAAACCTTAAATAAAATTGAAAATTAATGAACTATACTGAAGTTATTATTCTCCTTAAAGGTAATTGACAAAACCAATTACATTTATAAAAATAATTTTTTTAAATATTTAGTTATTATTCAATTATTAATTCATTTAAAATTTAGATGAAGTGCCACTGTAATATTCTATAATTCTTTATATAATTCTTCATCTAAAGAAAATGTCTATTTTATCCTCCTTATGGGTTGGCTAAGTCATTGGTCCGCATATTTTCAAAAGCGATAATGATCATAATCTTACTTTCAATGGTGAATTGTACCCCACTTAGGCGGGATTACTCTTGTTGTTTTAACCAGCTGGAAATAGAAACTTTTCATAAAATTGCTTTCGTAATAGTCTAATTAATTAATCGGTAAGATGGTTCCAATGGATTATTTTCTTCGGGCTTATGCAAAATCAGTACTCATTACCAATAATTAATTATTAATTTCTTGTTGCTAAGTAAAGTTAGAGCATTTTAATTGATATCGTTCTCTGACTTAATTTCAATTACTTTTTAATTAATTTGTAATAAAAAATTTAATTATTTATTTGCAACTGAAATTTATTTAATTATTTTTAAATTACAAAAAATGTATTTTTTAGTATTATGCTCTAAAATATCAGTTTTATTCCGTAATTAAATTTGTAAACATTTTCTGCATTACTTGCATTTTATTATCAATTATATTTTAATTCCAATTACCATTACAAGTATTTGTAATTTAAAAGTATTTCATTTACGAAAACCAGCGATTAATTCCATTACTAAGACAAATTTTTGAATTAAAAAAAATTAAAAAAATTTATAGTAATTGGAAATAATAATGCAATTAATCAGATAATGATCTAATCTTATCTTATCTTATCTTATATATGTATATGTACATATATATAAAAATGGCATATATGTTCGTGATCGATAAACTCAAAAACTACTAGACTGATTTTGACCAAATTTTATATCCATACTCTATGGGTCGTGAGGAGTGTTTCTGTGTTCATCCTACAGATGGCGCAATATATAGTTTTTTTGGTGTTTTGCACGATATAGATTAGCGCTATAACCCTATACTCTGTTTCACTGCAAGCGTTGGGGCTTAATCGGTGTGTAGCGGCGTGTTAATTTGGATTTTTAGATTTTTAAATAAATAATTTTTTTTTATTATAAATAAACTAAAAACACAAATTTTGATTTTTTATGAAAGGCAGTTCAAAATGAAAGAAAAATTGTGGGCTAGCAAAGGTGACCGGGTCCAATTAGTTAATTATAAAATCTAACTGAGAGTATGCTCTAAATACTGCTGAGAAATACTTGTAGTGCGTAAAAACGGCAAAACTTTTATTCAAAAATATTTAATTTTAAATAATTAATTCCAACCCAACACATACCAGCAGAACAAAATGAAATTTTCTTAACTGGCACATCATCAAGATTACTCAGTTAATCTTGGTAAGGCTAACGGGAATACAAATTACAATAATTTCGTATTAATCACAAGTTTCGAACCAGAAGCATGTCCTGGACAGGACATCAATGCTAATTTTATTCACCTTGTGAGACCCTCCACTAAGTAATAACTTTACCCGTCCACGCTGGAATAATTTTAATTACTTCATTTGTTTCTACATTTCTTCAACTATAAATTTAATTCTCGTTTATCGCTTCAAAACCTTCAACTTGAATGCTTCATTTATTATTACACTGCATTACAATATTCTTAATTAAAATTTCTTCATTTAACTTTAATTTATACATAATTCCGTTTAAAAGTATACGTTCACTTTTTCCTTGCTTCCTAATAAATTAAAGAAAGGAATGCTTCTTATTACAATGTTAGTATAGCCCATTATTTGTCACACGACAAGCAATGACATGTTTAACAAAATCTAGCATGCAATGTTTCTTGATTTTCTATTTATTTTTGTTTACTTGCCGTTTTGTTTTATGAAGAAAATAAAATCATTTGTGGAACAAGAAGCCAGAAAATAAGAAGCGTTCAAATTATAACAATTTATCAAGAAGACACATTTATTTAATGTTCACTGTTCAAAACAACCCACCATTTATAATGAGATAATGAAACAACTACAACATGTAACAACATGTCTAATGATGTTTTATTTTTTATGCTGGGTATACTTCTAAATGCCACTGTAATTTGGCGCCTAAAAGTAGGCAAGCGCAAGCATAAATAAAAGCAGTGATATTTTAATAACAATCCGGTCGTTGTTGAAAGTGCCAGTCATCTCTCTTGTTGGAGGATGGCGAAAAGTGTAGTCTGTTCGCAGCTGATCTGTAAGTGTTAAAAATGCTAAGAACAAAGACAACAGCTGATTTATTTATTGTTAAAAGTGTTAGTCTGATCTGCTGTGGGTAGATAGCGAAAAGTATTGTCTTTTGGCAGCTGATTATGTAACTGTTAAAACTGCTAAGGAGCAGACAACATATAATTTTTTTTATGTTGAAAGTCGTAGTCTACTCTCGAAAAAAAAAAAGAAAAAAAAGAATCTCGTCTCTTGGCAGCTGATTTGTAAGTTTTAAAAATGCTAAGAACCACGACAACAGCAGATTTATTTATTGCTGAAAGTCACTAGTCATTCTCTTGTTGGAAGAAGAAAAAAGAATCTCGTCTCTTGGCAGCTGATTTGTAAGTGTTAAAAATGCTAAGAACCACAACAACAGCGTATTTAGGTATAATTGAAAGTGCCAGTCAATTCTACAGTTGGAAGATGATCACAAATCTCGTGTGTTGGCAACTGGTCTGTAACTGTTAGTAGATTTACTTAAAGTAACTTTTTTTTTGTAAAGATGCATCCGAACTGCAGGGTATCTTTGCCAGTTAATTTTATAAAATTTAACTATCGTGACATCTACGACAACAATTAATGAATGAATTTTATTCTCATAATATTGCACAACTTTCTCATACCTTAAGTCAACCATTTTCGTCGTTCCTTAATTACGACAATAAAATAAAATATACAATTTGTTATCGTCAGTGTGCCTGTTTGTTGTTGTTGTTGTTGTTGTTGTTGTTGGTGTTGCTGTTGCCGTTGTCGCTTGTCTAGTAAAATATTCATGTCTGCGCTTGTTGATTCTTGAAAATCGTCTAGAAGAAGGACATTTAAGTAAAATTAATCGAGACACATGTTTCGATATCATACGGTTACTAACTCTGAACCGATCTTAATTTAGACTTCGTTACTCCAATAAAAAAGAAATTGCCTCGAATACTAAACTACATTCCAAAAAGCTGCAAAGTGTTAGCAAGCTGCGCTAAGTAATCTTATGTGAAGACACAACAGTGCGTATGAGATTTATTTACTTATAGTGATCATTCATTAAGTATACGTAACCACGTATACGTAAGTATTTCTTGGAGAGTAAATTAGTTTTTTTTTTAATAGAGAACCCGATAATAGACAACAGCATTATACTCTACTTTTAGAAACTGTTATACAGATGATCATCAAGTGTTAAAATTTTTAATTCTTTTAGAAAACTTAAAACTTTATTCGCCTCTTTTTACAGATGATTTGCTATGATTTTCGTGAATTTTTTAGCAATACAGCTTTCTGGTGAAACTGTTATATAGAAGTTTTTTTAACAGTATAATATTCTGGTTACGTTATTATCACAAATAAACTGCAATAATATGTGTGAAGATAAATTTGTTTTGTGTAAGTACGTGTTAAAAAAAATATTAGGGAATTTTTCAGATTCCTTTGACTTCTGGGAGGATATGGCCACTGCGTAAACTTATAGGGGAGTGAAGGCAATTCTTAAGCTATGAAACTGAATTTATCGAATGTCTGAACTGTAATAATGAAATGTTTTTAAAAAAATTCTAATATCGACTTTATATATAAAATTTATATATTTATAAATTTTAAATGGCGTTTAAATAAATTATTCATAATTTATTTTAATTTTTGTACTTTGTGTACTAAATAATATTTTCGTGTATCCTGTTTAGTCCATTTCAGTTCCTTAATTATAAAATTTACTTACGATTTTTAAGCCAGCTAGTGATCATACTTTCACTTTTCTAAAAAGAAAAATTTAAATAGTATAGTATTAGAATCGAGATATAACAAGATATAAAATTTTATTTTATTAAAATATTTAAAAAAATATTTAAAAAAATATTAATTGAATATTACCCAACAAACATTGAAAATTGCATAATATTTTGCCTAAAATCAGTCTTAAAACTACATTTCTAAATGCGAGAAATTGAGTTTTGGTTTCGAAATTTCCCTTTTAAAAGGCGGCTCCAACAAATTCTTTGGTTGCAGAAGCGGAATACAATACACGCTTCATGGTATTTATTAAAACATTATAACACTCCGTATTGCAGTACCTTTTCATTTTTGGACAGGTTTCTTCTTGTCAAAAAGCTCACTTTTACATATAACACATGCTTTTACAAGCACCTGTTAAATGTAGCATTTTTTAAAATTCGATCGCTCAAATTCTACACTGAGCTTGAATTAAAGCAAAACTGTCCTAAAATTGCTTAAAGTTATACTTTTTAGTCTTGTTGTCTATGCTGCCACATTGTTTTGTTTTTACCCCAATAATTCCACAATTACATCTAAAACTGTTATATTTAAAATTTAGGTTCAAAATTATTTCTTGCAAAGCTTCTTCTTCTTTTTCCTCTCGTGGATTTTGTATTAAACAAATATCTGATAAACTGTTATATTTAGATATATATCTAAATAAATTTATGTAAATATATAAATAAATAATTTTCATTGCTTTTTGTTTCATTATTATTCGATATCGTTTTATATAACAGTTTTGATGTTTTGCAACTGTTATACTGTATTAATAACGAGCATTAATATCCTTATTCTTAAAACTGACATGGAAACTGTGAATTATTTCTTCATATTGCTTTGCTTGGCAGATTTCTCATAATTTTCTTTTAAATCTATATCTAGATGTCTCTGTATCACACAACTACTCTTCTTGACTGTTAATTTAGAACATCAAACTACTTTAATTACAAAACATTCCCCTTAACCACCACCACCATCATCATCATCGTCATCATCATCATCATCATTACACTTACGGTCAGCATCTTGAACAGAAGTTACGGTAATTTTCAGTAAAATTAACCTGACCATAACCCTTCAGGCCATTTGGTAATAAATTGTTCAAAGTGCATGCAAAAAGTAACAAACGGCATAAATTTTCAACACCGCAACCACCACAATTTTCTCAATGTCATCACAGACATCGCAACAACAACACTATTGTTATAATCAGTATTCATGGCATCGTGTACAACAGCCAGCAGATGCATGGTGAGGTGATTTTAAGTAGTGATGAATATGAATACGTATAAATTGTAACGTAACTTTTGCTAAATTTGCCTTGCGAAGAATAACGTTTCAATTCCCATCCCTGCTTTAATATATTTTACATTGCTCGCAAATAGACATAAAATGACCGCACGGACGAATATGTGAATGCACAAGTAATTAACCAGAGTATGAGATATCTAATGATGCCTTTAATTGAATCTAATCATCATTAACAATTATACAAGAGTATTCGTTCTCAGCGGATGGCAGGTATGAGTTGGCCTGTCGTGTGCTGCTGGAAAACATAATTTTCCAAGAACACGTTTTAGTGGGCGGTTGAATACGCCAAAGCCCGTAGAATCGTTGTGATGCCCACACCCGCATGTGTGGCTCGCTACAGATAATACAAATAACCATCATTTAAGTTTTTTTTTTATTATGTGAAATTTATTCTTTAGCCGGTATTTTCTTAACTCGTAACTCACACGTGTACGACTTTTTGTCTTGGCCATAAAGTCAAATCATATGCAAATAATTAAGCAAATTTCCTTCCGGTTGCAACAAAATAATCAAAAAAGGGGAAAGCTCTTGCAGCTTTAGGATGGCTTTTATGCAGTCGGCAGGCAAAAGGACGAAAATCATTTTTGTACTCAAAAGCAATATACACTTGTAAGTGTGTAGTGTTAGTGTTTCATGTGTGTGTATAAGCGTTGCAAAAGGCGTTGAAATATTTCCCTAAAGTCCCATCACGTTGTAGATGTCGCCAATACATTTTCATATAAAAAGTCACTTTATAATCTCAGTGCACAAAATTTTGTCTGGCATAATGAAGTCGCCATGAAAAAGAATCAAAACTTTGAATGTGGAGAAAGACGCGGTACTGTAAGGAAGGCCCTCCTAACAGGGCCTCATAACGTCAGAAAATTTTGCTAGAATTATGAGTAATCCATTTTAGTGGAGAATACAAATTAGACTTGCAGTGTCTCTGGTGTGGTAAGCAGCCCTGTTAAGGATCCCCTTCAGGCATTTACCATTGTTTTACTTCGGGTATGAAATAATGCTGTAGCAGAAGTGCAAAGATGGTTGTATGTGGCCAGAAATATACACAATATAGTCAATATCGGTTGTTGGCTGGTAAATACTAAGATAGAGGAGGAGCTTCACCTTCGTCACTTCAATATTTCCAGAATATAGAAAACTGAGAAACATTCTTAATTTTTATTTATACTAAAAATAATTCAAACGCGACCTTGACACACTGTAGTTATAACACTTACTAACAAGCTTACCAATGCCAGAATTTTACACTATAAACACATAAAGTATAACAGTTTTATAACAGTCTTTTAAACTTTCTTTAAAAAAAACTATCAAAAACTTTTAATATCATATTCTACATACAAAAATGTTTATTTTTATAACACTTTTATAACATTTATGAAAACGCGAGAAATATCTAAAAGCATTCTTAAAAATCCCTGAGGAAATTTATACTGGTTGAAGTAAAGAAAGGAACAGATTTTTCCTTGTATAACAGTTTTATATAAATTCATTTTTTTCGCGAGGGAAAATAAGTAAGTCTTTAATCTTGCACAGAGTAGAAACTTACTAATTAATTTACATTTGCCAGTGTTACCAGATAATTTTCGTTTAAACGCGCTAGAAAAAAAAATTCTTAGAAATGAATTTAATATTATTAGTTAAAAAAAAATTTTAAGTGACTTTAATAAATATTTTATTTACGTTAAATATTTATAAACACTTAACAATAAAAAGTCAAAGCCATATGAATTCAGACTTTTACAAACTGGCAGTAGGGTTTTCCATATTAAGTTACAATAGAAAATTTTTTGTAAAGTGATAAAAACAAATGCTGCTTTTATAAAGCTTATATATTAGAACTTTTGGAAACTCTTATAACACCAAATAAACTGTTATACTAGTTGATATACATGTAAAAATACATCAGTTTTTTATTTAAGGCCATGAAATACTTTTCCATCAATTTTTTAGGCGTATAACAGTTTTATTACGACAAATGTAGTTGCTTTAGCCAGCCTTTCTAACAAGGAAAATAAAATTTGTTGGTTTAACACACTTTCACCTCAAGGCCAGCCCTGTTCTCCCACAAACATGTGTAGTTTTGCCAGCACACACCAATTCAAATCATAGCCTTCTGCTTATAATGCATTTATCGAGTTCAGAGGTGGCCAATAAATTTGAATAATAATTATCGCTTGCATGAGTCGAAACAAGCCAGCCATACACGCTTCGAATAATTCCAGCTGCAACCATTGGATACTGCCAAAAGGCTGGCGTTTTGTTATTAAAATTTTTGTCCATTTAACCAGCCATTTATGTTTTTTCCTCTAGGGAGATTGTTTTACAATTATCACATGAATGTTATAACTTTTTGGTATACGTACACATTTTTACATCCTTTCGAGTAAATTGAGTGTATTTTGTTGTTTTTTTTTTGTTTTTTTTTTTGGTTTTTGGTCTTATTTAAGGCTTGTGGTGGTTAACGATAAGTAAGGATAATTTATAAAGAAAAGTCATATGAAAGAATGGAGAAAGGAATGACCAGTTTTTCTGCAATTTGTATAAAATATTTGTATGATTATTAACGATTCAGTGTTAAATGATGCGTTAAGGACAATTTACGTTCAAATAGTTTCAAGAAAATTATTGTAAAAACAGCTTTTTCGAGAGCAACAATAACAAAAGTAAAAAACACGATAAAATAGTAACGTTAACAATATTTAAGAATATCCTTCTCGGCTATCGTAAGAGAGTCAAAACTGTAACAGATTTCCAAAAACTTTTAAAGTCCTTTTTTAAACATTTGTAAGGAAATTTTTCATTTAGTTCTTTTAATACTCTGCTTTTGTAACGTTAGCTATTTCTTGTAAATCTTTCTTGATCATTTTTAGTAAAAAAAAAAAAATTGTCACGCGCCACTGTTTAATCAATCACCTAACAAATCGAAATTAACCGCAACATCTGAAAAGCATCTACCACATAAATTAAGTGCAAGCAAATTATAATATTTTATAATAACTTTAAAGTTACTGGTAAAGCACAATTAATTACGTTTTTCTATTTAACAACAATCAATCAAAAAAAAAAAAAAACTACAACAAAACACCACAAAATGTTTAATTTAGAAGCTGAGAAAAAACGTCATTAAAATTGCTGAATTGCACTGTTTGTGCCACATCAGCAAAATGCCTAAAGCCACATTATTTAAGCTTAATTATTATTTCACCTTTAACGAACATATTTTAATGCAATTATAAAATCAAAAGCTGCCACTCATTTCAATAAATTCATACACCCTACTTTTGCACACTCTACCGCTCTCTCCACTCTCTCATTTAAAAACCTTAAACCACTTGCATTTTATTTTGCTTACGTCTGCAAAAAAAAAAATTGCAACAATACAATTACTCAAACGTCAAATTTTTCGGCAGTAAAATGCAGCCTCCGATTACGTATAAAGCAGCAAATAAAACCACTCGTTTTATTGAGCTGGTCAATTCTAAAGAGGGGAACATGGTCGCACACTCACTCACACACCATACATGCTCCAGCTCTGTTCAGCCCACCGATTACATGCAAAGCAATGGCCAAAATAAACCAATCACTCCACCAAAATCATTCGGAAACTTTCTCTGTGTCTGCACACTCTTTCCAAGTTTTAATTCTCGTCTAAAACAGGCCTAAAATCATCAGTATGTGAAAAGGCTGCCATAAACATCTGTTTAAATTTGAACACGCAGAATAAACGGTATAACAAACTTATATGGTTTGTGACACGAAAAGCTTGTTCACACTATGGAAATTTTGCTGTATAACTTTTGAATTTGCAAATGGAAGAAAAAAGGAATGCAAAGCTTTTTTTTTGGAAAATACAAATTTTGCCTAAAAATTAATATGAAAATATGTCTGAAAGAAAAGTTTCATAGTCCTGTTACATTATCCAACATAGTTGCCCAACAACTATGATAATGTGAATTAAATACGCAACTGCCTGGCGGCTTTTTTGTACAAGTGCTAAAACAACCGAGCGAAAAAATTTCCTTCCATAATTTTTACCAAATAATTTGGCCAATATTTTAAATAAAATATTTAGTTTATCAGCACTCCGGACCTGAAGTCGGCAAAAAAAATAAACCTTTAATGGTCCAACAGATACTGTATATCCTTAAAAATTATATACTATGTACAACTCTTTCATATCATATCTGTCTGTTGGTTTGCAATTTATAATTACAAAATTGTAAACCATTTGCGTATGAATTATTTAATCCTTTTTTTTTTTTTGTAACTAATTTTTATTAAAAAATCCTTGATATTCCTGTTTGCGATTTTATATTCAAGTAGTGATATCTTTTTGCAAAAACAAACAAACCTTATGCGTATACGTGTCAATGATTAAATTTTTGCAGATTATAGACTCGAAAAAGGATAAATTTTTAATGTAACAGGATCTTTAAGTGCCACAAATTGGATCTCGTCCTTCAGTATTTATCATTATGATAACAATTAAAAAAAAAATTTTTTTGATAAATATTTATGGAAAAATATTCTCATTATTAAATTAATACCTTTACGATTCTGTTCAAGTAGCTTTAACAGACATGTGTTTGTGTTTGTGTTTGTGTATGTGTGTGATGTGTGTATAACCATGGACAGTGTCCAAAAGGTGCTACCGCAGCAGAATAATAAACATTGAACGTTAGTTGTATTTTAGCTATTAAAACTCTTCTTGCATAGAGAATAATACAGACAGGATACGGTGGATGCATAAGAGACAAGCGCACACATTTCCGTATATGTATGCAAAAGCAAAAACAAAAAAAAATCCTACAAACTCAAAATTATACAAATACCGGGCAGCTAATAAATTATTTAAAAATAATTAGCGGAAAATTAAATCAAAGACAATTGCTGGGCTTGCAGCATGTCTAATGACTTCCTTTGATTATAATGCGCACCTAGAATAGAATAGAATTAAGGATTCTTAAAATAACAAATTAGTTGTAGTACAAGATATAGATATTGTTTCAAACACAAATGCATTTTAAAGCCTTGTTTGTTATCTTTCAAGCCATATATGTATATGCAGCATGCTCACAGGACGAAGTATGCAGTGCTAAATTTGAACGTGTTTACTTATTTTTCCACGCAGAGGAAAAATTTTTCCTCAAAACAACTTTCTTTCAGAGTTAAGGAGACAAATCAATGGCAATTATACAATAGTATACAAGTACATAGTATACAATTTATCCTTGCGATAATAATTAAAAGAAGCCGCATTGAAACATGAATATGCAACAGCAAAGAATTAGTCAAGAGAAAGTCCCAGCAAACATTTCTAATGCGTTTCATTCTGCTGTCATCTGTTTAAAGTCCACAAAACTGATTATGGTTGACAATCGTGCGATTTAAAATTTGTGCAAAATATTTAAGCAGAATTTGTTTTGAAGCAACTTTTCAGTCTGACCTCGTTTGCTTGCATGACGGCCACAAAATGCCAACACAACATTTTTCTTTCCATAAATGAATACATACATTCTGATGCACAAATGCGGCTGTGTGAATGCGAATGTGTGCGTATATGTACGTATGTGTGTGCATATTAAAAATTTACTGCAACTTCGAATTTACATCTTTCAATCGCCTCTGTTTTCGCTTCAAGCTTACATACGAGTACATGAGCATTTTCCTTTCTTTTTTTCATTTAATAGGAAGTTGTGTTTTGGCACTTTGTGGCATTTTATATTTTCAAACTGCGTTGTACTGTGAAAATCTCTTTCCCCATTTTAATTTTACTTTGCGTTTAACAAACGGAAACGGATGCTGTTGCAACGAGTATAAATGGTCAATATATTAAAACGACCTCGTTTGATCGTTTAACATACTCAAACCAACACACTTTCCAATATTACTGCATCAATTCCATGACGGTCTTCTTCTTTTTTCTCACTGAGCCTCAACAGCAATTCGTTTTTACGCCACTTGACACACTCAAGCGTAAAATTAATCGTGGCATATGTTTTTAGCAGCAAGCAAAAATATAATAAAAGACAATGTGTAAAGAAATAGAACAACTTACGAGTACATATTTCGTTTTATAGCGCTCCTTTATGAGCTTTTGTGGCGTTACGTTAGTAGCCAAAAAAAATATAAAAACTTTGCTTTTGAACAGAACTTATTTTAAAACTAAAAAAAAAAGAGAAAAAAATTTACAAACATTTTTAAAACACAAACATTTTAAAACGATACTGAAAACGTTTAGCATCGCTGAAAAGTAGCCTTTCCTTGGAGCTTATTGTAGTATTGTGTGGCCCATAGCTAATTATTTGCGGAATAAAAAGCTGGTCCTTTCAGCCTCATCTAGGCAAGTTTCCCCTAAAAGACCTGTGCCCTTCCTTTTCATACACATTTATTTCCCTACCGGGAACTTAAAAGCTCAAACTATGACTACAGTACAGTAAGGTTAGCTTCAAGGCCTTCGAGCTACATGAATGCAATTACTACCCGAAAATTCGAAACTCAACGGCAATCACATTAATTTAAATTAAATTTTAAATTTTAGTTTAACTAGAAGTTAAAAACTTCAACAATAAGGGGCCAAATATTAGCGCCATTTTAAGAGCATAATTTTAGGAGCATAATTTTAAGAGTATAATTTTAGGAGCATAGTTCTACCATGTAGTTCTTCGAAAAAAATAAAAAACATTAGCCATATGTATATATTATTATTTTTTGAGTGCCCTGCAAATGAAATATTTAAATAAATAAAAGCATTAAATTTTTCAACATTAATTTTTAATTTTAAATATTAAAAATATAAAATTTTTTATAAAAAAATTTAAATATATAATTCCACTTCTTTGTGTAGCATCATAACGAAAAATATTAATTCAAAAAATTTTTATTTTGTCATAATTCATACATATATAAAACAAACATTTGAAAAAAAAATTATTTAAAGTAAAATCAAATTAATAAATATATAAAAAAATATATTAAAAAAAAACAACAATTTGATAAATTAAAGAAAATGCCTAACTAGGTATAATAATAATTAAAACAAAATTAGATTTATTCATAACATTTAGAAAATTTGTTTAATTAATATCAAAAAAAAAAGAATTAATTAATAATTCAAAGTTAGGATAGTGAATACTGCGGGAATAATATGAAGATAATGCTCCCTTCTTTGTATTAATATCTCTATATTTCTGATGAGATTTATGAACAGCTATTCAGAGCCATTACCTTTACACTTTATTCCGTATAATATAGTTCATAAATCTAGATGCTCCATATTATCCTTTGGTCCACTAAATAACATTTCAATGTATTAGATGGCCTATAAGCAATGATATATTTATTACTATCAAAAACTTTAATTTATTCAATCGTTCAGATAGCGCTGATACATATACAAGCCATTGACTTATAAACTTTCTGTTCTATAATATTACATATTATTACTATTATTATTATATATTAATATTATATATTAATATTACATATTAATATTATATATTAATATTATATATTAATATTACATATATATTAATATTACATATTAATATTATATATTAATATTACATATTAATATTATATATTAATATTACATATTAATATTATATATTAATATTACATATTAATATTATATATTAATATTACATATTAATATTGTATATTAATATTATATATTAATATTATATATTAATATTACATATTAATATTATATATTAATATTACATATTAATATTATATATTAATATTACATATTAATATTGTATATTAATATTATATATTAATATTATATATTAATATTATATATTAATATTACATATTAATATTATATATTATTATTACATATTAATATTATATATTAATATTACATATTAATATTATATATTAATATTACATATTAATATTATATATTAATATTACATATTAATATTATATATTAATATTACATATTAATATTATATATTAATATTACATATTAATATTATATATTAATATTACATATTAATATTATATATTAATATTACATATTAATATTATATATTAATATTACATATTAATATTATATATTAATATTACATATTAATATTATATATTAATATTACATATTAATATTATATATTAATATTACATATTAATATTGTATATTAATATTATATATTAATATTACATATTAATATTATATATTAATATTACATATTAATATTATATATTAATATTACATATTAATATTGTATATTAATATTATATATTAATATTATATATTAATATTATATATTAATATTACATATTAATATTATATATTAATATTACATATTAATATTATATATTATTATTACATATTAATATTATATATTAATATTACATATTAATATTATATATTAATATTACATATTAATATTATATATTAATATTACATATTAATATTGTATATTAATATTACATATTAATAATATATATTAATATTATATATTAATATTACATATTAATATTATATATTAATATTATATATTAATATTACATATCAATATTTTATATTAATATTATATATTAATATTACATATCAATATTTTATATTAATATTACATATCAATATTTGATATTAATATTACTATTTATATTAATATTATATATTATTACATATATATATTATATATTAATATTAATTTTATATATATATATATATTATATATATATATTATATATTATATTATTATATATTATATTATTATATATTATATTATTATATATTATATTATTATATAAAATTTCTTCTTTGGAAAAACGTCAAAATAGAAGCTATTTCTTAATTGATTTTTAATGGGTTAAAAGTTCTAAAGTTGTGCAGATAGCAACAAAAGAGATCCTGTTTTCGCCAATTTCTATTTAATCCCTAATAAAAATAAGTTTGTGGACCAAGTATTTTCATTTTTTATACATTTAATTGTATATAATATATTTTAATAATTCCAGAAGAAGTTACTCCTAGTAGTAACGAAATATTGAAAATACAATAATACACTCGATTAAATAAAATAAGAGCATATTTGAAACTTTGAAGAGTTCCATTAAAGCCGAAGATCTATTAAAGGAAGTCGCTTAAAATACAAAATGCCTAAATCTTCCGTTTATTTAATTAGAAAATAAAAATATAAATTTATTGCGACAAATTAGAGACTGCAACAGCTGTCTTATGTAAACAGCTGATTTAGTTCTACGACAAAAACGATTATTCGATTAATTGCATTACAGAAAATCCCACACCCGTTTAAAGAATTCATTGCAACATCAATTTTGTTTTCTCTGTGTTGTCAGTTATCAAAATCATGTCTGGAAAAATTGTATTCTGATTTTAATCAAAAATGCCTACCAATGACAATTCTTACTTTTGATGATCATAAATTAAATAATTTAAAACATAAATCACACTTTTAAATTATTACTGCTGTTAAGCATCTCCTCGCATTAAATTATTTATTACTAACAAAATAAATTTTTTGTTTTCGTTGCAAAATTGTATGCAGTGTCATTATACATTCACATTAAATCATAAATATCTTTTCCACAAAATAAAAGCAGCATATGAAAACTATTTTGACACATTCATGTTCCAGCAACATGGAATTTTCCTATCAAAAACATTCAAAAGCCATAAGTCCCCTGTTAGGGCTGTTAGAAGAAAATGAACTAAAAAATTCAGAAAAAAAAAATATTGTCACTTTTATCAGTTTGAATAGAAGCGGAAAAAAGGCAAAAAAAAAACAAAAAAAAAAAAAAGGATAGTTAAAGAAACTACATAGAAGCTTGGAAAAATATATTGCCCATATAACAAAAATTCTAAAGTGCTATAAATTCATCATGTGTGCAATGTTGCATTGCAAACAAGCTGTTGCAATTGTATGGTTATTTACTGCAAAACACGCACACACACACACATACACACATGCAGGCATGTAGAAAATGTGTTAAAGTGAAGGCAAAGCAAAACAGTGCGACGCCCACACCGTTGGTTCCAAATGAGGAACAGTGGCAAAAAGAATCAAGTAGTTATAAGACTACATACAATGTTTATCTTGATAAATTTGCGAAAAGTTAAATAAATGCAGGGCAATACTTGTACCAGAACACCTACTGATAGGGTTTAGGGGTTGAGGTTAGTGTTTTAGTGTTTGGCCTCAGGTAGTAGAAAAAGGACTCTTTCGATTGGTATTCCATTATAAAAGAAGAAATCTGCTTACGGTCTTTTGAATTCCGTTCAGTCTGGCAGTATTTTGAAGGCCACAGCGCGTCGCAATGTGTAGATCTGTAATTGCACTATAAGTTTATATAATCATTTGAAAGCTTTACTCAAAGCTCAAGTCTGCAACTTTCCATCCTTATGAGGAACTAACAATGGGCGATTAGGTTCTGTATGAGGCCGTAATTTCCTTTCGAATTTATTTCATCTACTGCATCTTTAGCAGCAACATTACTATCAGCTGTTCTCTCCATGCTCTGCTCTGAAACGTTGGTCCTTCGAGCCTTAAAATAGTAGTCACAGTGATTACTCGTAAAATGACAAAAGTCAACAATGATATTTGGAAACACCTCCACGTCTCCTCCTTTTTCCACTCTGCCGATTTAACCATCACGCACCATGTAGTGTATTCATATCAAACTGCATACACGTACATGTTTTACTCGCCATCAAACAAAATGCTATAAATTTAAAATTCCTCTTTTTTCTATACTTTCCGAAATATTTTCTGAAAAGTAATCAAGTTTTTATAAACGTTTATGAAAAAAAAGAAATACAATAAACTGATTGAGGTGTGAGGCAACTAATGTTGGCAGCTTTTAAAATGGCTTGAAGGAAATAAAAAAAAATGTAGGAAAGGGAAACAAGTTAATACCAATAGATTCGTGACAAGGTTTAGTTTTTAAGTAAATGCGAAACGATAACGACACTCATAATAAGGCCGAGTATTGTAAATTAATTAAAAAAAGGGAATCTTCTCTTCAAATGAGAAACTTTTGATAGAATTTAGTAATTAAAGTTTCGAGTTGAAGTTTTTAAGCGAAGTGAATGGAAATTGATCAACTATATTTTATTATTAATCGAATCGTTAATTTTTTCAGTTTCGATTCTCTATTTAGTTACAAATTGTAAAGAATATATAATAAATATTTTAAGATACATTTAAGATTTCCCTATATGTATATTTTAATGTACATCTTTTAAACTTTTACACATTACCCGAAGCGTTGATGGTAACAAGAAAAACTATCCAGCACTGGTCTTACGTTATTTGGAAATTTAAGAAACTCTTAGGAATTTAAACACCAACATAATAACGAAGCGATAACTGTAAACAAATTGCATGTAGGCCTAATTTCCACTCATTGACCTGTTGATAAAATCGACGTACATTAAAATGTACACCACGCGCCAAAGGACTAAAAGGACAAAGAAAACTGCAAGGAATTTTGAATTAAAGATGTATTCCGAAACGATTTCATTCATCGTCAGGATTCTTTTCTCCGTGTCAGTTCTTTATAAATTATACAGTCGTGTAGTATAGTGTATCACAAAAAAGCTCAAACTATGACTACAGTACAACTTCAAGGCGTTCGAGCTACATGAATGCAATTACTACTCGAAAATTCGAAACTCAAGGGCAATCACATTAAATTAAATTAAATTTTAAATTTAGTTTAACTAGAAGTTAAAAACTTCAACAATAAGGGGCCAAATATTAGCGTCATTTTAAGAGCATAATTTTAGGAGCATAATTTTAAGAGCATAATTTTAGGAGCATAATTCTAGCATGTAAAAATATCAAAAACATTAGGCATATATATATTTTTTTTGAGTGCCCTGCAAATAAAATATTTAAGTAAATAAATGCATTAAATTTTTTAACATTAATTTTTAATTTTAAATATTAAAAATATTAAATTTTTTATAAAAAAATTTAAATATATAATTCCACTGCTTTGTGTAACATCATCACGAAAAATATTAATTCAAAAAATTCAAATTCACACTTGATGGAAAATTTAAAGCAAAATTTGAAAGAAGCTTTTGCTTCTGTGGTAGTGTAGCCTCGTCGCCGTTAGCTTGCAGTGCTGAATGTGTTTATTGTATTAACCCTGTCGATTTGCCGACAACCAATGATATGAGGCCAATGTTGGCCATAATACAAAATCCTTCAAGAAATTCTATATTAAAAAATTAAACTTTTCACTTTGCGTGAAAGCAAAAACAAAAACTTTCAACTTTTTGGTCAGTCAATCCTCATTTAACTTAATTAAGCGAATCTGCTTCTATCACTAATTAAGCTAAAATTTACACACCCCCCCCCCTTCCAACACTTATACAACAGCACATCATTAATATTTATAGGAAATTTAAAACTGCATTTAAAGCATTTATTCCACACTGCCATAAAAACTGAAATACAGAAATTGTTAAAAAGCTGGAAAAAAGGAAAAGTGCTGGTAACTCGCAGTAGACCAGAACAAAAGGCTCAAATTAATTTTGCACCCACAATGCCAAAAATTGTAAAAGCAACAAGAACACTTCGACAATTTTTCCATCTAATAAAAAATAAAAAGGGGGGAAAAATATTTATAAAGGAAATAAAAGAAAATTGTAGAACTCATCAAAAGGACAGAATGGTTGGTGAAAATGTTCCAATGAATAAAAAAAATCATAGAAAAAAAAAATGTATAAACCGACAGACATAGCGATTTATCTCTGCAATTGTACTTAACTTAACATATTCGGCCAAAATGGCCTGCCATTCCAAGTACATACCAACTATTTAGCCGCAGATATCCTGAAATTCAACTAAAAGGAGAATGCAAAATGTTGCGCCTGATTGATTTCATTTAATGTACAATTTTCCAATTAAACAATGGCGTAAAAATTCCGTATGAATAGAAAGGCGAATAGAAAGTGAACGAGAAATAACAAAATCGAAAATCAGCAATAACATTTATTTTTTAGTCATCAGCAAGTACGAGTATCATTTAACTTTCCAAAGCCCTGCTGCTTTTACACAGTTTTTCCTTTACAAATTACAGATGAAATAACCACATCAATTTTAACATAATGAGTTTTAGCTGAAGGATTTTTCTTTTCCACTAAATATTTATATTCATTTGGATTTCTTTTCTTTTTAGCCTCCTTTGAATTGAGCCTAATTGCGGAAGTCGTACGCCAGAGAATTAGTTTTATATTAACTTTTATATCCCCTTGTTATTTTTGCTTCCCATGTTCTGGTACACTACAGAACATTTAAATCAACCTGAAGGTATAGAGGGAGTTGAGGCGTATTATTTGGAAGATTTCATATATATATTAGAGGTTTCAGATATGAAAGTAAATATTATAAACAGCTTTTCATTTTTATTCCTTTTTAATTTCCTATAAAACGTTTGAATCAGTTTCCTACTCAACTGTATGACTCATGCAGCCTTCACACACGAGATCAATTGGGAGGAGAAACATGACAACATATTGGAAAGTGGCCATAAGGTTTCAAAAACCTCGCATGAATATTTGCGCCTTCACACACCAGAACATAAGATGACCGCTTGCTGGGAAGAGGCACAGTTTGAACCAAACAGAGTCCATTAAAGCATCACTAAAGAAATCGAATGCAAAAACGAATATAAAATTACTAATATATAGGCAAAGCTATATCCGGATCTGTACACCAACCGGTCCGTTTAAAACCTGTTCTAGTGTGGAACGCTCTTATCACATCGCGTAAAATATAACAAATTATTTCAAAATGTCGCTGGAGGTATTACACTACGATGCAAAAGTAATGCAACCAAATTTATTCCCGAGGCCGCTTGAAACAAATGCTGCTCTGAATGCATAAAAACTATACTTCCAAAAACTTATTTTCCGGTTTTTTTTTTAATCGGGAGATTGCTATAAGAAAGCTTATAATATGACTTGAACGATACTACGAGAGTACTTCGAAATGGAGAGAAATAAATATAGATGGCAATATCGCTCAGACTAATCTAATTCGTCTCATAAAGCGGAAAACAACACATAATATTACCAAAAAAAAAAAAATTCTTATTTAAACGGGAATCTTCAATTATCATACAACATGATACCACCTGCCTAGAACCTGTTCCAAAATCGTTTTTTCTTAAAATCGCTCTCTTTTGTTTTCAGGTTTCCATATACGAGTACACAATGTTAATTATATAGCCATATTTTTCAGTATTTACAATGTCACAAAAAAATCGAATTTTTCAGTTTTGCTGCCCTACTCCTTTCTTTTAAAACACATTTTTTTTGAATTTTCCATCTACTCACCTATTGGAAATGAGAAATATATTAAATACTTTTTATTATTAGGCAAGATTTTGCTTTAATTCTAAGTTAGTTTCAAAAATTAAAAAAAATCGCCACAAAGAAAAAAAATCGCCAAAAAGAAAAAAATCGCCAAACTTGGAAAATTCCGCGAATCCCGATTATTTACTAAAGAAGTCAATTGGAGAGAAGACTGAAATCTCCCTAGTATTCTTTGAGCAAAAATATTCTAGTTACAATGCATTTAAAGAACAAGTGAGCGCCATCCAATATTGTGTAGGATATTTGGAAATTGATGTAGGACCATGTGAACCAAAGAACAAAAAACTTTTTTAATACAACTAAAATATCAAAATAATGCGAGTCATTTATTCATTTTGACCAATTTTATAATATAATATCAATATAAAATTTGGCGATTTTCAAGTGATAAGACAACACTCATGGTTTAAAGTGTTTCAAAATCATGAACCATGAACATCTACAAATATAAAAAATTGGCGATTGAAAAAATTACTATTCAAATTCATGGCCAGAATGAAAAAGCAATAAAAGTAATTAATTAAAATCAAACATTTAAGCAATACCGAGAAAAAAACGCCAGAAAAAATCAGCACACCAAAAATTGAAAAAGTGGAACAAAAACGACCGTTACAGAGAGGAAAAATCTATAGAAACAAATTTCAAAACCAAATATTCGCCATATTAAGAAGAATTACGGGTATTTCGAATGCAAAACTTTGCAAAAACAATTAATAACAAAAGAAAAAAATCGTGTAATTACTAATAATATATAAAACAATAAAAATAAAATGGAATAAGTTAAAAAATTTAAAAATATCGATATAAGAACATCAAAATTGAAAAGCATTCATTCTAATCATATCAGTAATGTGGTTCATTATAATCACTTGCAGTAAATTCTCGTTAGCAACATTGTTGTAATATACCATCATGTGGCATCACTGTTAACAAAAAAGGAAATAGAAAAAAAACATGAATTAATTTTTTTTAATTAATTTGTAGATAAATTATGAAATTACGAAACGTTTTTTATCATTTAAAAAATAAAACGGCTTTCGTAATTAGGATTTCGAGGGATTGTGAGAATACGAAACAGCTGATAGATAGCACGGAAAGCATCTTGAGTGTTGTACTAAATACGAGTTTTTGGTATATTAGTACAAGTTATATAACAACCATTTCCTTAAAGCAACATTAAAAACTTTATATCGTTAAAACGAGCAAAGTAGAAGTAGTTGTCGTTGGATTATCGATAAACAAATATATATTAAAATTGCAACAGCTGATTGACGACAACAACGAATATCGTTAAAACTTCATTACATATCAAATTTAATATATTTTCATTATATTTATTTTAACGATAAAATTATCGTTAAAAAAAACGTTAGTGAATCTCATTACAGATATGGTGAGCATACATATGATGCCCTCTTATTACCAATTCCTCCAAATTAAGTGACCTTTCAGAGTATCTACTGCTTTAGATTTGTAATTATAGAGTTAATACTTTGCCATTCTTTATCTTGTCGATATTGTGATGGTCTGCAGCAACGCAAAAAAAATAGTTAACGAGTTATTATAGTCTTTTGCTTCACTATTTTGTATTCTTCCTTTCCTTTTTTTTTATTAACTTTTTCAGTTGCCATTGCACAATCATTTTATTAAGAAATAAAATAAAAGAAAGGCAAGAAAAGATTGTATAAAAATGGCAATTAGTGTCTATGAATAAAAGCTGTGTAAATCACGATTAATGAACATTAACATGACCAAATGACTTTGAACAATACAAATGGTTCCCATGTTTTGTTTTAAACTACGTTTCAGTTATTTCCTCTTTTTTTTTTTTTTTGTTTCGACTATAACTTTTTACATCTTGTACAGAGTTTAATCCTTGCAAAGTCATTTTGCGTTTAAGTTCTCAATGGTTTTTTTTCCTTTTTTTTTTTTTGTATTGTTACGTTTTATGTTTAACTGACCATTGAGACTTCTTAGTATTTCAGTACTTAATTTGGTTATTCTGTTGTTATTAATCACTGGTAAGTTGCTTTTTTATGGCCATCACTTAATTAGCGTGTAAAGCAGGACTAAGACATGAAGGCTCAACATATCACAGGCAATTGCTTAATAGAGATCCCAATAAAATTTGCTTAATAACTTTATAAACTACGAGTAATTAGAAAACAATAAAAGAAATAAAAAGATATTAATAAAAAGAGATTCCCGAATCCTTTCTTGTATAGTGAGTAAATCCAGCTGTGTGTCCTGTAAGGAATGTAAGAGAAAACAGGAAAGCTCTCTATTTAGGGTTAATAGAGGAGATGCACGAATACATTATAAAGACTTAAATCCATAGGCCTACTAAACCGGAGCTCGGGGCTTCGATACCTGACTAGATCTTGGCTGTTTTCCTGCGTACAAGCAAAAAACTTAGCACGTTAAGTTCGTTAAGAAAAAAGTATTCATATATATATATGTAACTTTTGCTTAATTTTTTCCTTCTGTTCCGTGAGGGACTAGAAGAAATTCCCCAACTATTATTGTTGCCACATGTTTACGCCAGAACCGAGCACCCCTGCTGGAAAACGCAGTGTTGCTCCGTTCGGCTGCGATTACGCCCGAGCTAAGCACCACTGCTGGAACACACAGTGTTGCTCCGCTCAGCGGTGCTGTTTGCCTACGCAGCGCCGTGCTGTGAGAGTTTTCCCGCGTGCTCGCTTTGGCAAGCAGCGTCGCTCTTTCGTGAGCTGTGCGAGTGTCCACATCGTTTAGAAAAGTACTCTTAACACGCAAACTACGTCACATCAGCTTTATAATCCACCACAAGCATTATCATCCACCACAAGAAAATCCAAACCCAACTTCCCTTTATCCCCTAATTGAACACCACAAATGTCATCCAAAAGCATATAAATAATATTTTAGGTTTTCTAAAATTAATATTGTAAAATAATGAAAAATAACTAATTATTATTTATTTCCAACAATAAGAATAAAGGGTGGCCAGAGTGTTAATTGTAAGTTCCACTTAAACCTTAAGCTTTGACATATCAATATTCTGTATGTCATTGTGTGACATGGGGAGGTACACAATTCAACGGAGGATTCAAATTCTTAAAAAAAAAAATGCATTTCATGCACTTCATGATATTCGGCCAAATATATCGACATTTGGGAGAATTTCACCAAACCGAGTATACATATAGAAAATGTGAAGGCACCTGTGCAAGTTCGATCACTTCGTTTACTTCGTTTACTTATCGACTGGAGGCGTTATCAGGCCTTACTTTCTCAAAAATGAGGTCAGCCAAGCAGTTACCGGGAATAGGTAGAAATTAAGGATAACAACCTGTGCGATATATGCCCCTTGCCATATAGGCGAAAAAAAATTATATGATCGTATTATCTCATATCGTGGCATCTGCAGTCATGTAATCTGAAACTGTTGACCTTTTTTCTATAAGGATATTTCAAAGTGAAAGTGTTTGTTAAGAACAATTCCAGAGCTCAATATGAAATAATTTCACTCATTAGGGCTATTCAATTAATGAACTTCAATTATATCTGAGAGTGATAGAACATATCGACCATCCTATAGAAGTAAAACCCCTTAACAGTGGCAATCATTTTGACATCCATCGCAGCCAAAAATATTAAAATAATTCCTTGTAATTTTTTTATTTTATTTCCAATTCACTTTGTGAGTTTTGAATGCACCATCCTTTACATGAGAAGAACTCACTGGATTCTAAATTTTTAACAAGACAGTGTTTTTCTACAGACCGTGAAGCAATTTAATTACCCCATGATAAGAATCGGTAAGCAGATCGTGTGATTTAACCATATTATTTTTTTGGGGGTTTCTTTCTGTGGGGTTATTTGAGAAAACATATCTACCCCGATTTCGAATGAACTCAAATCCTTTGTTAATTTTTTTTTTTGACATGCTGAATAATTATGGCTCGTCCATAATATTTTATAACCCGCAACCCAAAATGGAAGTACTATTTGAAAAATAATAAAACATTAACACTATTCGGTGATAAGTCAGTTCGTTTCATGCCATACCGTATTATGAAGGCATAAATTTTCTAAAAAGCCTGCTTTATATCCTGATGGCTAGAAGAGTTCATTTTATGAAATCAATCTATTTCTAAGTCTATAGTAAAGCGATCTAAGAATAAGCCTGACAAAGTCCAATACATATTCCTGAAGCTCATACTTTCAAAACATCCTCTATCAAACGCAACTTCATTTGCCACCCCAAAGCTATCCGGCATTTCTATCTTTAACGAGTTAAAAATAATACAATATAATTATTGTTTCCATTTTTATTACCACAACTGCGAGTAAGCCATTTTGTAATTGTAGTTTCGCCTCTGACGATTACAGATTAAATAAATCCCAACATTTGAACTCGATGTTCTTCTAATTCTAGCGACAACTCAACTTTCTTTTTAACTTTGTTGTCTAGACCCACGAAGAATGGCAAACAATCATGATGGAATACAGGTAGAACATGAACACGGCACTTGTGGCGGCCGTCACTTTACCCCAAAAACAAACTTGTATCTATAACAGACGCACTTAAACACACACATAAATAACAGCATGTTTATGTAGCTTGTGCAACTTAGCAAGGATTTCGAACAATTGTAACATCTATTTCCGGTTGGCAGCACACATTACAAATGATAACTTATACAAGCAAACAAGCGCATTCGTATTAGTGCTTAAAACATCGTGTGTAATGTAATAGATTTTTAGTTTGGCTTGAAATTTAATTTCATTTTTTATGCGACATTTCAAATTGATATGGAATTGTGGCGATGGAAAGAAACAACAACAACAACAATATAAAGAAATTGTATGTACACGTTTGCCGGTTTGAATCCTTGCAAAAGAAAATATTTCGTATAGTGATGAAGGATAGTTAAAAAGACTTGAGAATCGGTTAATGAGATTGTTTGAGCACGTCCCAGCAGAATCCAGATTTTGTAATCTTAAGTTCGCTGAAATGTTTTGAAAGGTTCAGTTGGGGTAATTGCGCTCTTCAAATTTTAAATTACCAATTGCAAATTTGTTCGGATCCTTCAGATGGGATGCAGATGATTAGATACAGATTAGTAAAGCACATTCCGAGTTACAAATGCTTTCCATTCTCTCTCTATCCTCCAATGTTTTCAATATTTCGATATCTTAGATCATGACCGAGCCGAATAGATATTTGCATGCACTGATCTGTGCAACGGATAACCCCCGGTTCTTTGATATAACATTATTTTGAACGAGAGTCACTGCCAATGTTATTAAAAAATTCTTGAAAAAATTGCATTTCTGCCGGGGTTAGAATTGCCTAACAAGTGCAAAGTGTGGAGAGATTTCGTTATCTCAGATGCCCTTGGAACTTGTGTGAAAGATGGAAGGATCATATTAAAATCTCCTTATAGATGACGAGTTACATGTATAGGAGACGCTAACAGAGTTTTTATAAGCAGAGCGGCAACAGCAAAGGATCTTTCCAATTGTGATGCCACTCTTCGGATTGTACGCGTCCGGCTGCTAGGCAGAAATATAAGTATTGATGTCACCATTTTAGGCTTTGAAAGCCAGCGAATTGCACGGACAATAGTAAAACCATAACTCCGAGATTAAATTGATTATACGTGCGCTGGTCAGTCGCCTTAAATTCTAAGAACTGTCTTTCCGTTGCGATTATGTCGGCCATTAACAATACGACTTTCATAGAAAATAGCATTTGCAAGTTCAACATTTTAAAATTTTATTGCAAATCAAAACTATTCCAAAAGAGTCCTGTTGGAAAAGCAATTTCTTGCTGCAAAAACAGAATAGAAGATGTTTAATAGGTCGATAGATAAGAATAGGAATAGGAAAATAAGACGTGATAGTCCTTGTTGGACTGGCTTTACAGCAAAAAAGAAAAACTGGCGAGATTTTGATTTGATTAGATGGAAGTTTTAATTTCGCCACTGACTAGTTATCCTGGTCTAGTAAACCGCATACTCTTTTTCAAGGTTAGAGGAAATATATGCTCTCAGATACCAGTAAGAAAAGAAGTTTCAGCCAGTTGGATTTAAAACATGGATTCCATTCTTGTATTTATTTTTTCCTGAGAATTTATGTGAATTTATTTCCTATACAAATGAATGAACTCATTGCATGTCCTTGAAGAATATACTTCTTTAAAAAAATGTAATAATTTCATTACATTTATGCACAAAATACATGCAACTTAAGTTCATAATTGGAATGAATTTATTTTTATGACTATAATGAACAGCGTTAACAAATTCCCCTTAATTATAAATTTCATTGACCGAATGCTTTAATTCATTTTTTGAATGAAAAAGTTTCATTAATTTAGCCCTAATGCGTTCGCTTTTCATAGAAGAAAAATAATATGTTAAAACTTATAGTTTAATCGCTTCCCTGCTATAGATTGAATCGCTTTTCGCCATCTTTAGTTTGTTATGTTTCAACAATTGATTCATTCGTTTGTTAATTTGTTCACTCACTTACACGGGGTGTCTCGTTATATCCGTTTCTTTCTTTTTTCAAATTGATGTAATTTTCAGCTCACCTGGGCGCAAAGTATTCTTTTATGTGCATCTGGCATATTAACGTGTGTGTGTGTGTGTGTGTTTGTAAGCGGCTTTTATGTTCGTTTGGCAAATAGCACAAACTCCAAGCATTAGAAAGACTTTAGCAGTTTTCTTAAATTGAATTTATCACACATTTTTACGACGCTTCTCAGTTGTTGCTGTCATTAGACAGCAAAATGATACGACAAGAAACTTCTACAGAAATTCATTTGAACAGGAAATTACATTTAATACTTGTTGCATTTAATATTTTTAACAAATATTTTTATTAGAAACAAGTTAGCAACACTGCGATTAAGTGTAGCGAAATAGGCGGCATATCAAACCGCCTAAACGATTTCAAAGGATATTCTCAAAATATCACAAAGGACTACATAAGAGGCAATGGAGGAATAGAACTTTAATCAATTTCAAATTACATACCAGAGCTCTTTACAACAAAACGTAGATTCCTTGCATTTTAAAAAGCCTTTATAGAACTACATATTTCTTCTTCTCTTTTTTTTCTCTTCTTTTTTTTTTTTTTTGCTGCAGCGCTCTACTCAGTTTGTTTGTTCGGCAAGAATTTGGCGAAATCCATTTCCACGTAACAGCACTCATACCGCGTACAATGCGAATGTTTTTAACACACGTGACATTCCATTTTAGTATTCCCTTATTTTTTCATTTCACACCACCAATCGAGCTTTAAACGAAAAATTTCTTGAAGTGATGCTTTTAATTTGCTCTCATGTATGTTGGCGGAAAATAAAACAAGGACACGCTAGGATAATTTCATTCAAACATTCTGTTTTCAAATTTGTTGCTTTCTTGTTTGGTGGTGCATGTGATATTTAATTGGTGATTCAAAAAGAATATTGCAACGTCGTTATTATCATTTGAAAGGAATGTAATTAAGGATATCTGCGATTAAGGGGGAATTTAACCAAAAAAAAAACATAAAAAAATTTATATATATACAGAGGCTTTTTCTTAAAGAAAGAGCAAGTTTTAATACGGTATTTGCTTACATTTTTCGCAATAGCGTTAAAAAGCCTTTAGTAAATTACAACTACAGCAATGGCGACCAACTACAAGGGGAGGCTTTAAATTGCAAATACTGCCACTACCATTTTTTTTTAGTCATTTTTCAATTAAAGTGGATTGTTGAGCAGCATTCCTGACAATTGCCAATGATGTCAACACAACGACGTAAATTACAGTTGTCGCTTTTACTGATTGTGCAACATTGCTTCGTTACCTAATTATTGCCTGTAAATGCTGCCAGAAACATTTTATAATGGGCAAAATATGCAGCCAGAAACATGTTGACTCTACAGAAAATGTTGCTAGACACATGACTAGATCAAAGCATTGCCTGTAAATGCATTTTTGTAACATTCTTTAAAAGGAAAAATATGTAGCCAGAAACATGTTGAAACTGAGAGAACATGTTGCCAGAAACATGACAAAACCTAAGCATTGCCTGTAAATGTATTTTTGTAACATTTTGTAAAGAGAAAAATATGTAGCCAGAAACATGTTGAAACCACAGAACATGTTGCTAGACACATAACAATATCAAAGCATTGCCTGTAAATGTTGCTAGAAAAATTTTGCATGGGGAAAAATATGCAGCCACAAAAATTCTGAAACTGCAAGAACATGTTGCATTGCCTGTAAATGCTGCCAGAAACATTTTGTAATGGAAAAAATATGTAGCCAGAAACATGTTCAAATTGAAAGAACATGTTGCCACATTATACCCTACTTATATCCTGCGAAAACTTCTTTACGTAGTATAACCAAATTTCTCATATCAATGGTATACGACGCTCTTCTAAAAATTGCCCGAAAAGTGAATTTCCAAAAAAGTAAATTTCCACGAATTATAGAGCAGTATTTCTTATATCATCTGAATTAATTAATCAGTTCGTGATTAAAGTTTTGTGCCCAACAGACCTGGCCGATATTTCTTCGCAGTTACATGAATGTATAGTCGGAAACATTTTGTGATAAATAAACTTGGATTCACCCCTAAAGTCCGTACCAAATTTTTGTCCGTACGAAATTTTTTTTTTATATGAAGGTTTACCGCTCTCTCTATAGTTTGTTCAAAAAAAATTTGAACGGAGTTGCCAATAAGTAAAATTTGTCATCTCAAAGCTGAATTAAGTTGCCCATTTAAATGGAAAATGGAAGATAACAATTTTATTGCCCACAGATCTCCTTTGCCTAGTTCGGAGATCATGGGTGAATCCACTTTAAAATTTGTATATGGCCAGAAACAATTTTTGCAACATTGTTGCCACTCTTTTTAAATCTGAATTTTAAATTTAACACATGAAGAACTTCAGCCACACATGGCTATGACAAAAAGAGGAGAGCAAACATAATGTTTGATAGCAAAAATCAGGTAGCAAGTGAATATATGTGAAATAGAACGATGGCCAGACCGCTATGAGAGAGCAAACAAAGCGTTAGTGGGAGAACCAAATAAACTCATTCTCCAACTCATTCCACATTCATTAAAATCGAGAATTGTGATCTAGAAACGTTTTAGTGTACGCATGTAAAATCTAGGAAACGTTATGCCACCGCTTTCCCCCATTAATGCTAAGCTGATTTAAACACATGATTTAATTGACATCTCTATTAAATGAATTTCTCTAATTCTTTAAGCTCAAGATTTTTCTTTATATAAAAATTGTAATAACTTATATTTTTTTTAATATTTTGCTACTTCTAAATTCTTAATATTAATTAAAATAAAAATGTAATTGGTCAAATACTCGTATAAAAATATGTTGAATTTTTAATTTTTTATATTAAAATCAAATAAAAAAAAATTATAATATAAAATTCGACCAAAAAAATTCTTATAAATTAAAAATGCCTAAAAAGATGCAATACAATAATAAGAGTTTAAGATCAAAATACTAACAAAATTTAATTTCTTCGTATCACTAACTGTGTTCTATTAAGTGTTTACCTCAAAATCGTCTACCTGCTTTCCACAAGCTTTCCAAAAGCTTAAGGAAAGTTATAAATTATAGGTGGTTAAATTAAATGAGGTGGTTATTTGTTTAGCGATTATAATAGTTCTGAATATTACAAGTAAAATATTATATGTAAAAAATAAACGATTTATTTGTGCGTTAAGAGACTTTAACAACTATTATGTTGTTAATAGAAAAAGCCATGCTGTCAGTTAGGCACTGAAAAATTTCCAAGTTTCTGTGGATAAAATAAACCGCAAAAATCATATCAGCAATTAATTTAAGCAATTAACGAGATTAGTTGTTTTTAAACACCGACAAATGGCGTTAAAATTATTACAGAATAGCAAAAAGGCAAACTTTATTGTTATTTCCATTTTAAGGACTTGAAGGAGCAATAAAAAGAAATTAAGGAAACCTTCTAACATATTCAGCCCAATTATGAAAAATAATTCCCCGGGAAAAATTTCCCTTTTCCCATTCCTCCTATTATGAATTTGAATTTCCCTCGAGTTTTTTCCCTTTTGTCTCTCCTCCTATTCTAAACACAATTTGAGAAAGGGAGAAATTTCCCTGGGAAAAAAGTAGGTATTATGAATATAGAAAAAGGGAGAAAACAGTTAACAGTTTTTGGGAGTTTTTTCCTCAAATATTTTGCAGGGAGATAACGTAAAAATGTAAGTTTTAAATTAAAAAATTATAAAATAGTAATTTTAAAGTAATTTTTTTAGGTCAAAAAGTAGAAATAAGACGCAATTGCAACACTTGATCTCCCTTATGGAGCAGAATGCTGAAATTGCTCGCGGATTTTTTAAGGGAGATAAGCAGGATATAACGGTTCTAGCAAAGCGCTGAAGAGGAACTTAATTCCAAAGGTCCACCAAATAAGAATGTTACTGAGTGGAAAAAGATAAATTTCTGATCCAAAAAAATTCTGTAACACTTTTTACATAAAAAAATAAACTAAAAAAAATAAATAAACCAAGATTTTTTTAATAAAGGCGACAAGGGTAAAAAAAATGTACTCTAAATTCTTAAGGTCATTGTTAACAGAATCCAATTATTAACTTCATTATTTAGCTTATTAGAAATACCGTCACATAATTATCAATTACTGTTTTACAAGAGTTTGTAATATTTGTGAAGTGAACCGTTCATACATACATATTTATAATGAGCTTAGCAACAAGTAAAAAGAAATAAATTGAAATACAATTTATAAATGCTGAAACGCCCACCGTTGGAAGGTCCATACTTCCAACTTGGTTTCCATCGATGGGTAAAACAGCTATACGTTTCACAGCTCTTCTTAATAGTTTATTTAAATGTTTATTAAAATGTTTGTGTAAGGGGTTATATACATATGTATATCCTTGCTATTGTTGATAGTGTAGAACGCTTCGAGATAGTACTGCTACTTCACGATAAGTGCAATGAAAAAATAAAATTTAAAATAAAATTAATAAAATAAAATTTTCTATTTCCCAAAAATTTTTGATAAGATTGGCCACTTTAATAAAATTATTAAATTTTAAGGTATGGACTGACCAAAAAAAACATGTGCGGCAGACAATTAAAAAATTGCATATTTACAAAATTTAGTATTACATATGTATGTATGTGGCAGTTTATTTTTGTTTTTTTTTTTATATTCATCCAAGAAGTGGTATTTTGATATTTCTATAAAATAAATGAATTGTTAAAATATTAAAACAATTATTTTCTTATAGCGTACTTCCAATATTTGCTCTTATTGATTGAGCTGTGGTCAAGTATTGCTCTGAAGTTGATGAACTTGTATCCTCTTTTTTATTTGTAAACTAGCGTTTGCACAAAATAAAATGTCAAAACCAAAACAGCTGATGCTGATTTTCCCCTCCCTTTTTTCTTCTTCCCGGGGAGATTAGAATGAGGGAATTTCTTTCCCGGGAATAAGTGATAGGGAAGGGAAAAAATTCCCGGGAAAAAATTAGAATTGGGCTGATTAAGTTCACGTAGTGCTTAAAACCAATCCTTAAAACAATTCTAGCCATGCTAAATATCAACTACTAAAAAAAAACACCCTGTATTGTCTACTAGAAGCAAAAACATTAAAGTAATTTACACTAATTCTATTATATAAAATTTATTTACGTAAAAATAAAACTTCAGGGGAAAATAGCAGAGGCAAAATGATATAAAAATACACACACACACACGTAAACACACACACATTTTAGAAATTTAAACATTCCTGTCATTATCACAGCAGTATTGCACGTGTAATCATGGTGTAAATTGAATTTTTCCAATACACCTCCTCAGATATGCAGAAGCCCGCAAGTTGCTTGCTAAAATTTTTAACAATTTCTTTTCCTTTTTGTTTTTTTTTTTGGTTTTTTTTTTTTTTTTTGTAAATTCGTATTCCCTGTTGCTGTTAAATTCTGCGACAGTCATTGCTATTGAGCAACTATAAGCGGATATTAGTTTGAACGATTTTTATTTATACTTTGCTAAAGCGCTTGAATAGGAAAATACATATAAAATTGTAATCAGCCAGTGAAGATGAAATTGAAAATAAAAATACTTGAGCCAAAATGCAGTTAAAACTGTAGGTTGCAACAAAAACAAAAGCAAAAAAGCACACAAACACACACACACGTACACACAGAGGAAAATAAAATAAAAGAGCTGCTTTATCATGGCCAGCAGAGTGCAAGGAGATGTTGAAGGTATCAATATAAAGTGAGAAGCTGTAGACAACAGTTGGAACAGTTAGTGTTTGAGTGTCAGTGTGTGCTTGAATGCGTTTTCTGGTATAATGATGCCTTTGCCGCTTCTGTCTAGAGCATCCTTTATGAGTGTTTGTATGTGTGCAATTGATTGCAGGAAGTGTCAATATTATCGATAATATTGTTGTTATCCTCCTTAAACTTCATATTGCTTTTTATTCTGCTATAATTTTTTTCTTCTCAAATGTTGACATTGATAATCATGTGATGTAGCGAGGAAAGCGCTGAGGAGATGATGGCGTTTGGCTGGCATGCTCGATATTGCATTGTTGCGATAGATAAGTACGCATTTTTGCTTAAAGTGTTGCTTTAGAGTATCTTATAAGATCTTAATCACTGCTGTTTTGTTACTTAGACGGAAGTATTTTGTGTTCTACCAGCAAGATTCGTGTCTGGAATGTTTTATTAAAACAATTTTTTTTCTTTTTTTTGCAAAGATTTATGTTGGTTCTCTTTAACAAGGTATCAATGAATAGAGGGTGCTTGGTTGTGTATTGAACCATTTATGTGGATAAAACAACACTATTGAAATGCAAATTAAGTTATTGCATAAATGATCAGTGCCTACTTTTACATTTTAGGTTTTTTTTTCCGAACCAGCTCAACGTGCAAAGCCTTATGGTTCTCCACAGGACAATACCCAGGATCTAGGCAGGAATCGTACACGCTACCTTTGGTTTAGTATACTGAGCAATATTCATTGGCCTACGGAAACAAGTGTAAAGTAAAACGGTTTGGAAATCCCCCAGAGCTGTACTTCACAGCCTAGTAGTTCGTATTTCCCAAATATTTTATTTTTGGCAAATTTTCTTATTCCAAGCAACTCCAATATTTTCACCAAATATTTGGAGTTTCCTAATTTTTGAAACAAAATATCTGCCAACGCTACTTGATTTAAAAACAAAATGTGTATAGGAAATATACAGCTCGCTCAGAAACTGTAAACAGTTAACAGTCTGTTAAGTTAACATAATTAACATTTTGTAACATTTTGAAACGATGAATTTTATTAGGAAAAAATTAATTATAAATTTCTATTTAGAAACAAAATAAGAAACTGAACAACCGTATATGAAAATGTTTTTAAATATAACTTATGTTAAGTTAACAGCATGTAAAATATTTACAGTTTACAGTTTCTAAGCAAGAAATATGTAAACAGTAGAGGAAGATTAGTACAGGAGACTAACTGATGGAAATATCTTCACACTCATCTATGGAGCACATAAGTCCTCTTTCGCCGGCCTCTTGTAACAGAATTTTATGGGCGAATCTTTTGCTAAACAAACTATATTTGGCTTGACTGCAGAAAAGCAACCAGCCTTAAAACAGTTATCGAGGATACGACCTCGTAAGTAGATCCCTGGCTTTTCTATTAGTATCGCTGTCTGTTAATTCAGACACAGAGCATTGCATGAGTAGGCGTTCACCACTGAGTGTTGGTCCAGGGAAAAAAAAACTAAAGTTGTCAGGAGGACAATGTTTTTGATGCCAAATACCGGCCCTTCAAACCATCCCTCTGATCCTTCATTTACTGTTAGTAAATTTAGTAACATTTGATCCTTCGTCCGAATGTCAAAGTTGTCAGTTCACTAATCTAACTAAAAAAAACATTCGTGGTCTTTGTGCTCGACTTACTAAGCCAATACCAGGTAATACACATTAGTAGAATACAATTATCGACAGTCTACTTTACCGAAATACTAAAGACCTCTTTTAGGATCAGTTTATATCAATTTCACAATATATAAAGCAAATGCATTTAAGCACCCTGTTTTCTTTTAAAATTTCACAGTTTTATACACCATAATGGTGCAATGAAAAACCATTTATTGTTTTATTAACGAAACTGTCAGGATATAAAGGAGTCAACGAGCGGCGGATAGAGCGAGCAAGGATAATAGTGAGAGAGCGAGTGGGAAAGAGCGAAAGAGAGTTAGCAAAAATAAAAGCAAGAGAAAACAAAAGAAAATCCGTAATGATGGCAATTTCCTTAAGTACACAGTTTTATTAACATTTGTTTCAAATAGATTTTCACAGCAACACACATTGATTTTATTTTATTACTTTCTGTTGATTGTTTTCTTTCTAAAAGAACGACTAGCCCTCTAGGCAATTTCAGGTCCTTAATCGTTTCATCAACAAGTACTTTAGCTTAAGCATTTGAACTCCCGGTCATTAACGCGAAATTAGATTAGTGAACTATTAACTTTGACATTCAAGCGAAGGATCATATGTAAAAATAATCATCTAGGAAATAGTTCTTTTAATGTGTTATGGCATGAACGTATCGTTGGTTGTACTAGTAAGTGAGCAATGTATATACGCTCCCCAACCCTACGAGTTATAAAAAATTCTTTATCATTTCTCTGCAGCGGTTTAATAACCCATATGGTTGCCATCCCAACTTTAACAAAAATGAAAATAAATTATCAGGAACTATTCTGCTCAAGTAATATTAATAAAAGTAAACAGCATTGGAATTTTTGCAAAGTGCAAACAAGGATAAGAAGGTTTTATAAAAAATATCAGATTTTGTGGAAATCTTTATATATTAGAGATATATCAGGTGCTTTACGGAAGCTATTTTCCCCGTATTTTCTTATAATTACCACGCATTTCGAATAAAATTCCTTTTATAAATTACTTTTGACTGTACTGCTTGCCAGCCAGTACTCATACTTGAGCTTTATTTACACTATGAAACTTTGCTGCATATTATGTTTTGCGTTTTCTCTCTTTATTACCCAAAATGAATATTTCCCAGACAAAAATTTGTACAATATAAACGTGGTCATGATCAAACTCATTACCAGATTTCCAACCGGTATGTTCAATACTTGATATAAATGCGTTGCCTGCCACTGAGGCAACATAATGTTTAAAGTTTCTGTTTCAAATAAAACTAAATGCATGGAGAAAAAAATCCTTTATTTATTTGAGCATCATTTCACTTTGCACTATAATGATTTCGAAATTATATATATTTTTTTCCATTGCCAACTATTGAAGATGGTAAACTGCCGAACAGACTCTGCAGCACGTCAAAGTGTGAAAGAAGTTGTTAAGTAAAGGATGGGAAATTACGAAAAACAATTGACATTATTCTTGCCATTGTAATTACGATAATGGACAGGCCATACGTTGAAGTCAACATATTGCCAAAGACACGAATAGGTGATTATTACCAGAATGAATGACACGAGTTAAATTGAATATAATTTTATTTGTTAAGATTTGATTATACAAGTTATACTTCTTAGCGTAATGCACTTAATAAAATTGTCTTTAATATAATTCCAAGCAGCAGATTTGAAGGATGAACTTCCAGGAAGATTATGGTAAACATATTCATGTTACGGCTGCAACAGGGAATACTTCTGGATAAGGCACACACTTTGTTATTTTGGAGTTTTTCTATCGGATACCCTACAACGACTAGCAGCGAAACCTATTGACATGCTGAAACGTAATCGCATTTCGCTATTTTAAAACTCCTTTTCAAACGAGTACTTTTTCGTCTCACCCCACCACTTTTAGTTAAGCTATTCACGTCACTGCCATATTCTCCTTCCAATACCCCTTTTTTATATTCCTGCATAATGCGTTGTACGAGTACGCGCCACCTACAGAGTGTTGCTCTGAGAAAAAAACATATTTACAGCTTAAAAATAATCGGTTAATCAAAAATCTTTTTAACAGCCAATAGTCGTAGTCGTTTAATGAATATGGAAATTAGTTATAATTACAGGAATGCCATTTAAACCAAATCCTTATAAAAAAAAAATGTCAAAATTTTAAACAAGTCAACTGAAAAAACAGACGTCCCAAGAGATCCTTTTTGTTTGCCAACAAAAAGTATAAACTTTTCATAATGTAATTAAAAAGAAAAAAAATTATATAGAAAAAATGATAAATGAATTGAACAAACCTGAACGTGGAAAAAACGAATGGAAACAATAACAATTCAAACACATTAAAGTGGCTGCTGTATGTTTGAACACGCCTTCTTAATTTATAACATTTGTTACCACACTCAGGCTGGCAACACAGACACACAAACAGACAGACAGACGTGAAATAAATTTCAAAAAATAATATTAAAAAAGAAAAACAATAAAAAAAAAGTAAAATAAACGCAGAAGAGAAAAATCATAAATTTAAACTGCAATTGCTACAAACCAAATCTTAATTATAAATCTAAAGCTGGAAACACCACACACCCTCACACACACACACGCACGTACACACACACACACATAAAATTAAAAATAATAATATAAAATAAAAAATTGGAAGATTCCTCCAGAAGAATATGATTTAATAGAGTATTTTTGCAAATGAAAGTAAAAGAAACAAACTGGCACTAATACCGCATAAATGATTCTTTCCTTTAACGTCGTCATCATTGTTGTGCTTTTCACTGGCCACACACAGCAGAAACTCAAAAAAAAAAAACAACAACAAATTAAACGGAAGTTCTACAAGATTTTCGCTGACGTAGCACCACAAACTGCTGCTGCTGTTATATTGGAGTACTTGCTATAAAGTTTAACTTGAGAAAAAAAAATATAGAAAAATCTGGGAATAGAAAAAAGAAGCGAATGGAAAACTTACAAAATGAAAGCAGGTATTTAAAAGAATGCAAAGACAAAACAGTTTTTTATTTTATTTTTACTAACAAAAACAAACGGCGAGACTTGTGGTTTATTCATGTACAAATAACCAGTTTGAAGAAAGAAATTGAACAAGTGACCTCACGGCTAAGAGATAAGCTCAGTCCAGTCCCTCACGAAACTCCACTATTCACTTGAAATACTTTATTGTTTCCAATATGGATGCTTGTCTTACTAATAAAAAAAATATCGTTTAACAATCGTTTTTAATTGGCTATCGAAAATTTAGTTTAATAAATCAAATCTAATTTAACAGTAGAACCCATAATTTTTCATACAAAATTTTATGTTTTACAGTTTGTTTTATATTTTTGCTTTTGACAAATCTAGATTTTCTGCCATTGAACTATTTTCTAATTACCAATTCGGAAAGGCTGGTACTGCTTACATAGTATTGTAGAGTTCACATAGTGGATTAAGCAAGGATCAGAAATAATTATTATATGCCATTTCGTCTATATATATATATATATGTATATATCCATGAAAACAAGTCTGCAAGACCTATTCTCCGAATGCCTTAGCTTTTACATATTGGAAAGAGGCTTATTCACATCATTAATAATGGGTAGATCTCGCTGACTTAACCTGCAAAGCTTTCAGCTTGTCCGCAGGAAAACATCCAGTTTCTAGTTGGGAATCGAACCCACGACTTCCGGTTTAGTAGGCTGCACGTTATTCATTCGCCTACGCAGGCAGCCATAATTAAAAATCAATATTAGAAATCTTATAATTACACTCCTGGTTAGATTGTCCGGAGGCATATATATATTTAAGCTTATTCTACACCATACCGAGAACCATAATCTCCGAAAATTCTCATTTTATACAGACATCCGAGATGTTTAGTTAATAATTATTATTAATTCTTTTGCCGAGTAATGTCAAGTTATATTGCAACATTGCACACCTTTAAATATTGGCCTACGCTTTGGACCAGCTACCAAGTAACCAACATGTGGCATAATTGTAACACATAGAACTAAAGCAGAGAAGAAGAAAAAATGAATTGTGACAGCCTCAAGCCTTGGGATATTTAAAACCATAGAAAAAAAATTGTTACCAGCTTAAAATCCTTCTCTCTTTTTTTCTGCCAGCTTTCAAAAGCTACCAACTTTTGCAACGAGGCTCTGTGCATAAATGTGCTGCTCGTAGTGTTGCTCTTTCTTTTTTAATATTTTGTTGCAAGTAGCAGAGTCGTTGTAGTAGTAAATTATGACATTTTACTGCAAAGTTTATGTTCATGCAACATCTCGTTATAGTATTAAGTTATTAAAGTTTCCCTTTTTTTTCTAAATTGTTTCCCTGTTGGTGTATGCAGCAACATGGCTACTGATGCAACGTTCATGTAGCATTTAAATGCTAATTGCTCAATGATAGCAGCTTTAAGGAATAGAAATTATTAAATAAAGAGATATTGTTGGTATTAAAAGAAAAGGGGCATACTCAACTTGAAAGCTGAGGGAGAGGGAGAGTGAGATTGGGAAGAAAAGGAAATTGCAGAGAGAGTAAGAAGCACAATATGCCAGCAGGGATACTGGGAATTATTATTGTTTGTTATTAACTGTAAATAATCTATGGATTTTCATCTTTTAATCGCAGTACTTTTCTACTTTTGGATCTCTTCTTTTGGATCCGGTTGTCATTTTTATTTCTTTATCCTCTTCTCTTAGTGTGTGTGTGTGTGTGAATTTGCATGTGTTACAAAAAAAAAGATATTCCTTTTTGAGAAAGAATGTCCTTTTGTTTTCAGCCTTACAATTGTATTAAAAGTTTATAAGTTCCTTTTAGTTTCTTTAATTTATTATCGAAACGTGTCAAATTATTCAAATTGTTAGGCAGAACTTTAGTGTAAAACAGGCGCCATTATAATTTAAAGGAACACATAAGCCTGCCTGTAAGGATAATCAAGATTTGTGAAAAAATAATGGCAATTTAAAAAGAACAAAAATTTATACGGAAATGCTCTTAAACAAAAGTAGATTTTAGTAATAAAAATTGGCTTATTGCACATTAACAAAGATTCTACTGTAAAATAGGGAAGGATAAATCCAAACAAAAGTAAGCTCAGTAAGCAATAAGTCTGTTGGCAACACTTGAATGCATGTAAGATTCTTCGAAATATTACAATCAATGTGTGCAATATGAAAGTAAGAGCCAAGTACTACTTTGAAAATATTGAAAGTTCCGCTGCTCTCTCCCTCTCTCAAGCTCTATTTCTATCTATTAATATATACTTCTGTCTTTCTATATACACAAATCTTTCTACCTCTTTATATATAGTAAATGCATATCTTTTTGTCTATCTTTTCTGACGCTCTTTCTATCTCTCTAGTTCTCTCTCTCTCTCAATATATATATATATATAAAAAGAAGTCTACACCATCCATTTTCTGAATGCATTATTTTTTACATATTGAAGAGAGAACATATATCGCGTGAGATCAAAATTAGAAATTTTATGATTATACTTCTGGTTAGATTGCCCATTTTAGTGAAGAAATTCAAGCAATGCTTCAAAAAAGATCTTAAAACGAAAACATTTCGAAATAAATCGATTATTATTCGTTCTATGAAATGGCTTAGCCACGCATCCGCATTTAAAACCTCTGTTCGAACCCCTGACCACAGCAAAAATCTTTTCTTGAATAAAAAAAGATCACTGAATTTCATTATTCGAAGTGAATTGATTATTATATGTTTTCTTTATTTTTTAGAAATTCTATGAAATGGCTTAGCCACGCATGCGCATGAGAATCTTCAATTGGAGCTCCTGACCTCAGCCAAAAACTTTTTCTTGGGTAAAAAAAGATCACTGAATTTGATTACTCGAAATGAATTGATCATTATATGTTTTCTTTATTTTTTAGAAATTCTATGAAATGGCTTAGCCACCCATGCGCATAAGAATCTTCCATTTTAAACCCCTGACCTGAGACAAACCCTTTTTCTTGGGTAAAAAAAGATCACTGAATGTGATTATTCGAAGTGAATTGATTATTATATGTTTTCTTTATTTTTTAGAAATTCTATGAAATGGCTTAGCCACGCATGCGCATGAGAATCTTCAATTGGAGCTCCTGACCTCAGCCAAAAACTTTTTCTTGGGTAAAAAAAGATCACTGAATTTGATTATTCGAAGTGAATTGATTATTATATGTTTTCTTTATTTTTTGGAAATTCTATGAAATGGCTTAGCCACGCATGCGCATTAGAATCTTCTATTGGAAACCCCTGACCTGAGAGAAAACCATTTTCTTGTGTAAAAACAAAACCACAAAATTTAGTAATTCGAAAAAGTTTATAATTTCACTTATTTAAAACTTGTCATTTTTCCGACAAAGAGCTTTTAAAATATTGAACAAATTTTCTCGCTTTTGAAAACTTTTCACAACTTTTAACATTTTAGTAATTTTTATTGAACTGGAAAGACTTTTGAGGCAAAAATAAATTGCATTAAAATTTTCTTTTAAAATGAAATAAATTGTAAAATCTCATTTAACTCTCAACTTTTTAACAACTTCTGTCAAAATCCTAAAACTGCTTAAACACGACTTGGAAGAAAAAATCAAAAAAAAAAAAAAAAAAATCTTAAGAATTGTACTTGTGTTTGTGTTGTTAAAAGTATTATCTTTTGAAAACGAAAGAAAAGAAATAAGAACACGAGCCTGCTGCGAGAAAAACTAAACTTTTATCATGTACTGCATTGAAAAATAAAACAAAAAAAGTTAAGAAAAAATATTAAAAAAGTTAAGCGCAAAAAGAGTTGTGATAATATTTGCAAAGCTATTTACATTTGAGTGGTTGCAACAGCTTCTCCGCCTCAGCCTCCGCCTCCGCCTCCACCCGATGAAATGTAAATAAATAAACAACACAATACACGAGCACAACTAACAAACAAATAATCCTAAAAGCAGGCAACAATTTTTAGCAACCAACCAAGTATCATGTGAATTTATATTGGATTTTACAGTTTTCTCGTGGTTGTTTTGCTTCTCAGCTGCTTGTTCGTTATCGACAGATTGTATGCGTTTTTATGCATTTTATATGCACGTTTTAGCAAACTTTTATTTACGCGAAATAAGCAAAGTTCTGTCTTTTACAATTTTCTGTATTTTTTTTTAATTTTTTATTTTTTAAAATTTCATTAAACTTTTTTTGCGAATTGTGCATTCTGTGTTTTATTTAAACTTGCCGTTCAGTTAACATCGAATTTGTTAAAACTAATTTGAAATTTAATTTCCAAGCTCAGCAGCCTTTTGAAAATATTCAATAACGCCTTAAAAAGTTTCATTTTCGCTGAAGTTTTAGCTCTCAATCAAGAGTTTTTAGTACTAAAATGGCAACACAATTTACATGATTATGTGTCAGTTATTTGGGAGTTAATTTTAATTTAATTAAACTGTAACTGCTTACGCACTAACTTCCTCCCTTATCAAAAATTTAAATATATCCCAAATCCTGAAAAAAAATTTTTTTTTTGCTTTATTATTAGCAAAAATCTATTTTAAACATTTGAAAACATAAAATAAACATACAAGAGCAATAAAAACGCAAGTTTTTCATTAAAAAATACAGAAACGGGGGTTTTAAAAGAATGACGATTTTTGGCCAAAAATACAAAGGGTACCCCCTTATCTAAAAAATGGAAATTTTTGCAAAAATCGAAAAAATTGATTTTCCTTTATTTTTAACAAAAATCTGTTTTAAACATTTGAAAACATAAAATAAACATACAAGAGCAATAAAAACGCAACTTTTTCATTAAAAAATACAGAAACGGACGTTTTCAAAGAATGACGATTTTTGGCCAAAAATACAAAGGGTACCCCCTTATCTAAAAAATGAAAATTTTTGCAAAAATCGAAAAAATTGATTTTCCTTTATTTTTAACAAAAATCTGTTTTAAACATTTGAAAACATAAAATAAACATACAAGAGCAATAAAAACGCAACTTTTTCATTAAAAAATACAGAAACGGACGTTTTCAAAGAATGACGATTTTTGGCCAAAAATACAAAGGGTACCCCCTTATCTAAAAAATGAAAATTTTTGCAAAAATCGAAAAAATTGATTTTCCTTTATTTTTAACAAAAATCTGTTTTAAACATTTGAAAACATAAAATAAACATACAAGAGCAATAAAAACGCAACTTTTTCATTAAAAAATACAGAAACGGACGTTTTCAAAGAATGACGATTTTTGGCCAAAAATACAAAGGGTACCCCCTTATCTAAAAAATGAAAATTTTTGCAAAAATCGAAAAAATTGATTTTCCTTTATTTTTAACAAAAATCTGTTTTAAACATTTGAAAACATAAAATAAACATACAAGAGCAATAAAAACGCAACTTTTTCATTAAAAAATACAGAAACGGACGTTTTCAAAGAATGACGATTTTTGGCCAAAAATACAAAGGGTACCCCCTTATCTAAAAAATGAAAATTTTTGCAAAAATCGAAAAAATTGATTTTCCTTTATTTTTAACAAAAATCTGTTTTAAACATTTGAAAACATAAAATAAACATACAAGAGCAATAAAAACGCAACTTTTTCATTAAAAAATACAGAAACGGACGTTTTCAAAGAATGACGATTTTTGGCCAAAAATACAAAGGGTACCCCCTTATCTAAAAAATGAAAATTTTTGCAAAAATCGAAAAAATTGATTTTCCTTTATTTTTAACAAAAATCTGTTTTAAACATTTGAAAACATAAAATAAACATACAAGAGCAATAAAAACGCAACTTTTTCATTAAAAAATACAGAAACGGACGTTTTCAAAGAATGACGATTTTTGGCCAAAAATACAAAGGGTACCCCCTTATCTAAAAAATGGAAATTTTTGCAAAAATCGAAAAAATTGATTTTCCTTTATTTTTAACAAAAATCTGTTTTAAACATTTGAAAACATAAAATAAACATACAAGAGCAATAAAAACGCAACTTTTTCATTAAAAAATACAGAAACGGACGTTTTCAAAGAATGACGATTTTTGGCCAAAAATACAAAGGGTACCCCCTTATCTAAAAAATTAAAATTTTTGCAAAAATCGAAAAAATTGATTTTCCTTTATTTTTAACAAAAATCTGTTTTAAACATTTGAAAACATAAAATAAACATACAAGAGCAATAAAAACGCAACTTTTTCATTAAAAAATACAGAAACGGACGTTTTCAAAGAATGACGATTTTTGGCCAAAAATACAAAGGGTACCCCCTTATCTAAAAAATGAAAATTTTTGCAAAAATGGAAAAATTGATTTTCCTTTATTTTTAACAAAAATCTGTTTTAAACATTTGAAAACATAAAATAAACATACAAGAGCAATAAAAACGCAACTTTTTCATTAAAAAATACAGAAACGGACGTTTTCAAAGAATGACGATTTTTGGCCAAAAATACAAAGGGTACCCCCTTATCTAAAAAATGGAAATTTTTGCAAAAATCGAAAAAATTGATTTTCCTTTATTTTTAACAAAAATCTGTTTTAAACATTTGAAAACATAAAATAAACATACAAGAGCAATAAAAACGCAACTTTTTCATTAAAAAATACAGAAACGGACGTTTTCAAAGAATGACGATTTTTGGCCAAAAATACAAAGGGTACCCCCTTATCTAAAAAATGAAAATTTTTGCAAAAATCGAAAAAATTGATTTTCCTTTATTTTTAACAAAAATCTGTTTTAAACATTTGAAAACATAAAATAAACATACAAGAGCAATAAAAACGCAGCTTTTTCATTAAAAAATACAGAAACGGACGATTTTAAAGTGTGACTGTTTTTGCCCAAAAATGCAAAGGGTACCCCCTTATCTAAAAAATGAATATTTTTGCAAAAATCGAAAAAATTTTTTGTTCTTTATTTTTAACAAAAATCTGTTTTAAACATTTAAAAACTTAAAATAAACATACAAGAGCAATAAAAACGCAACTTTTTCATTAAAAAATACAGAAACGGGCGTTTTTAAAGAATGATGATTTTTGCCCAAAAATACAAAGGGTACCCCCTTATCTAAAAATTGAAAATTTTCCCAAAAATCGAAAAAAATTCTTTTTTTTATTTTTAGGAAAAATATATTTTAAACATTTGAAATCATAAAATAAACATTCAAAACCAATAAAATCGCCAATTTTTCATTCAAAAATACACAAACGGACGTTTTTAAAGAATGACGATTTTTGGCTAAAAATACAAAGGGGGGAACCTTATCAAAAATTTAAATATACCCGAAATCTAGTGGTAACTGGAAGCAAGAAAAATAATTGGCTTACAATTGCTGTGAGAAAAGAAAGAAATAAGAACACTGGCTGAGAATTAAAGAAAAGAAATTTTCTACTTAATACTTTTTGCTACTTAGCAGATGCCAGACTCTTGTCATGCCAAAAGTATGATGTTGCGTTATCGATTTTTCCAGAAGTCGTACGATTTACAAACCTTCAAGATATTTTCATAAAATGATGATTTCCATGCAATCAGAGTTGCATTTACCCCAAGCATCGGTAAAATAGTGTGGCAGCTACATTTGATGAGATTTTTTGAAATAGGATGGCATTGTATAGAGTTTTCGTATTACTGAATCGTCCAAAACTGGAAACCACTAAAAATTAAAAAAAAAATTGCCTCATGAGAACGCAATAACTATTGTTGCCTATATCATACGTTCAAACGCTTTTTGTAGCAGAGTTGCATTTAACTGGGGAATCGCATATCCTACGATGCAATAAATTATAAAATCAAACGATTTGCAGTAATAAGTTCACTAATAAGCAGTGCATTGCAGCAATTTTGAGCTTAAAGGGGAGAAAAAGGAAAACGAGAAGGAAAAGTTATTTCATTTCTATTTTATTATTTTATTGTCATTATGGTACCTTCCCCACCCCATACATTCTACACGTCAATGGGCCTATAAAGCTAAACGACCACAAAAAAGGCAAATTTCTAATTTTATGATCGACAGTGAACAGAAATATTTGCTAGCAGTGCAGCAAAAAGAGTGAAGCACAGCAAACAGCAGGGCAATACTAATATTATAAGCTATATTACTTGGACCATTCCATCGATTTAATTAATATATATGTATGTATATATATGATATTTTTTCTTGGTTTGATACTAAAACCAAACACCTCACTAGACCTTCAAGCAAACAATTTTGAAAAATATTGCCAAAACTTGTAAGAAAGCTTGTATGAAAGATATTCTTTTTATGCTGGCCACTGTAAAACCGTTGAGGGTTTCACCAGTACAGCACTACGGCTTGACATACACATTGCACCGTTTTTCAATCAAACAAAATGACGTTCTGGTACAGCAAACAGACGCTTCTTTTAATTACACTAATTAAGATTTAGTTGTGATTTTATTACTCGTTTTTATGCACGGAGAATTTAAAGTCTGTAATGATTTAAAAATGTAAAGGATATTGCAGGATCGCCAAGCAATGTTATTTTTGTATATTATTTGGAGAAATGGTAGAGACAATTTATGATGTCTATTGCATTTGCATAGACGCGACAAATACAATAGGTATCTTAGTTTTTAGAGCTAGATACGACAGCTCGGCTGGCAGGCACGCTAAATGCCCTTAAAGATTTGAGAAGCAAAATGAACACAAATTTCTTTTAGTTCAGAATTGATTCTAATTTATTATTATAAAATTACTTCCTTATATACTATTTTACATGTTTGAATTTCTTTTGCATGTGTGCGGAATGCCCAGTGCAAAGTGGGTTTTTTGCTCACCTTGCATTTTGCATTGTTACGGTCAAACACCTTACAATGAAGTGGAGCAAGTGAGGATACTCAAATTTCACCTTGCTGCACTTCTTTGTGTATACAATTGAAAGGTGTTTGTCGTGTGTTTGTGTCATGCATTTAATGTGTGTAACTGTTTTAACAATAAATAAATGTGATTGCTTAATTAATAATTGGTTATATTAAGGGGGTACAAATTGATGTGTAGTGATTAAATATTACACTACACCTCCCCTTTTCGGAGAATGATCTCACAATGTTTTGAGGGATCATTCACACATTATGTTAAATGTAATGTTACACTTATATAAGTACATATGGATATGTGTAAAGTATATTCTTTATTTTTGATTTTTATTTATTTTAGTGTATTGATATTTTCCTTAATTTCTATTGATATTTCCTTATCTTAAAAAATTATTAATATTTTATTTATTATTCTAATTCTCTCTGGCCAGATTTTTAAAGTAAGAATTATATATATAGTTTTTGATTTTATCTATTTACAATTTTTATTCGATTCTTGTGTACTTTAATGGTTTTATTTTTATTTATTTCTATTACACAATTATTGAAGTTATCCATCTCTAAAATTTTGAATGGACCAGTATAAATTGAATCGAGTTTGTGTCTTGCTGGGTCTTCTAAAACAACATAATCTCCTACTTTTAGAAGTTGGGGGTTTATGTTTTTATCGTGTACAGCTTTCTGCTGTAGCTTATATTTTTCAATAAATATTTTAGCTCTCTTCTGCGCTACTTGGAGTCTATACTTAATTTCTTTTTCATATGCATCTATGTTGTATAAGGGATCTACATTATTTGAATTGATGCTTTCAATGTTGTTTGGTAATCTTCCGTAAACAAGTTCATATGGACAATAACCATGTATTGTCGAGGGGGTGGTATTGTAACAGTACGTAAATGAACCTAACCATTTATCCCAATCTGATCTATCTATTGCAATATATGATCTTAAATACTCATTGAAAGTTCTATGTGACCTCTCAACTGTACCTAATGTTTGATGATGATATGCTGTTGAAGTTGAATGTGAAATTCCTAATAGTTTATAGAGTTCTGTAAATACTTGGTTCTTGTATTCGGTGCCCATATCGGTTATTACTTTTTTCATAGGCCCGAATTGTAATATAAATCCTTCAAAAACTGCTTTAGCTACAGTATTGGCTAATTTATTTGGAATTGGGATTGCTACTAAATATTTTGTTAAATCACATACAATTGTGACTGCATATTCATTTCCATTTTCAGATTTTGTTAAGGGTCCTATGGTATCTATTAAAATGGTATCAAAAGATTGCGTTGGGGTTGGTGTAATGATCAGTTGTTCTTTTGTGGTGTTTTTAGGTTTATTAAATGTGCATTTATTACAATTTCGAATGAATTGTTTAACGTCCACAGACATTTTTTTCCAAAAATAGAAATTTTTAAGTTTTTTGAGTGTTCTAGTGACTCCAGAGTGACCTCCCTGAAGTGGATCTTCATGATAGTACTTCATCAATTTAATTTTTTCTTCATTACTTTCTATATTCTTTATTTCGGCCGTTATCGCGATTTCTATTATTTTTAATTTTTCATTTGCTAGCTTTTTAAAATCATTGATGGATATTTTTTTGAAAATATCATCTCTCGCGTTAATTTTTAATTTTTCAATCCCAATATTACAAGCTTTTCCTTCAAGCTTTGGAAATAGTTTCTTTAGAGTTACTTTTCCATTGATAATATAGGATGAAATATTCATTAGAAGAAGTGTTTTTCTATCATGTCTAAGAGCAATTGATTGATTTTTTGTAAGGAGGAATTGTATTTTAGTAAATTTTTTGACCTGTTTTGCGTTCGATACCTCATAGCATTTAGGTGGTTTGCTATTGGGTGTAATATTCTGATTTTTTACCTCGTTTGATATGGTTTCTTTGCGTTTTTGTGCTCTTGTTATTGCTAATATACTATTTGTACTGATTTGTTTGAACTGTTCTATGTTTATACGTGATAGTGCATCTGCTCCGCAGTTGTCTTTGCCTTTAATATATTCTATGCTGAAGTCGTACTCTTCTAAATCTAAACGAATTCTGGTAAGCTTTGAAGATGGATTTTTCAACGAGAACAGGTATGTTAGTGGCTTATGATCACTACGGACTAAAAACTTTTTTCCATAAACATATGGTCGAAAATAGTTTATTGCCCAGTGAATTGCTGCTAATTCCTGTTCTATCACTGATTTGTTACTTTCTCCCTTTGTAAATGCTCTGGAGGCAAATGCAATTGGCAATTGAATTCCATTATTCTCTTGGCTTAATACCGCTCCACACGCGAGCTTGCTAGCATCGGTTGTGATACAAAATTGTTTCTCAAAAATGGGGTATTGCAAGATTTTTGGTGTAATGAGTGATTCTTTTAGGTATTCAAATGCTTCTTGACATTCATTGCTCCAATTAAAAGGGGTGTTTTTCCGTGTAAGCTTGGTAATATGAACGGCGTAGTTCGCGAAATTAGGTATAAAGCGTCTGTAGTAATTGCAAAATGCTACAAATCTGCGTGCTGAATCCGCGTCAGTTGGTTTAGGGTAATTCCTGATTATTTCGTATTTATTATTGTCGGGTAAAATCCCTTTATCAGTACACCTGTGTCCCAAAAATGTAGTTTCCTGTGTAAAGAATGTACACTTATCGGGATGCAACTTTAAATTGTATTTTCTACAAGTTGAAAAAACGTCCTTGAGGTTTCGAAACATATGCTTTTCTGAGCATCCTATCACTATTAAATCGTCCATATACAGGAACGCTTGTTCCGGTTTTAGACCTGAAAATGCCAATGTCATCATCCTTTGAAAGGAGTTTGGTGCTATCTTGAGTCCAAATGGTAATCTTTTAAATCTGTAAGAACCCTGATTCGTTGAAAATGAAGTTATATCTCTGGATTCTTCTGAAAGCTCGATTTGGTGAAAACCTGACATTAAATCTAGGCATGAGAAATACTTCGCTCTTCCTAGCTGATCTAGTATATCGTCAATACGAGGAAGTGGGAATTTGTCAGCAAGTAGTTTCTTATTCACCTGTCGATAGTCGATAACAAGTCTCCATTTTTTCGCATTCTCACCTGGTAAGGACTTTTTTGGCACTAACAATAGAGGGCTATTGTAATCAGATATCGATGGTTCTATTATGTCATTACTTTTTAATTTTTCTACCTGTTTGTTAATTTCGGATTTTTGCGTCTCCGGTATTCTGTAATTCTTTGTATAAACTGGACTAGGATCATTCAATCGCAATTTTTGTTTATAAAAATTATTAGTTGATATTTTGTCCGTTTCAAGAGCAAAAATATCGCTGTATTCTTCACACAGCGTAGTTAATTCATTTTTTACGAAGTTAGGGAAATTATTTTTCAGTTTTGCTAGTATTAGTTGTTTTCTAACGTTGTCGGGGTTGTCGACATGACTATGATTTAAGTTAATCACATCGTAATCACTTAATTTCTCGGTTTTTACTTTTTGATTCTCTAGTACTAAGTTGGTATTTGTGGTATTAATTATTCTTATATATGGGTGTGATTTAAAGAGTATTGAATTAGCTACATAAATTCCTTCTGTTATTTCTTGCGTGGGTACAAATAGATCTTCTGTTAGGTTTTCTGTACTTAGTTTCCTGAATACCTCGGCTCTTGCCGGTAATGAAATAGAATGTCTTACTGTTGATGGTTTAATGGGAATGACAATTAGTTCGTTATTGTGTTTAATTTTTAGGTTGCCATTAGGCTGTGAGTAATCAAGAGTACAGTTGTATGTGGTAATGAAATCAAGCCCCAATATGCCGTCGCATGGAATGGGAAAATTGGAATCCACTACCTGAAATGTGTGGGTTTGTTGATTTGTTTCCTTGCCTACTTCGTATCCTGTGACGGCAATCATTATCCCACTTAGTAATTTTGTCCACCAGCTCATTTTTGTTCCAACTTCCTTAATTGGTTAAAAAAAATATTTCTTTTTGGGCAGGCTCAGTTGGGCAGGATCGGTTGGGCAGGCTCAGTTGGGCAGGATCAGTTGGGCAGGATCGCCATGTAATGATTTAAAAATGTAAAGGATATTGCAGGATCGCCAAGCAATGTTATTTTTGTATATTATTTGGAGAAATGGTAGAGACAATTTATGATGTCTATTGCATTTGCATAGACGCGACAAATACAATAGGTATCTTAGTTTTTAGAGCTAGATACGACAGCTCGGCTGGCAGGCACGCTAAATGCCCTTAAAGATTTGAGAAGCAAAATGAACACAAATTTCTTTTAGTTCAGAATTGATTCTAATTTATTATTATAAAATTACTTCCTTATATACTATTTTACATGTTTGAATTTCTTTTGCATGTGTGCGGAATGCCCAGTGCAAAGTGGGTTTTTTGCTCACCTTGCATTTTGCATTGTTACGGTCAAACACCTTACAATGAAGTGGAGCAAGTGAGGATACTCAAATTTCACCTTGCTGCACTTCTTTGTGTATACAATTGAAAGGTGTTTGTCGTGTGTTTGTGTCATGCATTTAATGTGTGTAACTGTTTTAACAATAAATAAATGTGATTGCTTAATTAATAATTGGTTATATTAAGGGGGTACAAATTGATGTGTAGTGATTAAATATTACACTACAAGTCATTAAATTTATATATTGAGCCATCACCTCATACTCATCCTTCAAATGACCCCGTTCACGAGTTTTCTTAGCAGCTGTGCATGAGTGTATGCTTGATATGTGTATGTGTAAATGCAACACAAAACACATACAATCAATCGCATACTCGTACTGCAGCTCAGCAGCGAAGATGAAATGTTTGTTGCTGTTCATCGTTCGGGCTGAAAAATGAAAGTGTAACGATGAATAGTGGCGGGGGTGTGGGCAGAAGCAGACATTTTTGCTGCAAATTAATTGTTGTTCATTGGTTCGCTTAAAATGCTGATTCAGTATTCATCATTATTGAAGATTAATATGCCGTTACATTGTCTGTGACAGCCACTCAATATGCACTGACTGTGTGCCTCTTCGTCAGCAATATCAGCCAAATGAAACTTTAGCATCTTCATCAATGTGATGGCCATCATTTGTATCGGTGGCCGGAGTAACAGCATTAGCAAAGCATAACATAATATTTGATGACCTTTTTTGGAAAATTGTCATTTAACTTGATGCGAAATATCGGCATCATCGTCATCGTCATCGTCATCGTCATCATCGTCAGCCACACAAATAAATGGCAGGCACATTCAAAATTATGATTATTTGTTTCAGGTGAGGTGTATAAAGGCATTTCAAATTGGTTGCAATTAAAAAAGGCTGCGAAAAGCATTTTTGTGCAATATTTTATGTCATTGTAAGTATAAATTGTTTTCACAAAAAGCGAGCGCTATGCCATCACCGTCAACTTTAAAGTTGGTGTGAAGAGCTGTTATGACGAAAACCTGAACTACCACGTTTATGACTTTAATTTGAATGTTATTAATATTACTGCGAGATTAGAGGGAGTTGTGTATATAAGTGGTATTCAACTCTCCTACAGCGGCAAGGAAGGCTTTACCGCTTACATTTTTATTCTCGTCCTAACCCGGAACATGACTAATATTCAGGCATTATATGGTGACAGAATGGGGAATTATTTTTCTCTATTTCTTAGTGGGTGGCATTAATGTCGAACGCCGGGTCGTGGTGTTAATATTTAGTTCAGCACAAAAACAGCTGTTTGCCTTTAAAAATGCAAACGAACGAGTTTGGGTGAGGCCAATAATTGAGCTGGTTTTGTTGAAAGTGGTATAAGTCCATTTTTTCATATATTGAGATATTAAAGAGTTTGTCTCTGAATCAATTTCAAAATATTTTTCATTTAAAATCAATCCGCGTGATGTTTCTTACACTATAATAATAATTATCAAAACAATTTTTTAAAAAAAAAAATAAAAGAAAAGATTTTTTAACTCCATATGGACTTACAAAACTTTTAAAAATAACCTGTGCATTAATCAGACAATCAACGAAGTCTTGGATTCCCTAAAGAAATACCCTGAAAATAATATGACAAATAATCCACGAAACGTCGGTATACAATATATAATAAAAATTGTTTTATTGACATAAAAAAGTTAGGCCTTACAAGCTAAGTTTTCATATATAAAAAACACAGCATACTAAAATTTAAAAAAAAATGGTCAAGAAGAAAAATTATAATAAAAAAAAAACAGTCATATTTAAGAAAATATTTTTGGATTTTTATGTAAAAAATAAAATGAGCTTATTTAAATACATGAATAAACAAGTTTATTAAGACTTTCTTCGAGTTATAGTAAAAGTATAAAATGTAAAATTACTTTGTTAAGATCTTTAAATAAAAAGAAAAGATATTTTATACTTAGCTCTATTTTACACTTGGCATATTGAAATTAGCATATTGGGAGTATTTACGCCTAAGCTTTTTACAACAAAATTGTTGTTGTTTGTTTATTTTATGGTGATATACATATATAGAGTACAATTGAAATTGTGAAGAGAAGAGGTCTATAGCTCAATAAAGCTACCGGTAACTTAGCTTTTTTTTTAAAAATGGACTTATATCACTTTTTCAAAAACCCTAAGCCAATTAAACATTTCCATTCAGCCTAATTATATGCTATAATGTTTTTATTATTTATATAATTTCATTAAATGAATTTGAATAATTTTAAACAGTTTTAGATTTATTTAATTTTTAATTAAAAGTGTTTTTTTACAGTGTTCATCGTTTTACTTTCAGCCTTCCCTTTACCAACTAATGATTCCATATATACAGCTTTAGATGAAAATGATTGCGAGACAACTGCCCGAACACACTGCACTTGGCAGAAAACAAAAATTTTTGTAATATAAAAACATATTTCCGCATGGCAATTATGAAAAAGCCTAACTTCTGATCTTTACCCCTCTCCCTCTTTTCTTGTAACCGAAAATTTAATAATCGGCTCACATTTTTAAAACTTCTTGCATCACACGCAGTTGGCTGAAGTCAAAACTAAAAGAATAGAAATAAAAATAATTTTTTTTACGTCCATTTTTTAACAAAAATATTAACCAGAAGAAGAATAAAAATAAATGACTTGTTAGTTTAAATTACAGAAAAAGAAAGGCTTAAATATACGAGTATGCATATCAAAGTTTTTGTCAAACAGTTTCCCTACACCAACAACAACATCAACTGCAACAGAAAAAGACAAAGACAAGCATGCTCACCAGGAAACATAAAGGAAGTGTAAAATTTTGTCTTTTATTTTCCAAATGAGCAGAAAGAAGTCTATAAAATGCAAAGTTGCCAAAACTGAGAGCTGTGAAAATGACGAAGATTTTGATGATGATGTTAAAATAATGAAGAAGCAAAACTTTTCTGAAGGCTTGTATTTTCTGTTACTTCTTCTTTTTCTTCTTCTTCTTCTTGTTTTTTTTTTTTTTTTTTTGCCTGATTTGGATTCTTTTTGAACAATAGGCGACAGCTTGGTGGTTTATATGGGAAAGAAAACGACATGACAAAATAGACAGCCAACAAAAGTTATTTTAAAAGTTTGTCTTATTGCAACAATATGTTTTATTCTGTTCTTTTTTCCATTTGTTTTAACAAATTAAATCTTTTTTAAAAAAAAAAAAAAATAAATAAAAAAAGGAAACGAATTAGAAAAATGTGTGGCATTAAACATAAAATGGGTTTCGGGATTTCGGCTGAAAGGAAATGGTTATAAAAGTATCTTGTTTTTAGCAGAGCAGTTTTTGAGACAGAGAGTGACTACTCGTATTATGAAGAGAAAAGCAAAAGCTTGCTTGGCTTTAATAAGTTCTTGCCAAATAGCCCAGCATAAAAGCTGCTACAGTCTTGAGCCATTCTAAGACTCTATTCAGTCTTGGAATTTTTTTAAATTCTGCTTTCAAAGTGCAAGAGCGGGCTAAAATACAATATGGGTATATGAAACTTTAAAAAGCCCCTCAAGCTTTTTATTACTCTCAAGCACAAAAAAAATAAAAATTGCTACACATGAAAATTGCACGTGTAAACAGACTGTAAGAATTCAAAAATTGTTTTCAAAGGTTTTAGATGCCCTGCTTTATCTTTCCTTTATTTATCCACTAAAATATTCGCTAGTGCCAAAGCTTTTTATCACTCTCAAGGAGAAAAAGAAAAATTGCTACAAATGAAATTTGCACGTGTGAACAGACTCTAAGAATTCAAAAATTATTTTTAAAGCTTTTATATGTCCTGCTTTATCTTTCCTTTATATATCCACTAAAATATTCGCTAGTGCCAAAGCTTTTTATCACTCTCAAGGAGAAAAAGAAGAATTGCTTTAATGAAATTTGCACGTGTAAACAGACTCTAGCAATTCAAAAACTATTTTCAAAGCTTTTATATGTCCTGTTTAATCTTTCCTTTATTTATCCACTAAAATATTCGCTAGTGCCAAAGCTTTTTATCACTCTCAAGGAGAAAAAGAAGAATTGCTTCAATGAAATTTGCACGTGTAAACAGACTCTAGCAATTCGAAAACTATTTTCAAAGCTTTTGTATGTCCTGCTTTATCTTTCCTTTATTTATCCACTAAAATATTCGCTGGTGCAACAGCTTGAATGTCCCGAGCGAACAGACTCAAAGGTTGTTTGGGTGACTGGCCAATTGTTTGTCGTCATATCCAGCATTTCGTTATAAAAAATCACCACAGTTAAAGTTATAAATGTTTACAATGACTGAATTGATTGGCCAATTATAGAGGGTGATTATGTCGTTACGCCGGTTCTACTGCACACGCTTCGTTAATTTTTAAAAATTAAATACGCGCTTTTTTTGATAGAAAATGTAACCAAATTATTCATACTTTTTTTTTCTTTGTGTTGCGTTAAAAGTAATTAATTTTTATAACTTACAGAGTTTGATTTTTATTTTTTACATTTAAGGGCAGTGCAATAATTATTATTTTTAAGCATCTGTTTATAAATTAATTGAGTTTACAAACATAAATTGCCTGCCAAGCAAACTAATCACAATAAAATATTTCATTTTCCGCAAGAAAATTTATGTTTTTATTTACTCGCAAGAATAACAAATCTAGTTCTTAATATTTTCCTTTCTGAATTCATAACTAAACCAAACCATAATTTCTCTAAAGCAATTAAATGCAAACGATTCTTTTCGAAAGCTATAAAGAACGTAAGGCAAAAACTTGCCGCAAGTTTAAGTTTTCGCAATAAAATATATTTCAAGCTCTTCTTTATTTTTATTTTTCTTTTTATAATTTGAAGAAAAATGTTTCATACTAATATTGTTATAAGGAAAATTTCATAAAGCGAGAAAACTTTAAAGCCATAATTATTTTTAATAAATTGTACTTCCCCTCTTTCTTTGACAATTATTTTTTTTTTTGCAAATTTTATAAAAAAAAAAATTAAGGCCATAAATTCTCTAAAGTAAATTTTTTTTAATCGATTAATATCATTCAGTTAGTTGTAGTAACGCACGATTCTGCGAGCGACTGACAGCCAATAAAAGCTTGTAACGCCGATTAAACCTTAAGGCAGCCTTATGACTAAAGGGAATATCTTATAACAATTATTTGTTCTGTAAATTTGCAAATCAAGAATTGAAATAATTTTTCCGGGCAAGTTTTATTGCGGCAATTCTCAAGAAATTCTCCGTTGTTCCAAAGAAAGTTTTTTTTTTTTTTGCTTTAAAAGAAAAAGAAAAATATAAAAAACACTTCAAATTGATCCTTTTTTTTATCTTAAAGAAAATTTTTTGAAAAAAAAAATATTGTCAACGCAAATTTTTTAAAAAAAACTTTTTATATAAAAAAAAATAATGGCACAGATAATTTGGTGAAAAAAAATATATTTCAGGAAAAAATTTCTATTTTTTAAAAGGTTGTTCGTTGATAATATTTTTAAAAATACTGCAATAATTTTTTAAAATAATTATTACACCCAAAATTTTTTTTCAGTATTAATATTTAAAAAAAAAAAATTCAAAAATTAAAGCTTTCAAATGTAATAATTTTAAAATAAAAGCGTAACTCGCAAAAAAATTTTTAAAAAAAAAATTAATAGAAAAAAATTTTCTAATTTTTTAAAAAGAAAATTTTTTACATTATTAAATTTTGTTAAAATTAAATAATAAAATAATTACTCCCAAAAAAAGAGAAATAATTTCTTAAAAAGTAAGTTTCTCTCGCTATTAAAATTTTAAACAAAATAAATTAAATTAAAAAAATTTCAAAGAATTTCGTTTTTCGCTTTAAAAATTATTTTAATTTATTTTATTTTGTTTAAAAGTTTTAAAAACGAGAGAAATAATAATTTGTTAAAAAAAAATTCCTTTCGCTTTAAAAATTATTTTAATTTATTTTATTTTGTTTAAAAGTTTTAAAAACAAGAGAAATAATAATTTGTTAAAAAAAAATCCTTTCGCTTTAAAAATTATTTTAATTTATTTTATTTCGTTTAAAAGTTTTAAAAACGAGAGAAATAATAATTTGCTAAGAAAAATATCTAAAGGAATTCCCTTTCGCTTTAAAAAATATTTTAATATTATTTATTTGGTTTATGTGTATTAATAAATTTAAATTTGAAATTATTAAATTTAAAATTAATTAATTTAATTATTAATAAATTTTTTAAAAGATATTTTTTTATGCAACCCACATTTTTTTTCAATTAAATTTAATTTAAGGATTTCAAACAAACATTTATTCCCTACAAGAAAATAAAACCCAGCAAACATTTTCGTAAGGAATTTCATTGAAGGAAATATTTTGCAACACGAAAGTTTCTCAATTATTTTCAACTGTATTTTACTCCAAGCTTTACTCCCGGCCTTATTTAAACTTGTTTACGGGAAGCATAAGACGGTATTAATTACGCTTAGCATTCAGTTAAGGAAGGAAACAAAAGGTCAAGATTTTAAGTGTCAATTAAACTTTATTAATATTTCCTTTCTCTCTACTTAAATGTTATTTCAACATCTAAACTCACTACCAATTCTTCTGATTTGGTTTTATATTTTCCAAAAAAGATATAAAAACTCACGCGATAATCGCCTCTCAAAAGGTATGCTGGTACCAAGTTTGAATTAATTGTATAGCCATTTATATAATAGTGGCCTTTGGGAATTGGACAATTGTATGGCAAGTTGCCATGCTTTGAGAAACTGCGATACCACTTTTTAAATAAAGAATCCTTAAAGGATAAAATCATGCTGCAAACATCGTAATCATTCGTGAGCAGTGTTTGATAGGTTTTAGAACCTTTCAGACGTATTTGAACATCTAAGTGATTCTTCACACCAACCTTAATCTCCTTAATCGAATTTAAATCCACAAATAACACATTATCCTGCAAGTTTGCAGAAAAGTTTGAAAAATACTCGCGACTCCAATTGCATGATACATTACGCAATATTACATCAGCTCCCTAATATTATAAACAAAAACAAAAATATATATAATAATAATTATTTATTAAATAATAATAATAATAATAACAATATTGACAAGATATTTCGAATTATGAAAACTACATACCGCATTAGGAGTTGTTATGGAAACAATGAAAATTGCCAAAAGTGTTACTGCCAATGTACGCTGACACATGTCGTCTGTTGTACTGTTGCCGAGATGTGATGATTATATATTTATTGCTCTTTGTATTATAAATAAATTTGACAATCAGAAATCAAATTTCATATTATAAATAATTACAGCGACACAAAATAATCAATCAAAATAATTTATCTCTTGACTCGAAAAACAAAAACAAATGACTTGGCAACATTAGCACAGTTTCAATTTTAGTATAGAAAATTCCCGCTCCACGAATGAAAACTATGACCCAAAACGTCATGACATCTGGGGAGACGGCAAATGACTATTCTACAGTTTCTTCTGAACATTTTTTATAAATTATCACAACAAGTTATATTTTATTTAAATATTTTTGGGTCCATTTAAATCCTCCGAAAAGGTCCAATTTATTTGACTTTTGGATTTTCTAACTTATAATGAAATAATTATTTTTTTTTCTTTATTTCTCATTACAGCCAATAAATAAAAGTAAAGCTCTGAAGGTGTGCAACTTGCGCACTTTGAAAATCTCCTGAAGAGAGATATTTTTACTTTCGCCATTACCATGTAAGGTGCGCCCTAATGTAGCTCATAATAAATCAATTATATCGCTCGTGTGAGCATTAGTCTTTTGATGAAGATCTTCTAATAGGTGGCCATTAACGCTCTAACCAATTTTAATAAGCTGGAAATGTTTATAAGCAATTTAGCATTAAAAGCGAGCAGAAAGCGGTTAAATGTGGGCCAAAAAGAGACGTTTTTTATCGCCGTTCTTATTATTTTTAATAAGTTTTATTGATGGCGCGAAGGTGAGCAAAGAAAAGGTAGTTCTTATTTTACTAATAATTAAAATTTGTCTTTTTCCAGCGAAATCATAAACGAATATATTTTATTTCATCTGAATCCTCTTTTAATCCTGATTATATAAAAGAATTAACTTTAATATTTCCTCCACATCAGCTGTCGCTTAATTTAACCTTGACCCTGTTGAAAGACTTTCCGCTAAATATTTTTTTGAATTTTAAACTTGCTAAAAAAGGAAACGAGGCCAACCTATATCACAACATTTTCAACTACGATTTGGACATTTGCGATTTTTTCCTTAAATCGGAGAGCCAATTATATAAGAATCTCTTTCAATGGGTTAATATTATAAAGAGAAGGATAGGATTTCCAAGCAAGTGCCCCATAAAGAAAGTAAGCAAAATGATTTAAAATATATTCACATAAATTAACCCATGTATGCATACTTTTGTAGGGCAGTTACAACATAATAAATCTGAAAAGCGAACAATTCAAGATACCCGACTTTATACCATCGGGGCAATACCGACTATCAACAAAACAATATTTTAACGAAGATGTTGCGAAAGTTTTTTTAGTAAATTCTACAGTTTATATTCATATTAAATAAAATGAAAAACTCCTTCTTCGGGATTGATTGGGTATACGAAATACCCAATAAAATTAATCAAATCTGTACACTAATTTTAAGTACATGAAGTGTTTACTGCTATTCGACATTTTAAATATATCTTCACTTAAAGAGAAATGAACCGAAACACTACTGCAATAACATACAATCGGTCACTGTAATAATTTTTTGAGTGTAATAATGTTTGCAATAATTATAATGAAATTAATAATATTGAATATTTATTGGATACCAAGTAAGCGAAAAGTCAAAAGAAAAACACGAATAATACGAACTACCCATAAGGAAAAGGGATGTGTAATTCTTCTTCTATAGAAAAATAGTTGCGAAATAGTGTTGCCACTTTTGGGATTTTTATTTGTGTTTGAGCATTAAAATTTTATGAAAATCAATTCCCAACAGTTCAGAATAACTTTGAGTCACTGTAGAAATTTATAACAAGCAATTTGCGTTTAGAACTGAAAGTGGATCATTCAGGACCCTCATTTGCTTAAGTAGAATTTTAATTTTAGCCCAAAAAAAAAATATAACTATATAAAAAATAACTATATATGAAAAGTGAACTTTACTAGTAAACGAATGAATAATGCACAGCCCACTAAAGCGGAGGTCGCGGGTTCAATTCCGGCTATTTTCCTGCAGACAAGCTGAAAGCTTTGCAAAAGCTTTGCAGGTTGAGTCCGCTAAAAAAACATTTTTTAATAAATTTTCTTTATATCCTAAGCGTATATGTGTGCACACGTATATTATATAACTAAAGCAATTTTAGGAAACTTTTGGAAAATACCACGAATCAGATATAAACTCCTTAAATGGAACACATCTTGCTTTGCTGCATACGTGCATGCCTACGCACATACATACATATTTAGTTTAGGTGAAAAAATAAAAGGAAAAACTCAAAAGTAATAGAAAAGTAGGAAACTATCGCACATACACATACTCAGCACTATATTTACACACACACACATACTGGGCACTAAATTTACACACATGCAATCCAACATAACGTACGAGTTTACGTAGTATATGAGAAATAAATGGCAAAGAAGCCGTAACATGTAGTCGTGTAAAATAACAAAAGCAACAACATGATGATGTTGCAGTTTATGGCAACAGTAGCAACATTATTTACAATTGTCCAATTGTCTCATCTGCATGCAATCGAAGTGTCTATGTTTACGTTACGTTACTTTTCTATTTAACGAAAACTCAATAGCACGTAATTTCTTGCTTGCGAAGGCATTCCCAAGTACAAAGTTATGTATATATGAATGTATTTATAGAGATATGTCTGTATGGAGGTGCATATGTATGTGTGCCGCAGAGAGACAATGGCCTCACCAGAAATAACAGAAATGCATTGCAATGACAATGATTTCTTCATAAACTTCATTGCCATCTGCCGCCACTCTCCTGTATACAAACAGTGTTTATAACACTAAAAGGCTCGCTTCACTATCCTGCACAGTCGTATGATTTATCAAATGTGGCATTTCTCCTGAATTGCTTTTATTTTAATCAGCAAAGAAATAATTATTCGCATCACTCTTCTATAATAGTGTGACGCCGGCAACGCCATTTTGACGCGATTCTTTAAAATATAAAGTTGCCACTATTAACTTTTCATGTGAATCAATTGTACGACCGTCTAGGATAGTGAAGCGAGGCTTTAAATTTTTCAAAAATCTCTGCATAAAAACGTCATAATTCTAGATTTTTAAATTTTTTACTTTCTCTGCCCTCATATGGTCCAAAAAAAATCTGCAATTGTGATAATTTTTCTTTTTGTTTATTAATTTTTCTACAAAAATTCCTTACAATTATTATTTTTTCAAAAAAAAAAAGAGTAATTAAATTTTTTTTAAAAAAAAGTATTTATGAGAGAACATATTTTTTCCAAAATAGTTTTACTAGAAAAAGTTTCCTCAAAGTCCACATTAAAGGAATTTTCTAGGAGAAAAAAAACCGCTTATGAGAGCAAATATTTTTCTGATATGACTTTCTAAAAGCATTTTACACAAAATAGTTTTTCTTAAAGGACTTTTCCACTGCAATAAAGATCGCTTATGAGATGAAATATTTTTTCTAAAAGTTTTCCTATAAAAATTCCTTTTAAGGTAATTTTTCTTAAGATAAAGAGCATTTATACAAGAAATATATGTTCCAAAAAAAAATTATCCTAGAAGCGATTTTCCTCCATTGCTATAAAGAGAATTTAAAAAGGAAATGATTATTTTTTTAAATAGCTTTTCTATAAAAATCTCAGTCAAAGTAATTTTTTTATATATTAATTTTTAAAATATTATTCCACTGTAATAGTTTCTCTGTAAAAATTTTTATTTTATTACTTATTACTAAAAATTTCCCGAAGCCAATTTTTTATATGTAATTTTATACAGTGACATTTTTTCTACAAAATTTTATCACAAAAAAAAAAAAAAAAAAAACTTCTATTCTTTTTTAGAAATTTTTATTTACAACTGCCGGCTGTAGGAATCGAACCCAGAACTTTAGTAATTATAGTTCAAGAACATGCTAACCAGTAGAATCAACAGCACTCTCGGCGTTTAATTCCAAGTGACAATTAAAAAGCCTAAAAGGATAATATATTCCACAGTAATATATTTTATATGTAAAATTATAAAGAGAGAATATTTCCCTAAAATACATTTTATGGATTATTTTCTTTCCTTTTAATAGACGATATTTTCGCATTTCACACAATTTTCACTGATATTTTTTTTTTTTTTTGTTTGCCATTCATAATTTTTCGCGAAAATTTTTTTTCATTTTTTTTATATTTCAATTCGTGAAATATTTGTTAAAAAATTCTATTAAATACTGACATTTTTTTATGAAACGATCCTTTCTATAATATTTCTAAAGTATTTTTTTTTTGTTGTTTTTTGCAATACAAAATTGAATAAGAAAAATTTTACATTTACAGTGGTCCTAAAGCAAAAACAATCACTAAAATTTTTGTTGAAATTTTTAACTTAAATGGCAATAATTTTTTATAAAATAATTATTTCTATAAAAATAAGTTATATAAATTTAAAAAATATTAATTTGTTAATATATTATGAATTTATATTACATAAATATTGTTTATAATAATATTTATTTCCAGAATATTTTTGGACCGCCAAGAATTAAAAAAAAAAAAAAATTTGTGAAGAAAATTTTTTTACAGGACTGGCCTTTGCTAAGAATCCTTTCTATCTCGCAAGGACAAAATAATTCCGACCACAAAAAAAAGTAACTATTGCTATAATTTTACAAGAAGAAAAAGAGGTTTAACGGAAAATTTTTATTTATTTATTATAAAAAAATGCTTTTGCAGGTGTAGCATTTCTAAAAAAAAATTATTTTCGGAAACAATAGAAAAATCCTTTTCCAGCTCAACTAAAGTTGGTCTGTCAACTATTCCAAATCGACAAAATCACAGTAAAAGGACATTAAGTTGATAATTATGCAATTAAAAAAAATATCCTTTGGCAGGATATTTGTGCAACAGCTCACAGAATTCCGCCTACAGAACACAGATGTATGTATGTATGTATGTATGTATGTGTTTCATTGCATACAATTATGTGTAAAAAAAGACGTTATAGAAAATGCATGGCGGTGGTGTAGATGCAATTAATAAAGTTGTAAATTAAATTTAATTGAAAGCTGTTTATTCAAACATTTGAAATCTGTGGAAATTATGAGCGTTAACAGTTTGCACACATCAAATTTCAGATAACATTATCTAAAATTTATTTCGGTTCCATTTTGTAACTAGAAAATATATCCTGCCTTTACATACATATGTATGTATGTATGTGTAGACAAACACAGCCATGGAATGGCTTTTAGAAATGATTCGATATTCTGTCATGTCAGTTCCTGCCACCTTGCCGTAGTGGCCCCAAATGCTTGTATGTAAATGCTGATTATATGACAATTGCATTTAAGGTATGTCCTGTTTTCGTAACAGTCATGTACTTGCCACAGACATGTTGCCAAATGTTTTAAATTTCTTTATATGCGCTAACCTCAAGTAAATAGAACATACACGGCCAGCTCGTCCAACGTGCTTGCTTTTGGCGCCACTGTTAAATGACACAATCTGAACTCTTTCTTGCTTCTAAAATTTAGTTTCTCATTTAAATTCATATCCTTTAAACTAAATTTCTTTTTTTATTTCTTCTTTTTATTTATCTAGACCTCATTTTTGCTCACCTCAATAGTCTGTAGGCTTTACGGCTTTTGAATTTATTTAATTCTTGTACTTTTTTTTAGCATTTATCTTATACACGTACTTTATAGTCTTATTTTCTATATGAAATCAGAATGTTACCAAGTCTTGCCAACGACAATTTTTTTTTTATATCAACTTTTATTATTTATTAAAATTAAATTTATTATTCTAGATGGGCCCACTCCTCAATGCATTCCGCAAAAGTATGGCATGTGCTGACATGCCATTTGCCAAGTAATATCTGACAGCTGTCATCTGTCATGAAATAAATTGGCAAAAAAATATAAAATAAATATCAATTGTCAACAGACGAACATTTTTAGAAAAAGCTCTCGTGTTCGCAAGTTAAAATTTTTGTGAATAAACGCTAATCCTTTTTTTTGCTTCGTAGCTGACTGACATAAATTTGCCTTAGAAAACCCGCAACTGTGGGAAATATTTTTAAAACCATTAACGTAACTTAAAATTTTCTTAAAGTTTATTAAAATTATTTTATTATGTTCCATTTTTTATTAACATTAATATTATTAATATTTTTATTACTTTACCTTATAAAATTTGCGATAAAAATTTGCATTATGACAAAAAATTGTTTCGAAAAGGCCTTTGAACAAAATTTTACTTAAAGAAATAATTTTTGAATTAATCACTTTTTATGAAATGATCTCTTTGGAAAAATTTTGGTCTGCGCGCTTATTCTGTAGCGCGATGCGAAAGCCAATACGAAGCGAAAATGAAATGCTATGCGAAAGAAAATTGGTATCCTATAAGATTTTTGACAAGCGCAATCCTGCTATTTATCTCTACAGTTTATATGAAAAAAGTACAGCGCGAAATATCATAATGAAAAACTTGTTGGCAACTCTTTTTTGATCACATTTTATTTATTCTTCTGCTCCCTTTTTTTTTTTTTTTGTTTGCAAGTTGTTGCAGTCAGGTATTCATTCGCATATTTACACTTAATGCTACGTGTTTCGTTTGCGATAAGTAAATAGAATAGATTTGTCAAGCTTCAACTTTTGTTGTATGTGTAAATGTATGTTTGTACGTTTGTTGCTGGTGGTATGCCCCCATTAGGTTTTTGTCTCTAGGATTGCATTTTCCTTTTTCGAGTCAATCCACACATGAGGGCAGACTTTAAAATTATATTTGCAACAAAATTCATTCACTCAATCTTGTTTTGTTGTAAAATTAAGGCACAAAAACTGGCAGAAAAGGATTTTATATATTAAATTAAATACGTTGTTGTTGAAAGCGAATGTTAAAAATGAGTTGGAAACACCACTTACATATACTTACATACATATATATTTGTGCATATACATATGCATGTATGTATGTAAGTGTGTATGTAGGTCTTGTCTGTTCATCGCTGTTTCCTTAATAATGTCATACGAAAGTGTTGCAATAAGCAACAGCAACAGCAAATTTCTATGAATCAAAGAGAAAAGAAACTTCTTTCAAAAAAATCAAATCATTATTTGTCTCGCATAACGAAAGTAATTGCAGTTTTATTTTGCAAAAAAAAAAATCTTGCAAAAATGAAATATTTTTTAATTTGCATGATATTTAATCTCAAGACCGAACTGTTGCTAAAAAAAAATATATTCCATTCTTAAAGTTGCTAATAAACGATAGTTATTAATAAACGATATTTTATATTCAGTTCATACATACATACATACATTAAAATCACTAAAAAAAATCTATTGAAATAAAAAAATGCGAGTTACGGCCTTTCGACTTTAGACCAACGATATGTAATATTCCAAGAACAATTAAATATTTCAATCATTCGCTTATAATCTGGGAAGGAGACTTACATAAAGACATGCTGAGAAAGGCTGATAAAATTTAGCCCCATACAAGTTTATCACTGAGGCCCATATGGCCTTTTTTTCAATTTTCACAAAAAAAAAACACAACTTTATTAAAAACTAAATGTTATTTAACCCTAAGAAAGAATGACATATACTTTATTCGACATTTAATCGCATTAATATCGGTCTCTTCTAACACGTTACATAACCACAACTATACCACACTTACATTCTTAAAAAATACACTTCAAATTCATTATTTATTGGCTCTACCAAATTGGAGAGCCATTCCAAAAATATTTTTTAGACTCATTAGAGTGCCCCTCCCCACGGAAATCTTTAGTAAAAGGCGAAAGATTTATTCGACAACTGAAGAGAGGCCAGAGTACATAATATGGATAGAAGTAAACTTCTTGTACAAATCCATTCATAAAGTAAATGAGAATTATAGGCATCATTCTGTATTTTAGTGAATATGAACATAACAATGACTTTTGCTAGCAAAAATGATAAACACATATTTGAATACGAGAGCAACAAAACACAACACACGCACGCATACACATTATAATCAAGAATTCAATGTACAATTAGCAGGGTTGGAATGTTTGAACTGAATTTATTTGAATATACGAATATTTGTATGGGTGTACTCATGCATTGATATCATTTCAAATATTGAAGAAAGTCTTTTAATATAATTCAATTTTGAATGCAAAAACAAAATAAATGAATTTAATTGCTTTTTCCACAAATAAATTTTTATGTGAAAACTTTATATAATTGAAAAAATTAATGAATAGAAAACAATTACAATATTTTCCTCTTAATACTATTAATAATAATAATAATAATAATATGAAAATATATGCACAAATCTCAAGTAGAGAGGCCCCAACTCGCAATAAAGTTTTCACATATCAACCGAATTTTCTTTATAGGAGGTTTCCACCTTTTTCTAGAAGAATTTTATATTTTTTGCTAAAAAAAATTGTCGTAATTAAATATTAATGCGCTACATTTTCCATCACTGCAATAACAAAAATAAATAAGTGGAATTATTTGTGATAACAACAATTTTGTAGTTGTAGCACAAAAAAATAATTTGTTACCAGAGTTGCCACTTGTTTTATTCTGCAACGTATGTGACTAAAAATATTAAAATAAAAAAATTTCAATATATAAGAGAGTCTGCAACATGGAACCTTTCAAAAGTTTTTGGCGATTTTATAATAAAAGTTTTCCAAAAACATAACAAAATATATTAAAATAAAATACATGTGTATAAAAAATAAGAGTATATAATTTATACATAAGTCTAAATCTAATAACCGTATAATAAGACTTGAATAAGACCAGCCATCTGAACGATTTTTAACAACTTTACTCAAAAATTTAATAATTTTTTATTGAAACTATCTGACAACTATATTTAATTTAATCAGCTAAATATAAGTATTGTCTTTGTTGATGGAAGTAAAAGCAACTCTGAACGCGTGAAAATTGTAATTTTATGAAAATTTTAAGATTTAGACCAAGTTATCATAATTTTTAGCAGAGATGCCACATTTGAGATATCATACAACTGTATGGGATAGAGTACACGGGCCTTGAAATGCCCAAGCCATACATAGCTGAACTTAATATATAACTTCCTTAATTTAACAGCCTATTCTTATTATTATTAATATGAAGACTGTGTTCACACACGTATGATTTAATTCAAAGCACTAGTGGCATTCCTATACTTACATATGTATGTGCTATATAAATTAGCAGTAACTCTTCAACTGATAAATGAAATTATGAAAAAAAAAAATTCATCGTCGTGTAATATAAGAAAAAACCATGGGTTAGATTGAAGCATGATTAAACTTGATATACTACATATTAATATCAACCGTCATCTGTCTGTAGCAAAAACTTATGCAGTGGTTACCACAACTTTCCTATAACTGCAATTGTTTGCCTAATACACGAATATGTATTTGAAAAGAAACGTCAAAGCATGAAGACGTCATAAATAAAACTCCCTTTATGTGAACGCCGAAAGTAGTTCAAAGAATTAAGTGATAAATTTTTCTTCAAGACAACTTGTCTGAACACAGTGAATCATAATAAAATGACATTATTAATTTTACAGTAATGAAATAATACATACATATTTGCGAACGTCCATTCAAACATTCATAAAAACATATCTATTAACAATGAACAAACATACTTACTCGTACATACATGCATGTGTGTTAATTTAGTGCATAGAAAGAGACATGTTGATAGATTTCTCTACTTATCTTCTCTGAGTAATTTAATTTTAGTTGTTGTTACGGCAACATCACCAAAAACACTCTGCTTCTTTTAAAAAAATAAACAACAACAACAGTGACAGTCGTGTGTGAGTGAAATAAGGAAATATTTTTCTATATTCTCATTTGCTTCCCAACAAACCAAAACTATGCAGAAATAACTTACAACCAGTTTACTACAATAATCGTTAAAAAAACTTGATTACCAAAATTGATCTCTTGCATATACTATGGCTACTCACTGCTTACAAATAATAAGGATCATTAGCTGGCAAGGAACGAGTACAAGCTTCACTTAAAAACTTATTTTTCGTTTATGAAAAAGAGATATTTGTAAAGAATTCAAATGTCTTGGTCCTGTTGCAAACTTTGTTCGCAGTTAAGGAAATCTTCCATTATATAAAAGATGTTTTCGGGAACGAACAAATTTCTTTAAAAAATATATATCACGACAAACTTCTGCAATAGTTATATTTTGTTTAAAAATTGGTTGTTGAGTTACTGCCCGTCTCCAGAGATAAGTACCGTTAAATTGCTCACGCGTGATCGTGGAAAATTTTAGTATGCATCGACATGTGAAATTAGTTGGGCTTAATATTTAATTATTCTACCAAAGTTATGAAGCAATAAATTCATTTTTTATAAAAAATATTTAAGCAATACTTAAGTATATTTAGGAAAGGTATTTATATGTCTGTTCCTTAAGATAGTTTTAACCTGAAACTAAATAGATCGTAAATGACTGCAATAACTTTGTAATTCTTTTTTTTTAGATGTTTTAAAAAATAATATAAAGTAAAGTAAATAAATAATAAAATAAAAATAAATAAAGTATATAAAAATATAAAAATATAATAAAAAATATAAAAAAAATTCTGCTTGACATATAGAAAAACTAAGTAAAGAAACGGAATGTTCATCAATTATTTTTTTAAAATGTAATAATTTTAAATAAAAATTAATTTTGGAATATTTTTACATACTATTGCACTCTTTAATGCCAACATGCATATGCATTTTACTAAACAGATCGACTGCACGTGAAATATGCAGATCAAATAACCGGTTTTAATTTATAAGTGTACTTGAACGTGTATATCGCTCACTATGCCTTCAATATAATACATTGCTACCCTATTTTGACATATTTATTTAATTCACGCAAGTATTCTTGTATGGCAGGTATATACATTTTAATACTTCTCATTTAGTTAATTTAGTTTTTTGTTCAAATGATCTAGTTAAAAATTGTAAAGGTATCGCTTCTCGGCCTTATGGCTAAGATCAAAGTGTAGTATCTGTTCTTATCAGCTTAACATCTGATAGATCCTCCATCGGAGGACAACAAATGTTAAACTGATTTTTGGAAAGAGACGGAATGTTTAGGGGCTTGCTCCACTTCTGTCACGGGTTGGCCCGGTGTTGCAGTACCACCGGGACTTCGGCCCAATAAATGATAAATTTTATATATTTTTCTCTCACTCCATCAAGTTTAAACCCGTTAAGTGTCTGGTATTTGCAAGAGGAGTTAAGAGAATAGAAAGGTAGAAACATATCTAGCCATCAAGTTTCAAAAAATTTTATACTAAAATCTGGCTGCAGAATAGAATTGGCGGCTAATTTCTTTGTCAAAAATCATATATTTTTGAACGCAAAGGGACAAAACGCGCTGAAACAGAATGTATGTAAATGAAGCTTCAAAAGAAAATGTACGAAAAATTGCTCGAGTAAATCTGATGAGAGCATGTAAAAGCGGGGCATGTCATGTTTATAAATAAAGTGTTTCAGTTTCAAAGTAGAACGTTCTTAAAATACACAATTATCATAATTATTACAACTCTGTTGAGCAATAAGATTTCCTCAAATTAAAAATATATCTTCACTAATTTATTCGAGAAAATTAAACAAAAATTGATTAAAGTAATCATACTCACCTTGAATTCGTATACGGCAGAACAATTCAGCAAATTATTATTTCAAGATTTGTAACACTTTAATAAACTATTAATTAAACTAATAAATTAAAAAATTTCAATTACTTTTTTTCCTTAGATGCACTTTACTTTTAAAATTTAGACAATTAAATTAATAAATTGAAATATTTTAAACATTTTTACACACTTTTTTTTTAAAACAGATCACATTTTCCATTAAACTCATCATGAGACCATATTTTCTTTTATTTTTTTCTCTTACCAGCTCATTAATATAATACTAAACCAAAAGTGATCTTCTAGCTACCTGTTAGACAAAGGAAGTTTACAATGATAAAGCTTTACAAATTCTCTATTATTTTGACAAGAAAAATTTACTATTATAAATACTATTTAAATAGAACAAATCAAAACAATTCTCCATACATATAAAAACATTACATTTTGCATACTAATCTTCACATGTGTAAAAAAGCTCCTACAAAATCATATAAATACATGTATGTAAATCTTCACATGTTTAAAAAGGGTCCCTTTATTCAAAATCATGTAAATTTTTGTATGCATTTAATGAAATAATATACTAACAAAAAGAAATAGTATTGCCAATATAACATTTTTTAAAAAAATTTGGTCTTTGGAAAACTCAATATTTAATGACTGCATTTAAACTTTAGTCTCTGACTGTATTGCGGCATATGCCTTAAACAAAATACATATACATAAGTACATACTTATATAGTTACACATGGCGTACTTATAACAACTAAAATTTCTTGTTTAGAATTTCTAAATTTCTAAAACTGCGATCATTCTGCATCCAAAACCGTATAAAATCCATTGCAAAAAAAACTTGCATGCACAAGTTGATGATTCAACTGAAGTCAGCTTTTTTAAAATTCATTATAAAACATTTTATAAACTTTTAATTCAAACCTTTAATATTATATTATTTATTTACATCTTTGTTGTTTTTTTTATATGTGAAAAAGGGAACACAAGATACCGGCAAATGTATGTATGAATGTATGTTTGCATGTACATATGTATATGTCTGTCCTACCAAATATTTACTTAATTTAATTTTAAAACTATTCCTAAAAAAAAACTTTGTCACACACGTACTCTAAATAATTTAACTTAACAACTTCAAGTAAATTTTCTTTAAAACATCCCTTATTGTCGGTAATTTAATATTTTATGGAGCCTTTAACATTTCTTTTGATTTTATCTCATTCTCTTTACACACACTGACACAAACACAAGGCAGCAAGTCAACTGCGCAGCACTGAGAGCACGACTATTAACGACTGTTAAACAGCAACCGAAATGATAAAAACCAACTTTTCATACAAGATAATCTTTAAATCAATTTTAGCCATAAAAGAAAAGATTATAATGCAAAATTTATCCACAGACTTATAAAGCAACAATTCTTTTACATTTACATGTAAAAATTATTAATTTTAATACAGTTTTTCTATTTTAATTTAATTTATTAACGGGCGAATATTTTTATGTACACGTTCTGCGAAGCTTGTCGAAAATAAAAGGCATATGAAAGTAAAATTGCATAAAATATCCATTCTTGCTTGTTTCAGCTTTAATATGCGAAAGAAAGAGACAAAATTATGCAAAAATTTGTAATTGAAATATTGGAAATATTGGAGAAACATTCGGCTATTACTAATGCTACATCAGAATCACAAAACATGAATACATACAGAGTTCTACGAGCAGCCATTGTATTGCCATGACTTAAAAAAAAAAATAAAAGAAAAATTAATGCTGGAGAGCATAGTAAAAGTAATACAGGGGAAAAGTGTAATAGTAGGTTTTTGAAAAGATTTGCAAACGACGGCGTTGCAAACCGAAACTGACTAACTTCGTCATTATCCAGACAATACGAAACAAATCGAGATGCGGTTCTTTTAAATATTAGAAAAAATAATTTACAAAACAAAAAACGAGGGGCAGGAAATGACTTGCACTGCTTTTATATACATATTTATGTAAACATTATTTTTTTGTTTTTGGTTAGCGGTTTTAAAAAATGTAATATTTCTCTAAATAAAAACTTGGTGCTTCACTTCACTGTATGATGGTTTCTTAGCTTTCTGCATAAACGATTGCAGTCAAATAATACTTTGAGGCCTGATTTCATTAGCTTAGTAAATTGTAAACCATATATTGAAAAATATTAAAATTAAGATAAATGTAGAAGCGAGAGATATTTGAACATCGCCACCATCGACTGTATAGATTTAAATACATGCAAAATTATATAGAAAATTCAAAATGCCGAGAACTAAAAATTATTTTTTGGGATCTTGCTTCATGTCGCTCGTCTCTCTTGACTAAAAATTTGCAATCTTAAAATTTAGACTAGAGGTGTGTGAACACACATTTTATAATTTAAGAATAAATTATATGTAATATGATGAAGTGCTTAGAAAGATTGGTAATAGCTGTCACCCATAATGGGTAAACGCTTCAACTTGTTTTTTAAATTATTTCTTTAGAATACCCATTAAAAATTTTTTTCAACTGCGTCTTCTGTAATTTTTTTTCTTGAAATTTGCGTCGTGTTTTCTTATGCCACTTTCCTTTTTTGCATTGGCCAATTTAACAATTTGTCTTCATCTCTTTCTTTTGCATAACAAAGCTCAACCAGCAGCATTCTTACTGCATACTTTACTGCAATTTCTCTTTATTTTAAGTGTTGGTTCCAGTGCGTATGCAGCTTAAGTGTAGACTCTTGTGATAATAAATAAAATAAAATAGGTAAGACTCTGTTATAATTAATCGTTTTTGTAAATAAATGTAATTTAATTGTTACTGTATAAGTGGATGATGGGCATTTTGCAAATAATTTGTTTTTCATGGCTGAAATTGTGTTAAAATTTTAACGACACGTCGCAAGTCGTTTTATGTTAATTGTGTGTGTAATGTTACAAACATTCACATTACATTTCGGAGTTTTTTTCTTTGACTATTTTTTATCGCTGTCTCTCAAGTGGCTGCCACCTGTTTACTTCGAACTTGTCGCTGAGAGTATCATCGCCAGTGCTGCCTAGTTGACTTGAGCAGATTTGCCGACTGTGGTTAAGGGGCAGTGAGTATTACATATAAAAAACCAAAACGGAATAATATAAAACAAAAAATTTGTAAAAAAATGTCACCACACATTCAAAGCAACAATTTCTTTACATTTACATTTACATGTAAAAATAATTAATTTTAATAGAGTTTTGCAATGTTAATATGCAAAATATGGTCAGTATAAAAAGGAAGATTTTACAGAAGTTATTTAACGAAAATAACTTTATTGGTAAATTCGTGTACGCGGGTGCGGGGTATCGGTGAATGCGTATGTAGATTTGTTAACTGTGTGCGGTTATGGGTGTGTGTGTTTATATACGCAATAAAGAGAAAAAATGAAGAAAAAAAAATTCTTTGAAATGGAAGTTTGTTTTGTTTATTCCCAATTTAATTTTCAATTGAAAAAAAATATACAAATGAGTTAAAGTAAGTGAAATTATATATTATATATTTCTTTTATATAAAAATATGTTTAAATAAAAAAAAATTAAAAAAGTTCAAAATTACCAGAAACAAACTAATGCAATCAATTGTGTGTAAAATTTATAATTTCTCTTGAAGAAACACTTAAATATCTTTATATGAAAATAAATTTTAATAACAATTTAGTGATATTAAAAAAAAATATTGGAAAGCTTTCAAATTGATTCGTGCAGATAATAAAGGGATAAGCAGCGAAGGCTTGAAAGAGAGGTGAGTGCGGATAATATTGAATGATATAAAATAAAGAGATTTCATATACATATTTATTAATCTTCTGAATATATAGTGTGCCAAAAAGGTAGAAATTATAAGTAATCAAATTTGAACTCATGTAAAGCCTAAATTTTTAGTAATTTATTTTAAAAATATTTTTGTTTTATTCTTGATTGATTTTATGTGGGATAAATACGTCGAGCTTAAATTTTTTGAAAAAAATATCGAATGTGAATGGATGGAAACTATATGGCCAGTCGTACTGTTATTGTGCTTTTTAGGTTCTCATATGATTGTTTTAAGGTAAAAAAGTTTAAATTTTCCGAATTTATTAATGTAGGGCCTCAATAAATCTGTAGTACGTAAATAAATTACCATTTTCGAGGCAGATAAATGTGGCGGATTTTTACTTATTAAGTAAAGTAGTAGTAGGGCAGGTCTACTACTACCTTATCGTTTTCCAATGCACGATCAGTCGGTATATACTAGTGCTGCGGTACCTGTTGCCTCACAGTGGATGGCCTTCGGGGTTTAGTGGATGATTTGATAAAACTTTACATTATAGACATTAATGCCGAGAGGTTCGGCATCTAATCAAGAGGTACTATATTTTTGTGATTGGTGTGGAGCCAATCTAATGCTCGACACTTTGCGCTCACCATGACAGTATTGTTGGTGCTTGGCCATTTCCAAAAAACAAATCGGTTGACTAATTCTCTGGGGAAGGGGAGATTCTTGAACAGGAATTATCTGGATTAGTTAGTCATATATTTTGAAGTGTAATAGAGAGATAGAGAGAGGTATGTTTGAATGCTCTAGCGGGTCGCCTCCCTAAAATCTCAATTTTTGGGTTTTAATAAGCGCATAATTTTATTGGGTATTAAGGACTTCTTGGTAGGAAGCGAAGATAATTGTCGAGGCCGTATTGTTTAGAAGGAAGTTCAGTTACTGGAATTTATATGACTCGATGACAGTAAATTTGAGAAGATATGGGATAAAAATAATTTTCCAAACAGTTGCAGTCACCTTCTTGTAAAATAAAGTTTTCAAGTTTTTCATATATTTATTCTATAGAGATCGTGATCGTGAGATAACACTTATTTGATGACGATATATAATTGAACATGCTAAATGTGCTGTTCGCACAGTCCTTATTAATTAAAATGTTAATCCAATTTATTATTATCCTGCAAATTTATTCAAGCAAATAGTTTTTAAATCTAATACCAAAACTTATTCTGTTTTGCCCATATTAACAATCAAATGAGAATTACAAAAACACAATCATAGCCAGCCTTGAAAAAGTTTTTAAAATCTACACTATTTTATTTTTTCTATAGTCATTAATAATAATAAAATACAAAAACTTTTTATATTTAATTTTTTATTATATATATTTTTTTTATTTAATTTTTTTTTACTGTCAACTAAAGAGAGACTGATTGTCGGCTAAAGGAAGACGTCGAAATTGACGTCTTTTTCAATATCCTAAATTTGTTGCGAAACTCCTAAACTGGTTCTTTGCATGACTTAAAAATTTATAAACAGAAAAAAATAAACCAAAACCACCCCACTGTCAATGCATAGATAAAAGAGTAAACTGCCGAAAGCAAAAATTTTTCTAACTCTCATTTAGTTTATGTTAAATTAGTTAGATATAATGTGTAATGATGATGCTTAAGTTATCGCTTCTCGGCCTTATGGCTAAGATCAAAGTGTAGTATCTGTTCTTATCAGCTTAACATCTGATAGATCCTCCATCGGAGGACAACAAATGTTAAACTGATTTTTGGAAAGAGACGGAATGTTTAGGGGCTTGCTCCACTTCTGTCACGGGTTGGCCCGGTATTGCAGTACCACCGGGATTCCGGCCCAATAAATAATAAATTTCAAAGTTGAATACAATTGATCACATTCAAAATTAGTTTACAATACTAAATAATTATTTACTGTTCGCTCGAAAATTTTAGGATCTGGACTTCAGCTCATTGTCTAAGTAAATTTCATGTATTGATTAAAGATTCACTACCCCACAACCTTGTCCAATATGTGAACATGAGTGCTGTAAAAATAGGATAGTATGGGTCAAAAATGCAACTCTGTGACAGATTTTTTTGACTAGTCGTACGATTTGCAAAAGTTTAAGCAAACAAAAAATTGTTTTTATAAAATAAAATGGATCAGATTTTTGTGCGAATGAATCGTACCAGTGTGTAGGATAGTAAAGCATCACCTTAAGAATGAAGAGTGTTTTTTGCTTTGTAAATATTTCCCTCATTTATTGGTTTTTGCTATTTGGCCTCAAGTGGCTTAAAATAATTTTTATTTGCAAAAGCTATTGCAAGCCTAAAAGTATATATAGTATCCTAAAAGTATACATTACAAAATTACTAATATGTTATGTATTCAACTAACCATAATCCTCTAAGTTTAATGTACAAAATTTGTAATCTTAAATTCATTCTCAACTCCAAAAACTATTGAAAAGAAAAACGCTACCAAATTTTAAACTAAGATTTATACGAGTACGGTTTCTTTTTGTCACAACGAAAGGAAAAAGTCAACGAACCAAAGTTAGAGCAAACAAACAAAACAAAATGCCTAACAAACACAAAACGAACTGAAAAATTGTTCGCCTATTTTTGTAGTCTACTTTAAGGCATTCAAAAAAAAATTCATTGCAATGCAATGGATATGCGGTAGGCATTGAAATGAAATAAAAAGCCGTAGTTTAAAAAAAAAAAAAAAAAAAAAATAGTAAAAATACAAATAGAAATAAAGCAACATAACAGCAAATTTGTCACCTTATTTTCTTGCCTACATTTGCAAAATGAAGAACAAACACCGATGAGGGGTTAGCAGCAGTAGGGTAAGTGTGAATGCATTCATATGAGTGAATTTAATACAACAAAATGCAAGTTCTACAGTAGCAATGCTACATGTGATTGCACTTGGTCGTGTATTTGTATATGTGTGTGTACAATATTAAGTGTAACATACACTAGGGCGTCTACATTAAAGTAAATACTATGCGCACTTGTTTCCATATAAAAATCATACACTAAAAATGAAACTTGACAAAACAAAAAAAGAAACGCAAATGCAAACAAAATAAAACTACATGCATTTGTATTCCACATGCCCGTAGAATGCAATAACTATACTACTCATACATATTTGCATTGACAAAATCCTGTTTGAAAGGGTGTTGTATTGGTAACAGAGCCGTTAATGGAAAGTCTCATTCTCATTAACTGCATGTACTCAATTTATGACCATCTCAGACTCTAGCAATAGTAAAAGATTGAGTCGTAAATCTATATATTGTTGCTGCTCAATTTTGCAAACTATTTGCTCCTTAATGCATTCATTGCAATTCTCGCTGATGCATAAATTTCCCTTATTTCATCAGCCTGGAAATATGCAACATTTCTATTGGTTGAGCGTGAGAGCAATTTAGAATATTTTGCACCTACGCAATTGGTCACAATCATTTTGGGGAGCTTTTTATGCGCATGAGCTTTGCCATTAAATATTTATGGGAGAATTTAATAGTCTGCTCAAAGCGCATTACAAAATTTTCTACTTAACAGAAGCTCCCTAAGGATTTGTAGGGAATTTGTTGTAAAAGAGCTAACGCCTTATAATATGCCATAACTTTTTGTGGTAGTTTTAAGTTGGTGGTAGTCGGTTAAATTTTCTTTATATTTGTTTTGGAGAAATTGGAATGTACTTGTTTGTTGTTGCTCTTTTTGCTGTAGTGCTCCGTGAAGGTAACAGTTATGCGAGTAAAAGAGAAAAAGCCGGTTAGTAAAGCAAAGCTGCAGCAATACAAAAGCAGACAAGTGGATATTGCAAATACTTATTAACAGATGCATGTGTATAGATGTTTGTGGGGATAAGAGTGGAATTGTTGACATTGATGTACAATATATTTTCTTCATTAGGGCAAATACAGAGACGTACCAAAGAAGGCAATTGAAAATTTTTAATACATTGAAACTTCATTCAACAAACTTTTTGCAAATAAGCGGTTATCTGAAAAGAAAATGGCATATTAAGGATTTCATTAACATTTTTGAACAAAAAAAAAAAAAAAAAAAATTCGGTAGCATGACCTTTTTTATAGCAACAGGTAATCAAAATAATGACAGCATGAAACTGATTAGTAATCCCTCCAGTCATGATTTATAAATCATGATGTGAAATCATAATGTAAAATGTCTTATCTGCAACTTTTAAATTTATTATATACTGGGCCGGAATCCTGGTGGCACTGCAATACTTGGCCAACCCGTGACAGAAGTGGGGCAAGCCACTAAACATTCCGTCTCTTTCCAAAAATCAGTTTAACATTTGTTGTCCTCCGATGGAGGTCCTATCAGATGTTAAGCTGATAAGAACGGATACAACACTTTGATCTTAGCCGTAAGGCCGAGAAGCGATAACTGAGACATCATTATTGCCTATTAACTAACCAACTATTTTTAATTAAACTAAATGAGAGTTCTAAAAAGTTACTGCTTCAAATTTCTCAAAATATAATGAATGCATTTCCACGAGAGTGACTTGTGTATTTTATACCTTTCTTGATGCTTCCATTTTTCGGAATATATCTTACAATATTCATCTATTTTGTGCATGTTAAGTCAAGTTCGATTTACGAATTAATTTCTTAATTCAAATTAATAATTTTTTATATTATTTTGGTTAATTATTAAATCATTTTAGTGTATAGAAAATTGTTAAAAAGGTAATAAGTGATTTCTAGCAAATAGTCTTCAACCTAAAGTATTTTAAAAATTGCTAAAAAAAAATATTGAAAGACTTTTTTCATCGGAATAGTCATTTTCAGGTATTGAACACAAGTCAGTTTAGTATTGCTATTGAAAGTAATTAGCATAAGAATTTTTTTGGCTTTTTTTCATGCGTAATTTTGCCCGGCTTGAAATAAATATACTACGAAATTTAGCTCAATACCCCGTTTAGACATAAACTGTAATTGATTTTATTTATGTGAGATTTACTCGCTTATAAAGTTAACGGTTTTTCAGTTTAAGCATAAATTATATCTTAATTTAACGTGCAAGGTATTTGTAAATTAAAAGTTAGACTAAAATTTCCTAATTGATTCAGCAAACCCTCTGAAAGATGGCTTGGCGAGGGAAAAAACGCTGATCCTTGACAACACTGAACAAATGTTATTACTGTCTTGATCACTAACCAGACAATGATACTGATTTTAGTTTATAATAAATTCAATGAAACATTTTAAAAAAGCCGCCTTAAGTTATACTACAAAAAAATTAAATCAATTGAAGGAATATTTTTCAAACTCAATTTTTTTTTACTAAAATTATTTTTAAAAAAAGTACTTCTTATTTTATATTTTGAATAGAAGTACCATTCATATTCAGCCGATGTGCATGTATTTGAATATTTTTCAGTATGTAACTTAAGGACTTTAGATATGTTGTGCATGTATTGGAAAACTAGGTAAAACAGGAGACATTTTAGCAATTAATGCCTACTTGTAACGTTTTGCCTACTTTGAAAAAGCGATGGCACTAGAGAAGACAGCTAGTGAAGAAGTATGTACGTTGATAGATCTCTGTTGCAGTGTCCTTGTTGCCGCAGTCGATGTCCTATTTGGTAGCCAATTTTGCTGCAGAAGATCCGTGAAGAATTCTGTGTTCCCACATGCGTATTATTAACGATGATAATTATTTTCACTCATAAGTGTTCCGATGAGAAAAATTAAATTGTTTTGTAACAGCCTTAGGTAGCGATCGAACCCATTAGAGTTATTAAAACGCGTTAGAAAACTGTACGATTGTAATTGGGTATCGACGTGAGTACTTCAACGATATTTGAAGCAATAAATAAAAGAAAGAAGAAATAAATTTATGCCTTTTTTAAAATATTTTTTTAATAATTTGGTAGAATTGTTTCAAGCGAATAACTTTTTCATATACATGTTCTCACATGATCTTACTCGAATAAAACTAGTTCTTTGAATATAACATTTATTTTTTTTAAAAGTGCATTATAAAAATATGTTTTCATAATCGGAATATAATTTTTATTGCCCAAATTTTATCTGAAGAAATTATACCTCAAAATATTTCTTCCTTTCATAATTTTAGTCGAATATAATTAAAAATGAAACTATAAATTGCAAGCTTGAATCGAAGTCACGACCATTAAATATTATCGATGCAAGAATAAAAAGATTTTCATGAATAAAAGAGGAAATATTGAGGTTTTTTGGCGCCTTGCTTGCTTTCCTGTATTGTGGAACCACTAGTTTTGTTAAAAAAGGTTTTTTTTTTTCGGGAAAGAAACTGTCATGTAGTTGCATTCCTTTATAATGGCTTTTTGTTCACTATTTTTTCTCTATATTTCTTTGTTTGATTGACATTAAATTACTCCCCTACAAATTGACATGTTGAGTCCTTTATCGCACAATTCCGGCTGTCCTTATCTTTTACCTCCATTATTAGTTAAAATGTAACAAATTTGAAGTCAGTTTAATCCCCGTAAGGCTTTCACGTTTGTGTTATGGCACCTCAGTTCTAGTCTGATACCGCAGTACCATCTTCACCGGAGATGGGGTTCTCAGTCTTATACCCCTTCACAGTATTACAAGATCTGTTGGCGACTTAGCGCGTTCTAGGCAATTTTTTCTGACGTTTCCACGCTTTTCATGTTGTCCATTGTGTTGACGTAGCTTTTTCTGAATATCGTGCCGGCACTGCAAAAGCTCATTTGCCAAAAATAAACCTCCATGGAATATTTAGTATTTATTTGAATCTTCCTACTGCCGGTGAAAATTTCTCAAGGCCGCTTTAAAAACAATTTAATTTTCTCATTAGAATTTTTAAGTATTTATTAAAAGAAATTAAGAGTTTTACAATATTGTGTTTTGTAGTTTTATTTTCCTTGTTCTCAATGCATCATGGTCATGTCAACATGTTATGAGTTATTGAACTGGTGGCCCTCTGCCCCCATAATACCACAAACAAATTGTTTTTATACTGTGCCTTCCAGCAGGAAGCTGAAAAATGAGGAGGCGTGCTTAAATGCATATGTAAAATAAGTAAACAGTAAACAGAGAGCTTTTTGCTAGTAAAAGTGGAGACTTTTTCTCTTAAGTTGTTCTCCTGGCCGAAGTGTATTGAAGAAAGAGCGCAAAGTTTTATTTCGCCGCTAGATGAAATTCAAAGCTTTTTAGCGAAATTAAAGCTTTTGTATTATTATGAATATGAAATATAAAATTGAAATCTAAAATAAAACAACTATAACTTATAAGAAAAATATTTAATTTCATAAATGAGAGCATAGCAAAATTTAATTCATTTTTCCACATTCTAAAATATTAAATTGTTTTTACTTTTAAATTTAAAATAATAATTTAGTTCCGGTTTTCTATGAACAAAAATAAGTTTGCGGCCAATTCAAAACAACATGTTGCTTATAAAATGCAATGATTTGTATTTACTTGCTTTAGTTGTGAAAAAGTAAAGCATACCTTAAGGCGTTTAAAAGTATATATATATATATATTTGAAAAGTATTTTTTAGTGTAACAGTGCTTAATTTAAAAGAAAGTGCAGTTATTTATTTATATTTACAGTAATTTTACCGGCGAATTTATTAAGTGAAATTGTTTGTATTCTACAACCAGCCTATAGGTATGCAATAGTTTCGTGCAAGTTTCATGCAACTCGTTTGGTTTCGTATTAACTAAACATGTTGCACATTGTAACGATACTCAGTGCACGAAAGAAGCCCTTTTAACTAATTCAAACAACAACATTACAGCCAGAACGAATGTAGTAATTGCTTTTCTCATTCAGCTTCGTTTTCATAAAATAAAAAAAAAAGAAAATGTGACAAAAAAAAAGTTTCGTTGTATCCTTTGTGTCTGCCATACAAACCATTAATAAACTATTTTTTAAGGTGCATTTTTTTTATGTAAGCCAGTCGAAAGCGTTTTCTAGGAAGGCAAGCAGTTAGACAGGCAGACGGACAGACATGTTCGTTGCCTGTTCCCTAAGACTTGGTTGTCGTCGGTTTAACATGGTCCTCGTTAACACAACACATTTTCGTTTTTACACTACAAAGTCATGCAAAGCAAACTCGTGTGTTGCTTTTTTACTACCTTTTAGCCTGGGATGCATTTCGTTCAGTAAAGTTGTGTGGCTGTTTGTTTTGCTTTTTTGCCTTAAAATTTTTGGTTTGCAAAAGACAACAAAATTGTTGTTGTTCTTGTTATTCTTGTTTTGTAAAAAGAGGGCCAATGCGCTTTTTAATGAATTGTAAGGATCAGTTTAACGCGAATTACGGTTACGAAAGGATGCCAATGCATAAAACGTAATAGAACGTGGTTTTTTAAGTGTATAAAAAAAAAAAGATAACAAATAAAAAAAAAATCGCTTAGCAAAAACCCTGTATAAAAAAAAAACGGAAAAATCTTAAGCAAATTGTAAATTTTTCAGATAATTTGCATCGCTAAAAGAAAATCATATCAAATTATAATTATAATCTTTCCAATAAAATAAAATATTATATAAACGAAAACTAAATCCGAAATTTCTAATTTAGTAAAGGAATTTATGTAAGAAGGCAAAAACTGACCTATCACAAGTCGAATACGGTTAGTACAGTGTTACATAAAGCCAATGTATAGTCTACATTTAGGCAGATATTGGGTGAATTATATCTAAAATTAAACATAAATAATTTTAATCAATTTAATTAAACTACAAAAAACTTTAATTAAAATATAAGCTTCATTTCTCATAATGGTAATATTTTGAGATTTTTTTAAATACTGAAGTTTCTTTTTTATCCTAATTTTTATAACCAACAAGAACATCTTTTTAAATCTAGTAAGGACGTATTATTTGTCAATATAACAAGGAAAAATGGATTAAAAGCAATTCTTGCAAAATTTTGTTTCAGACAATCTATTAGTCATAAAAATAGTATAAATGGAATTGGCGATCCTAAACTTTTTTCTATAACCCCCTAAAATATGCTACACTGAAAATTAAAAATGATTTTAAACCGTCATTTTTTATTTGTTAATTACATGGTTTTGAAATTTTTATATATTTTAGTGCATTATTTTATGTAACATATATATCATATATTTTTCTGTAATAATAAAGAAAATATTTCCAAAAAAAATTAAATATTTTTTGCAATTATTCTAGTTAAATTGCATTCGTAAAATATTAAAATATTCAAGACTCCTTAATATTTCTATTTAAATAATAATAATTATTAAAGTAAAGTATTTTCTGTTGAAAAAAATAGTTTGGGAGGACCTTTTCTCGCGTTATACAAATACTTTAACTTATTTGTTAAAATGAAATTAAAATATGTAATACTAGAAGAAAAGCAAACATTTTTCATAGAATATATGAATTTTTCATAAATATTTTAAAGCACATTTATTGGCCACAAATATATAATTTTAAAAACTCAACGAAAGCAATTGGATATTCTTATTAAATATATTTAATTCTTCAAATATAATAAAACAAGTTATAAAATTAACTAAAGAATATATAAAATGTTCATAAATATGTTGAAGCATCCTTATTGGCTAAATATTAAAAAGATTATAAAATTAACTAATTAACGGAGGTAAATACTTCACCGACTTAATTTCAAGTTCAAAGAAGATGAGTTCGTAAAACATTGAAGCCAACTTAAGTTTTGATACCAATATGATTAGATATAAATTTAATAATGTAAAGGAAGATATGTGATAGGGAACTTAAGGCTGATGCAATTTTTCGACCATTAAGTATACGATATCTTCTACTTCGCAAAATGAACTATTTTATTGGGTAAAAATCCTATTAGCTGACAAATGTAGTTAATTATTTATTATGGAACACCTAAAAGTATACTTCATTTTTACTTAGTTAAATCTGTCTTTGCTTTGTTTGCAACATTATAAAAAAATTTATTTTTTATACTGTTAATCATTTAATAATAATAATTATTTGACGGAATAATTTTTTAATTTACCTCTTATACAGTTCCTAACAGTATGCTTTATTATTCTCTGGTTAAGAAGTTTTCCTTTCTTTAGAGAAATATTTTAATTTATGAAATGCTTTTTAAGCGGATTATCATAAATCAAAATGTGCTTAATAAATTCAAAATTATTTTGAGTCAGAAAATATTTCTTCATTATTTCAAGTGAATAAAACTGATGAATATTCTGTACTTTTTCTTACTTTTTAAAAAAATATTTTTATTCCTTTTTCTTTTTCTTTTCTCTAACCATTTCTTAATATTCTAAACAATGAGAAAAAATTCAGTATTCGCATCTCTTTGCTAAAAAGCAAACTTTAAGTAAAACAGATTACTAAGTCGATTATCCTGAATTGACTGGACCATTATTGAAAAGTTACTGATCCAGTAACTTTTAGCTGGAATGCATTTCAATTTTTTTTTTAATTCATTATTATATTTCAAATTAATTATATTTTATCTCTTCGATATTTCTTTACATTTTGTGTAACTTCTTTTGGAAAAATATATTAATATTTCAAAAATATTAAGTCCAGTCAGACCAAATAATTGAACAAATTAAAAATTATCTAGAAATTACAACATTTTTTTACATGCATTTAGGCGCTGAACATAAATTCAGTCAATACAGTTTCTTGTAAGTATATGCAATTACTCATTATTTAAACTATTTACTATTTTTAGCTAGACAAAAAATTTTCTTTCTTGCAAGTAGATTTTTAAATTTTTTTTTAAATTTAAATTTTTTCTAATTTTATCTAATTAATAAGTAAATATTTTTGATAAAGTTTTTTTTGTGTTCTTTGCAGTTAATTTTATTTCGCAATAAATACGTTTTTTTAGAGTTGTTTTTATTACTTTTGTTTTAAATAAAATAATTAAAAATAATTTAAGACAATATTAGAAAAATTAATTTTCATAGAAATTAAAATTTTCATACAGTAAAAAATTTTTTCTGTAAATATTTTTTTTTATGTAAGTTATACAAAAATATTCCTTGTTGCATTCCTTTTAGTCTATTCTTGCATTTTTCTTTGGTGGGCGCTTACACTTTCTATTATTATATGTTTTGTTAACATATAGAACTAGAAGCGAATTATAATACAAATTAGTTAAGAAATGGTTAAAATGTATGAAAGGAATCCTAAAAGTATGCTACAGTTTGTCTAAAATTTGTGATACTGCAGCTGGAAGAAATAGATGACAATTTACATATAGGCAGAAGTTGCCGGTGTATATGTAGCTCGCAAGCACGGTTACTTTTAGAAACTGTTGCATATTTTAAAGGGTAAAAGGGTACTGCTATAACACTGCTCTGTCTTCTCTACCTTCTAAAATACGCTCCCCGCGATAGTATATTTTTTTAATTTAAATAATATTCATATAATTTAATTTCAATTTAATTGATTAAAATCTTCGCATAAAAGTTTTTTTTGATATTTTTCCAAAAATAAAACATTATTACGATATCATAACACAAATGCCGTCATTGGTATACTGAGCATACTTTATATAATCATGTTATGTAATATATATAATAATCGTGTTATGTAATATATGGCCTCCAAATTAAATAACTAATATTGTTTAACATAATAAAAGAAAAAAAATTTTATTTAAAATGAAATTTGAAATACTTTCCCTTTTCAGTATCAATCAAACCAAAATTTGAACAAAACTATCAATCATGCTTGATAGTGTGTTTCATAAATTAAATATATTTTGATAGCTGTGTTAAAAAGCTTTTAATATTACTCTTATGGCTCTAAATAATTTTTTTCATTCAAAATTAGAAATAAATAATATCTTTAATGAAAAAAATAAAATAAAATAACAAAAAATAATTAAAAATAATCAAAATATTGACAATTAATTATTAATACATTAATTAATTAATAATAATAAATAATAAAAATTAATTTGGGGGCTTAAAAATTTTTTTCTGGAACAAGTTTAAAAATTTTTCGCTCAGTTCATCTTAAGAACTATAATAATATTTATTTTTTTTGGTCTTTTGTATAATTAAGCAAATAATTAATTTTCTATTTTAATTACTTTTGATCCTAAAAAAATTATTTTAGCTTTGAAAATATTAAACTTTAAATGACCAAATGCGCAATCTAATGCAACAAAAAAAAGTTATTTTAATACGAGGGGTTGTAAGAAAACTATGAGAAATTCATGTTATTAGAAATTGTTTAGCCTTTGCCAGCCAGTGAGTTGGATACTCTCGGTAAGGTCCTTTTTCAATGCCAGGAAATTTTTATGTCAAGAAAAAATTTACTTAATATCACCCACACACTTTACATTAATAACACACACGATTACATTATTACCATACATGTTTAGTTTATTTCGCCTAAAATCCCTGTATACAAATTTTAATTTGGCGAATTTTTTGTCTTTGCAGAGTGAAAGAAATATATTTTTAAAATATTAATTGCTATAATTGAAAGAACTCCTAAAAGTTTGCTTTGCTAGAACACCCTGAATTTAAATGCTGCAAACTCCAACAATTGCACGGAAATTAATATATAAAAATTGCAAATAACTTCACTCAGTTCCCCTTAATAGATTACTTTACTGATTTAAGTAATAAACAGATACACCAAAAAAAAGCCTATTTGTATGCAATTCTTTTTATCAACAACTATAATTAAAATGAGAATTCTCTTTCAAAGAAGTCTAGAAATACAACTTAAGCAATTGCACATTTGGCATTAAACATATATGTATGTTTATATAAATTAATAAAAAAAAAACAACAAAAAAACAATAACAAAATAATTTAACTGCAAATCACTTAAATGCACATTTTCTGAATGCTAAGAAAACTAAAAAAACTAAATTGTAGTTGTGTTTTCTTACAAAAATATATTTTAATAAGCATTATAATTAATAAAAAATTGTAAAAAGTAAATTAACTTCTTCGTAAACATTTTTCAGAACTGAAGTCTAAAATCTAAATTGCTAAAAAGTCTACAATACAAGTTTTTGATTCAATAAATGAAAGTTGGTGACCTTCTAATGAGAAAGGATAGACTTTACCCTTTAATGTTGCTGAAGATTGCAATATAAATAAAATAAAATAAATTGTCTTAAATTCGTATGTTGTAATAAATTTTAATAATTGTATAAAAATCTTATGAAATTAACTGCAATATAATTTCAATACAGATTGCTTTTATTGTTTAAAAAACTTACATGCCTAAACATATGCAACAATTTTTAAAATTATTTCTCAATTAAACTTATATAGATAAAACAACTTTTCATATCAAAGCATTAGTTAAATTAAGTGTAATTAACTTAAGCATTAATTTAAAAAATTCATCATAATTGAAAATGATTTTTCAAAAAATTAAGTAAATAAATAAAAATTAAAAACAATAATTTTCAAAAAATTTATTTAAAAAACAAAATAAATAAAACAAATTTACGCTCGCTTAATGTAGTAACGGTTGTGAATAAGATTTTTAAACCAAATTAAATATTACGTAACGTAACATAAAAGTAACGTGGTTGCAATGTAATTTGTATGTAATGCAGCGTTAAGATAATGTAAACGTAACTTAAATCAGGCTTTACAATTAACAATAATATATATAACAGGAAATTTAAAAAAAAATAAAAAGAAATCATCTATTTATCAATAAATATATACACTGGCATAATATTTTTTATAATCAGAAATACTAAAAGGAATCATATCAATATTTAAATAATTTCCCGAAAAAGAAAAACTGAATTGACAACCAAAATAAACCACAATTTTGACCAAAAATTTTACCAAAAAAAAAAAAAACAAAACAAAACAAAACAAACTCAATTTAACAATTATATTAGAAATAGAAGCAAAGAACACTCTCATGAATATTTACAAATTTTGCAAAGACCATTTGAAATTTTTTAACTAAAATTCAAATTTGTTATAATTTGATTAAACAAAAAAGGCCGGAAGCCGCAATACAAAAAAGCAACGCTCACTGTTTGAAATAAATTTATGCCAATTAAATTTGTTTCAGCTTATTTTTATCAAACACTTTCAATAAGTTACTGTAGCTGTGTGTGTCTCTTACTTTAGTATACTTTGATGTAAAACACACAAAATAACATTAAAACAAATAGAATAGAATAAAATAGCTAAACTGGTGAATGTACAGCAATTGGCTGAAACCCTCAAAACCAAAAAGGTGTGACCGTGTTTATGTAAATGTACTTTGTGTTAAGTGTTTAATAGGCATGCACACATACATAGATTTGTATGAATATTGCAGCTAAAATAAATATTTGTAATCACTAAAATATATAAACCAAATAACAAAAAAAAAAAAAAAAAACAAAACAAAAAAAAAATCGAATCCTTGAACAGCGAAATAATAAATATCAATTATCAAACAGTTAATTGAATTTTTCCAGCTACGGCGACAACAAACAATTTATTATCAATATAAAAATTGCAATAAATCAACATACCAACCAGTAATATAATGGGTAAGTGGATATCGATATAATAGTTTTAATAATCACATAATTCAAAACGCCAACATCCTAATTACTCCCATCTCTGGCAAGTACCTATATATTTTTTTACTCTGCTATTACTGCGAACAAATTGCTTCAACTAAATAATTCAACAAATCTAAAATGTAATTTGCCGTTGCGAAATTTATTCAATTAAAACATATAAGGAGAATTAAAAAAAAAAATGTATTGCCTACTTTAAGGCAAAAATAAAAAAAATTAAATTTTTCAGCTTAATGTGTTTGAAAAAATTGGACATTTTAGAAGAATAATTGCATTATTCGATATACATTTATTGGATTCATATAAAAATAAATGTTTATTGATTTTTTTTGTTGCATACCTTAAGGTGAAAAATGAGAGATTTGCATGTCTAAACAAAACAGTGAAAGATTTTTAATATACATCTCTAATACATTCTACGGTATAAATTTACTCATATCAGAGTAATATCAAAAAAATATTTTGCTTACTTTGAGTGGCCAAATAAGAATTCCTAAAACTGAAATAATTGAAAGGATTGAACATTTTTTGTCTGTTCTTAAAGAGCATGATAATAACCTTCCATTTTTTGATATATATTGCATTGCCTCATATAAAAAATATTTTGGCAAATGCCCTTACCTACCTTAAGGGGCGAAATGAAACAATTCCATTTTTAAGTTTTATGTGATTGGAAAGGTTGGACATTTCTGTAGAATAAATGAAATTATTGCTTTATGAGATATAAATTTCATCGATTCAAATAAAATAAATTTTTATTAATTTTTTTTATTGCAATATTTTTTGATTTTAAAAATTTTGAAATATTTGTTATATGTTGTATTTCCTTATATAATAAATATTTGATTGCCTACCTTAAGGAACAAAATTAGGGATTTGAAATTTTACTTTTGTGCAATGAAAATAGTTGAATACTTTTAGAGCATTAATGAAAAATTATGCATTATTGGGTATACATACATTTAAATTACTTATATAAAAGAAATGTAAAATTTTATTGCATACATTAAGGAGCAAAATAGGAAGTATGCCTCTTTTTAAACAGATATCTATAATAAAAAAATTCTTATCACTTATATACAAGTAAATATTACAAATTCAGTTGGAACTGAAATCCTTCATAAACAACAATTTCTGGTGCAACTAAATTTAGAAATACACTTGCAAGAATGAGTACAAATTTAGCAGTGGACTTGATAAGCTATTAGTGTGATGAAAAAACATTGAAACCAAAATCTAACCAAAAACATTAAAATTCGACTGTTAGAAGACATTTGTAAGAAAAAAAAAAATTATTCGTAAATAAAAGGACTTACAAATTATTTTACGGAAGCATACGTCAGAAAAAGTCCCCATTAAAAGGGAACTTCTTTGTGAAATTATATTTTTAGAAAAAGTTTTAAAAGAAAAACAATTGCAAGTAAATTTCTTATTGTAAAAAGTAGCGCTTGAAAGGAAACATTTTTAGTTAAAGTTAAAATGTCCCTGAAAAAATTCCGTTAAAAAACTTATTAAGGGCGATATAGTGTACGACAAGTATACCTTGGAATTGTGTACTTTGTAAATAAATAATAATAATACTTTTAAAAAGTTCTTCTTGAATAGTTATCCTGAAAAAAGTACCTTGCAAAAAAGTATCCTTTTTAGAGTGCAACTTATATTCGGGTTTTTTAAACGAGTAACTTTTGGCATAGTCCTTTTTTTCGCTTTAAATTGCACAGCCAATATCGTGAGAGTAATGAAAGTTTTTTATTGCCAAATATTTTTATAAAATATTTTATATAAAAAATATTATATTACTTTTGAGTAAATAAACGCTCCTTAGAATCCTGGAAATCATTTCCAAACATTCCAAAAATAATTCAAAGTACTTTTACTTTACATTAATTTCCTCCTCAACTATTCAACTTTCAACTTTTTCTGCTTAATGAAAAAAATTATAAATATAAATAAAAAAAGTAGAAATTAATTTCCATGTTATCGGATTACGGAACAAGTTCTTTCTATCAATTTCAGACTTCAGTGCTTTAGAAAATGCAATTATTGCAATTTTTATTATTCATTATCATTATTAGATTGCAAAGCTCCAGCAAAAATGTTCAACTACTTGAACATGCATGTTGCATGTAATAAGCAGCAACATCAGCAATAGCAGCAAAAAAGCAGCAGGATGCAACAACATTTTGCAACATTTTTATGCATCATTAAATGAAAAGGAAATCAATTAAAATTTTCTACATGATTTTTTCACATGACACGTCATGAGAGGAGAAGAGCAGCACGAAGCATAAAAGCTAAATAACTGTAAAATATATTTTAAATATTTTTATAAAAAATTTACATATTTTTGTTTTAAAAATGCATGCAAAATTTAAACAAAATGCAAAGTTTGCAATATTTTATTCCTCTGAAAAATGTTTATAAAATTTCGTACAGTTCTTTGCGGGCATTACTTGCACTTTTGCTGGAAAATTATCCTTTTCACAAAAAGTGAAGTAAAATGAAAAAGTATTTTTAAAAAATACCTTAAAAAAATACATCTTTTAAAAGCGAATCTTTTAAATTTAGAAAAAATTATGTAAAAGGTACATTTTAAAGGTATTTTTTTAGAGAGGACATAATGCAAAAAGTACTTTTGAAAAATGTACTCCTTATTAAACCATAAGAAAACTTATCTTCACAGAAGTGTTTTTTGTAAAAGGAACATTTAGACAAATTTGTTCAAAAACAAGGATTTTTAAAAATACGAGTACATACTGTTTCTATAAAGTACTTTTTATAAAAAGTATGCATATAAATAGAACAAATTCAAAATATATATATATATACATATATATATAATTATTTTCAAGAATTTTTTTAAAAATACATGCCATTTGTAAAAATTACTTTTTATGAAAAATACTTTCTGCACCAAAGTACTTTTCTATAGGAAGAGACCTTTGTAGAAAGTACGTTTCGAAAATATACCTTTGAGGATATTCAAATTAAAAGTAAGGTAATCCTCTTCAAATTACCAAATAATATTTAGGTTTGTAGAGGGTACAGGGGAATACCATAATATAATACATTGTAAAGGGTATCAAAATGTAACCCAACGTGTTGCACGATATCTCCCAAATCGGATGAAATTGATGTAGGCATGAAAAATTTCGACAAACGAGCGGTGTGTGCATGTATGCACTTTACGATTGAATAAAAACTAAAAATTGGGATTTTTATTCAAATCAATTTTTTATAAAAAGTACTATTCGTAAAGTGTACTTTTTTTAAAATTACCTTGTAAAAGAAAAAGTACTATTTCTAAAAACGATCTTCAATTAAATATACATTTTATAAAATATATATAAAAAAATATTATATATATATATATATATATATATATATATATATATATACTTTTATATATATATAATATATATATATATTATATATATATAAAATATTTTATAAAAAAGTACTCTGTACAAAAAGTAAGTTTTGTTGAAAATGTCTGTATTTTTTAATTGGGTACAAGTAATGGAAATCAAAAACGTAAAAAGTATCTTTTATTGAAAAAAATAAAGTACTATTTGAAAAAAAGTACTATTTGCTTTTTTAAAAAAACTTTTACGAAAAGAAGCGGTAACATTTAATGTCTAAAAAATACGTTTTATAAGAAAAATACGTTTTATAAAAAAATACGTTTGATAAAAAAGTTAGCTTATATAGAAAATGACCTTTTTAGAAAGTACTATTTCAAAACAATTCCTTTTTAGAAAAAATTTATTTTAAAAAGATTATTATATAGAAGTTCCTTTTTTCCGAAAAGTAAGTTTTAAAGGATGATATTTTATGAACCTATTTATGTACCTTTTTAAAAAAGTACCTAAATATAAAAAATGTTCTTAATATTAAATTTTCGTTATATAAAAAAGTACTTTAATATTCATCGCCAATTGTGTGAAGTGTGTCCCTTAAAAAAATATTTTTTTTTTTGCGATCAGCCTTACAAAAAGTTTATAAAAGTACTTTTTTGGCGTTACAGAATTATATTGAATTGTTTTTTTTTTGATATTCAACTTTTAATTATCAGAATTTTATTATCAGAAATTGTGTTTTTAGTTAAATATATTTTTTTATTTTTTTTTATAAATAGTACTTTCTCTAAAAATTTTTTCTTAAGGAAATATTTTGTAAAAATTTTACGAAAAATACTTAACCAAAACAATAACTTCTGCATAAAAAATTTTATAAAGAGGTGATTTTATTAAAAGGATTTAATTAAAAAATGGCTTCAAAAAAAAGTATTTTATTCAGGGGCCTTAAAAAGTACTTTTATGACAAATTTTTATTCTAGATATATATAAAAGGGTTGGCGAAATTTCTAAACCAATGAAAATAACTGTTTGAATAAACTTTTTTATTAAATTTATTCCAGCTGAAGAACTTCTTCGCTAAAAATATCCTTGCAAATATTTAAAATATTTTTCTTTTTCACAAGGGCTTTTTAAATTTTCAATTCAAATTTTAACAAAAAACTTAGCTAAACAAGAACTTAATTTAATATTTCAATATGCAGCAGCCAAATTAAAATACAACACAATCGATTGGTTGTCTAATTAAAAACAAAAAGGGGAAAATGTTGAGGAAGCAATACAATGAAACAAAAATGAAAATAAAAACCGATGTGTGTGAGGCAGCAAAATATCAATTTGAAACGAGCAATCACTGGGCTGGTGATATTTGATTTTTATTTAAAAAGACCATTTTTACTACCGCCTTGATAAACGATAAATACAAACGCACTCTCTGGGCTAAAAAAATAGTTGCAAGGATACAATAACATTTCATTTTTTGTATCTGTTGCATATTGCAGTGAATGTCCTTTTATTTTCCATGGCGCTTTCAGTTGAAATTTTGTTTTAGTTGACTGATTGCTGTCCCTTTTTTTTGGTACAAATTTTTTTCTCTTTCCAATTGCTTAACTGTCTATTTCATTGCAATTTGGTCCTTTAAAACAAAATGTTATTCCACGATGATTCGTATTTATTTATTTTTATATAGATATTTTTTTAAACCAGATCCTTTATTTTTCAGCCTTAAATGCACTCACATTGATTTTGCCTTGAATGCGAATCGAATTCTACCATTCAATATGCGACTACATTGTTATTTTTGTATAATATTTACTACACATTTATTTATTTATTTATTTATTTCCATGGCGTATAATATAAAAAAGATTCCTGTTAATTTTTTACTGCTTTTGCAACAGATATTTAAAAATTCAATGTTTTTTATTTTGTACTTTTTTTTTGGGTAGAAATAAAATTGTATTTTTTGTTGGGCTCGTTTTATTCGCTTCATGGTAGACTTTTACAAAACTATTGAAAGTTTAAATGTATTTTTAAATATTTCTACAACAGATTGCAAATTGCAACATATTTCTCTACGATAAAAGTAAAAGAAATAAATTTAATTTTGCTAAATTTAAAAATAATAATATTTGAAATGAAAAAAAATTGTTTTTTTTTATATCGATACATATGCTGGCATATCCTTATTGAATATCCTTTCTGAAAAATATTTTTAAAATGTACCTTTTCTAATTTGCAATTTTTTTTAATATTAAACAATTAAATTCTTTCAGAATTCAGATCCCACAAAAAAAATATATCCTTTTTGAATAATAATTTGATAAAATCTGGCAAATAAAAATGTATTAACTTGCAAATCGCTAAGAAAATGCACAATTTGCAAGAAAATTTTCTTTAATTTTTATAAAATTTTTAGCCACCCATACATGGTACATTTTTTTAAAATATCCTTTTAGTAAAAAAGACCTTTCTTTTAAAAAAAACCTTCAAAAACTGTACCTTTTGAAGATAAAAGAATTGCGCGATAAAAGTAAAATTTGATAAAAGTAATTTCTTAAAAAGCTACTTGAATAAAAAACTTTATCTCCAGAAGAGTACGTTATCATAAAAGTACTTTTTTAAAACTATACGTACTATTGTAACAAAGTCTCTTTTCATAGGAAAACCTTTTCGAAAACATTAAAATTAGATGAACTGCGCACCAAATTTCTACCGAATTTCCGCAATTATGAACTCACCTCCACTTTCAAGAAACTGTGGCAACCTAGACTACCTCACATTTTGTGATTTTTTCTCATATAGACATTGGCTTACTCAGTAGATGGCAGAAATTTACCTAATTGCAACAAATTATATTTGAAAAAATGGAGCCTAACAATAGGCTGCGAAAACCATTTCTGGATTACACAGCCCGACGTGTTTACCAAAAAAGTACCTTAGCATAGGAGTACTTTTTGAAAATATACTTTCTGAAAAAATTACATTTCCAAAAACTGTTGAAAAAACTGGTAATTTTTCCAAAACACCACTATTTCAAAATTATATTTTAATAAAAGGAATTTATCAAAATATACCTCCTTCTGGAAATATTAATTTTCTTTTACAGTAAGTACGTTTTCCAAATAATACGTATTGCAAGGGAACACTATCAAAACGAAGTTCCTTGTCTTAAAAGTACCATTTTTAAAATCCGCCCTCTGAAAAAATTACTTTTTACAAAAGTACCTTTTCAATAACATATCCCTACTTTGCCAAAAAGTACCTTTTGATAAAATAGAACTTCAGCAAATTTCCTTTTGATAAAAGTGCTATTTGGTAAATGCTTTCTTTTTTGGAAAGGTACTTTTTACAAAGATCTTTTTCGTTAAAAAATTTTCTTTTTACAAAAAGTAAAAGGTAATTTTTTAATAGGTAGTCTTTTGAAAAGTGCTCTCTCAAGAAAATCACTCTCTTCACATGATTTTTTATAAAAGTTAATTTTAACTTTTTTCATGAATAATTTTCTGAAAATTAGCATTTTTCTTAAAACTACTTTAGGGCAATAAAATGTTTTTATAAAATTTTCCTTTTTAAAACTCCTTTTTATAGAAGAATGTCCCAAAAATCCAGACATTTCCGCCAAGCACAAGATAACCTTTCCGCAATAGTACAGATTCGAAAAATAAGTCTTTAAAAGTTTTCTATTCAAAAAGGATTTTTTTATAAAGCTTACATTTCGAAAAAGATTATCATAAAAACATGCTTTTTCATGAGAGTGACTTTTTGAGCAAACTTTTTTTTTTTATAAGAAAAAAATATATAATAAATATGTTTTTGTAAAAAATGACCTTTTTATGGAAAAATATCTTTCTAAAAAGTACTTTTCTAAAAAAGGGATATTTTTTAAAATAAAGACATTTGAAAAATTAAATTTTGCAATATTTTTTTTTTAATTTTTTGTTTTGTTTCAATTTTTATAATGTAAAATTTCTATTTCGATAACATAAGAAAACTTGTATAAAACGAATACCATATGCTTCAATTTCTCATGTGCTAATTGTTGTTGGAATTTTTAAGAAACGAAGGCAAAGCCACTGTCCAGTAACACACTCTTTTGTCGTTCATTTGTTAATTTAATTATGTTAAATATTTTTAATCTGCAGCATTTGAAAATTATACTAAAATCACAAAAGGATTTATAATAATATAAAAATAACAAAGCATGCTTTAGGGCGTAAATAAAATTTACATACCAGCCGCCTGTCCTTAAACGATTGTTTTTGTCCGATTTTGAAATAACAGGACATAAGATATACAATTTTTTTAGGGGAATCCTAATTAATAAATAATTTAAATTAACTAAATTTTTAATTAAATTCATTAAATTGTTAATCAAATTAATTAAATTTTTAATGAAATGAATTAAATTGTTAATTAAATTAATTAAATTTTTCATTAAATTAATTAAACCTTTAGTTTTATGTATTCAATTAGTAATTTTTAGAATTTTGAAGATGGTTCCACATGCTGTGTCTGCGAATGTATATACCGTGTTAAAATGGGGTTAGGTGTATTTAGGTTAGTGCATACTTAAGAAGACCTGTATCATGTAATTGAAGCATAAACTTTGATAAGCGAAAGAAAAATCTATTGAATAATAATTAAAAATTACCAATAAGTGATCATAAAATATATTTACCATGAACTTATAAATAAAAATATATTGCAAATTTAGTAACAAATTGAACACAGCATAAATTGAGAACAAATAAAAAAATCGCTCCCAATATGTAACAATTTATGACAATAACAAATTGTAAAACTGTTGGAAATTTTTGCGATTGAACTCAAATATGACCAATAAATGAACAAAATATAACAAAAAAAAAAAAAAAGAATTTATAAAACATTTACTGACACAACACTTAAGCAAAAATACACTGGCTGGCTGGATGACTGGCCTTCTATCTGTAGGCCAGAAGAAAAACAGACAAATGGCTATAGAGAGATAACGCACACATATACACATACACGTGAGTACAGTGCAGTACTCATGCCAATGTAGAGCCATTCATATATAGGAAAAAAAAACTCATCGCACAGATTGAAAAGATACAATGAAAATTATGAACAATTTAACATTTACAACACAGGACAATGACAGCAACAGCAGCAACAAAATTGAGTTTGTACAATAAAAAATTGACTTGTTCAACAGCAAAAATAGTCATATTCATTTGAATTCGATTGAAAAAGGGAGAATGAAAATAAAGGGGGAAGAGCTTTTTGAAAAGAACTTAATTCTCAAGTTGACTGTATGATACCCTTTAAAATAAAAATCCGAAATTTTTAACTTGAAAAATATAACTTTTTAAAAAAATTGTTTCAAGAGTAATATTCAATTGGGATAAAATGGTTTCTAAAGAAACACAGCAAAACTAAAAGCTTATCTATTTTAAAAATATCATTTAAAACCCTGTTTTATTGAAATTTAAAGAAATCAATTTTTAAAACACCATTTGTTTATTAATATTTAAATATTAACGGCCAAACAATTTTGCAAAAAGGAAAAAGGACATTTTCAAAAACAACCTGTTTAAAAAATTTAATTCCTAATGTGAAAAATAAAACCTAAACTTTATTTAATATGAGCTGAATCGAAAGGATTTATGGCCTCACTAGGATACATATAAGAAAGTTGCAGGAATTCTTTTCTTTTAATTTCAAATATCCTTTTACATTATACAGGATTTTCACTTCTTAGATTTCCCCGCCTTTCACGCTTCGTTTTAACTTTTTAACGTATTTCTTTTACGCAAGAAAATATAGAAAAAATTTTGTTTCGCTAATTCTAACCGGCTTATACTCGAATAAAAGTTTTTTACACATAATCCATAATTCAGAATGTGAAACATTCGAAAGGTTTACGCCCATTTTACGATTTTTAAACAAAACCTTTTTTTTTCATTATTTTACCATACGAAATTCTTTGAATTCTTTCTATTTTTCAAAGCTTTGTGTACTTAACTGAGAGTTAAGCAGTTTTGTTATGCTAAAATTAATTAATTCCCACAACCTTACAAAAAATCTCCATAAAATTCCTTATTTTAAATTGATTGTTTGTTTTTTATATATTAAAAAGATTTTTTTTTTTATTTCAATATTTACTATCCATGATTTATTTATTTATTTTTTTTTGATATTTGAAATCCCTATATTTTATTAATGAATTTAAAACTTTTCTCCGTATTTTTCTTATTACACATGTTCTGTTTTGCATCGAACCGGAGAATAATAAAATATTATTTATATCATAACTATATATAAGCTAAAGCATCAAAAAATAAGTAGTTACAGTAGTACCAAAAATATTTTAATGCCCAATAAAGTTCGTTATTTCCAATTTTTAATCTGCCCGAAAAACATTTCAAAAAATCCCCTTAAACTTTTTTCACTAAATATTGCGCAATTAATTTACTCAAAATTAGTCTTTTTCAAATTCTCAAAGAAAAGAATTTGAAGTAATTATTTTAGTACATCATATAAGAATTCTTAAGTTTAAAGTCAAAATCCCCAAAAATTCCCCTTCAAAGTTCACACGATATTTTTAAAAAACTTTTTTTTTAGGAAAAATGAGAGTATTTGATTTTATTAAATTTTATAAACTTAAATTAAATCGATATTGCAAGTTTAGAGCTGCCAGCTTTATATAAAATATTACTAAATATTATTAATTTTAAATAAGTCGTAGAAAGGCAGAAATGGCTGGTAAAGAAGTCTTTTTTGGGGAGTTTCTTTTAGAGCGCTAAATAAAGATCCTGAAATATTGTTCCAACAGCAAAATCATTTTTTTTATTGGTGGTTTTCGGAAAGCTATTGAAGGCTTATTCATCTTGAGAAAGGTTGCTGTATTGAAGCACAATTTTAGGCGGTTGCCAGCAGCCTCATTTAAATTCCTTATTAGCTGTGTTCTTCAACACCTCCTTTAAGTTCCTCTGCGTTTCCCATTCATAATAACAAAAGCTATTACCTAAAGTAGTGCATGTCTAAAAATTTTATATTTGTTGAAGAGTGAAGTACACACACTCCACCATGTCTAGCTGAGCAGATGCTGTATCATACCAAACAAATTATGACCGTTCTGGTCGCCTGTACAACCGAACCAACACCCAGCCAGATAGAGCAATTGTCGCCTATAGTGATGTGCAAAATTGTGGCCAGAGCCTATATTAATCTGTGAAATCTTTTTTAAAAGCCAACTGCTTTTTCGGCATGTATGTGTTTTTGGTTTCTTTTTTTAAAGGTCTTGGGGTGATAAAGTCAAATGGTTGTAACTTTTATGTGCTTTTTCACAGAGAAAATATTATAGAAAAATAAAATCACACACACACAAACATATTTTTTCTGCCTTAATTTTTTTGTAACGGCTTCCCTATCAGCAATTTTTTCATTGCTGCTATCAGTTATGGGGAAATCATAACGCAGGAATAAAAATCAAGCAGAAAAAACAATATTGCATACTTTAGGGAATAATGTCACAGCTGTTGGGCTATATTTGGTATGTGTCGATGTTTGTGCAAGTTTTTGGTACCGGTGTTAGCAGCGTATAAAACACTTTCACATTTCCATAGATTTGGCTTTAATATACCTGTGCTTTTTTTTCTATTTGTTTTTTAATTTCCCTCCCTTTTTTCAGCTTGTTAAATCCATACAATTTGACAGCCAGTAGCCAGAAATAATTAAACTTAATCGGATTTACGAAAAAAAATCCAACATATAGCAGCAAAATGTTTTAAAGACTTTTTTTGTTGCCTCGTTTAAAGCATTTTAGAGAGTTATGAAATTTTGTGTGTTATAAAAAATTATGATGATGATGATTTTTGTTATGATTAATCCTATCGGAATTGGTGGTAAAGAAATAAACTCGATGAGAGCTAATGAAGCAGGTAGTTAAAAAATTTATAAATTTTGGAAAAAATGTTTAAAATGAAATATGGGGAAGTTATTAGTTGCAAATTAATAAAGAGAAATAGTAAAATGTTGGAAAACAGGATACAAGTAATATAAAAAGTATGGCTTAAGAGGAGCTTCCGCAGCCCTGCAATGGGAAATTATGTATGGTATATTTTATTTTATTTAAGAAAAAAGGACGAAATCGTTTACACTTGTCTTGCTTAATTTTTATGCCAATAGGGAAAATAAAATAAAATATTTTTAGAGTCCACTTGTTAATGCATTTGCCATTAAAAGCCAGAACAATAGAAAATACTCGAGTTCATTACTCATACAATTTTATTTTAAACCAACTTACACTAGTGAGCTTTTAGGCTTAAAAAAAAAACACGTAAAGTGTATTCCTTAAAATTAGTGAACTATAAATATTATGTTAAGGACACTTAATATTAAATAATTTAATTAATTGAAATAAACATCTTCTATGAGAAATATTTTACATCACCTCTGGGATCTATTACAACTAGCTATAATTATTTGCTTTAATATTTGCTTACCCCGTCTCTTTTCTCTCCCAAATAATATAATCAATAAAATGGCGTATGTTCGTCGATGTAGATGGCCAAGGACGAGAGCTTCTGGTAGCCATAAAAATGCACCCATTTTTAGCAAGTGCCATAATAACAATGGAGGCAAAATGAGCTACGGCAAGTCTTAATAAAAATTTAATTAGTATTTGAAACAATAATAAAAAAGGGAAATTTTTTACATTAATTATGGAAAATAATGTTAGAGGATTTTACTCCTTGTAGAAATAAACTAAGCTGTTCTGCAATCCCTTAAATCTCTTCTTTCCGGTGGAATAGGTCCTATAGCGGCACCACTTCCGGTTTAAGCAAATTTTTTTCTTCCAGGAGGCCTCATGCCCATATAAGGATGTATTAGGTTCCATATTTTTTAAAATCCGATAACTTAAAAGATATAATGATTTTGCATATAAACTAAACTCTTTTGAAATCATTAAAATCTCTTCTTTCGGGAGAAAAAAGTCGTATTATAGCAACATTTCCGGTTTGGCCAACTTTTATTCCTTAAAGAGGCCACTTCTTCATAAAAGGATATATTAGGTTCAACATTTTATAAAAATCGAAAAGTTATAATGATGCTGGAAACTTTTCTTTTCATAATGCTTTCCAAAATTTGGGACTGTGGTTTGGGACGCAACTTCAAAAATGTTTACGTTAAAGAGAGCTTAGCTCACAATGAGACGTTTATATCAAATTAATTATCATTATCTCAACGTTTCCAAATGGCTAAAAGGTTTCAGTGTTGGAAAGTGGTTAAACAGACTAAATGCGGCCATGAAAACTGCCAAGAACTCAATGCTGCCATGAGAAAAATTTAATTAAAAGTGATCGATTGAATCCAATTTTTTAATTACTTAAGAGTGGCGCTGTATAATCAACAATTTGCTTGGTTGGTAAGTGGCTGGCAGACTTTAATTGGAATGCACTGTACTTACTTAATTCAGTATATATTTTTTCGACTTTCTTAAAATAAAATCCTTTATTTTATATATTCGTACAATATATGTAGATTTAAGGAATGTATGTAAACAAACTCACGACTGGATTGAAACATTTCCTGTAAAGAAATACAAACTAAAGTGTTTGAATTTATTGGAACTGACTGGGCTTAAAAGTTGTTATAATTTTACTTGTTCTGCCTTGAAAGTTCAAAGTATATTTTAATTTTAATTATTTATTTCCCAAAATAAAAATACAAAATAAAAAGAAAATTTTTCTGGTTGCTCGAGGATTTGCTTCGACACCTTAAGAAGTTTAGAAATCCGTCCATGTTGTGTATTTTGTATGCTTTTTGCACCTGCACATTTCTCACAGCACTTATCTGCCAACAACTCTAATGATATTAACATTTTTGTGTACAAATAATTATATTGAACAATCTTAGTAAAGTAATTATCCTTGAAATTCAAAATCTTCTCATTGGAGTCTTAAAAGTTACTCATTAAATTAAAAGCGCAAAAAAAAATTTCTTTACTTAAAAAAACCAGTTTAGAAGTATACATTTCAATATACAAAATGTCCTGTGGCAATATTCTTAAGTTCGCAACTCAGAATGTTTGAAAAAGGATACAACTTTTTTGCAGGTTTCACTTAAATTATTTGTACAAAAACTTGAATTGGAAATCTTTTATGCATTAATGCAATTAACTATTCTTTTTATTTTCCAGCAATTAATGGTTTTCTATTTTCTGTTTCTAATCATAATGTTTTTGCAATTTGATATACAATTTTTATTTCCAATTGTTTTGCAAAGCAATCACATATATTATGAAGGCAAACATTTTCGCAGACATGTTTTTACAAGAATTACAAGCAAACTAGGATTATTATCATCCTTACAGAGTAACCTTATAATATTAAGGCAAAGTTCTTTATATTAAAAATAGTCCTTTTCCATTTAACTTCTCTTACGCAGCACCATCATCCCTGTTAAATATTTATATGCACTGTATTTAATCATACTTACGAAGCCGTAAACCCCGAGTTAAATTATCTGAAAGTCCTGTAGGAAAATTATTAATTATTAAATTGAGGATATTTAGCATTTAGTCAATTTTCTATTAACGAAGTGATTTTTAGTTATTTTGTATTTCATATTATCTATTTAAAAAAACTTGAAATCGTATAATCAGAGAAATTTCAAACAGTGAAAGTTCTGAAATTTTTTATTTAAAATGTTCGAAATTGAATCAAGTCAGTGATGCATTTCTCTCTTGGCCTAAGAAAGAGGCGTATATTTCGGTATAAAAACTGCTCTCGTTATCTGTATAATTATTAAAAAAAGGGTAAAAAGGATATAATTTTGTGACTTGGTAGTACTATTTCCAGGAGAATGAAATTTTGCATCACAAAACAATTTTATAATAAAATAAAAAGAAAAAACTCTGATATTTTTTTTGGTTTTGCTTTAAGAGCGCAAAAAATATATTTTGGTACTTTTTTCTGCTCTTTTTTTATTTATAAATTTTTGTGTTATTTCTTTTCCAAGCTTGCCAATACAATTTGGAAATACAAACAATTCGTATATTAATTAAATGTTAAGAGATGAAAAATAGTACCCTTGTTGGTACTTTTTTGCGTTAAATTATTTATTTATTTTGAGAAATTCTCTACAGCGACTTATTACAACTTATTAGAACTAAAATTTTGAATAATAATTTTTTTTTGGTTGGCACTGGGAGTAAATTAGTACAAAAGACATTAAGTGCAATTGTTGGAAGCAATTTTGCAATGCAGAGAATTATTAAATGGAAACATTTAAAGAAATTTTACTTTTTGCATTAAAGTACTTTTTTGGGAATTTAGTTTGTTATAGCGAAAGTTTTATGATAATATTTTAAAAATGGTTATTTTTTTATCTTTTAAAAAAGTACTTTTTTGAAAGATCGTAGAAGAAATTGTATTTTTTTGGAAAAAGGTATCAAAAGTCTTAAGAAAGGGTGATTCTCCTGAGACGGGTTGAGCAATTTAAATTTAATTTATTATTTACTTTAATTAAATTTACCTAGACTAAATTCTATTAAAATTTAATTAAGTTATTGGTAACTTTTGGATAAATTTTTATTTCTAAAAGTTATTAAAAAGGATATTTATGATTTTATTTATAATTATTTAAGAATATGTATTTTAATCGAAAATCGGAGTAAAGTTCTTACATTTTCTACAACTTTCTTGTTAAGTAAAGTTTTACTAAAATTGGAGCGGCTGCAACCAGGAACTCATGCACTTCAAATAACTTCTTTACAATTTTTTTTCACGGGATAAGAATTTAAGCAGGATATTTAACAACTCACTAAATACAAAAGAAAACTCTAAAAAAATCTACACAAAAACTCAGAAGGCCGTCGAAAAATAAAAATAAATTTTCGAAAAGAGTTTAAAGTATAAACAGAGTTTTGTATAAACTCCTTTTGCTGAACTCTGCAAAAGGTTTTAAAATCATAAATCAAAAAAAAAAAATTAAAAAATTTCAAAAATTGTTTAAGCGTTTCCTAAATCGTTAAAATAATCAGTTAACATTTTTTAATACCTGTTGAATGTTATAAATTTTATAAGAAAAAAAAAAAAAAATTAGAAATTTCCTGTGTGATTGATTTCCATTTAGGCATATTCGAGGAGTCCTTACTGCAAAAGGACAAAATCATTATAGAAAAAATATAAACGAAACATTTTTATAGTGTCGTCATGTACAATTAATTGCAGCTCATTAAACTTTATATGTGGCATTATCCTTAAATGTCTGACAGCCTGAATTGTCCAACAACAATGGCATCAGCATGCATATACACATGCATACAAACACACATCCTTACATATTCGTATGCATACATGTGTTAGTGTACACCTCATATGTTATGGCTGTTGTCTGTATTCTCCTGCCACTCGAACATTTGCTTCATGATGATTGAGTTGAAATGGTAAGCAGCCTTAAAACCATTTAACCATTTAATTCTCCAACAATTACACATATTTATACAATTTATCCAACATTGTGCCCAGTAGAAAGCACTGAATCCATAGCAAATAACCCAATATTTATCTCAAACTGAAAATGAATTTATGCTATTTTTTATTTATTTCATGTGGATAAGAATTCTGGGGGAAAACGGCAAGATGAACAAGACTATCAAAAAAAAGGAAGAAGGCTATTGACCATTTTAATGTTGCGAACAGTAGAAGAAACATTGAAGGTTGGAAAAAATGTTCATGTCATGAATGCATATGCATTCTAGTTGTTGTTCTTGTTGTCTGTTAATTTCATTACAAGGAAATAAGGATTACTTTCTGTATACGTTTTGGTAAAAATTATTTAGAATAACATAAAACAGGAAAAAGATATTTCAAAGTGTGTATAAAAAGAGGAATAATATTATAGAAATTAAATTTTCAGCTTCAAAAAATTTTTTCGAAATTAAGTTCGAATTTTCGAAATAGAATTTTTTTTAAAGTAATTAAAATTTTTTTTTAATTTTTTTAAAAATATTACAGATGGCCAAAATAAAGTTATAAAAAATATTAACGTAAATAAATAATAATCACCTATTCGAATTTAATACTCCACATTCGAAACTATATTAATTATAGGGAAATAAAACAGATATTCTAGTTTAACATTCATAAACAATAAAAACTATTTTGAGTACGAATTGTACAGTTTTAGAAATTAAAATTCCTGTTTCTCTTGTTTTATAAAATTTTCGAAATTACTTTTACTAATCAATAGAATTATATTTTTAAGGCTTCTAATAATTTGTGATAAAAAACCCGAAATTAGTTTAATTAATCACATAGGCTCCTTCTTTATTAAAACAACTGTGAAACATATCGAATTCCTTTCTAATAAGAGTAATAAATTTTTCAAATATTTTTAAAGAAGAATTCGAATTTTCAATGTAGATAAAGATAATTGCAATACATGAATCCGTTTAAGGAATTTATTATTTAAAAAAGTTTTTTTTTTAATTTAAATATTAAAAATTAAGGAAAAAAATTCTGAGAAATTCAGAAAATTTATATTACTTTATAATTAAATTAAATATATGTGAAGTAGTTCCGAATTTCGACTTTTCGAAATTAAAATATAGCATTTAGTATAAAACATATGTAGCTAATAAAGAGCATATAAAAAATGTTTTTCAGAATTGGAATTGCAACATCTTGTAACATTTCCAACTTAAGTTCGAATTTTCGAAAAATAAAAAAAGTTGCTTTGCTTTTAGAAAGATTCGGATTTTTGGATTTAATTTAAAATAAAAAAATTTCATATAACCATCGGTTTTATCAAATAAAATTTTATGAATATCCCTTGGAATATTTTCTTTATTCTGAAAATAAATTGAAAAGGACCAGAAAGCTATACAATGGCCACATATGCTTATTTTCGAATTTTGTTCATATTAGAAATTCCATAAAGCTAACCATTTTATTTATTTATTTTATTTAAAGTATCCTAATTTTTCAAAGCACAAGGTTCTGTTTTTTTACTTCCTTTTTGCTACTGCTTTGTGTTTTATCATAAAACATCGAAAAATGTTGAAAAATGTAATATATATAAACGAAAAAGAGATGTTCTTGTACTGGAAGGAATTAGTATTCTTACAATTTCGAAAAAGGTTAAAAAACAATATATTAATTTATTTATGTTTTTCTATTTAAATGCAAGAAATACTCTTGAAATTGCGAACGAACTTAATTTCGAATTTTCGAAATCGAAGAAACTTATCTTTACAAAAAAAACCCTTTAAATTCAGTTGGTTGAAGGCATTTAATTTTGTCAAGTTGCTTCTATTAGAACTTCGTAGGTTTTCCGCACTCCTTTTTAACTCTTGTGTTATTTTTATGTCCTCTCTTTCATTTTATGTTTATTTTCTTTCGAGTGTAAACCCCCATAAGCTGCGCATATTGCATGACTTTACAACCAGACATATAAATTGTTAATACAACTTTATTATTTTCATATAAATTATTTTTGCAATTGTTTTTTTCTTCTTTTTTGAAATTTAATGGCCCATTCAATTGTATTGATACAGAAAATTGATGATTTTTCCTATAAAACAGAAAATAAAATTGAGATTTATATTTGTGTACATATTTTAAACGTTTTAATTCTCAATTTTACAAAGGATTTTTTTCTAGTGTTTAATCGCTTTTAGTGAATATTAAAGGCCGTTGAAATTTTACATGCAGACAGTAGAAAAGGACTTAAGTGATGCTTAAAGCAACCAGTGAGATAAAATTATCAAATAGTTTTATATGGTAGCAGTGAAATTTATATGTTGAATATTTTTTCTTATTCTTCTCTTTTTTTATAGTATTAGCCCACAGTCAGGGGATACTATTTCGTCCTGTTCACAAAGTGAAACTTTTGTTTTTAATTTTTTTTTTAATTTCTTTTCAAGTTGAACTTGGGTTCATACAAGCAATTTCTTTTCACCCATTCCTCATTCAATGAGAAACTAAGAAATTTCACAAAATTTCTTATGGTAAACACACCTGTAAATATACAATACTTATATGCATATCTTCTCATATGAATGGAATTTCTATAATTAAAAAAATTCTTTATTTTACTACTTAAATCACCTGATTTTCTCTTTAGTTCTAAACAAATTGCTACACAGAAGTAACAAATCAGGTGTTAAGTGATTTGACAGGATATATTCGAAATAAGAGAATATTTATTTTTACTATATTTAAAAAGGATGTGAGCGTTTCCAAAACTATATATATATAAATTTTTTTTTTCAAACTCTGTTAAACATTTCTATTTTTAAACCATGCAGTGTGATACTTTTTTTTTAATATAGAGCTATAAAATAATGTCTAAATTTAAAAAAAAATAAAAAAAAAAAAAAATTATACGGCTTTTTGCATAAGAGCTTTGAGAAGGCAAATTGCTAAAGCCAATATTTCTGTTTTTAATATAATTTAAAACTATTTTTTTACGAGAGTTATCAAAGTAATTGTTAAATTTTTCTTATTAGTATTTTTATCAATTTATTTTTCACACTTTTTCAGTAAGAAAGAGGAACACTAACTTAACACCACAGACACTCAGTAAGTAGAACTGCTTTCTTGATGGCCGACATAATAATTTAGGGTCCTGTTTTTTTTTCTACAGCTACAGAATTTAACGTGCCAGTGTAGCATAAACATTTCGTTAAATTATATTTATTTATATAGCATACTTTATTCTGCGAAGAAAACATTTTTGCAAAAAAAGGACATTCAGTGATCAGGACAAGTAATGAACAGAATTTTTTTATTTTTGGTTACCATGTAGAGTAGAATTTTATACGTTCTTTTACGCATTTTCAGCTTTTTTATCTGATTTGGTGAATATTAGTCGTAGTATGAGTGGTATGACTTTTCTCTTGATTTCACTTTATTGACATTTTTGCTACATTTTGTATTTATTTAAACAATTTTTATGGTTAGAAAAGCAAGTGATAATCTTATATCTGGTTATTTTATTTTGAATTTCTGGGCAACTGGCTTTTACGAATTGTTAAAATATTTAATTTTTTTTTGAAGAGAATTTAAAAAAAACAACACAAAATTGTACAAGTTTACCAGTATCAAGAATTTAAGGTTTTGGTTATGAAGGGTTTACTCGCCTTTCCTGCCAGTACAAAACGAACAAGATACTACCAGTATTTATATTTTATTCCTTTTGATGTTGCATTTAAAGTGTATGAATTTAGTTGCTTATGCTGGACTTGTCTGCCCAGTTGCTACGAATGTGTGAAAATTTCCAATGATTTTATGCCCTTAAGGTTTAAAAATCGATAATTTGAGACCATTTTAATTTTCTACAATGCAGTTGCCAGGCCATCAACAAATGGCTGTTGCATGACCAACAAACTAAATCAAATGTTTGTAGAGTGTATTAACAGAGTTTTTATGTGCCTAATGTATGCATGTGCGATTACGCCACACAGTTTTTGCAGCAGCATTTGCAATCTCTAAATTCCAATGGTCATTTTTGACAGTTTATTACTTAATTATAAATTCACTTCATCATTATTATTATCACCATCATTATCCTAGGCTGGGTAATTGCAAATAGTTGCATGCGTATATGTTTGTCTTTGCATTTATGTCGCATTGGCAATAGAAATATTTTGTTAGTGTCAAAATTTATATCGTCCGTAGAGAGTACAGTACAAAAGCAAACCAAATGTTTAGTTAATTGTTGGGAAATTTCTAATTAACAATTTAAAATTATCTGCAAAACTCATGCATATAAAACACATGGGCGGCTATTAAGCAGGTAAGGCCAAATGGCTACGTTAAAGGGCCAAAGAAATTTATTTACTTATTTCTTATAATAGATCCTTGAAACAAACTTCAGAACCTCTTTAGCAAATAACAAATTAAAATGTTTTGTATTTAGTATATCAAGTTTCTTTTTGTCCTTTGCTGTTCTGAAGTTAGGCCAGCCTTGAACAACTGCTTCCTTATTTACAAATTATAAATGGAATAAAATTAAATTTTATTATTAATATTATTTGTGAAAAGGTAAAATGTAATGTTTGTATATGACTTGAATTTCAATTTTCTATTAATTTTGTACTTAATTGATTTAATTTGAATGCCTGTGTATTTATTTTCATTTGTTCGCTAACGAATGTTTGCGTTTGTACAACTTTAAACACATTGAACGTGACCAAGTACTTAAATAAATTCATGAGTAGACAGGCATGCTTTATGCATAAAGGCTGGATATTTAGGCTAAAGCAAATAAATTGGAAAAAGTCAAAACTGTGAAAAATGTGCATAAATTAAATTAATTTATTTCAGTGAAAATACGCATACTTAAATGTACGTAAAAAAGGATCAATTCCGAGTATTTTCAAGGGAGTTAAAAGTAAATTTAATTTAAGAAAAATTATTTAAATGTTCCTGACAGTTCTAAAGCAAATAGATTTCACGATAAATATTGGATAAAGGATATTTCATGGCAAAAATTATAAAATTAATTCTTAAGCCACTGCAACCCATTTTTTGTTTATAGATTTTCCTTCTTCTCAATCGAAAAATTTTATTACAAAAACTTTTTATGAATAAAATTATCTGTTTTAAAAATTTAAAAAAATATAGAATTTGGGAGAAATTAACACATTTTTATTAACACAAGGATAACCACAAAAAAAGGAAAAATTATTATAGGGAAAAAATTAAGATTGGAATACGCAATAAACGAAAGATCATTGAAACTTACATTTGTATGACGTAAGCAAAGAAATCGCTAAAATATAAAAAAATAAGCAAAAAATAAAATAAATTTATTTGTTTTATAAGTGATTTATTTGCCTAGAAAGTAGATGGTAAAGTATTGCGTTGATAGCATATCCTTGCATTGCTTTTAAGGGTAAGCTTTTCTTAGTGGCAATCTTATTTTTTTTTTTCCAAAAATCCATCATTTTGTGGATGAACCCTACTTGCGACAGAATAAAGAAAAGAGACGTTAGTAAAATAGAAAAAAAGGGGCGAAGACAGTAGTTAATCGACGAAATCTTGCTGTGCAAGACCAGTGAGGAAACTTGTTTGTATTCGGATATGAACTACAATCAATCTCGATTATTTGCTGGTAATCGCTAAGTGAACGCCTAGAACTATGCTACTGTATTAATACTGGATATATTGAAGAACACAAGAGAAATTCATAAAATTTTTTTTGTAACGATCTGAGGTAGGGATTGAACATAAATACAGGAGGCAAGTGATGCTTGTCTAGGGGTTATTTCATTCCGCTACTGATATAATACTGTAGGATATTACAAAAGGATTACTGAAAAAGATTATGAAATGTTATTATCGTCCCCAAGACTTTACGTTTTTTTTTTTATAAGTTGTCCTGCGCCATTAGAATAATCCTGCACAGAAGACCTCTAAACGCAATATCTAACTGGATGAGAAAAATTCTGCCACAATTTTTTAATTACTGCGAGATGTAGGGATCGAACTCATAATCTTAGATGTTTACAGTTAATTTGCTACCTGTTGTTTCATAATAGAGTTAAACATGGCAATGCCGTGTGATATATGTATTGGTTTCTCTTGAGGAATAAAGTTTCATAAAAACAACATTTTTTAAAAAGATTTATATTTTATTTTCATTAAATTGCTTCTTACAGTCTTAGATTTTTAATTACTTTACGAAAATAATTAAAAAAAATAGTTTCCTTAAAAATGTAATTTACGAAATTCTCTTAAAAAAGGATATTCGAGGGCATAAAAAACTATTAAAATTTTAGGAGGGAAAAATTAGTGCGATATTTAAAAATAAAATTCTATGTCCTTTAATGAAATTTCTAACCACTTGGAGGTGTCAGGACTTTTGAAAGGAATTTTGAAATTTTATAATTTATACTCAACCAGTTAATTTTTATAATTATATAATATTATTAAACCTTTTTTTTTTTGGTTGCAACTATTGTAATACATTAAACTTTCTTATAATGAAAGGAGGAAGCTTAAAAGGATACTTTAAAAGATATTGACATAAGAATTAGTTACCAAATTTAAAGAAGGCTATCTCTTACATTTTATATTATTTGATTATTTTAAATGCTTACAGTTTTCTTCTCTGTCTTTAGATATAAAGAAATATATGGGAGGCTCTTAATACATTGAAGCCAGATCCATAAAATGTGCTTTACTTTCCTGTAAACTCATGGCACAATCGGTTTGCTAAAATTTAAATCATTTTTATTAATCGTATAACTTTTCCAAGTTTCCTGCAAATTTGTACAGGGTACTTAATAAACAATTCATTTTATAAAACTGACAATTTAGCTTTTCTTGCACAGAAGAACCCACAAGAAATTTGCATGGCAGACATAAAGATAAATAAATGGAAAAAGAAATTGTATATAAATGCCTTGAAATGTGTAAAGAAACCGGCAATAGAAAATCTTTAAGTGGTAAAAACTATTATAAATGTGGCAAATAAAGGCAAAAAAGAAAAGCAAAACCAAAACAACAAATGAATTTCTAATGAAACACCCCCTTTCCAACATCTAAATAAAACAAGTATTTACGGCTGTAAATAATGAACAGGACTTTTACTGCTTCTAATAAAAATTAGTTTTGTTTATACTCGTACTCGTATGTACTGTAAATGGTTTTTGCTACTGTTGTATTGCATCATAATTTAAAAGTAGCGTATGAATGCAAATCGGAAACAACATTTATTCATTCGTTGCTTACTTCCGCTTAAAAGTGCACAAAAGAAACGAGAAAAAAGATTGTAGAAAGCCAAACAAAAAAGTCACTAAGTGTAGCTGCAAAGGGGGAAGCACCTAAAATAGTTGTAGCAAAAATATATTGTTGCCTTTGAAAGTATAGTTTTTTGCCAGCACTATTACATTCCTTGCAAATCTCCTTTTTATGACCAGTTTATGTCCTGATTTCCTCGACTTACCTCGTTGTCTTAACATAACAACTTGTAGTTTATTTTATATATACAATAACAATATCTTAAATGTTTTTATGTCAGAACTACCAGCGGCATTTCTTTTTTCTCTATAAAAGTATCTGTTGTTGCTTATTCGTCTGTCCTTTTCTTGTAATTTTTAATGTCTGCCTGTTGTTGTTTGGTCCTGTTTTATTACACTATTATTCATAATGCTTCCTCTTTAAGACTTTTCTTTTTATTGTCTTTAATTTTTTTTTTGTGATCCTTAAGTGTGTCTTTAAGACATGTTAAATGTTATGAAAACTTTCAGCTTTATCTACGTTTAAAGTTGAAAAAGGCAACGTCTAAATAAAGTAGTTGAAATAATTTGTGTAAAAACTGGACTGCACAGTTTAACGAGATTGAAATATATGAAATAGGGTAGTTCATTTCAGTTTAATTTGAAGCAGTGAAGAGAAGCATAAAACGATTTTTTGAGACCCCTAAGAGCTTATCATAAAAGACTTAATCAGCCTTTTGAGTTATTTGAACTATGAGTAATACTTTTAAAGAAAATTTTACCAAACTGTAAGAATCCTTTCTAAAGAAAAACGTGGCAAAATCTGAAAATAATTTTGTAGAGAAAATTTAGTAAAAATCTATATCACTTTTCTATACGAAAGTTGCTAAAACTCTAAGCTAATTCTATATCCTCAAAAGTCCTTCTATCCTTATTATAATTATATACACATAATTCAAGGTTCTCCCATTAGTACTTCCTTTAATTTAAATTCCGTATGAGTATAGTAAGGATTTCATTTTCCAGTACAATTTTACACTAAGCACTATTTTATAAAGTATACTTTTAGGCATATTTTATATTCATATAATTGTGATATTAAATAAAAAAAAAGAAATAAAAATAAATTAATTTTTCTTTTTTTTTCTAATGCAAAGTTGCTGAAACTAAGCAATTGGCCAATAGGCAAGTTTTCCCTATCTTAGCTGTATTCATATTTAGCTGCCTCAATCTTAGCTAATTAGACCAATTCCGAACGAGTTTCTACAAGAAATTAAGTCAAAGCCTTAGCAAGTTTTCTATATTAAACTTGCTCACACTCTATGCAACTTTTCTCTAAAAAAAAATCCAGAGTTTTACTCTGGTAAAAGTCTACAAGAAAGTCGGTTAAGTTTAGCAAACTGAAATCAATTTTGCTAAAACCAAAATATTGAAATTGTAAATTATTTCTCTACAGTAAAATTTAACAAACTGTAGAGCATTTTATTTATTAAAAAATGAGTCCAACTGTAAGCAAATCCTTGAACAATAATCAAACTCTAAGCAATTTTACTATGAATAAAGTTGGTTATATTCAAAGCACTTTTAGAAATGAAAGTTTGGGCAAACTCTAATAAATGTTTGGTGTGGGGAAAGTAGTCAAACTTTGAGGCCTTAATAAATCGTTAGCAAAATAATGAGCTATTCTTCTATTGAAAAAACAAAGCAATTTCTCTAATGAAATACCAACACTTAAATTCTAAAGATTCTATTTAAGATATTTCAATTAAACTTAAAAAAATTATATATACCGAGAGTTATAATAATGTTGGCCAAGCTTCGCTACCGGCTTGGCTTAAATCGTGCTTTTCGTTTCAAGCATTGACCCAACACTTACATTTATTGCCCCATAGAAACATTGTTTAGAGTAGGACTAAATTTTTATGTGGAAAGTTGCTTTGAGTTCGAAGGATTTTTTTTTTTTTTTTAAATGGTTTTCCTTCTTAAAAGACAATTTCTTGGCTTTCAACTAAATTTCCATTAGAAACATTTTTCCATAGAACAATTGCTTACAGTTTGCTTTGAGTTTAATTAATTTCTCTTTCGAAAAGTTGCTTTCAACTAGTTTGCCATAAACAAGTTGCCTACAATTAACATTACAACTTCCCCTTAGAAAATTAGATCATAGTTTGACTACTCTTTCCAAGGATATATTACTTATTCTTTGATTAATTTTACATTAGAAAAATTCGTTTGAGTGTGTTTTCGTAGAAGAATTGCTGATTGCTTAAAGTCTGAGCAATTTTTCAATAAAGCAATTGCTTCAAAAATTGGAGCAATTATTCTTTAATTTTTTTTTTTAAGAATAATTAAATATTTTGACTTCTGAGCTCTTCTTCTTTTTGTGTAAATAACATTTTCATGTAGTCCTGTTATAAAGCTTAATAGGAAAAGTTAAAAAGTGCTTATGACTGCACAAACCAGCAACATTACGAATGTTAACAAAACAAAGAAATAACAGCAATTACAAGTTTATCCCTCTCCAAGGCAAACTTAAGTTACAATTAGTGTAAATCTAAATCAAAATATGAAGAAGGAATAGCAGGACGTAAGTGAACAAGTAAATCTTTGGTAAATTAAGTTCTTTGAACAGCAAAGGAACGAGGGGGAGAGTCATACAAATATGAAATTATATTCTTGTTATTGTTGTGTCCGAGCAAAAAAAAAGGGTCTTAAGAATTGTGTAAGAAAAAATGGCATTTTTAATTTGAATAGAGTCATAATCTTGTTATTGAGGCCAGTCTTCCTTACGAAATGCTAAGAACAACTACTCTTTGTAAGGCTATCTTGAAATCGACATTTATGTAATGTATTCAACTTTCTAATATTCCAATAAAATAATTTTTTAAAAAAGTATTATAAATTCTTAATAAAACTGAGATATTAAAATTCATGAATACAGACAAGAGACCATTGCAAAGGATATTTTTTTAGAACCGTGATAATAATTGTTTTTAAGCAACTATCGAAAATAAAATAAGAGAAAAGGTTGACCTATTAAACAATTTTTGCATGCAGAAGATTCTGAAAAATTCCTGGCAACTTTCGAAAGGTAAAGTTAGTTAAATTCTAAGCAACTTTTTTTTATAAAAAAGTTTTTCAATCATTAAGCAACTTTGCTATTTAAAATTTTCCTAAACTCTAAGCAGCATTTCTATATAAAATTCAACTATTCTACAAAATTCTTTATTATTAAATAAGTGTTTGCATTGAAAGCAACTTTGCTTGCTACGAAATTAGTCAAACTCCGAGCAACTTTGTTGTAGAATACCCTACTAAACTTGTGCCATGTTTTTTTTTGTAAAATTCAGAAAATTATTTTTAAAATTGGCAATAAAAATCTTTTATAACTATTGAGTAGATTTTTTCTGTAAAGAAAATTTCATGCACATCTGAGGAAAATTCGTACAGAAACTATGATGTAAGTCCGAGCAACTTTTGCCGCAATTCTTCTTTTTATAGATCAGTCCATCAAGTTTTGACAGAGCTAAATTTCTTGGACTACAAGGAAAATTTTATCACACACGAGAGGCATTTTTATTTTAAAACTAAAAGAGATTTTCCTCTGTTTTATGTATTTGAAAAGTTTTCCATAGGCTCTATTAATTTGAGTGCAAAAACAAATGAATTGTCTTGATCTCTGCTAAATATCATTAATATCTGCAATATCATTGGAATTACACATGATAAACTTTCAATACAAATATATCCTTTGCGAAATTGCATACAACCACACAACTGCTGCTTTCCTGCCATGGCATACTTCTCTTTTAACAAACAACAGAAGGAAAAAATAAAAATAAAAACCAGAAACTCCTTTACAGATTTTAGTGATGACAAGTTCATATGTCTTATGACTTCCGACCATGTTGGCATGACACGTTTTATAACGACATCGTCATCAGCAGCATCAAGTGGCAAAGACATTTTATTAACAACTCACATGCAATGAATGTTGTGGCATGAGTGTTTGATATCCAATAAAAGAAAAGAAATTGATATTTGTTGCCATGTAACTTTAGTCTGCAGTTGTAAAAAATCTTACTGTCTTTAGAATGTCAGATTTATATCAAGTAAAAAAAAAAAAAAGCTCTCCAAATGGGAGTTTGTACTTACAGAGAAATCACTTTCGTAATTGGCATGCAGCCACATTGCTTTTTCCATTCAGACTTGACTATATTTTTCATATAAAGGAAACGTAAACTTAAAGATTGCCCATTATCAGTTGTGTAGTTCGCTTTTGATTGGCACTGTAAATACTCGCAAAGCCAATTTATAAATTGTCTGCGAGTTATATTTTTTGTTTAAACAAACAACTCAATACGAGTAGTTGCAGCTATAAGTCGTGCGTATGATTTATTTTTCAATCGACCGAAAAGATTTTCCTTTAAGATGTCTGCTCGGTTTCCTTCAACTGATAATACGATTTCTTATTCTATTAACTGAAAAATAGAAATCAAAACGGAACATTAACGAAAAGCTGGAGCGTGGAAAAATATCTTTTAAAAAGATAGAAAGAAAGAACTCTGTCCAAAGTCCCTTTTTGCAAAGTAGTAAAAAATTATAAGAAGTACGAAAAAAGTACGAAAAATTTGTCAAAAAACATGTTTGACTATCATCAAATAAAACCATCACTAAATTTGAAAAAGTATATAAAAAGTCCCTAAAAGCTTGCTAATAAAAAAGCTACGTGAAAAGTACCAAGAATTGGCAAAAAGTATGTTTGACTGACGTACATGCTTTTATATGGAATATCCAAAATAAAGCCGTCAACAAATTTTAATGAGTACAAAAAAGTCCCTAAAAGCTGGCTAATAAAAAAAGTACGTAAAAAGTACCAATTAAAGGCAAAAAGTATGTTTGTCTAACGTACATATTTTTGCATGGAATATCGAAAATAAAACCATCAATAAATTTTAAAGAATACGAAAAAAGCCCCTAAAAGGTGGCTAATAAAAAAGGTACTTGAAAAGTACCAAAAATTGGCAAAAAGTATGTTTAACTAATGTACATAGTTTTACATGGAATATCCAAAATAAAACCATCAATAAATTTTAAAGAATACGAAAAAAGCCTCTAAAAGCTGGCTAATAAAAAAGCTACGTGAAAAGTGCCAAAAATTGGCATAAAGTATGTTTAACTAAAAAATAGGGAAGAAGTCACTAAAAGTTGCCCAATAAAAGAAGCCTAATTAAGTATAGAACCTCCAAAATACAATTCCAAAGTAAGACCTCTATCCAAAGTCTTTGTTTGTAAAGTAATTTATAATAAAAAATTATAAAAAAGTACCACAAATTGAAAAAGGATATGTTTAACTGATGTACCACACTTTTGCACTTACAGTTTTTGTACCACATTCAAGATAAAAGCGACAATAAATTTTAAAGAGGACGAAAAAAGCTCTAAAAAACTTATATACCACCGTATAACAAGCTGCTGTTATAAAAAATTCTTTTCTTAGAAATTCCCTTTTAAATATAAACTTTAGAATAAAATCTGGTTACATAAATGGCTTCTAAAAAGTACTTTTGAGAAAAGTAATAAAAGACGTTCTTACGAAGAACCTTTTAAATAAGTTACTTTTAGAAAAGTACCTTTAAATAGTACCGCTTTATATTTCCACTCTTAACAATGGGTGCTCAAAAAGTACATTTTACAGCAGTAGCTTTAACAACTGGTATTTAAAAGTTGGTTTATTACGAAAATGTCTTAAATAGTACTTTTTGAGAAAAGAAATTTTTTTCAAAAAGCTTTAATTTAAGAAGAGAGAACCTTTTTATACTTAGAAAGTACCTTTTAGAAAGCTAAAATTTTTTCAAAGTATTGTGTTACATTTTACAAAGTACATTTTTAAATCATTCTTCAAGGGGGTACTATTTTTGATGATTTTGTTAACAAGTACTTTTTTCTCTTTGTTTTTTTTGTAATTTTTTAGAAAAGTAATTTTGCATAGTGTCCTTAAAAAAGTACGAATTCTAACAGGTTATTAATTTAAAGAGAATCAATTTTTTAATTTATTTATTTAAACTAATAGGGAATAATATCAAATGCTAATAGCCCGTGGCTCACCTGCCACGGACTATTGGCTTATTCTACGAGTTATTTATATTATTATTGTTGTTAAGGATCTGGATTTGGACTTCGGTCTTATTAGTCAAAATGTTATACAGTTTAGAAACTTGTCGAATTCAGAAGATAATTTCTTCTTAACTTCCTATTTCTTCAACAAAACAGCTGACTCTTGAATATGTGTCAGAAAAAAGAGAAAATAGTTTGCACTAATTTTCTCTTTACGTTTCAGTTTTTATTTTTATTTTTATTTTTAATTTTGGATTTTCATTAAAAAATATTATACAGAAAAATAGCACAGCAGTAAATACGTAAAAATGTATATTTCCTGTGTGCTTAAATCAACTAAAAAATATCTAAAAAATGTTTAACGTACAAGAAAATAAATGTGTGTGAGAAAAAAAAGAAAAAAAATTAAAGGAAAAAATAAGTAAAAGGAGTTGATTACACAAAGGAAAATTACGGCGAATCATTTCCGTTGTGTTTGCCTCCTGGCATTAAGCATAAAATAACTTAAACTTAGCACATGCACTTACACAGATACAGAGTAAAGTAACGCACATCTACATGCATAGTATGCATGTACTTATTTCCATGTGTATGTTTAAGTAATTTATTCTTAAGCAGATACACGTACAGTATGTGAAAAAAAATTCGAGTAATGAAATTCTAAACAATTAAAAAAAAATTTTTAAATTATAAATATTAATTATTTTTTTAATTAACTTATTTATTAAATTCTTTTTTTTTCTAAAACTTTTTATTTAAGACACATTTATTTATTTATTATTTCATATTTGTTGCTCACTGTACTTCCTTATAAAATTTTCGGCAAGCAGGGAGGAGTTTAAATGAAAAGCTCAAAAAAAAAAAAGAAAATAAGGAGAGAAAAATCATGAAACAGCTTAAATGAACATATGTAGCGAGGAATTTGTTAAAAGTAGTAAATGTGAGTGTTAAAAGGAAAAAAACAACAACTTTTAAATACATTAACACATGTTAGAACATAACATTAAACACGCTTAAAGGGTTAACTGCAAACACTTGCTTACATTTGCATACAAACTTTATATTAAAACAAGAATATTAACACACTCACTGAATGGCACAGCAACGAAAAAACTTTTTTTTTAAATACTGGCAATATAATGAAGAATAAAGTTGCTCGTTTTTCCCCCTCCTTATTTTTTTCCATACTGAAAACCTTAACTATACTTTTCAGGGAAATATTTTTGCCAGAAAAGTTGAAAATTAAATATCATAAATTTAATTTAATTGGAATTCTTTTCTAGTACTCCCTACGAAAGTACTTGTATACATTTTTTCACGCTATTGCGTTTAAACTTTAAAGCAAAACTGAAAGAAACTGCAATTATTTAGATAAAAGTAACATAATTTGTGATATTGTTTTGCAGCTCCTTAAGATATGCACCAATTTATTTTTTAATTTCTCGTTTTGTTTATTTTATAGTTGATCAATTAGCCTTTCCGGTTACAAATTTTTCTCTACTCTCTCTCCCTCTGTTTCTCTCTCTCATATTAGGAAATATTAGTAAAAACATTTCAAATAATTTTTAAATATTTTCAAATATTGTTGAACTTAAAGGATTAAGAATGTTGAAAAAGTTGCCACTCAACTTGGCCAAAGCTTAGAAGGTTCTCTTTTTTAGGCAAAGCAAAGCAGACTTTGGATATGAGCAGAAACCCTCTTCCACCTCTATCCGCTTCATGCAAATTATAAAAAGGACAATATCTGCACCGATATGTTATTTTGATGTTGATGCTAATATTAAATTTCATATTGTTACTCTGAGAGTAAGAGGGTGAGAAACGGGCATGCTTAGGCATACGGAGAATAGAAATTTTTAGAAATTTTTTTTTAAAGTGATTACTTTCCTTATTAGTATAAATTGTTTTTCGCTTGAAATATATTATTTAATTTTTTTTTAAATTAGAATTTTCATGACCGCATGAAAACAATTTTTACATTTGGGATATATTTTCCCAACTCCTTAAGGTATGCACCATTTTTTCTTTAGTTTCTCTTTTTGTTTATTTTATAGTTAATCAAGTAGGCTTTCCGGTTACAAATTTCCTTACACTTAACTTATTTTCTTAACAAATTTTTAAAAAAATATTAAAATAATTAATTGAAATAAAAAAATTTGAAATAAACAACAAGTTAAAATTTGCTATATCCTTAGGCGAGGGAATATTAACTTGGTCTTGTATTCAAATAGAAGTTGGATCTTATCTGCATTTCGGAATATTTGAAATGAGAAGGGGCTTCCCCATATATTAGTTTCACTAAGTTCGGCCTGCTTCCGCCTCTAAACCTTCAAAAGGACATAAAACTTTCTTAAAAAAATATTAGAAAATTTATCAGTGATCACTTTGATTGGGATTATTTCTACACAAAGTCCAGACAATATTTCCTTACAAGAATATGAGAAAGAGGTGAATAGTTGAATAGTGAATAGGAACCACTTATCACACTCTTAATATATTTTTTATTTAGCAGAAAACTTTACCTGGGCGAAGCTTTCTGAAACTGATTCAAAGTGAGAAGTCTTACTTTGAATGCCGGTGTGGCCAGTTTGGTTTAAAAGTTATTACTGGGGTATTTATTTTTTTTTTTAAATCACCACTCATATATATGCATGCCATTAAACCTCAATTTGTAGAAAAAATTATCAGAAGCAGGACAGATGGAAAATGTAGTATTTCAGCCAGCTTTATTTTTCCTAAAAAATTTCGAATTCGAAATTTTTGGGAAAATTCTCTAAAAATGGCTTGAAATTCTTTACTATAGAATTATTATTTGATAAACAAGAACATAAATCGATAACTTTTGCAAAACGATAATTGTAAAGAACAGCTTTCAATATTTTTTCTTTTAATATTTTCTCGATTACTAGAAATTTTTTTTAATTTTTTTTTTTTTGCATTTTGATCAGTTTCAGGACGATTTTGTCCTTATTAAAGAAGTTGAAGACAAAATTGTCCGCCTTCATAATATTTATTAATAGAAAGTTGTTGACTGGCTAAAAGGCTTAATTCTTCCTGCATAGTTTCTAAGCCACCATCTTTAACGAATCAAATCTATATAGAGCTCTTTAAATTTCCACTAATTCACAAACACAAATAAAAATCAAATATTGCACAAACAAAACGTTGTTGCACATAATCGCGCCTTCCAACATTTCAAACGAAAAGTCTTTTTATTTGTTAAGCAAAGTATAAATGCAATTTAAAAACAAATGAAAAAACATGTTTTCAAAATGGAAAATAAAAAAGGCAGAGTTCCTGCGAATTTACAACAAAAAAACAAAAAAAAGAGATAAATAAAAAAAAATTCAAAACTTGAATAAAGCAACAAAAGCTCTATATACGATCATAGAAATGCATGTTATAGAAACAAAATTGTTCAGCAAAAAAAAAAATAAAAAAAAGGACGAAAAAAAAAATTGTACAGACATGCAGTTTTTCTACACGAGTTTGCTATTTAAAATCCTTGAAGAGACTGTATAAACATGTGGGTTCTTGGGCGAGTACTAAATAGTAAAAATAGACTAAAGGAAATGTATAAAAGTCTTTTTTTGTCTACACTGAAAGAAATCCTGCCACTGAAATGTCTAATGAAGACGTGTACTCGGGCCATTAAAAAAGCCTTTCGTTAAAATAATGAAAAATATTTCATTGTATTTATGAATTTCTTTCCGTTGTGGATTTTAAATGTTTTTGTAAGAACTCGCTTTAAGGACGAAATGTAATTTTACATGAACCTAATAATCCTCATTCCTGTTATGAATAAAAATATCAAATAGATAATAATAATCTTTCGTGAGCGCTGGCAATTTGCCCCAAATATATCTCGATAAGAATTTATATTTTGTTACATACTATTTTTTTTTATCGTTATGCTCTGAGAGAGAGAGAGAGTGAGAAGGAGACAAAATGTATGATACATGGTTTCGGCAAGCGGAGAATAGAAAGCCACTATGGAGATTTATTAGCAATTTTTTTTTAAAGTGATCTTTATATATGCTTTGCAATAAAAGTCCTTGTTTCTTGTTTTATTATGCTTTATTAACACATAATAATATTAAGCTTTACAAAAAAACATATATATCCAAATATATAATTTGTGTGATAAATTTAGCCAGAAAAAAAATAAATATTTTTTAATTTCTTGCTGATTTTTATAGGCACACTGAACCTTGAGACCTTTGAAGGGGCGAGAAATGGCATATTTCAAAGTTTGGAATATCAGGAGAAACTAATGCATTTCCTTTCCCCAACTTATTGTATTAATATTTATATTCATTTGAACAATGTAACATTTTTCATTATATTAATGTAAGTCTTCATTAAAACAATGTAGTATGATTAAGAACAATTTTGTATAAACTAAAAAAAAAGCAATTTTTCTTTCAGTGTTTAGAAAATGCTTTTAATTGTGTTAAAATAGAAATAGAAATTTTTGTAAGAAAAATCCTTAAGCTTTAGAAAACTTTGACCCTTCTGGAAGTTTTTTAAGGAAAATACAATTTTTGGTATTATTTTTTTTGTTTTTGTTTTTGAATGTTCTTACATGTAAATGACCTTTTGAAAGAGTAAGCAGAAAATGAAATCATGCTTTTTACTAACTAGAAATTTAATGCTTAAGTAATTTTTTTATTTTTTTTAATTGATAATAAAGCTTAAAGTTGCAACTGTAAATATAACAGTTTGTGTTTGGCTTTGAGCACAATGGCTGCTGTTGCAACAAATTGCAAGTTTTGAAAGAGAACTTTTTATGGGAAGTTTAAAGAGGCATTTAAAGAGAAAGTATACGTCAAGGTGCCTGTAACGGTAACATGGAAAGTAATAACAATCATACGCCCCTGCTTACAAATAGATAAGTTCCTTTTGACAGATATTAAGTGTACGCTCTGAAGAATTTTCATGAATCATGTGAATCGTATCAATTTCATTAATTTAGTCATAACCCAGATTTTATTTTTTTATTTTTTATTTTCTTTCCTATTTTTTTTATAAAAACAATTCCTTTAAATTAAACTGCACTTCAGTGACTCTTTTAATAAGTCTTGCAAATTAAATTAGTTCAGCCCACTTTGTATGTTTTCATTTAAATTAAAATCAAGCCAACCATTTATATTTTTCTTATCACTATTGGATTGCATTTGCCAGCATTGAGCATCTCCTTTTATTTCATATATTTTTCCTGTTGCTTTATCATCATCAAGTGGCACTAAATGTATCAATCCTTATACTTATTTGCAACTGCCTGCCATGAAAGGTTCTCTGTAGCATATAAAATGTAGCACTATCAAAATAAAAGTAAGTCCTTCAAACGGTTTGAATAAAATTTAATTAAATGCTGGTCCAGTTAACAAATTAAATTATTGAAATAAATATTTGAAAGGATATAAAATTAATTCATAGGAATTAAACTGCTGCTGCCAGAAATTAGTTATTAGAAATAAAAAATTAAAAAAGAAGATTTTTTTTTTGGTTTTAACAAAATTTGACATGGAAAGCTTTAGGCTTGTCTGCAGGAAAACACGCTGTGCATTATTTATTCTTTAGAAACAAACTGGCTCAAAGTCTGGCAAACTGGCCTATTTCTTTGTAGAAACTTGCTTAGAATATGTGCAAGTTTTGTATAAAAATTTTGGGATTTTAAAAAATTTTTATATATATAAACGGTTCTATAGAATTGTTGCTTAAAATCGTGCAAAGTTTTCTGAAGGACAATTTTATAAAATATTTATGATATAAATATTTCTATATTTATATTATAAAAGTTTAAAAATTTTTTATGGAAATCTTGTTCATATTCAAAAATTTTTCCTACAAAAATTATAGAAGAGATGTGAGCTCTGAAAAAGTTCTTATACTAAGAAATTTGCCAAACTTTGAGCAAGTTATTTTTAAAAAACTTTCTAAGACTACCAGCTATTTTTTCTATATAAATATTTAGCATATATATTATATTTTCAGAGTCTAGTTCAGAGTATGGTAATATATTTTTTTAATAAAAATTTTTTTAAAGAAAATTTTATTAAACTCAGAACAATTTTACTATATAAAATTGGCAGGACTTTCACAATTTTTGTTACCAGCATTTAGGAAAATTGTAACAACTTTTCTCTCGACAAGTTGGCTTTTTAAAAATTGAAAATTTTTCCATAGAAAAATTTGCTTTAATTTTGTAAATTTCTTACAAGAAAATTTTATTAAACTTAGAACAATTTTACTATATAAAATTGGCAGGACTTTGATAATGTTTATGAAAAGCATTTACGAAAGTCGTAACAACTTTTCTCTCGACAAGTTGGCTTTTTAAAAATTGAAAATTTTTCCATAGAAAAATTTGCTTTAATTGTGTAAATTTCTTACAAGAAAATTTTATTAAACTCAGAACAAATTTACTATATAAAATTGGCCGGACTTTGATAATGTTTATGAAAAGCATTTACGAAAGTCGTAACAACTTTTCTGTCGACAAGTTGGCTTTAAATCTATTTAGTGAATTTTTTAAATAGAATATTCTCAGCAGTTAAACAACTTTTCCACACAAAACTCGCTCAGTGTATGGTAGTCTATGGTAAGGAAATGGTGTCCTGGCATTAACTTTTACAATTTTTTAACAATTCGAAACACTTTTGATGAAATTAATTTTTTTCAATTAATTATCAAATTTTATTTGCAAACTCTTTTAGTTCACACTGTTAAAGCAATTAAAACTTTACTTGGTTTAGAATTGAACAAATTGCTTGTTAGACTGTTGATATTTTTCCTTTGAAAAAATCCTTCATCCATATTGCACTCTTAATGCAGTTTCATTTAAAATATCGCGGTATATAAATTTTGCCACAATAAATAAAGGACCCCCAACAGACAATCCCTTGAAGAAAACAAAGAGAAAACAGATATTTTTTTTTTCTTGTTTTTTTTTTTTGCTTTATTTTAGAGAAGAAATAAAAAACATTGTGATTAAATAAAATTTGTACTTGAATTTGTTACAAACGGTTGTTATCATAAGGTTTTTATATCTCTTTCGTGTATTTTTTCCATTTTATTTTTATTTTAAATCCTTTATAGTTTATTCACTCCACTCTGGCACTGCACTGCAAGTTCAAACAAAAGCATTGCAAAGGAAAAAATATATTCTATAAAATAGAAACAAACAACATCATTTCGACATTGTAATGGTACGCAACAAACCATTATGTAGGATTTTAATTAAAATTAATTACATTAAGTGCAGCAAGTGAACAAACAAATAAACGAGTGAACGAGCGCGCAAATAAGCAAACTGATATTTACATTTGAGCGTGACTGTACTTGTGTGTGTGTGCGTGTGTGTGAATGTGTGTGCTTTATTGTCTGTGCTGGCCTGGTGTAAAAACTAGAGCCTGCATGTCTCTTTGCAACATCATTTTATTTTTTCAAACTTGTGAAAAGAAAGATTAATTTATAAGAAAAACTAAAATAGTTTTTTCTTCTCGAACAGTTCTCAAAGGTCAAAGTTGAAAAGAAAAAAGAAAAGTGTTGATTTAAGTTTTTAGAAAATGTTTAAAGTTTTCATATGATGCCGAGTAGTTCAGCAGGCCCTCGTAAGATGCCAACAATAAAACTGATAAAAGAAACTTGTTATTAAATTTTTTCTATTGGCAAAGGATAGAGTGTCCTTTAAAAGGTTTATTGCTAATAGTAACCACTTGCTAGTAGATATCATGGATTTATCCATCCAAAATTTTTGCTCAAAACTAAACCAACCGCAAAGTATAATTGGACTTTAAATATTTTTGGAATTCCAATACACCAACTGAAAATATTTCTATCTTAATATCATCAGCCCTATACAATATGATTTAAAAACTAAAATTTAATTAAAAAAAATATAAAATAAACAATAACTATGAGAAACAATATTAGACAATAAACTAAGGACTCTTTTAAGAAAAAACTATATATTTTTTAATTCTTGAAGGACTTGTATTAAATGCACAAGTCCTTCAAGGATTATTTCAAGCACTTTCATTATTTTTATAATCGATTTTTAGGCAAACTTTCTCACTGTAGCCTGTTTCAGGTCTCTGAAATTAAGAAGCGTCTGTATTCTAGGATAGTATAAAAAAAAACCACTACAAGTCCTTTCGCCTTGAGTACTGACAACATGGTTTAAATAAAACCTCCGATTCCTTTTTGAGAGCAACAAATTTGTCGCTTTTTTTGTAGCACAGAAAACGCCATAAATTTCTTAACGCTAAGCAATGTCGTTAAGCATATGTTGCCAGACTATTGACTTTTTAATATTCAGTAAATTTTTAAATCCAGTTTTCTTTTATTTATTTATGGTAACTAAATTCTGTAAACGAGTAGTTCATCTCTACTAAAAGCCAAATAAATCTTTACTAAACACTAACAATTTTTGTGGTGTTTATTTTAACAAAAAACCTTTAATATCGTTTAGCTGGCAGCAAATTTATATCCTTTTATATTTCTATGAGTGAAAATGAACAATGAAAGAAGGTGAGATATTCAATTTTAAAAATATTTTATACATTTTTTTATTATTATTTAAAATAAAAAAATTTTTATTTAATAAAAATATTTATATTAAATAATTTTTTTTAAATTTAAAATCACTGAGTTATCTAATGTTTCATCTTATGTTGTCGCTGATATTTTCTAAAAATTTTGTATGTCCTTTTTAATTACTTTCAAATTGCAATAACACAATCATTGCAATCTACTGAAATAATATAATGAAACATTCTCTTTGAAATAGTCAATTAAGGAGATCTTTTACAACTCAACTTTCAATTCTTGTGAACAATTTGTAAGGACACATTTTAATTAGCGATGTAATTACAGGGTGTGACTAGAAAATAAAAATTATTATAAAAATAATTTAAAGCGATTTTTAGTTTCGATTTCAGTTTTAGTATTATAAAAAAGCTACTTGAAGGACTTGTGTCAAATGTTTTAAGAAAAAATATTTTTTTTTCCTTAAAAGGACTTTTATTTTATTGTCTAAACGGGTCTAGAAAGTCTTAAATTTTTCATATTTATTATTTATTTATTTTTTTTTTATTTAGATTTAATTTTTTAAATACTACATAAATGAATTAATTTAAATTTTGAAAAGCTGAAGTTGTTTTTATTTTTTTTGATTTATTTTAATTTAAGATAAATTTTCAAATGAATTTAAAAATTGTTGTAAAGTATTAAATTCTACCACCTGTATTTTAACTTGAACTTTTTCCATAAATAATATTCATTATCCAATAAAGTGAAAATGACAAGAAAAAAGTTCCAAAAATACAAACGAAGAAAAACTTTTTCCTGGATATTTTACATAAAAATTCCACACAAAAAAAAAAATCAATAAAGCGCCAATCAAAGGAAAACGAAGAAGTAAACTTTCTCTATCATTTTAATTTTAACGTAAATCAGCCACAAATTACGGAAAAGTAATAACCATTGAAAATCTCTTCACATTCCACCTAGAAAGGAGAGCACACACCTTCCAACAGTTTCTAAAGCAACGCATAGCAGACATAATCAATAGCAAGGATCTAATAGCCGTTAACAGACGCCAGTAAACATTTCTAACCTCCTCCTCATTATTGCTGCCAAGGCAAACTTTATTGTTGTTTAAAGATTTGCGTTGAGTTTCAGGAAAATTTCTTCGGCTTTTTTCAATCCACTTGATTTCATAACCAGACCATAATCTTATTTATAATTTCCAGACTTATGGGGAGATAATTGCGTACAGTATGCCCCACAATATTGAGGATTCATTATTCAGCACCGCAATGTGTTTTATTTTCTACTCGAATAGCAAGTGTGTAGAGAGCGACCAGCATTACAAAAATTTTTTTTTTTTTTAAATTAAATTTCTGAAGTGCTTCTAAAGAAGAAGTGAATGGTTTCCAGTCAGAGGAATATTTTAAGGACATCAGTCCTGTAGCATCAATTTGCTTAATTTTTCTCCTAATTTCTCAATTAAGTTTTTAATTGCATTAGACAAGGATTGCTTATCAAAAGAACTTTGAAAATTTTTTAATTGTTGTATATTTTAGTAATTCTCATTACTTTTGTTTATATAAAAACCTTAGACGCGTGTAGTAGTAATTTAATAAGGATAATACAGTTTGCATTTTCTAAAAGTTGATATAAAAAATGTCATCGCCCACTGATACCAATTTAAAGACAATTGTCAACGTCAGATTTTTTCCTTACAAGTACACTTCAATTCTCATGCTAAATGTGACTACAAGGACATTCATATCAAATTATATTTCTTTTTGTATATACTTAATTTCAAATTTAATATTCAGCAAATATTTAATATTTATTTCTTTTTTTTTTTGTTGGTGTACACCGAAAAAATTACTGAATTTAATAAAACATGGCATGCAGGTATTCATTTTATTGAACTATAATTTTTACGATTTTAGTGAAAATTTTTACTGAATTTTCCATTTAGTCTCTGAACGAACGTTCACCAAAAAATTCCCCATCTTTGAATTGAATATAAAAAATTGGATATCTTTAAGCAATGCGTAGCATTTAATATAATTCATTAAAAAAATTTTGAATTTCTTTTTTTAAAACTGCAAATTTATAGTGTGAAAAATGAAACTCACGTTCAGAATTTTGATTTTTAAATGTGATTTTTTGAGAAATTTCGCCATCATTCAATAGCATCATTTTTAAACGCTGAGTTCAGTTGAAATAATTTTTCCGGTGTATCAGCTGAGTTTAATGCATATCATCTGATAATCATCATCTGTTCCATTGATTTTAATATTTTACTATTAAATTAATTAATTATTATTTTTAATGTAGTTCATATATAACTCTTTCTGTATAACTAAAAATTTATCAAAAAAAAAAAATCGTTAATAAATTCAATGGAGGGAAAAATTATAATAATTAAAATAATATTAATAATAAATAATTAATAATTAAATAATAATTTAAAAAAAAAGTTACAAATAAATTAAAAAAATAATGTAATTCTTTTTTATTTATTAACTTAATATTACAATTATATAATTATATATATAATTATAACGTGTGGTAGCACTGACTACTGAGTCTATCGGCTATTTTTGTGTATCTTAAACGATCTTATTATTTTTTGATTAATTCAGCAATGAAACGTTCTCTTTTAATAATTTACAAAAAAAAGAATAAAAAAAGATAAACGGCAGATTTTTAGTTGATTTCGCTGATCGCTCTAATTGTGTTTGTAGCATGACGTTGTTATTTTAGTAGGAAAACAGCGATATGATTCTATTTTGGGATTCGTGCATACGTGCAATCTATAATGACCACGATTCACGGTTGCAATATTTAGTAACCTTGAGGTAGCCATTATTGCCAGACAGTGATCCATATCGCGGATTGCTCTGAGATGTAAAGTTTAGAACGGAAATGAACTTTTATAAAAGAAATTTTAAAGCAAATCAAAGTTTATCTAAATTGTACTAACTTGAGTTCAAATCCTGATGATGATTAATATTATTTTTTATTTTTAATAATTTTAATTAATAGCAGTAAAAATGCATAACTTGAAACTTTTAACAATTAATCAAGCTTTAGATCCTTCTCAGAGCTTTTTAAATCTGCTTCCTGAATAAGTTACAGCCAGTGTAAAGCAGTAACGAAAAAATGAAATATAATTAATTTTTACTGCGAGATGTAAATCTTGATTAAATATTGAAATTATTCAATAAACAAATTAATCTTAAAATAAAAATTTTGTAAAAATATTATTTAAAATTTTTCACCATAATCCTTTTTCTTAAAAGTAGTCTGTGAGAGAGTAGTATAAGTTTTACGTTTGCTACTTGAATGTACAATCACCCTCGTATATTTTTAACTTATTACGTAATTTTATGCTACATAAAGTTTATTTCATAATTAAATTTTTGGCTGAAAACATTCTCAGCAGCACTAAAAATTTTATTTAAAATTTTATATGCTCGCATTACAAACTCTGCTTTAAAATTTATCCAAAAAGCGAAACGTAATGAAAAGCTTAAGAGAAAATTTATCAAAATCACTCAAGCGTTAATTGTTTGTTTTGAGTCTCGTTCATCATCAACGTTTGTTATACTCATTTTGGCAAATTGCGGTTTTTTCGGTTTGAAAGTTGGAGTTTCTTTTTTTGTTGTTTTTGTATTATTATTTTTCTCGAATCTCCTTTTTGACGAACATTTGCCAGCAGTGCAGTTGCCATTTATGTATGCTGAGCCAATAAAATTTTAATTTTTTTTTCTTTTAATTTTTCATATAAACACTTAAAAGTTTTTGTAAATAAATTTATAAATGAGAAAAAGGTGGTTGGCTTCCAAAGGGAGTAAAACGACAATGAAATTATTCAGGGGTCCTATAGGCGGTGAGGCTGCTATTAAATTGTTAGTTTTTTACTCTGGCATTCTTCTTTTATAGCTGTGCTGATATTTCCGGCCGAAAAGAAATTTTTAAAAAAATTTTAAAATATTGTGTCTGTAACAAATTTAGTTCACTCTCTCCACCCGCCTCCTTTATAATGTACCAGCACCAACTACTGTTATTGCTGCTACATTTCAATTATTTGAAATAATCCTCTTCACCACAGTGGCTGCCAGCAGTCTCCTCAATACTCATTCTTGCTTAAATACTTAAACTCATATTCATATCGATGCAATTTGCAATTATGAGCGCACGTCACATATTTTGTTTTAGCTTATTTTAAGGGGATTTACCCTTTTTTTTCTTTTTCGCCATTGCACAAAATGTATTTCAATTTATTTTCTAGCTGGAATAAATTACAGTGTGATTTTGCAGGCCATGCTTCAATCACGTAAATTTATTACGTCAACATTTGCTGTACAAACAACGCCTTTTAAATATTTTTTAAGGCAGAAATTTCTGTTTTTAACTGCAATCCTTTGGACACATAATGAATGGCATCTAATAGAGCAAAAAAAAAATTATTTTAGAATAAAAGTGAAATGTTACAAAATTTCTATGCGCGGAACACTAGAGGATTGGGTAAAAATTGTTTTGGATGTTTGAAAACATTAACTGAACAGAGTTGTCAAACCTGTACAGGAACAGCTGATTGAGCAATCAGCTGATACATTGAACTGCCATTTAGACAGGATTGAAATTAAATCTTTATAAATTAAGAAAAATTATACAAAATGAATTTTAAAATATATTTTTGCTAATAATAAAGAAGAAAACAATTTTTCGAGATTTGGGATATATTTAAATTTTTTAAAGGGTACGCCCTTTGCATTTTTGGACAAAAATCGTAATTTTTTGAAAACGTCCGTTTCTGTATTTTTTAATGAAAAAGTTGCGTTTTTATTGCTCTTGTATGAATATTTTATGTCTTTAAATGTTTAAAACAGATTTTTGTTAAAAATAAAGGACAAAAAATTTTTTCGATTTTTGCAAAAAAATTCATTTTTTAGATAAGGGGGTACCCTTTGTATTTTTGGTCAAAGACCGTTAATTTTTGAAAACGTTCATTTCTGTATTTTTGAATGAAAAATTTGCGTTTCTATTGCTCTTGCATTTTTATTTTATGTTTTCAAATGTTTAAAATATATTTATTATAATAATAATAAAAAAAAAAAAAAATTTTCGATTTTTGGGAAAATTTTCAATTTTTGATAAGGGTACCCCCTTTCTATTTTTGGGCAAAAATCGTCATATTTTAAAAGCGTCCATTCGAGTATTTTTGAATGAAAAACTGGCGTTTTTTGGCTTTTGTATATTTATTTTATGTTTTCAAATGTTTGAAATATATTTTTGCTAACAATAAAGAAAAAAATTTTTTTTCGAGATGTGGCGTAAATTTGAATTTGCGTATAATCTTATTAATCTAGGAATTAAATTAAATTTTTTTTTTAATTTGGAATGTTAAAGACAGCTAACGTAATGGATTGTAATTACGTAATCTGTTATGTCAAAACATATTTAACTCGTCATACAGGGATTCATTAACATAAAATAAAGTTGAATTTAAATGCGCCTGAAATATTAATTAGTTTAATTTAATTAATTAATTAAATTTTTTTTAATTTTTTGTATAATTTAAATTTAATTTATTTTTTTTGATTTTTAAGGAAAACTTGTTGTTGTATAACTAATTCTATTCTAAAAATTTGTCTCAGTTTTAAGTAAGATTTTTTGCTTATACACTCTCCTTCTTGAAGTCCTTGCTACATCTAACTCTTTTAACAGATTTTCCTATGAAAACATTTGATCTACAAGCCTTTTCTAGTTATCTGAATAATAGTTTTTTTCCAATTTTTTTTTGGTTTTTGTTTTTTTTTTGCGTTAAAGTAGAATTTTTTCTGCAGCAATTCCATTACGATTTCTGTAATGTTTATTAAATCAGCTTTTGCTTTTGAAAACTTTTACTGGCCTAGACGTTTTTTTAATAGATGAGAGTTTTTTTCTATTTGCTTGCCATTAAACTTTTCATTTACTTTGCGTAATATTCATAATGGATTTGCCAATATGAAAATTTTATTAAAATATCAAACAAACGCCATTACCTGCAAATACGATGATGGCGGTGTTGGTGGTGTGTGGTGATGTTGGAGGTGGTGTTTGAGCGTTTGTGAGATGGTGTATTGGTGTATTGGTGTGTGTTTCTCTATATATATCATTCATATATTACTGCCACAACCAAATCATATCTGATATATGTATGTATCTATCACTTCGTATTAACATCATCATTTCAATTTCACTGTGATGCATGTTGACTGTTTGTCTGGATGTGGTTTCATTCCATTTTTACACGATGGTGTTGCTGTGTGGTGCTGAGTGGCATGGCATGGTATGGCATGGTTTAGTTTGTTTTCTAGATTTGTTAAGTTGCTTAAAACCTTTTTCGGTTTAGCTTTTTGATCTCGTGTATTTATTCAATTTTTTTTTTTTTGCCCTGCCATTATACATCAGCACCCTGCTTATTTAACCCCTCAAATAAAAAGAAGAAGAAAAAAGCTCGTGCTTCTGCCAACACAAATTTTTTTTTGTTGAATTCCATTTCATTTTACTCTCTTCACTTCTGCAGCCAGTAAATTAAAAAATGTTTAAAAAATTATAAACCAACCAGAGATATTATTATAATTACATTAATGGGAGGTTTTTTTTTTGGGTCTTGATTTAGATGAACTACGTTGAACAATTTTAATAATTTTAAGCAATTTTTTCATTGAATGTAAATGTTAAAGAGAGAACTGCAATAATGCTTTTGAATTTCCTGTGAAGCAGATTAATTTCCAAAGCAACAGGACGATTCTTGTACCCTGTTCAGACATAAATTTAAATTGTGTTTACTCATGACACTCTCAACTTAAGAAGTTGCGTGAGCAATTTTTGTTAAAATTTTTGACACATACTAGTTAACTGGAAGAAGAAATTTAACTACTTTTGTCATTTCAGTGCTGCCAAGTACAAAATTTTGTTTTATACGAATGTACAGCCATACGATTCGTTCATATGACAATATATAAGCAAAAAAATTTTTTCTTGGCTGCTAGAAATAAAATCGACTCTGATCTCACGGAATTTGTGACTTAATTAAAATTTTCATAAGGATTAGCTTGCCTTAAATATCTAACATTTTTAGACCACACTGGCAGGGATGCCATATTTAACAAATCGTTCGACTGTGTAGGATAGTACATCAGTACCGGTCCCAAGCAGGGGTTTAATCTATTCTACCAATCTGCTTCTTTAATAGAAAAATATGCACTAATGCATATGCAAAATATGCAAAATATGCATATGCAATCCCATTTACGAATGTTGGTTATAAAATTACTTGATATATTATCCTGCCAAAAAAATAAATATAAAAAATAAATATAAATAAATCGTTATATTTTACAAATATTAAACGCCATATTTTTTTTATTTTGGTGAGGAAAGAAATTGAGAGGGGCAAAACAGTCCATTACGAAACGAAATATACTATTTTGTTTTATTCATGCGATTTATAGAAAAAACAGCCGATTTGATACGGAAAATTGGCAACAGCGCTATAAATTTATAACATTATGCTCCTTTATTCCTTAATTAATTAAGTTGTGTAATAAAAATTAAATTCAAAATTAATATTCAACAGAATTTTCTGAAACTGAACTGAATATTAATTTTCCAATTTTAGTGCAATAAATAAAATCAAATAAAGAAAAATTTTTTTTTTTTACCCAAGAAAAGTTAAAACTTTTCGCTGTCCATGGTGGCAACAGGCTGGAGATAAAAATTTTTTAAATTTTGCTACATCATGTTTTCTTTACACATTTTACAAGGAAGAGATATGAACAATTTAAAAATATTTCTTCGGGAAAAGTATGTGAATGCAGCCTGAGAGCAAAAATCTTGTCTATACGACGTTGCGTCTTTTGTGTTTAAGCATTTACTAACTCAGCCAATCGCGACTCTTTTAACAGACATATTTTCTAAAAAAAAAAAGAATTATTCGTCAGTATAATATGTTTTTAATATTGAAATAATTCTCATATGCTTTCCTAAAAAATTTTTTTTTACACGTAAGCACTGATAAGTTGAAGAAAATCGCGGGTTTCCTAAAAAACTAATAAGCAGAACTATTCACTTTGATTTAAATTAAAAATGGTTTTGGATCTCTCACTCACTCTCTCTCTCTCTCTCTCTCTCTCTTGGATCCTTAACATTACATTACAATTTTACCATTGTGAAACTTGTATCGTTTGGCTTATCAGTGATTATGAGAATGTCCTTCTGTTGCCAGGGGGTTTCCTTTTGTATGAACTAAACGTAAAAATAAAACAAAAATAGTAGATGGCAAAAGTGTATAAATTTAGCCATCTCTGTTTAATATTTCCAGTATGCATATATTTATTTTAATTTGAAGGGTCTACTCCATGATTAAAGTGAACTTAGTCTAGTTCTCTACAATATACAACATTCATCAATCATGTTGTATTAAATCAACAGAAAATCAGCAACCGCAAACGTTATTCTGTTTTTTTGTGATATCAGCAAATATCCTTCGTTTTATATTAATATTGCCGTTATCCTTGTTATAAGCGCAAATTAAACTTTTACCCAGCCATATAAATATCGGCGTGTATGCGTGCGAGCGTGTGTGTGTATTTACCGTATCTTCCGTATGATTTAAATACTGAGATTTTTTTCTTAAGTGCTGGCTGTGCTGCTTGCTTGTGTAAATAAATCCAGCATTAAGTGTAACTAATTTCTTAAGCCAGCAAATATCAGAATATTATAATTAGATATCGATATGTAAAATTCACATTTGTAATGCCGGAAAAAAAATTGAGTATGAAAAAGACGATGATTAATGGAGGCATCCTTTGGTTTGAGGGAGGGGGAACAATGGTGATACACAGAATTACAGAGACTTTCAAATTTTATCAACGGAGTGAAAAAAATTCAATAGTTATGCATTGTATCCTTTAAAATTGTTTAGCTCATTTTTAAACAACTGAGGTCTTGTCAGCTGTTTCAGAACTGCTACCGCAGCACAAAAAAAGGATTCAATTTTTGATTCAATAATTGATTCTTAAACCAATTAAAGTAATAAAAACCAGAAGTGTAGCAAAATTTTTTTCCAATATAATTTAAAAATTATAAATTAAAATTTATATGGTATCGAAGACTAGCACAGATGGGAATGAGGATCTCAATAATACTCCTGATATCATCTCTCGCTGGCCTGATACATTCCGCATAAATAAATTTTCAGTTGATCAAATAATGTCTCAAATTGAAAAAACGCGTCAGACAATGTAGGGTGTTTTCCATGCCAGGTACCCTTTTGAGTGCTTAGAAGTAGACATATCGGGATATCAATATCAAGGATACATATCCTTTAGTGAATTCTGATTACCAGCCAAAACATTTTGTCCTTTAAGTTGAACTATAACATTGGCTTAAACAGGTTTAACAACTAAGCCTGCTTAGATGAGATCCTCCAATATACAGCAAGGGAAAAGATAGGCCAAAGTCTATGCTACAACAAACAGCAACTTGTTTCATTTTGCCGTCCAAAGTAACCATTATAGTAGTGGAATCGTAGAGCACACTATGCTTTAGGGCTGCGTTGCTTAGATTTGAAAAATTTTGTCTAAAAACTTCAGGAAAGACGAAATATTGATTTTTAGGAAAAAATATTTTACAGCTCCGATTTTTTATACTAGATTTTATGGTACTCTGTGTGCTACCTATGTACCAGGTTCGCCTTCCGTCTATTGCTTGTCTTCCTTAGACAAATAAAAAACTTCTCCATGAAGGGTTACTTAAACAATATATTGGTTTTGACAGGCACTGAAAGCAGATGGATGAAATCCTTTACTATAAACTATTGACCAAGCCAGCTGGGTGACAGCTGGATGCTAACTAATACAGATAAATGTAACCCTTTACTTTATACTATACTAAATCAGCTAGCTAGGCATGCAACTAGGCTGGTCTATTAACTAGGCAATCGGTGCTATTTCTGTAGATAAATCTTAATCTTAAATCTTATGTGACATTGCCATTTTTCTCAATCATCTGTTCACTGGTGCGGCCATCAGTGGTGGGACTCACTATTTTATTATCACTTACAAATATCAAAATTTATAGACAACTAGAAGTTGTTGAAAATCGATTTTTTAATTGTTGTTTAATTTTTATATTTTTTGTGTGTTTATTGCACAACAATTTTTATTATTTATTTTAATAAAAATAAATAAATAATCGTGATAAAAAATTTTTTTACAGCTGCATAATTGTCTGTGAGTCCCACCATTCATTTATCGTTTTAAAAGGTCCGATTTCAAAACACAGTCCAAACAAGACACTTCTTTTAACAATTTCTAATATTTAACACAATTTACTGTATTAAATATAATAGTTTTTAATTTATTTTTGTCCGCCATTTTGTCATGTTACAAAACATCAGCACAATTCCGACCAAAGTGTGTCACCTAAAAGCAACAAATTAATATGAGAAAACAAAAAAAAAAACAAAAACATTTATTAAAACAATATAAAATTTGTTGTAAAAATAATAAATTTTATTTCAATTGTCGACTATAAATGATGAAAAATTTCGCAAAAAATATTCATAACTGAAGCACACTTTACCCCACTTGTCATTTGCTCTTATTTTTGGGGGCCCATTAACATGCAGCTCAAATAAAAAAAGGTAAAATCAAAAAAATGTTTTGCTGTTGTATTACAATATAATCAAACATACAACAATAACAACAATTGACAAAATATTAAAAACTTTTTGTAAAAAACGAAAAGAAATAAAAAACATAAAATGTGTTGTTTGTTATTTTCTGAGCAATTAAATAAAGCTCCTGCTGCTGCTGCTGCTCCTGCCGCTGCTGCCGCTGCTGCTGATTGTATTGAATTTTATTCGTTCTGTGATGTTGTTTTCAAGAGTAATTTAAATTTATGAAACTTTTTTTGGACTTTTTATGATTTATTTTTTATTGTATTTTTATTTTTTTTCTTATGCTTTTGCCAACTAACAAAGTTAATTTCTAAAAAAAAAGTGAACAAAAATTAAAGTGCTTGACTGCAAAAGTTGTTAGTAATTTGGAAAACAATGTGCACCAAAATCAAAGCGAATAATGCAATTTTATTCCACTACTCAATTGTTGGAGCATTACAGGAGCCGTTTCGCTCGAGTATGATAAGAGAGCATAAAATATTGCAAAAAGAAAATCTGAATCAGAGCATAATAAATTTTTCCAAAAGATTTTCTTTTGGAAATAAGTCAAAACTGGACTGCCAAAAATTTTCTACTTAAAAAACTTAATAGAGCGAGAAAAATATATTGTTTTTAGAGAAATTTTAATTTAAAAATTTTTTGTAGAAAAATTCTGCCGGACGGCAAAAATTTTTAGAATAAAACTTTGTCGGATGGCAAAAAATTTTCTATAGAAAAAGTTTTGTTGGACAGCAAAAAAATTTTCTATAGAAAAAATTCTGGCGGACAGCAAAAATTTTCTATAGAAAAAATTCTGGCGGATAGCAAAAAATTTTCTATAGAAAAAGTTTTGTCGGACAGCAAAAACATTTTCTATAGAAAAAGTTTTGTCGGACAGCAAAAACATTTTCTATAGAAAAAGTTTTGTCGGACAGCAAAAACATTTTCTATAGAAAAAGTTTTGTCGGACAGCAAAAAATTTTCTATAGAAAAAGTTTTGTCGGGCAGCAAAAAATTTTTTATAGAAAAAATTCTGGCGGACAGCAAAAATTTTCTATAGAAAAAGTTTTGTCGGACAGCAAAAAAGTTTTGTCGGACAGCAAAAAATTTTCTATAGAAAAGTTTTGTCGGACAGCAAAAAATTTTCTATAGAAAAGTTTTGTCGGACAGCAAAAAATTTTCTATAGAAAAAATTCTGGCGGACAGCAAAAAAATTTTCTATAGAAAAAATACTGGCGGACAGCAAAAATTTTCTATAGAAAATTTCGTTTAAGTTGTATAATTTTACATAAAACTATTGTCTATTTGACTATTGTCAAAATAAGGGCCAACTATTGTAATATTTATTTATTGAAGTCAGCACTGTATCATCACTTAAAGTTACAGGTGATTGATGGTTAGAGTCCGGTTAAATTTTTATACACATATAAAGGAGAGTGTAGTTGTATGAGATGACATACATACATTATTTGTTGTTAATTTACAATGACAAATCTAATAATGAAGCCATCATATCCACACAATACTCTTCCATACACTTTTTATACAACATAACAATCATAGTGCAGAATACTTATGAGTGTTTGTAGGTTGCAGCTACAAGGATAAAAGGCAACGTAGAAACATTTAGGTATTTGAGACTACTGAAGCAAAGCAAAAAAAAAAAAGGAAGCAAAACTTTACATTTTACCACCAACGTCAACTAAAATTTACATTTAAAAGCATTTAAAATAATTTTACAGCAACTGAAAATGACAGGGATTGCCATCGCAGCTTCTCCTATATCCTTATAGTTATGCTTAAGGTAAGAATACCTGCATAGTTGATAGATAATTAAATGTATGATGTATAAGAATTATACAAAATTGTTACTTATATACCAGAAAACAAATTTTCAAATGGTATACCGGTATTTCAGCCTGAATATACGAAAATTGTTGAGCAACATTTCTTATTGTTTGTTTTAGCAACATTTTTGAAAATAATCAGAGAGAGAGAGTTTCGGGCGAAATATGTATGACTGATATAACGTCTGCAGAAGGTCCTGACTACAACATTTTGCTATTGAAAGAATAGGCTGCATTTATATATAAACATGTTGCCAGAAACATTTTGCATTGAAATAATATTTTTATTTTTCAAGAATTTTCAGAAAGGAAACCGACTACATCCTTTGTAACAATATTTCATATTAGTTATTCTTGTATGATGCTTGACTCCTTTTTGTTATTTTGTATACCGTACCATGCTCTAATCCAAGTACTCTCCTTCAATATATAATTTATATTTTTAATTCTTGTTTCGTTTGAAAAAAATTATCACCAGGGCATAATGCTGTTTGCAGAAGAGGTATTTCGTTGTTGCAAAAAACTGTTGCCAGGAACATTTTGCTATGAAAAAAATACAGTACCAGACACATTTCGCTATTAACAAAATATTGCTCCAAAAACATTCCATAACTTTTCGGAAAGGATACTGGATATATCCTTTTAAATTTTTTTTCCATATTGCATTTAACTGTTATTATTTTGATTAAATTGGCAATATATGTCGCGAAATCATGAATAAAGGACTCTCCTTCAATAAATTTTATTTAAATCTTAAAAATCAAATTTGAAAAATACTAATATATATATATTTCAAGGTCCTGCAAAGAATATTTAAAAATAGTTTTTATTCCTTTTATGTTCTGATATCCTTGAGAGTGTATGGTTGGTTGGTTGGCTTATAGTTATTTCGCTTGTTGAATTGTATACCTGGTTGGATAAAAATGAAATTAGCATTTTACTGTTACAAACTTAATTAATGTTATGGTGCATGAAGCTTTCTTTGTTGTAACTTTTTTGTCTTTTGTATTAAATCCTGTAAAAAACCTCTAGTTGACTTGTAACAGGATTTAAAAAATGATAAAAAATGGATATGCCACATAATATGTAATAGTATAGTTCGATAATCGGTTGGCATATTTTTAGTGGTTGTATACAGGATAATATTATTTTAAATCCTTTAAAAGAAAAAATGTGGCAAAAAAATTTTTTTTTATTTAATTATAGAGAAATTTGAATCATTCTTAGTAGGTCAGAGTGGTGTGCAAACATAGAACAGAGTCGCGTTTTACCCAAAACTGGAAATCATTATTGCAGTGAAACAAGATAGAAAATAGAGAGCTGTAATATTTCTGGCAGCATATCTTTCCAATGCCAAAATGGTTCTGCCATATTTTCTCCAACTGCAATACTACCAGCCAACTGCCAGTCATATTGCCAGGCCTACTCCTTTCACGAGAATCTTCCAATAATAGTTGAGCATTTTTTTACTCTGATTAGAGCCTGGCTTTACTGTACAAAATTGCTAAATATTGTCGAATGTCATATAAAAATATTTGACATGAAATAGTTTTGAAATGTAGTGGAGGTGTAGAGTCGATATCCTTTCTAAATTTTGAAATGTAGTAGAGGTGTAGAGTCGATATCCTTTCTAAAAAATCCGGTATACTGGCAGCATATTATTTCAATTGCAAATGTTTTTTCAACATGTTTATAAATATAGAATGTCTCTAGCATCAAATTTTTTCATTGGCAAAATGTTTCCGCAACATGTTTATATATGTAAAATGTTTCTTGCAGCATATTCTTTCAATACAAAATTATGGTTGCAGCACTTTTTTCCAACATCGAAGTTATATCAGTCAAACTTTTTTCGAGCGAAACTCATACTATTCAATTTTTCCAAACGCAATAAGAAATGTTGCTGTACAATTTGTATATATTCCAGCAGAAATATCGGTTATGGATAATTTGGATTATACAAATTATTGTAAAATCACCATACGGCGCAATTTTGTTTTTATGACCAACTCCAACTTTAAAGCTTTCAACTTGTTGGGAAGCGGGTTCAATTCGCTGGGCGAATTGGTTTAGTAGGCTGTGTGTAATAATTTCGCCTACGGAGGCGAATGAATAACTGACAATAGAGTTGCTCAAATGTAGTGCGAAAAGTTCTTCTACAAATCTCTTAAATTTCATCAGAATATCCTCACTAAAGCATAGCACGCCGTTCTGAATCACTGGGGAAATATTGTAAAAAACGTATCCAGACTTCCAGGAATATTCAGACTGCGGACTTTGTTCGCTAGACATGTGTTATACAGAAACAAGTTTAGAAAGTTTTTTATCGATATGAATATCTGACAAACGATTTTAAAATTTTACAATTACAATTACTTTAATTTTATTATTTTAATATCCTTGAAGACGGACAGAGCTGTACGACTACCGAAAAAGCTAATTATCTATATCGCCTGTTTTAATTGCATAATTCTAGGCTAAGTTATTGTGTAAATCCCTTTACTGTTATCCATTTTTTAACATTTATTTATCTCTCATTCTCACTATTTTTTTTCTCTCTCTCTATCTCTTTTTAGCTTCCCTGTAGGAACTAAATTGTGCTCTCAAATTGATGTAAATTTAAAATATTTTTCAGTGTTAATTTTTTTAATGTAAAAATTATTATAAAAAAAATATATATATAATTATTGCCTGGTTTTACATTCAAAGTGTATCAACATTTGTGGAGCAACATGAATTATCAAAAGGGTGAGTGAAGGAATATTTTATATATTTTATTTGAATAAAAATTTTGTTTAATAATTTTGCATATTTCATCGCATAAATCTTGTATAGATATTTATTGCCCAAATGTAGGCTTTAATTATTTTGCAGCCTTGAGGTATGCCAAATTTTCTTTTAACAGAATTCAGTCATGCTTTACGTATCGTTTTGGCAAAACCAAATTACAATTACAGTTAAAATTAAATTCTTATTTTAATTCTGATTGTGTACCCATAAATTGCAGTCAGAACGTGTTCAAAATATTTTCTTTGATTTTCTGTTCATTTTTCACTTATTTGTTTTTCCAACAGCATTTCCGTTTACTATCAAACAATTGACGTTCTGCCATGACAACGTTGCTCACGTACCCAAAGAAAAACCTCTACTAAATTTTACTTTACTTTTTTTCTTTCACATTAGAAGTCTAAATACTCTATTTAGTCAAAAGAATGAAGAAGTCATAAGTATTCTTTTTCTCCTCTGGCTTAAACATGTGTGATTGCGTATATGGTTGGTAGGCTCCTTTTTTCGACACCAGTTTGTCTAGCAATTTGAGGATATAAATGCTGTTAATGCAGTTTTTTCATTTCATCTGCGCTTGTTAGGCGTCCCCTTTGCCTTTTTATCCTTTATGTGTCGGTTATACATATATTTTTTGTTAGTTGAATTTATTTAGAGATTTTTTCAACCATTTCTTGCCTTTTCGTTAAAGACATGATGAGTGGAGACAACGAACAAGGCATAATTCAATTAAATCAAATTGTATGACTAGTGTGTGGGGCAGGAATATTTTACTTCTTTATATATTTTTTTTATTATTTTTTTTGCTGCGTTCTTGTGTGGAATATTTGATGAGAAAAGTTTGGGAAATTATTTGAAAATGGTGAATGCATTAAAGGATTTAAAAAGAATTACACGTATTTATTTTTAAAAAGGATATTCTAAAGGAATTTAAATGAAGGCTGGATATGAAATCCTTCTTAACGCAAAATGGATTAATATTCGTATAGCAAAGCTATAATGATATCTTTTGAAGATCGTTATCTGCGAAAGATAAAAATAGTATGGAAATCATCTCAGAGATCGGGAAAGGATATGACTTTTTTATAGACACTGGCTGAAGACAACACCTCATAAAATTTCGATTTCGAGCACAAGGAGTTTCTGCAAATGACTGGCTATGACTGCTGAACTCTCCGCTTTAGTGTTCGATATGCAGTATTATTATTCTTTTATAATTATGAATTTTTTTTTATAATTTTACAAATTCATTTGCTGCTCTTTCTAATATCTCGAGTTCAAACAGGAATTCATTTCTTTGAATATCTGTATTTTATTATTTTCGATATCTCTTATTTACATTTTATGGCATTTTATATTCAAATTTCTTTTAATCTTATTTATTTTATATATATTTTTAATTTTTTGGTTTTAAGATTTTTTTTGTTTTTCTAAAAAATTTCTATTTTATTTTTATGTTTTTGCTACCACTATGGTTTAATTCTCCAGGAACATTTTTATAAAGAAAAAAATTATAGTAAATAAAAAAAAATTAAAAATATATTTTATACTGAATATTTTTTTTAACAAAATGCAAATTATTTCGTCAGAAATTGACTAAAAATTTTTTAAAACAAAATCTCATTAAAAGAGAGTATCCTGATTAGCTGAATTGGCATGCAGCAAAAGCAGCCAGCTGTTGCCCTTTAATATCAAGTTGAGTATCAATTTTAAGATATTTTTTGGGAAATTTAAATATCAAATAAATACTAATTTAAATAATTTTATTGAATTTTTTTAATGAAACAATTATTTTGGAAAACAGCTTAATTTTCATTCGCTTCGGTTTCAATTGAGTTCATACTAAATTTGCAATATTTTTAATTGAAATGGCCAGTCGTTTAATGCTGCTGCAGCAACTTGTTTGAAGGCCGATACATAAAATTCTGTTGCAATTTGCTGATAATGCTACTCGTAGTCCATGGCCTGCTACACTAAGCAAATTGGTTATACTTGACTAATATTGCACAAAAAAACCAAAAAAAAAGCTTACACTGGCCAACAGAGATTTAGCAATTCATGACCCAGTTGCTTAAATATGTTGTTCGATTTTTTCTCTTCAACAAAAATAGTCAAGAGTTTTATTGGGTATATGATGTTAATTTACTTTTCCCATCTCCTTTGAAATTATGGTACAAAAAAAAGGATGAAAATCCTTATGCGATTATAATGAGTGAATCGGTATTAAAGGACTCTACTCTTTTCAATTGAAATTGTGCCGATTCATATGTATTCATTAAAAGCAGCTGACAAGGCATTACAAAATATTTACTTGTATAAATAAATTTACGTATGCACGTGGAGACCCAAATATAGCCATCCAATTAATACATATGCGGAAATACAATAAAAAAGCAATCATTTGGCCGACTGTTACAGTGGCGTATTTGAAGAACCATCATTAGTCAGCATAAATATTGAAATTTATTTTCAGGAGCAAAGAATTAAAAAAAAATGTTTTTGCTTTATTTAAACAACCCTCGTATAATTGTAAATGTTTATTTGAAGTTTTCTACTGGTTGTTAATGTGCCTCATAAATGTGATTTTCTGGGTGGTGATAAGCAAGAAATTAAAGGATGTTACCAAAATGCCTTTTACAAGTGTTTGGGTAGAGCTTCCATAAGGCACAAATACAAGTAGCAGCTTAACGAATTGCTGCGCGTGCATGTCCAATACAGCCATACAGCTTTAACCATACACAAGGCATCGATTTGCCCATTCATTCAACCATACATTCAAATGCATTTGCTACTAGTTGTGTCTATTTTATTTTCTGCTTCACAAAAATATTTTTTTGTTGCTTATTTTTTCCATTTTTGCACAGTCATCTTTAAAGGATTTTGTGATATTTATCGCTGGATTTAATTTTTATTTGGTTCCCATCTATTATTGCTGCCTCAGTTGAATCAGTTTTTGGAAATAACATTTTTATATTATTGCCAATTCTAAGAAATTTATAAGTTTTTGCTGGTTATTATATTATCCTATTTCCTAATCTTCTGAATATGGATTTTCATCTGTACATGTTTATGCTGTTCAAATATTACAATACATTTCCTTTTCAAATATTTGCTTATTGTTAGAAAAAAACGAGTTTCATTTTCATTAATAAATTTTCTTTAGCCATCAGCATACATTTTATCAACTGATTAGTTTCTATTTTTTCGAGAAAAAACGTTGTCAAAATTTCAAAAACTAAATATTAACAATTATTTCATTCTCATTTTCCTTTAGTCCTGCCTAAAAAGGACCAAAAGTGGAAAATGTAATTTTAAAAAAGAAGCAAAAATGAATTCCTTAAAAAAAGGATATTTTTCTAAAACATACATTCGTAAAATATATTGTCGAGCTATACAAACTTTAACGATAAAAAAAAACATAAAATATTAATACTTATCTTATTGCCATTTTCCTATCCTCTCTAAAAAGGATCAAAAATAAAGTAAATGGATACGAAAAGCTTTTTTCTGAAAAATAACATTTTAGAAAAATATATTTTTCATTTGATTAGTTTTCATTTTTTCGATATATATATATGTACAAACTTTAACGATATAATATTGTTAATAAAAATATTGGTATCTGAAGTTCAACAATTATTTCGTTGCCATTTTCACTCCCAAAAAAGGACGAAAGGACCTGTGCATGCCTAAAGAAAAAACTTTTCATAAAAAATAACATTTTTTAAAGCCAATAATTTTTTTTGTAAGAAGTATTTGCACAAACGAAATACCCTTTTCCGATCAATGTTTATTGGAACTTGAGAATCTCATAACTAGAGCAGATCCTTACAGGAAATATTTTTGTAACATTTTCTTCCAAGTTTGAAACACTGTAATCATTATTATATAATTTATATGCATTCTATAAAAATAATTTAAAAAATTATTTGCAGCATAGGGGAGGTAAACTCGATCGCATTAAAAATCCTCTCCATCTTCATTTCCATCCAGAACTTTTAAAGTTAAAAATGCGAGCTCCTTTTTAACCACATAAATATTTTTAATAGTCTTACAGGACTCGCTCTAAAATATATTTAAAATTTTAATTCATTTCATTTATTACAAAAAAAAAATTTAATTTTTCGGAAAAAGGTACTGCTTATAAGGAAAATTTACTTTTTATTTAAGAAAGTATTGAAAAATAATTGAAAAATTGGAAAATATTATTTTTAGGGATGTTACTTATTTTAATTAAAAATCTTATTTCTTACAGATGAAAATTTTTAGAAAAAAATTTATATTTTTTACTTTACAGAAACTTTTGAAAAATTAAGTTAAAATGTTTATAACTCTGAAACCAAAGTCGGCGATAAATATTTAACATTTCATTTAAATTTTATACCAGTTTTCAAATCTTGTAGTGGTCAAGCTATTTACTGCAACTATTGGAATAATGATTTTCTATGGGAAAGTGAGACGCCTATAACTCGGAAGTTAAGCCTCTTCAAAGAAATATTTCTTTAAGTGTATCTACTTATTTTTAAATTTTCTATTATAAACTTATTTGTGATTATAATTCTCGGAGCTTTTTATTAGTAACTATTTTTTTTGTTTCTTACTAGAATTTACTACAGGCCTATAACTCGGAACTAATAGATTTTTTATATTTTTTTTTCATCTTTTTACTTTATAAATTTTTCTTTTGGATGGTTAAATTATTTTTAAATAATTAAAATATTGAATTTATACTATAGAATTTATGGTACTGCAGGCCTATAACTCGAAAATCAGACTTAATACATTTTTTATTTAATCTTTTCATTTAAAAATTTTGCTTGGTTGGTTAAATTATTTTAACGCAATTATAATATTTTGTTAGAAATTCAGAGGTTTATAACTCGACAACCATGTCTCACAGCCATTTTACTTACTTGTTATTTGTGGTGTGTCTTCTTCTTAATTAATTTTTTACTCGTTGGGCAATATTTTTGCCTTATTTTTGAAAATACAGAATATATTGAATTGGAACTGCAGAGGCTGATAACTCGGTAATAAAATCTTTGCCCCCAATTTTTTTTTTCAGTTAATTTGCTGACTTTAGACAGACCGACTAGAATAATTGTAATTTCCTAAAATTATTCTTTCAACCAAATACAGGACCCCAATGCCTGTATTGATATCTGAGCGTATGGCTTCCCCTTTTTTGCAAATATTGCCTGGTTGTTTTTTGTTTTTTGTTTCATATATTTTACAACTAATTTTCCTTGTGTGCTCAAATAGCGAACACGTTTTCCATATAAAAACTTTATGACAACTCTTATTTGCTCCCTTCCCTCAGATTTTATCTTAAAAAGCATATTTTTGCCAATCAATTTGGTAAAGGCAGATAGAAGATTGTTTTGTTAAGTCGGATTGTTATTAAATTGTCTTTTAGAAATTTAAGCAGATTTTTTTTTTGAATTTATTGTAAATAAGACGATTAGGGAGTGTTAATTATACACTGTAAAAATGAAAAGATAAATGGTTTGAGATTGTAAATATTCTAAAAATTTCAAGAGATAAAAATTTTATACAAAATTAAACAGAAAATGAAAATCGGGTTCGCTCACTATAAAACTTGAATTTTTTTTCTTGCAATTGCCTGTTTATACACTCAGAAAAATTTTATGTAAAAAGTTTCCATTGGAAACTTTATGAAAAGATGATACAAAAGACTTTTGTGCTAAAATAATATTCGTATATGTATTCGTATTATAAGAAATAGTTAAAATTTTGTTTTATTTGCAAGCTTTATTTTCTTGGCTTGGGATGAATCCATATAAACAAATAATATTATTATTTTTTTTTAATAGTATTTATAAATAATTTATACATGTATTGTTCCCAAGTCAGAGTTTGGAACAAAATGGTTGTTTATAGTTGTTTAAAACTCTCAAGGACTAAATGAGAATTACTAAACTTACAAGGTAATATAACTTTAAACTATTTTAATTAAGATATTTTAATTTTCTTTACAATATTTTACCAATTAAAAAAATTAAAACTAAATGCTTTAAAATCGAATTTTGACTTTTTGGAATACCTATAACAGCTAATTGGGAGTTCTCCAGGGAAACATATTTTAACATTATATTTAGCCCCCGAGTGCAATCAATATTTCAAAGCTAAATATTGTAAAGTCCTTTAAATAATGTGATATAATAGCCATTCCCATCTTCTAGGACCTTGATTTTGTTGTGGTTGCAAATATTGAGGTATTACTGTAGTACATATGCAAATGGCAAATAAAAATTATGCACACATTCAAAATTTCACATCAGTCTACTGCTTGCCGCCAGTAACTTTTATTTTTTTTTAACAAACTTTGCAATATTTTTTTTGTGTTTTTTTTTTTTTTTTGTAAAATGAATTTTTCCCCTTTTAGAGAAAAATAAAATTTTTCCTCTTCAAATGCTGTCTAACATTACTTTTCTCAACAGCATCAGACTCCTTTAACTGCCCCCTTTTACTGTACACCTTCTCTATTTTTTATTACTGCACAACTGCAGGTTTTTACACAGAAACTAGCAAAAATAATGAAACATACAACTAGTTAAATTGTTTGTTGCTGTTGTTTTGTTGTTAAACAAAAATTAATTTGCTTATAATTTTAACGCTTCGTTTAACCTCATTTTTAAATTAAAGTGTGGGTGTAATAGTGTGCGTTAAAGACTTTCAAGTTGTTGTTTTGTTCTGTGTGGCTGGCAACCGAAAGAAGTTTCAACTCAATTTTTTTTTCTTTTAATGGCAACTTCTAGATTTTCTAGTAAACGGTTGCTAATGAAATTATGCAACAATGTGAGTGATTTCGGTTTACATATAAAAATTGTGGAAATTATTTAAGCGTGCCTGAGGTATGAAAGTGCAACACCACCATCAGGCGAGATTTAAAATTTAAGAGAAACTAATCTATAAATGCTAACTCCGAAGGATCTGAACAATGTTTTAAAAGCATACAACGACAATAATATACATACACTCAAATTAAGCTAAAGGATATCTAATTCAGCTGGCTACCGTCATTGTAAAAATGATTATAATTCTTTAACTACATGACCTCCCAATTCAGTTAAGTGCATTTATAAAAATCCTTAAAAAAGCTATTCAGCAAGATGGATTTCTGGCATTATTTGTTTAATTTTTATATAAAAATATCTGCAAAAGTCATGTGTATTCAGCAAGTAAATCGTTTTAATGATTTTTATATCAATATTTTGCTCCTTTTTATATCAATATTTTTTAAAGCAATTATTTACAGGATAATTTCAAATTCAGCCAGCTGTATAAACTCTTTGAAAAGGTTGGCAAAGCCTTTAGTAATTTCTTATTATTTTATAAGCCGATGTAAAAATTATTTTTTTATATAAACATCATTCGAGCTTATTATACTTGCTATGTTTGAATTCAGCTAGCTGAATAAGGTATTACCATTTCTGATTGGGCTACTACTGAAATCAATTATTTGTGATATAATTCTGTATTGAAATTTTGAGCTCTGAAATTTTTTGAGTAAGCTTTTCAATTGTTAGACTTTTTTAATTTTATTGATATGTAATGGTTTCTAATTCAGCTAGCCGTAGGTGTTATTAATAAGCCTACAATTCAGCTGGCTAATACAACAGATTTTATAAACTTATTTAACTGAATTAGTTTTTGAATGTGTTTATATTTTTTTTTTTGCTAGATAGAATTTGTCCAATAATTCAGCTGGCTGAATTAGACCTCTAGCTTACAATGCATGGCAAAGTATTTTTTTTTTTTTTTTGGAAGATACACTTTTTTCTGACATGGACGATTAGATCGCATTGTTTAGTAAAAATTATATTTTTACATAAAATACTTATTTATATTTTTTAAATTTTCAATTAAATTCCCACTCTATACAATATTTACTTTAAAAAATTCTATTTAAAATATTGCAATTTAAAATGGTATTTCACTATATCAAAGTCACTCACTGTCTTAATAATACGAGTACAGTGCCAAATACTTATTTAAATTTTCTTGCCTAAATGCTGATTTACCATTGACTACTGTTTTATTATCCTTGTTACATTTGTTAACTCTCTGCAGTAGTGTCAGGATGTCATTAGTTGTTGCGTGTAAAAGTAAAACACATTTCAAAATCGCCTTAAGCTCTTTTATCGGGTTTGAAGGGGAAAATAACTTGAGCTTACCATGTGAAAGCTGCCTAAATAAAATGTCATGCAGCTTCCATCACTAACAAACAAAAATTTAAATCTCACTGCTGCTCTGACAAAAAAGTATTTATTTTTTTTTTTTACTTTTTATTACGAGTGTTTATTTTGGAACACACAATGATGTTGTTGCTCCTTAATACAGTCATTTTACTTTATAGTCTCTACGACGAAGACAACTTACTCTGCTTCGTTTTCAACGTTTAATTTGCATTTTAAAGATGAAATTATTTTATTCTTGCTTTAATTTTTGTTGTTATTAAACCACGCATACTTTGAGGCTGCTTCTGCACTGGCTGCATGTTGTCATGTCATGTTTATAAAGAAACATATTGTCCTTGTTTATTTAGCTTTATTTATATTTGGTAATCCTTGTAACGAAAGGATGAGCTTTTATTTTTTTTTCGCACAATTTTTGGTTAGTATTTTTGTAAGATTTCTTGTTTAAAAATTTTTGAGAACAATTATTTTTTAAAGGCAAATATATTAGCAGATCAAGATTCAAGTTATAGGCCTTTATTCGGCCTGGAATCTAACTGAGGTTAATTAAAAGTAAAAATTTTTGTGCAATATTTATCTTAACTAAAAAAAAAAATAATATATCAAAAAAATTTTTATTTTCTTATTCAAATAAATTTTAGCACTTAACTGTACTAATAAATTTATTCGAATAAAATTACCTTCATTAGAAAAATAAAAGCTTAAAGTTTCTCGTATCGAAGAAAAAGTAAAAATTATAACAAATAATTTATTTCTATAAAATAATTTTAATAAATATTTTCCAATATAAAATTATTCGAATAAATTAATCGATTAAATTATTTGAAATATATTACTTTAATATTCAAAACATAATTATTTGAATAATATCGTAGTAGTTATTTAAGAAAAAATTTTTTCTAATAATAATAAGTTAATAAATATTATTTAATTATATATATTATTGGCCAAAAACTGACGCACACACATCAATCAATGTGTAAGCTAGCGCTTTATCATGGTTGCAAACTCCGTGATTGGTTTTTACACAATTCTGTGGAAACAGTGCATAACTTCAAGTTAGTATTCTTTATAGGCCGTACGACCTTGTGGCAAGAATCCATGCTTCACAATTTCACCGAACTTGACGTACTTTTTTCGATCTTGGTTCTTCTGGACGGTTCAATTGGGATGATTGGGTTTTAGTTTCAATGTCATAGCCATATACCTTTGACACATTACCAGCTCTGACCTTTTTGTGCAAATCTGGATCGTAGTTGACGACGTTCAGGAGCTCCCATGTGCCATTGTTTTTGGTCAAACACGAATAACATTTTTATCTGTCAAAAAAAAAAACTGACAGTCCAAAATGGCTGATATTGCCAATATATGTAACATACAGGTGTACCAATAATATGGAAAAAAGTGCAAAAATCTAAAATACATAATCAAGTAATTTGAAAATAACGGTTATTTTTTGATCGCACTCTATAGCGGTTAATATTTTTAATCTTAAATTCAAATTTAAATAAATTTTATTGCAAATTTGAAATTGTGTAAATTGTAAATAAAGAAAATGTTTTTATTACTTCTTTTTTATGTTACCAAATTAAGGCAGTTAAATGTTATCACGCCACACCAATAACTCCTTTCCTTGCATCTACTCCTCCAGTATGTTTTGAAGTACAATTAAATATTTAACTCAAGATTAACTTAAGAAACTTTAACAACTTTATGAACTCCCCTTTGATTTGTTCAACGATAGTAGAATCCTTTAAGCCAGCCACCATGTATGAAGAATACGGCCTCAATAGCCAGAATAAATTGCAAAACTGATTATAAGGATTATAGAATCACATTGGTAAAATTGGTAAAAGCTTAAATGCAGCGGTAAGGGGAAAAGTAGAGTAAAGTTTTAATATAAAATTAACAAGAATTTGGGATTTATGTTACATTGACTTGTACTTGTTAAGATAACACAACAATTATAATTGGATTTTTTTCCATTTTCTAGAGCAGGGGATAAGGAGAGTACAATCTAATATTAAAAGTAAATAAAGCAAAGGAAAAAGTTTTTTAAATACACACAGTAAACATCCAGGCATCTTACCTTTGCTGGTAAAAAGCAACTAATGAGACTCATGATTTTAGGGGAGATCATCTGCAATTTTCTTAGAAATCAGAAATAAAAAAATATATATTTTCCTCTCCTTGCCTGTTAGAAATAGATTAAAAGTCAGTGAAGACCGTAAAGACATGATTAATAGACTCTAGAGTATTTTAAAGTAAATTGGAAAATAACAAGTTTTGTTTCATTGTTTGCACTTTCATTGTCTTCCATGGACACCTTTAGCTGAAGTTGGTGGCGCAGAAGAAAATTGTTAATTTGAAACAAAGTGAAGGGGCCAGATAATAAAATGGAATCGAATATGATAAGGCAAATGCAATTGTTATAAACATTTTTAAAGCACGACTGTCTTTGGTGGCGTTAGACAATATATTTCTTATCATTAGCATTGCTGCCCATTTCATTTATTTGAATTCATATCCTTTTTTATGCTTTTTATTAATTTCTACAATTTTAATCGAAAATTTCAATTTCAATTAAATTTTAATTCCAACTAATTTAATGTTGCTCGTTCGAATTCAATAATAAATTCGAAATTATGACGGGCAAAAAATGGCAACATGCCATCTCTGGAGGAAATTCCTAAATCCTGAGTAGCGGCCATTCCCAGAGTGCTGATCTAAATAAAACAAGTTATTTTCCCCAAATATTTTTTTTCTTCTTTCTTAGAAAAAAAATATTTTCCTCAATTCAATATAAACTTTCATTTAGTTCAAGCAAAAAGGATCTTTTCCTTGAAGTAAAGCAATACAGTAGAATACAGCTAACTATTTTACTAAAAGCCACAATGAACTAAAATTGAATTAGGAAAAAATATTATATCTTTTATTTTCTTTCCGAAAAATAAACAAAAGCAAAAGGACTTTTTCATTTTATAAAAGAATTAAAATATCGCTTTTAAATTTAATATTAAAATATTTAAAATAATTTTATTATCCTTTTTTTTTTATTTTTAATTAAACTTAACTTTTTAAAAACTTGTGGTGTGGTTTTGAGTCATAATGTTTTTAGAATTCTTGCCTGGCAATTCAAAAGCCTTCCCACTATAGTTTTATTTTTTTTGAGTCATATAATACCAACTGATTGAAATTCATAAACACAATGAAACATTTTTCCTCAAGGCAATGACTCGGTTCATATCAACTTTCTATATCCCAATAGTGGAGATTTTTACTACAGTTTTGCTTAGTATTATAAATCGGAAGTTTTCATATATATAAAATCAAAGGCAAAAAAAAATGTAATATATTATATAAAATATATACGATTTATCTGTTACGGTAGCAAAGTCCTAAGACTTGCAAGGCTGCTTCAAAAAAAAAAATTAAATTTTTGGTAGGAAAATTTTATTACATTGCAGCAAGAGATATTGTTTGCCAGACCCTTTATTTAAGAAAAATTTTAATTATTTAATTATTTAGTATATTCTAATATAGTAATATAAGTAAAATAAAAATTTATAATATAAAAATATACCATTAATATATTGATTAATATATTGTAATATATTAAATAATTATAATAAAAAAATTATTTATTATTTAATAATATTTTAAAATAAATTGTTTAAAATAAAAAATTATAACTTATAGTAATTACTTACTGTATTATAATGTATATGTTATAACATAACCAGTAATTATTATTATTAATATAATATAATAAAATAAAAATTAATAATATCAAAATATACCATTATAAAAAAATTATTTATTAATTAATAATATTTTAAAATAGATTGTTTAAAATAAAAAATTATAACTTATAGTAATTACTATATACAATTATAACATAACCAGTAATTATTATTATTAATATAATATAATAAAATAAAAATTAATAATATAAAAAAATATACCATTATAAAAAAATTATTTATTAATTAATAATATTTCAAAATAGATTGTTTAAAATAAAAAATTATAACTTATAGTAATTATTTATTGTATTATAATGTATATGTTATAACATAACCAGTAATTATTATTATTAATATAATATAATAAAATAAAAATTAATAATATAAAAAAATATACCATTATAAAAAAATTATTTATTAATTAATAATATTTCAAAATAGATTGTTTAAAATAAAAAATTATAACTTATAGTAATTATTTATTGTATTATAATGTATATGTTATAACATAACCAGTAATTATTATTATTAATATAATATAATAAAATAAAAATTAATAATATAAAAATATACCATTATAAAAAAATTATTTATTAATTAATAATATTTTAAAATAGATTGTTTAAAATAAAAAATTATAACTTATAGTAATTATTTATTGTATTATAATGTGTATATTATAACTTAATAAATAATTATTAATATTAATAAGAAAAAAAGTAAAAGGTTCAATGGAGCACAAGTTCGAGTCCGCTGTGCTTAATTTTTTTTAATAATTAAATAGAGCGCAAAGTGTAAATAAATCGTTATAAATAAAAACCTTCTTTATTTTTATATATACTTTTTGCGCACTATCAATATGTCGTCCACGAATGCTGGCAATGCATTTTAATTATCGTTATAATTATTTATTAAAACGGAGTTATCGATATGAACAGACTTATAAATCCTTATACATATAAAATATGTAAAATATGTACATATGTACATATGTATCACAGATCTCGTAAATTTTATTTTTATTTTAAGCTTTTGCCCTTTTGAAGTAAAATTTAGGGATTTAAATTATTAGTAGCACACGATTGTTAATATAAACACTTTTATAAATCGTTAAAAATAAAAGGCGGGAGTTAAAAAGTTAATTTCTTTAATTTCTATTTAATTTTTTTTTTGCTTTTATCAATTTGTTGTCGAAATTTAGTCGTAGTAGATTTTAGTGAAAATTTTAAAAATTAAAAAAAAATATTTGTTAATGAAAACACTTTTATAAATCGCTAAAAAACTTCTTTAGTTAATAGTTAGCATTTTTTTTTTAACTTGTCATCGGTGAAAGCTGGTAGTAAATTTTCTGTGAGAATTTTAATTATTTAATAAAATACATAAATAATTCAATGCTTTATAATTCTTTTTAAGTCCAGTATGCTTTTACATGAGCTCCTGGCAAAACTACTTTCTCATGAATCCTGTAAAATTTATCAATCAATTTAAAATTTATTTAGATTATTTACAATAGATTTGGCGGCTGTAAAAATCAATTTTTTTTTTTAGTTTTTTAATCTCGTTAATGATTTTCAAAGATCTTCTCTAACGATTGGTTCGTTTCTAAAAAATTCCTGTTCTCACACTTGCTCATGCTCATCATTAAGACGTTAGAATTCAATAGTTCTAATTTAACTCCAGCATGCGCTTCATTATTTAAGGAAAACGTGCTGGATTTTAACCCTTATTAGCAGTGTAACGTGTGACCGTTTGTCATAATCCTGTCATGTAACAAGCTTGCTTAAATTACACTCACCACTTCGTTCTCTGTCTTATTTGTTGTTGAAAATCCATAAAAATCAGTTTATCCTGCTGTAATGTGATGCCAAAGTGTAGAAGCGGGTACAGGAGAAGAAAAGGCAAGATAAGAAGTAACGTAAGTCGGAGCGCAACAAGCCGTCTTTAGATAAACATTAAATTTATGATTAAAATCTTGCAACGTGTATTTTCCAAGCATTTTCTTTTTGTTTAATTTGATTTAGTTGTTTCACCACGAGTAGCAGTCATAATGCTAAGCTGTCACTTTGACAGTTGTGGGAGTTGAAAAAGTCTGATAAGTCAGTGATAAACATTTTTTTTTTTTGCAAGACAAACAAAATCTCTTTCGCATGCAAACCGCTTACGAATAAGACAAAATATATGCAAGCGTAAATTATTTCAAGGACTCGCTTTTTTTATAACTTAAAGAGGGTGCAAAATATCTCCAGTAGAAAAGGATTTCAACATTTTCCCTCTTGTAGTTGTGCCTGTTTGATTTTGGTTTAAAGATATTGAATGTGCATTCGTTCATTGTGGAGCGCACTGAAAAGCACACTGACATAACAATTGTACGCAGTTTTTCAAAATTGATTGGCATCGGAAATTGAAGTGCTTTTTATTAAATTCTATTTCGTATCACTTTTTTCCTCTGTTGGCTTCCTTGTGTGTAGTTGTGTGAGAAGTCTCTTCACTTCTGTTCTGCTTTGTTTGTCTGGTCAACTAATCTCGTCAGTTTTTCAGAGCACGTTATTGGGTTTTCAAAGCAGCACAAAGAAAAACAAAAGCAAAATCAAACAATTTCATTTTGTTATTAGGCCAACTCCTTATTGTTTCATTTTTGGCCATGTTGGTCTGCCACGAATCTTTTAACACAATTTAATCAAAATCTCGTTATTTGAAATATTGAATAGTAATTGAAATATGCCAGCAAGTGTGTCTGGTTCGGTTTGTTTCTTATCGCTGATTAGATAAAGCGTCATACGCAATTGATTGGTGATTGACATTTCGTTTGCCATATGCGGCAAATTAAAAGTTTTTGCCTTGTTATCCTTGAACGGATATTATGGATTATGAAATAGTTTATTATATTTTGGTTTAAATCAAGCCCTGAATGTAAATTGAATTGATTTTTGATTTGCTTTGACATACACACAAAAAAATTGTTTACATCTCTATGAATATTTTTTCCACCCCCACAATGTATTCGTTCATTGGTGGAATGTAAAAAAATTTTAACGTCTCTCCTATGAGAGGCAGTTTTCTCTTAAAATAATATTCTATATCGAGGAGCAGATTTTTTTTTTGTGTAAGAGGAATTCTTAAAGACATAATACTTATAGAGAAGTTGTGACTCTTAAACATTATCCTTAAACGAAAATTCCACATCCTTGAACACCGTTAAAACTTAAACAGTATTTTTATACATAAGTTTTGAGGATCCTTGAAGATAGATTTCTTATAGAAAAATGGCCTTTCTTGGAAAAAAAATACTTAAAGATATATTTCTTTAAATGATCCTACTTGTACATAAGATAAGGGTTTTTTACAACAGCTGTCTTATAGAAAAGTTGTCCTTCTTGAAAACAGTTTTCTGATCGATAATCGTTTTCCTTAAATACAATTTTCTTATAGGAAAGTAGTCTTCTTTTAACAATTTAAAAAAATTTTTTAAAAACAGTGTTTTTAAAATTAAATTCTTTTAAACCCTTTCCTTATAGAAAATTAATGATCCTTGAAGACCAACTTTGTATAGAAAATGGAACACATGAAAAAATACTAAAAAGACTTTTTTCTTTAAATGATCTTTCTTGCAAAGAGAGGTTTTATAAGGACACAGTTTCCAGTGGAGAATATAGTCTTCCTTGAAAGTAGTTTTCTAATCGAAAAATCGTTTTCCTTTAGCACAGTTTTCTTATGGAAATGTCGTCCTTTTTAATACAGTTTTCCTTGAACACTGTAAGGGGAAGCTTACGAACCTGGGAATTGTAATACCTTGCCATTAGCGAGTACAAGCGTCACACTGTTCTGATCGCCTAGTTGAACTGGGTGGGGGTGGGGTGGGGTAGTAACCATATTGTCCTGTAGAGGAAGCAACTGTACATTTTCTGTAACTGTGAATAACAGCGTGGAATTTTTATTATGATTTATTTCATGGCTCATCGCAGTCAATGCGGAAACGTTAGACTTCTTGAACTAGAATTTTGAGGCTTAGAGTGCAGCACGGGACGGAGACATACCTAAAGACATTCTCTTTTTTTTGGTTTGTACAACGTTTTCGCCAATTATTTTTCGGCGTGAACGAGTGAACCAGGAGACGTCTGTAACTGGATCCCAATACATTCCTAAGACTTTTTCAGTGACTTCCCCTTGCTTGGTTACTTGCGACGTGCCTTAAAACTTTATTAGAATTGCAAGTCTAATGTCTTATATGAAAGACGAATATAAATGGTTTTCCTTCTTACCTTAAGGATAATTGATACTCTTTGGTGTCCACTTTCTTTATTTCTTTTTTGTTTTCGGAAAATTTCTTTGGAATAAATTTTTTTTTTTTGGATATTATTCCTGGAATACAGAAAAGTTGTTTTCTTTGGTGAGAGTTTTCTTATAGAGAAGTAGTCTCCTTTTAATTCAAGGTTTTCTATTAAAGTATCCTTTTTCTTTGAAAACAGTTCTTTGTCATAAAAGATTTGACTACGTTAAAGAAAAAAACTGAAAGCAGCTCCATACACAAAGAAACTCGATTTTGGAGCCAGTTTTCTTATCATATAGGGATTATGATTTAGATTATGAAATTCTTTTTATAGAAATTGTGTAGTTTTAAAGGACCTCTTTTGTATGTGATTTTACTATTCTCATTTTTAGAGCCAATTATTGTATAGTCTTATTATTTGGAATTCTAATGGAAGACTCTTTATTGTTTTAGATCTGGCCAGATAATGTTTTGAAACAACGAAATATTTTGGTTTTTTTGATAAAAAAAAATTTCCCCTCCTCTCTTTGTACTTCATGTCTCTTTAATTTGATTAAATATCTAATAAAAATCTGAAATATAAGAAAAATTCTTATCGGAAACATAATTTGATTTGTCTTAGCATAATAAGAAGTAGAATAGTAGAATTTATTTTACTTGATATTAAATGTCCTTTGCCGTTGTGCAAAGTCGACAACATCGTGTAGTTATTGAATATGCAAAATGTTGTTGTGCTTTTAATATGAAAACGTTGTATAATAAATAATATTACAAGAAAAGGAGATTTACAGATTAAAAAAAATATACAATACGCATAATACGTAAAAAATATTTATTGAAATTACCCTTAAAGCCCAGGCAAAATTTGAATTTTACTTTGGAAAAAACTAAGGACGAATACAAAAAGGGTATCAATTGGTTTTAATATATATATATTTTTTTTGTTTTACTTCAACTGTGAGTCGTTCGGATTTGCAATCCAAGTCAATGGCATCAACGTCAAGCCAACATGTTACAAGTAGCAAAGGGAAAAAGTAATTCGTAATACAAGGACTAAAATATATAAAAGAATAGGAAAGCAACCAAAATGTTTTTTAAAAGTCTCTTTTATTTTCGTTTATTTTCCTTCTTTTTATATTGTATTGAAAATTATGAATTTTTTTTTTTTTTTTTTGATAACAATGTGACGAAAATGTGTTTAGTTTCCTGCTGCCAAATGTGTGTCAATAAAAATATGAATATAAATGATGTTAAATTATATCCGATTTATAATCAAATTATGAATTGTAGTCTGTTGAAAGGCATGGGAAAGGTTTATTTACTTGACTTAAGATTTACGTGCATGCAGGCACGTGTGTGTGTGTGTGTAGATGCAAAAAGTTCTTCATTTTTAATTTAAGAACTTAATACCTGTTAATATTTTACTCTTGTTCTAAAATTGTACAAAAAAGGATATACCATTTTTTATTTTTGTTTTCAATCTACTTTAAGATATTTTAGAAATCAGGATCTTCACTAACACTCAAAGAAATGCTGGCCTTGAGTAAATTTTCAGTATCGCTTTAAACGGCAAGGCAGGTTGTAAATATCCTTAAATAATATAAAAAAATTAGATATTAATTTATCTTTGCCATCTTGGTTTTAGTACTTTTAATGGTACTTTGTTTTTATTAAATTTGAGCCAGGACTTGTTTATTTATATAGTTGGCCGCATAGAGATTTACCACAATTCAAAGTTCTAAAATGTTGTCATAGAATTGTGGTACACACATTCAAAAATTATGGCTTATGCATAAGAATGGACTGCAAGTTACGGATTAGCTGGCGCAAATTCCCTAAATTTTAGTACATACGGAGGTTTCATAATACCCATTGCACCCAATTTTTTTTAATGATAAGATACTGAAAAATGCTTATTATTCGTTAAAATTTTCATAGTAAATCATTTTGCTGTTTCGGCTGCTGGTTAGTCCTGGCTAGAATAAATTAACTTTTTGGTATAGTATTCTTGACTGCCCAACTCCTTCCTTTCTCATGGAATTACTCCTTTAATAGAATTCCAATAGTGGAAAGTCGTGAAAATGGTAAAAACTTAAGTAAAAGTAAAGATGATGCGCAATTTGAATTTCTAAATGACAATGAAGTGCAAGTCCTTGATGGTTACATATAATTTTCTCACAATCATATTTTTAGTAGCGCTTCTCTTGTCATATTCTAGCATTAAATTAATTAATTAAAATATTAATTTTAACTATTTAAATTGATTAATTTTAATTATTCAATCCTAATTAATTAACTTATTAATTTTAATTATTTAATTTCAGCCATTCCTTTCCAAGTTTTAAAAGACAGTTATCATACAAGTCTTTCATTACATATTTCCTACTTGAATTTCCTGCTCCTTTTGAATAATTTAAATGGTGCTGAATTTAATTTTCCATTTTAGATATGATAATGGAATACAAGTTCATGATTAGATAGCTCATATTTGCCACTGATGGTATAAATCCTTATGAATCCTGCTATTTCGGTTGTAATTGACATTTAAATTCTCTTGGCTACAATTTTCCAAATTTTATATGATAATATCTAGTCCCGCCAGTACAGTTTTCCCACTTGAGTCAAATTGCTGTGTAATTTTTGCCGCAATACTTATTCTTGTAATTTAATTTTTCCGCTTAAGATTTTAATATATTTTTTTTAACTTTTTTCTTTCCTATGTTTCGTTGATATCCTTGCCAATTTTGATCTAATTATGATTCCATTTCAGTTCTTTGTTTACTAGATGTTATCCTTGCTTTTCACTACAATTATTGATATTTGGTTTACAAATTTGACGGGAAAATATTAGAAATATTTTTTATATAACAATATTAACAAAAACTAATTTAAAATAGTCGCCTAAAAAAATTAAATTTAGTAATCAAATTGCAAAACTTCTGATGCAATTATTTATTGTAATAAATTTTCATGATTGTTTTCAGTTTCAACAAATTTTAAAGCATATATCCTTTTACTCTAAAATTTATTTTGAAATTAACATGCCTCATTTCTGTTTTCTCAAAATTACCCTTTTTATAATTACTTACTTGCTTGATTGTGCTGGTTTTATAAGTCGTATTTCATATGGGACGTTATTCATTTCTTTTTCCTTTTTTTAATACCAGTTGATTAAACATTTTGTTACACAGCTTTGGGTTGACATTTATTATGTTGCTGTGTTAAATACAAAAACAAGAAACCAAAATACAAATATAATCATCGTAGAATAACAATTTCATATGCGAGCAACAAATTAAGAACAAGAAAAAAAAAATAAAAATATAATGAAAAGGAAAATTGCATGGCTATTGAAAATAAACAATAAGGATATTCAATTTGCAGCATTATTATTATAGCGAAACTATTCTAATTCTGCTTGAAATAAAATTATGAAATTGAGAAAACTTTTCAAATTTATCTTATATCCTTATTTGTGGAATAAAACTGGAGACGTAAAAAAGGATATTCGGGAAAGTCAACAATTTTTAGTAAGAATGTAATCACATTGTTTTAGATTTCAACTGACATCACTGCTCGATCTTCTGTTTTGAAGAATTTCAAAAAAGATTCTTTTTCAGAAATCTGCAGAGCTAAAAAAGGATATTCGGTGAAGTCAGATAAACTTTAATAATAGTGAAATTGCATTGCTTTTGATTTTAGCTTACATCACTGCCCGAACTTTTGTTTTGAAAAATTTCAAAAAAGATTATTTTTCAAAAATCTGCAGAGCTAAAAAAGGATATTCGGTGAAGTCAGATAGACTTGAATAATAATGAAATTGCATTGCTTCTGATTTTAACTTACATCAGTGCCCGACCTTTTGTGTTGAAACCTTTCAAAAAAGATTATTTTTCTTAAAAGATTCTTTTTCAGAAGTCTTCGGAGCTAAAAAAGGATATTCGGTGAAGTCAGATAAACTTTAATAATAATGAAATTGCATTGCTTCTGATTTTAACTTACAGCAGTGCCCGACCTTTTGTGTTGAAACCTTTCAAAAAAGATTATTTTTCGGAAGTCTGTAGACCTAAAAAAGGACATTCGATGAAGGCAGATAAATTTTAATAATAATGAAATTGCATTGCTTCTGATTTTAACTTACATCACTGCCCGAACTTTTGTGTTGAAACCTTTCAAAAAAGATTATTTTTCAGAAGTCTGTAGACCTAAAAAAGGACATTCGATGAAGGCAGATAAATTTTAATTATACTGGAATCTCATTCGTTTTGTTTTTAACTGACATCAGTGCCCGACCTTTTGTGTTGAAACCTTTCAAAAAAGATTATTTTTCGGAAGTCTGTAGACATAAAAAATGATATTCGGTAAAGTCGGACAAATTTGAAATATATTGTTATTGATTTTAAGTGCCTTTATTGGAACTTTTTTTTATTAAAGCAGAAGTGAAATATTATTATTTGTTACCCTGCTAACGATATGATTACTCAGCCTTAATTATTTATACGCACATTTTATTTCTTTCTAAGAATTGTGTACAGAAACTGTTACTTTTTTGTTTGTTATTTCATTTAGTGTGCCTTCATGTCCTTACTTAATAGTAAAACCCACCAAATTGGAAACCCCTTGAAGGCTTTACGTTTCTCTTTCGTATCCCTTTTGAAAGTTTTCCCTTGCCATGTCTATGAAAGTGTGTTGCATTTATTTATTTATTTACTTCTTTTTTTAATGTTGTGTATGTGTTTGTTTCCTTAAATAACCCTTATAAAAATAATTGTAGTTAAAATTTGCATATGCCACTACCAAATATAAAATAGAAAATGAATCGAAATTTTGTATGTTTTATAAAATTGAAAAATAACAAAAGTTGAAAATATACACACTCATCGTCGTCATTATCATCATGATCATCGTCATCAAAACCATGTACACGAATAGCAACCATAAATCAGACCCGGCTTGAATTTAATGAGATATGCTGTTAATGATTGCTTTTTGAAATCACACTTTAACTTGGGGGTGATTATTTTAAAGGTTCTATTTTAATAGCAAATTTAACTAATTTAAATTATAAACTATTAACTAGAAGAAAACGAATGCCCATTTTCAGGACAGGACAAATACCACACATCAGCATATTCTTTTCATAGCTGGCCAGTATTTGACAATTCTGCAAAGAGGTAGAAAGTTATGTTGAAAATTACATTTAATATAGCTTCAATATAATATAATTTCTCTATCTGAAATTACATTCAGATAGAGAAAATCCTTAAGAACTTTACATGAGAAATTATTTTACTATTCTGCTGCATTTTTATAATCAATTGCTGAAGATTTGTCTGAAAGTTCTAGTGGGGTTCTGTCGGGAATGGTGGATTAGTCGCTTAAAAGAAAGTTGTAGCCAAGATGATGTTCAGCCAAAATTTTGGATGGTTAGCTTGATTATTATTCACTACTGGTAACATGTTGCTTTATATTTGGAAATATCCAAAGTCTTGTCCTGTCCCGTAGGGTTTCGCAGTGACTTCTAAAAGAGACTCTGAGACTTCTAGAGATTTTTAAAATTTGTAAAATTGAGTGTCCTTTTATATTCACTGCCAGTCTATTTCATTGCACACTGCAAATAATATCAAAATAAATTTTTTTCAATGCTTTTATAATAAAAAAAAGAATTTTGAATCTGGAGATGGGAATATCAGCAGTCCTGCACTGAAGAGCAGACCTTAAAAAAGGGGGATTTTAATCAGCATTCTCTCAACATCTCTGTCTTCCTATTAAAAATGTAATAATTTTTAAATATTTCTGACATGTTGTACAGGACATTTGGAAATGTTAAAAGTCATAACATGGAAGGTATTATTTCTAAGAGATTTTGGAATCATATTAAGAGAGATTAATCTCAAGTTGGCAACTTCTTTGCAATCTTAAGGAAAATCCAACAATTCTTGGACCCTATTCACCGTATGAAAATATTTGCTGGCCAAGTTATGTATGTGCTGATGAAAGAATACATAAAAAATATATAATGCCACATGTACGAGAATATAAAGGTTTCGCAGGAACTCGTTGTATTATTGTATTAGAAAGTCCTTCGCCAAAGCATTCTAATTAAAATGTGTATATTTTGAATTACAAGTCTAACAGCGCTATGTTATCACGTTAACAGGGGTCTGTTAAATCATATACTTTGTCTCCGTCGTGGTGAATTTAGAAATTTCACTTCACACATAAGCACTGCAGTATTGATGAGACCGCCCTCGTATACGCTGTTTGATTAGTTTCTTTAAATTTCTTCCTTATTTGATTTTTAAATTTATTTACTTAAACTCTAGTCAGGAAAAGTTTTTATTTGAATATTGCCAAGTAATTAAGGTTTTTGCTGCACGTTTTTCCCATTGAAATCAAACAAATCTAAAAAGTAACTTTGAAAAATTTTCCGGTAGGGCGGGGTGTTTCAGAACTGTATTCAAAGAAAGAAAAAAAATACATGTAAGAAAATAAACTCACGCCCTTCATTTAAATTAAAATGAAATGAAGAAAAATAAAACTCAAGAACTTACGAATCCTGTCTGTTATTTGTACGTTAGAAAGCCTGTTACATTTTGCATTAAAATAAAAAATAAAATAAAATAGAATAAAAATCAAATAAGACTTTATCATGCTCGCATTTAGAAAAAATAAATATTATTTATTTTATTCTCTGCTTGTAAAGCCTTCGGGATATAGAATTTTAAAAAAAATCACGTGCTTATCTACTCAAACCCACACAATTAACGCCCATTTTGACAGTAACTTCAGTGCTCTAAGAAAATGTTTTTAGAGGAGAGGAATATATTTAGAACATTTTTACATTTCAATTGCCAGCCAAACGAGCATAATGAAATCCACCTCCTTTCTCGCTATGCTTTTACATCCTCAACAGCAGCATTCGAATTCTTCCGCCATTATCACAAAAGAAATAAGAAAAAATAAAAAAAAAAATTCCAAATACAAGAGCACAGAAATGAACTGCAAATCATCCCTTTTTTTTCCTACCCAAACAAAAAGAAAAAAGGCCTGGAGAACTAAATAATTCAAATTTGCAATGATACAAGAAAATATCAAAATCGAATTCTCATTTCAACTTCCAAAAATAAATAAAAATTTTGTGAATATCACAGCCAAACAATTTTTAATTGCTGCCAATGTCCTTACGAATTTCGTTTTTCTTTCTAACAAATGCCTCGCCAAATGTATTGATAAGAGAGTCACGTTCAATGAGTTGTTAACTTGGAAGAAAAGAAAAAAAAAACACGGTTAGAAACTTTGGCGGCTGCCTGTTAGAAATTTGATAATACACAACTTATAATGATGTTTCCAGCTACCCCACACTCCAGCGCACTGCGTAAATGAATAAATGTTTCTATTGCTTTAAGCAAAAACAATTCTATTTTGCGTCTTTATTATCAATGACAGCGTAACAATGATATCAAGAGTTGTTTTGTAAGACCATTTACGATTTTACAACAATAATAAAATTCAATCTCTTATTATTTCCATTCCCATACACTCTTCTCCAATCACGCCTTGAACAATTGCAATTCATTGATTCCAAGTAAATGATACTTAAAACTCTTGTTTTATTTGCTTAAAGAGTTTCAAAATGTATACAAATAATAAAAGCGACAAATGTGAAACCAAACGAATTGGAATTGTTGGAAAAGTAATTAACTGGCAATAAACTTGATAAGGGAAATTTAACACTTTTTGTTAACGCACGACTTTTTAAAAGAAATTAAATGAAGGAAGCAAATAATTGCTAAAAGGACGGCTTTCACACAGATGTATGGCTTAGGGGAATATTAGGCATCCTAAGCAATTATATGAAAAGCTCGCCTCATATCCTTTGTCGGGCTTCCCAAAAAAGAAAATTATATATTAGCTATTCACTTATATAATTGTAAACTATTAATATTAAAAAAATATATATTTACTAGATTAATATTCAATATTAAGAGATCTTTTTATTTTTTGTAATAATTTGTTTAAATATGAATTGGCTTATCCTTTATCCTTTATATCCTTTTTCCAACTGTGCAAAGTTTTCATTTTTCCTTCATATTTTGCCTAGGGCCTACCCATAAAGTAAAACTATATATTATAAACAATGTTATATGGAAGAAAATATTTAAAATTAATTTCTACATTTTTGCAAAAAAAAGGAAATATTTTAAAATCTTATAAAGCTCTAAATAATTGCAAAATGGATGATTTTAAACTTTTTAAAATTCATTCATTTATTCCTGATAAATTACATCGTACTAGTTTATCAGAAAAAATATAATTTGTGTTAACATTTTTTTCAATTAGAATATTTTTAATGCAGTTAAAGAAATCGTATTAAGAAGCAGCTTAGAAAGCTTTAAAAAGCTTTGCGAACTTTTAATGATAGCAAAAGGGTTTTCTTTAATGGTTAACTATAATTTTGCCAAATCTTAGTTACCTACATCAGCTATTTCGAGATGACCCCTAATGTCCTTTTTGAGAAGGAAAAAATATTTTTCATTAAATTTAAAATTTTTCCCGATATTTTCTTCTGCATAATTAAACAAGGGCATAAAACTAAAAATTTAACATAATTTAAAAGATTTGTGAAATTAGAAGTGCTTTAAAAAATATAGAAGGAACTATACCCTATTTGAGAACAGCTTATAATTTTATTCTTTTTTCATCTGTCCAATACTTAAATAAAACTTGATTTCTATTTTACGTAATTTTTCAATATTCCCAAGGACCAAGGAAACTGTTCAATATTAAGCTAAATCGTGTAAAAATTTAAAAGTGCGAAATCAAAGTACACACAAATTAATGTTTTTTTTTCCTTGGTATGTTTAAGTATCTCAAGAGAACTGTTAATAAGACCGCCGATTTTTCATGAATTAAAGAGAAGGTGCATTAATAATAGACTATATTTATTTATGTGTCAAATTTTTTTTTAAAGCAATACTTATTCTATAGGTTGCCCGCATATTCTTCTTTGCAGGAAATTTTATTTTTGAAATTTTGTATCTGCAAATTGTTTAAATGAAGTTGCCATGGCTATGTCGTATATCCTTTAGAATAAGATTCAATATCAAGATATTTACACTTATTGCTATCATTTATAAATAAATTGTGATAATAAAATGTTATTTATACCGCATCGAATTAAATACTAGATTAATTTATATGAATATTTGATTTTAATCATATCCATCTCAATTTGTTTAAGCCTCTAATTAACATTTTAATTGTTCTCGTTTTTGGTTTTGCCGTTTAAGCTTATTTTTTATTATTATTATTTTCAATATTAAATATCATTAAACGCCTTTGAAATTAGTTGCAATTATGCTTTTATGTCTATAATATAAATTTATGTGAATTTATCTGGTATTTTAGTGGCTGTTTAACTGACGGTATCTGCATAAATTTCCACACATGCACACCTACATTCTTCCATATATGTGAATTTATTTTGACTATTAAATAAATCAATAAAAATTATTTTATATGTTACATTGCACCATAAACGCACACTTGTAAATTACATTAATACGTTATATCTACATATTGACATAAGCGGTAAATACAGATGAAAATTACAATATATTTCATTTATTTACTACTACAGGTGATAAAAGTTCATTAAATTTAATGTTATTAAAGCGTAGAAAAAAATTTCTACTCATCATATAAAGTATTTAAAACGAGTACATGTAAGCCATCAGCAGTAAAATTTTATGACAATTCCAGTAAAAAGTAAACCAACAAATGTTTTGATTATAAAACGAATAATACTTTGGGAACAAATTGGCAATAAATGGATCAAATTAAAAAACTCAAAACACGGTGATATTTTGTTTAATTACAATAACAATAACAAGATTCAACGATAATAAAATTCAATCGAAAATTGTAATATTTTTATATCCTTAAAAAAGGATATATGGCAAGCTCTTAGAGTTAGCAGTCAATCATCATGATTTTTTACCCACAAGTTAATTGGACGTATTCACGTCCGCTGTGAAAATTACAAGTTATATCTATTACTAAAAAAAATTAAAACAAAAATTTTTTTTTATACCCTTCTCCAAAAAGGATGGAAGGGTATAAATAAGTTTGATATAGGGGATGCAATTTCAATAAATATTGGTTTCCGACCATATAAAGTATATATATTCTGGATCGTTATAAGAAGGGGAGTATTTCGTCTGTCCGTCTGTCTGTCTGTCTGTCTGTCTGTCTGTCCTCATTTCCTTCCGGTAATTTTGTTGCGCTCAAAATTGACCTTAAATTTTGTCTAAAATCAAAAATTTTTTTACCTATCTGTTCTAATTTCTTTCAAGAGTACCACTTATAAAAAAAAGCAAAATCGGCCGATAAATAAAAAAAATATAGCCAAAAAATAATTTCATATATTTATATGAAGAAAATGCAAAAAATCCACGCTGAGTAACAAACCAAGAGCATGTGTATTGACAAGCACGTCTACGTTTGCAGCCAAACTTGCTGTTAAAATTTCACTATAAAGTTGGGTAGATAAACGACTATTTTTTCTTAATTTTACCCTTTTTGAACGACATATGTGCTATATATTTTTTTTTTTGAGTATATTTGTAAAGCAACGGAGCCACTGGGGATCCGTGGCGGGATGCTTATGTATATGAATAGAAAATTTTTGTTTTTGTTTTTGTTTTTTGTTTTTGTTGTAGCAAACGCAAATTAATTTGGTGGTGGTTTTGTTTGTGTATACTTTTATGTGTTTGCAATACGATTGTATAGTATTCTGGCATATGAAGTGTTTTTTTGCCATCATAGTTTTCTTAAGCATTTTTGTACATGCATGCACACAGTGTTGCAAAAATTTCTCCAACTATATATAGCTATTGTGTTTCGATTGCCTGCGATATGGAGCCATGAGAGCCTCCGTGGAGCTGTTATCAATGGAGATCTTGAATTTGGTGGGTGGCGTCGCAAAGAATTCCTAGCGCTGCAGAGAGCAGCAGAAAGAGAAAGAAAGGTAATCTTAGAAAGTAGTAATCGGTGAACACCTCCTCACGAAGTAATACTATGACGATATGGGTACGTTTTTAAGTTCTTCTTTATGTTGCTTATTTTTTGAGAGAACATATCCATGGAGAAGGGTATAGAAGATTCGGCACAGTCGAATATAGCACTTTTACTTGTTTTTTTTAAATTTTAATTTTGCCAAGCACAAGTTCCTTGTGCATATAAAATGATTTTAAAAATTCATTAAATATGAATATGAAATTAATATTTCACAGGAAATAGGGTCGGCTCATTTAGATACTAGATATTAATCATTCGGATTAAAAAAAACAAGTCTTAAAATTTTTCTCTGGACTTTATGTCCATTAATATGCTAAATAGAAAATTCAAAGCAGAAATAATATTTTGTTATTCGTTTACATTTGATAATAACAACAAGATTTACAGATAAAACACAAAAATGAAAATTATAATTTATTAATAAAATTTTTTAAATTTCCATAAAAAAAGGATATATTGCATGTTTGTAATATTGCACCCGAAATTGCCAGCATTTTGTTAAATCGATCAAATCGAATGACAAGTGATATATTGATATTTAGTTAATCAACAAAAAAAATTCACAAGTAAAACAAAACAATTGAAAATTTTGCATATTCTTATCTTTTTTTTTGCGTAAAAAAAGGATATATGGCAATGATCTAAAGTTGCCAGCCGAATTTCATAATTTTTTGTGAACGTATTAGCTAGTCCCATTCACAACTCTTGTGAAGATTTCAAGTCATATTTACAGTTTTTCATAAAGTTTTGATGTTAAAATTTGCAAAACATCAAACATCATACACTTAATAATAACATTGTAAAAAATTATTTTTAAATTTTTTTTATTACATTTATATATCAATTTTAATAAAATTCAAGAAAAAAACTTTTAATAATAAAATTTTTAATACCACAATTTTCTATTTTAAATCCAATAAAATAGAAAAATAATATTGATATAATTTGATATTATTTATCATTAATAATAAATATAAGTATCATGCAATTGAATCATCCGTCAACTTCTAAAGATTTTAACAGGCCGTATAAAAAATTGGCATTTTTAATAAAATCTTAATATAAAGCAAAAGAAAATAAATGGTTCAACTGTTGATGATTTTTAAAAATGTAGAAAAAAGGATATATGATGCACTTCCACAGTACTTGCTAGAATTGATAGCTTTTTGGCACACAACTAGAATATAGTGTTCTACGTTCTTTATCGGAATTTTAATGATATATTTCAACGAGTTTTGAAGTTGACAGTAAATGGAATACTTCTTTTAAAAATTTTTTTTTCTTAAATTTGGAAACTATACTACTATAATTTGAAATTTTCTTTGGTGGTTTATAGTTTATAAAAATATCATAATTTTAAATTTCAACATTATCACAACTTCCAATATAATAATATTAATAATTTTAGGAACTGAAAATGGCAAATTTTCTAATTTTTTATTAATATCCTTTTTGTTAAATTTAAATTGTAGATTTCATAGATTTTCTTATGATTGATTTAAGTTGATCTAATAGCAAACGTGTACATAATGCATTAATTTACATATTTTTGTTTTGTGATATTAATAAATAATTGTTATTTATATAGATTATGATAATTGTTAAAAATCCATTCTGGCAGGGTTGATATAATAATTAATGTTGTTGCAAGGACATACTTGCATTTATTCATTTATAAATCAAATATTATTATTATTATTTCGTATAAATTATTATTATTATTATTAAAGGATTTAATGATGTAAATTAAAGGATATGACTTGTTTAACGGACAATTGAAATAATCAGGCAATTCAAAAAAAGAAAATAAAGCAGCGAAATATAAATTTAAAAAATAAATTTATTTTTCTTGCGAAATGATTTACATTTAAAAATTTTTGGAGTTTTGGAGAGCTTATTAAAGATATTTGTAAGGACTAGCTTCTCCTAGGGATGCTTACAAGTAATTGTAATTCTTGAACTTTAATTCAGAAATCAATTGTAAGACAAATATTCTTTTCTCTTTCCCTTAAAAAAAAATGCATTTACTATTTATACAAGATGTTACCATTTTTAAGCATTTTGATGTGTTTAATATTAAACGAAAAAAAAAAAAAAGGATAATAAAAAATTATTTCAACTTCTATACACCAGAATCAAAAACACCCCTAATGGGCAGTTGCTGTCATTTCAAAATAAATTGCGCCTTTTTGCTTTATGCAACTAAATAAATAATTGACAGTAATACAACGCAATTTCTAATAATATTGCGATACATCGAACATTTCGTTTGTCTAAAGAAGTGATTGCGAATAAAAAACTTTCATTCAGAGCAAGTCATAAGGAAATAAATGCAAGGACATGCCAGATTTATTTAATGTAGAAAATTAACAATTTGGAAAACAGCAATTTTCGTATTACAACAGAGTTAAAGAAGTTATTTGGAAAAGATTTGGAATTTAAAATCTCAGCATCCTTTAAAATCGAAAGCAACTCTGTAATATTCTTAGTAAGTACATTGCTTAGCAACTACAATTGTAGAGAAGCCGTCATGTTGCCGTCATCTGCCATTTGATTGAATAATATGGAAGAAATTAAGTTCTAGAACTGTTTTCAGGGCAAAATATCGATATTTAATTCTTAATTAACAAGATGAACTTGCCAGTTATTATCAGTGGGAATTATTATGATGACAAAATGTCACTAATCATATGACCAGCTGAGAGTAGCATGATAATAAAATGTCATTAATCGTAAGACGAAATTTACAGTTTGATGACAAATTGCTGTCCCTGCCATGATAATTTAGCGCAAAATATTATTAATTAAATAATAAATTACTTTCTATAAAACTAGACACTGTAATAGATTTAAATAGAAAATGTCATTAATTAAAAGAAAAAGTGACATTACAGAAATGAACAATTGGAATAAATTTTTTAACAGTTTCTTTTCTATGGAATGACCTTTTATTTTGATAAGGTCAATGACCTACAGCTAACAAAAACCCAGTAATTTTTTCTTTATTACTTTCGCTCTAATTATTTTTGCTGTTGATGTCATATGTCACATAAGGTGACAAAGTGTCATCAGTAACACATTTTGTGTATTATTTATAATATGCTGTATTTATTTTGAAAAATTAGTAAAATAGTTAAAATATTTTTAAAAATATTGTTGCGTACATTTATGTCACTATTATGTTGATAGCTTAACGGCAAATTGAAAAAGACTTGGTCGATTAGCTTAGGCTGCGGCCGTCAATACCAACTATACGTATAAACTATTTCCCTATTTTATTATTATACCTTTTCTCTACCTTTAAGGTAATAATCCTTGATTTTATGTGGCATCACCACAAAAATACAAGAAAAGGAGAAAATAAATAAAGGACAATTCACACTTTGTGTTAAATACTCACATGGTTAATGAGCATGTGTCATACGCACGTTCGAGTGGGATTAGTGTCATTTTGCGAAACCCCGCTTATTGGACTCATTTACTATGATTGATCTACTCAACTCTAGACTTGTGTGTACTATTGCTAAAAATTTTATTAATTGACAAATAAAAGGAAGCAATTTTAGTTTTAACAAATAGTGGTGCTTAAAGTAATGTAACCGTTTTTGTCTGAAGGATAAGAAAAAGGAAATAATGGCGTCTCAAGTTGGGCTATGAAATATTGCACATAATTTATTATTAAACGAATCAGGCAAGAATATGCTTTAACTCTTTATAGGCTGTAGTTTACAAACACAAATTCTCTTACTGATGACTCTCTGTCACCATATAAGACATATGCCATCAATATCAAGGAGAAAGAGATATTGAGTGATAGCGCTAGTTTGAAATCATAAAGGAAGGCCTTAGGAGATATTCATAATTCAGAGAATTCATAAGAAAATTTTATTACTAAAACCAGGATTTCAAAGAAAAAAAAATAATAAAAATTTCTTACTACAACCAGGACATTAAAGAAAAAAAAAATTTTATTACTAAAACCAGGATATCAACGAATATGAAAAAAATTCATGAAAACTTTTTTTTATGAGTTGATAAAATCTGGAAATTTACTTATTTTAACATACGGCTTGCTTATGATATCATTTAATATTCAATCATTTGCTTACATATATGGGAATAAATATTTCCTTTTACCTAATCTATTTCCGAATACTTGTAGCACTATAGCCATCTAAATTGTTATTTTGGAGAAGGCGGCATCGAAATAAATTTCGCATTTTCAAAATTAAAATAATTTAGTTAAAAACAATTACTTTATACATGCTGTAGTCGGTGTTCTGATATTTATTTTAATACTAAAAATATTAATAATCGGATTATTTGAAATATTTTAAAATATATTTTAAATTTTCAAAAATTATTTCTATGAAAATTGGCTTATAATTTATTACCAAAAAAAAAAATCCTTTAAAAGTGGTGAATATTTTCATAAGCATAATGAACTATAAAAATACTTTTAAATAAAGTTATTAAACAGACATCATGTAATTAATGCAAGTTTTCATTTTGGTAATGAATTTGTTTATTGATATAATGAACGATATAAAATGTGGTCATTTGACTATTTGGATGATTGAGTTGATGGCTAAAATAGTATCCTTCATATTTCTATGCAAATAAAGGGGAAAGTCTTGCTAGAAATGTTTACATTTAGTTTTGTGTTAATTAAAGAGGAGGTTGTATTTTTTTTCTAGTTAATCTCGTGGCATGTACTCGATGGCAAGCATTTTAAAACTAAACGAAATTGTATGTCCTTATTTCAAATATTTATTATACAATTTACCAAACAGATTACATTTACTTTATTATTATAAAATAAAACACAAACTTGAAGTTTTAAACTAAAGTTCGCTAGTCATCTTTGTAATGCAATATGTCAACATACTTATGCTACAAAGGAGCACATCAACTTTACCAAGTAAGCCAAAGTAAAACATCTTTAAGGTAAAAATTTCCAAACTCTTGAAGGTCAACATCATCAACATGTCATTGCAAAGAAGTGTAAACAGACAAAAATTTAGAACGAACAAAAAAAAAAAAAAAGGAAAAATAAGCAAAACTTTTCAAATATACAAAAGCATAAGACATTTGTGAGCTGCTTACAAAATGTAACATATCCTTGTGTACCTTTGAAAATACTCTTGTTGTTTGCCAGGACTTTGTGCTAAAGCTTCAAGTAGATGACCAGAAAAAAAAGCAAGAAAAATCTCTTGCTAGTGTGTGCTTGCAAGTTATTTTAGTAATAGCCGGGCTTGGTACGTTGATTTGCTTGTACGAAAATGATAATGTTTAAGTTTTACAACTTAAGTCGTCAAAGTTAAACACACTCTTGGGAAATTACAGACTCATATTATTAAAGAGCCAAATACGAATACTAAAAGGGAATATGTTACGGAATATATTCGTCAAATGATAAAACTCTTATAAATATAAATAAAAAGAGACGTTCACAAAGTTGTGCTTGGAAAATCGTATAAAGCTAACAAAATTTAACAAACATCTTCAAGTAATTGTAGATGAAATAATGGCCAGGGACGATGATGACGACTTGGCCAGCATTTTGATGATGGCAATTTTATTTTTCTTGTTTGGTTGGGCGGTGCACAATTTAGCCGATATGGTCAAATTAATATTTTCTAAGATTAACCCCATATTTACAGAGGGCTGTCAAAACTTTAAATTTCCAGCATCGTTGATCCTGGGAGCTTTTAACTTTAATATTCTTCTAATGCATGAAATACATTTCCAGATATCTCAACTACAAGTTGTTATGTTTTGGCTAGTTGTATTGCCCCTTCAACTTTTTCCTAAATCTGTAGAGTAGAGAAAATCAACCCCGCGTCCCTTACAAAATTTTCTCTTTTGTTTTTGCTCCCAGTTGTTTCTAGTTGATTATCTCACTATAATTCATTCATCGTCAACAAAAACTTCTACTGGATAAATTGTATCACTCTTTAGTAATGAACAAAAAAAGCCTTAGTGGCCTGCTTGGGGTTAAATTTTAAGTGACTTTTTAACATTCATAGGATTTTTAACTGCAGCTCTTATCTTGTTGGCTCCTCCAAATAAAATTCACTTAAAAGCTTTCCTCTCATTCCCCCCGCCATAATGAAATAGTCTACTTAATTTGTGCCATTTCTATACATTTCGAATGCTTAAGGGTCAAATTAATGTTCATCTTTACTAACTAATGACGACATTAAACGTATAAACGCAGGATTAAACTGCTTAGAGAAATAGAAAAGTTTTATTAACACCCTTCTCCTTGCATTAAAAATTCCTCGCATCAGTCCTCTTCTTTGGCTCACCAATGGCCATTAGCATAAACATTTTCTGACATTAAACGTTGTGGTGCAGCGATGGCAATAAAGGTGTTAATGTTATACATACATTTCTCCGACTAGCCGACAGCATGACTTACTGACAATAATTTTTGCTTCAATGCCAAGAAGGCTTTTGTCTAAAGCAAATATGTGTGTGCGTAGATATAAAATGCGTGATAAAATTTTATGATTATTCATAAAATTAGTTCACGGCTTGTAACACAGTTGCATACGAACTTTAAAACATGCACGAGCATGTACTGAGCTCTTCTACAGGCACACTTTTTCATAAAATTTTATTAGCTTCTAAGCAAGAAGATATAATATTTTTAGATCCTTAAAGCGATACACATGTACATCGTATTCAAGGAAGCTGTAACAACTGGTTTATTCAAGTAAACAAATTTTATAATTTTGTATTACAGCGATACGTTTTTCGTATAAAAATTATCAAGATTAATTTGGCGCAAAAGTTGCATTTTACAAACAACTCACTTTATAGACTAGCAGGTATCCGCTAATAGCGAAACTAGTCATAAAATACAATCTTGTAGCTAATTCGAGCCTGGCTGGGCTTTGTACAAAGAGAGTAAGAGAAAATTACTTACATTTCTTTATCAGTATATAAGCTTTTAGAAAAATCGTTGAAAAATCGTTAAAATATCGTTAAAAAATCGTTAAAAAAATTGTTGTTGTTTTATTTTCGTGTAATTTATAGTTTATTATATATTTACTAAATTTCATAAATTTTTTTTATGACTTTTAATTCCAATCTGCATAAAGTTCAATGTTAAAAAATTCTTTGAAATATTTAAAAAATTACAGAGAATTTTGAATCCATTGTACGTAATCACACAACTATTTATTAGCATCAGATATAATTCATTAAAATGATTTCAGTTTAAAAAATTGCTGTGAAAGACTTATCTGAAGGAGCTCTAGCTGGAATATTTTCATGGTTGCCAACTCTATTTAAGTTATTCATGTTATTCAACTTTGGATTCATCCAGGTCATCCCTATTGTTATTATAACTCTTAAGGTGATATTTTTGAATAATATCAGTGCTGGCGTACGACGCTTTTCCCCACAGTTACTCTTTAAAATTGTCTTGTGGAGTATTTTTTTGTTGTCTAGGCCTAGTTCCGAAATTCGTCCTTCTAGCCAGTACATTAGGCTTGTTTCTATATTAAACTGCTTTCGCTTCAATTCGAAATGATTTTGCCGCGATAAACAACTATAAAAATTCATATCGAGATATCATATCGTTTCACTATTTAAGATCAGTTGACTGATCTGCAGTGAGTATTATATTCCACTTTTTTAACCACATTTTTATTGTTTATAAAGTCCAACCCCTTCCCCAAAAATCGCCCAATTTTAAAAACGTCTATTTTTGTATTTTTGAATGAAAAACTTGCTTTTTTTCCTCTTGCACTTGTATTTTATGTTTTCAAATGTTTAAAATATATATTTGCTAATAATAAGGAAAAAAAAAATTTTTTCGATTTTTAGAAAAATTTTAAAATTTTGATAAGGGTATCCCCTTTGTATTTTTGGGCAAAAATCGTCAAATTTTGAAAACGTCTATTTTTGTATTTTTGAATGAAAAACTTGCTTTTTTTCCTCTTGCACTTGTATTTTATGTTTTCAAATGTTTAAAACAGATTTTTGTTAAAAATAAAGGAAAATCAATTCTTTCGATTTTTGGAAAAATTTTCATTTTTTAGATAAGGGGGTACCATTGCATTTTTGGGCAAAAATCGTCATTCTTTGAAAACCTCCGTTTCTGTATTTTTTAATAAAAACTTGCGTTTTTATTGCTCTTGTATGTTTATTTTAAGTCTTTAAATGTTTAAAACAGATTTTTGTTAAAAATAAAAGAAAAACAATTTTTTCGATTTTTGCAAAAATTTTCATTTTTTAGATAAGGGGGTACCCTTTGCATTTTTGGCCAAAAATCGTCATTCTTTGAAAACGTCCGTATCTGTATTTTTGAATGAAAAAGTTGCGTTTTTATTGCTCTTGCATGTTTATTTTATGTTTTAAAATATTTCAAATATATTTTTGTTAAAAATAAATGACAAAAAATTTTTTAGATTTTTGGAAAAATTTTCATTTTTTAGATAAGGGGGTACCCTTTGCATTTTTGGGCAAAAATTGTCATTCTTTGAAAACCTCCGTTTCTGTATTTTTTAATGAAAAAGTTGCGTTTTTATTGCTCTTGCATGTTTATTTTATGTTTTCAAATATTTCAAATATATTTTTGTTAAAAATAAAGGACAAAAAATTTTTTCGATTTTTGGAAAAATTTCCATTTTTTAGATAAGGGGGTACCATTGCATTTTTGGCCAAAAATCGTCATTCTTTGAAAACGTCCGTTTCTGTATTTTTTAATGAAAAAGTTGCGTTTTTATTGCTCTTGCATGTTTATTTTATGTTTTCAAATGTTTCAAATATATTTTTGTTAAAAATAAATGACAAAAAATTTTTTAGATTTTTGGAAAAATTTTCATTTTTTAGATAAGGGGGTACCATTGCATTTTTGGCCAAAAATCGTCATTCTTTGAAAACGTCCGTTTCTGTATTTTTTAATGAAAAACTTGCGTTTTTATTGCTCTTGCATTTTTATTTTATATTTTCAATTGTTTCAAATATATTTTTGCTAAAAATAATGGAAAAAAACTTACGATTTCTTTTGGATGGAGTATATACAATGTGTGCTTTTAACATTTTCTCCAACAAGTAAATAAAATATAAAAAAGATTTATTATTTCTTAAAAAAAAATTATTTTAAAATATATATGCTACAATATGTTGGCGCAGGAATTTTCCAATACATGCAACACTGCTTTCGCTGCCTTCCTTTTCGATTCCTTTTACCTTCATTAAAGCTTTAATACCTAGTTCTGACTCGAACATCTTTAAGGTACTTGAAAGCTAACGCTGCAGCAAATACGGGTGTAAACAAATACACATCTATTTTTTTTTTTTTTTTTTTATTTCTACTGTCTCTGTACATTTTGCTAGCAACTCCTCCCCCACTGGCTATTAAAGGTAACATATTTTATATTAAAACATGGCCTCTACGAATGAAGCAGCCAACTTTGTCGGCTGTTTGAGGTTAAAATAATTTTCCATTGCGTTTTACTTTATGGCTCATTGTAGTTGTTAGTTTGGAATCAGGTATTTTGTACCTGTCTATAGCATATTGCGTATGTGAGCAAGAATTATGGCCAGCAGTACCACATGAAATGTATACAGTAGAGTAAATAAAGGGTATGCTAATTTTCAAGATGCGGCTAAGGGTTTCTTTATGTTATAGAAAATGTAAATAAGCATGCAATAGAACTTTAATAGAAAATAGGCTGTAAGTATTTATGTAACCATTAAAACTCACATTTCTCGTTTTGAAAATGAAGTAGTTTCTTTTCAAATAAATCTCGTTGTGGTAGAGCGATCACCAACGACACAGATTCTCTAGAAAGACAGGGTCGGAAACCTTATTACTGCATCCAGGCATCATTAAGGGTGTCTCGAAGTGCATATACGAGTGCTGTATAATTTAATAATGAAAACCAATGTTGCCAACGCTATTTCCAAGAATGCATTTTTTACTCTTTTTATATATAATGGCGCTATTGCCTTAAATATATGTTTATACTGGGCATGTCAATTTTTCTTTTTCGGTGTCAAATTGTCGTTTTGATTAAATTCTTAATTCTTCAGCTGACATTTCTACAAGTTTCTACAATATGCCTGCCTATTATTATGCAGAGTTTAAATTGTAACCTTATAGATATTTGTCAAATTTCATTTCGGAACCATAAACTCCATAACTGTGTACTGCTCTCTTGACAACTAAAGCTCTCGACTGGAGTTGATATCTTGAAAACTGTGCAGGAATTAGAGACTCAAAATTGCCATATAGGGGTATAAATTATGAAGAGTCCTATTTTGATTCCTATTCTGCTTAAACCGGTCATAATAAAACAGAAAAAAAATTTTGAATTTTTGGAAGAAGGCTTTGACAATGTTGCTTTAAAATATTTAGGTATACAGCCCTCGTACATGCAATTCGGAACACCCTTAATAATAATCTTTTCGATCCTGTCTATATTAGCAGACTTTACTACAATAATACGTCTAATAGTAAGCAAATATTCGCGCTCTACATGCTTTAATATTAGTTTTTTCAAGTGTTTTCTAACCAACATGTAAGCTTTAAAAGTCATAAACAGCTGATTTGTGTCAAATTGTAGAAAATTAAAGAAATTGAAAAAGTCGGAATGGCAAATTCTTTTATATTTTTTTTTATTACTAAGTTGGAAATTGAGAAAGCGAGAAAGTCCTTGGAAATGAAGATCTATATAAAAATACTAGCATTTTTAAACATTAGTTTTTAATATATATTTTTGGAATTTTTAAACTTGCTGGCACTGAATTTAGTTCTATTTTAATTTATATTTCACAAAAATCTGCGCCAATCTAACAAATTCAAATATCTGTACTCGTAGCATGGTAAGGATTTATAAATGCGTAACTGACATATTTTATACACTAAATGCTGCCGTTCATCTACTTTTGTGGCACACGTTACATATATGAATCTCATATAAAACTGCTCGTTTATGTGCTAAAATAAACAATATCCTTATTTGTTTGTTGCATGTATTGGTTACATATTTTAATGCACACATATTTTAAATGCAGAGTGATATTATAATATATACACTTAGAGAAATTGCAAGCAGTAAAATATTTAAACTTATTATTTAGAATAATTTATTGGTATTAAAGTACAAATTATGGTACGAATTAATTAAAAAGTACACAAAAATTTGCAAAATCTAATTTTTCAAATTAATATTGAGTATAATATTATTGTTCTCTATATATAATTTAATGCTATTGCATTTATGCTTACAGTGGGCAGTGTAAGTAAAAACTACCACTGTGCATTATAGTAAGGAGGCCAGATTTAATAATCAACAATTGCTGGAATGGGAAAAATACAGAACAATATATTTACAAATGTAAAACTTTACTATTTTCATTCATAATAGATGGCATAATTCTCAGTATTTTCCTGTTAGCTGTTCATTCCAAAAAAACTTCAACTCGCAGGATAAAATTTTACACGTTTGCCTACAGAATTTCTTTGTTTATTTTTTTAATTAGAATTAATTATTTTAGTAAAAAATTGAATATTTCTTCGAACTATATGTGTAAATATACATATATAGAAATTAAATGCTAATATGGTCTCAATTATGGTTTCCAATTAATACTTTAACAGATTTTCTCTCAGTGCTGATAATGTGCAAAAAACTATCGTATGTAACTCTGGCTCACATACACATATTTACATAACAGTAACAATGTTTTTATTTGTTTGTAGTTGACAGTAAACCACATACCAAATTAAACACTCCCTCCAACTTTCTCTGTCTCTCCCACCCACACCTTCTTGCTTGCTGAGGTGAAAATGTTAAACTTTTATTTCTCCTGTACGTTCGTAGAGAAGGGAGCATTCATGTGGTGTCAAAGTGCATAATATGTTACTTATGCAATGAGTTGGATACTGCATGCTAACGCCACAACTAAATTTTATTTGCTTTTGCAATAATTTTATACATACAGGACTTACAAAAAAGAGTGTTTATGCTAAATGTGTATACGATGTAACCGGTTAGCTATTGAGATTTTACAAAAAAAAAATTTTTATTACAAAAAGAAAGAAAGAAAAAATTTCAAAAAGATTTGCCACATATGTTAAGCCTTAATTAGACACTTAAGGTGAACCGGTACAGCATGTGCGTAAGCGAAATAAAAAAGGGTTTATGGCTAGACTAGCACATATTAAGGTGAACTATTTGTCCGATGGTATCGGGTTCAATCCCTAACCGCTTTTTTGTTGTTTTTTTTATACAAAAAAAAAAGAAAAAACATGTATAAGAATATAGACGTGTAGAATGTGGATTGCTCAATAATTAATTTTAGGCCTCATAAAGTACTTTTATTAAACCTATAATTTTTTTTAAACCTAGTTTAAACCCTGATTCTATAAATCAATTGTCGTTTAAACTATTTGCTATTTAAAAAATTTAATGTCATAATCATGTAATAAATTTAAAAAAAATTAGGCGGTTTTTGCTGGTTGCTTGTCAAAATGTTCATTTAAAGAAATTCCACGCTGCCTGCTGAGCCTTTGTGTTCTATGTGTGATTTGTAAGTCAGACTTAAAGCACGAAATTTGACAAGTTCTTGATTTTATTCGGAGTTTCGTCACCACTCGCCTCCTTTTTATCCGTTGGCCAAAAAGAAGATTATTTTTTAAATCAAAAATTTCGACATAAAAATTTCAAACTTTTAATTTTTAGCACAAACTTGACTGACATCTGTCATAATCATATGGTCTTTAGTCTTTGTTTAAACAGCCAATATATTGTATTTTAATAATTAAATGTTGTCTCAGCCGAAGAGATATATAAACTTCCATTTATTTATTAGGCGTTATTGTATTTTTAAAGGAATAGTTCAACTGAATAATAATTTTGTGGCATTTATTGTTGTTTAATTATAATAAAATAATTTTTTTAATTCTTAAGGAATTTAATTTAAAAGACCCACAAAGCAAAGAGTTGCATTTTGATGATTTTCAATAATTAATTTCCATTAAAATTAAAAAAAAATTGGAATTTTGATAATAATTTAGTGCATCCAAATTATATTAATATATATTTTCTTTATATAAATTTTAATAATTCTTAAGAAGGAAGCCCGAAAAAAGTTATTGTCATTCTAAAGGCAAGGAATAGCGTTACTAAAATCTACTTAGCCGTTACATACAGCCATGCCCCGCTTATCCTCTTTTGAAAACCCTTTCAACGCAGCCAAGGAAAATGTCGGACTCTGGTTTTTATTTCGAATATTTATATCAAACCATAAAACGGATACTAAATTTTAAATAAACGGCTTAAAATTAATATTTTTATTGCAATTACTTTCTATAATTCTCAGTCAATCCTATAAAAGCGGTAAATATGAATTAATTTTAGTTTTAAAATGATTTTTAAATTTTTTTAGTTTTGAATTGTTTTAGAAAAAAAATAAAATAAAACAAAAAACAGAAAACAAAATTAAAGAAAGAAAACCAAATTGGTCTAATTTAACTTTTTATTTGGCTTTGTGTGTCACTGTCATTGTGCAGTAGTTGCATTTTCCCATGACAACTAAATATTTTCGTTAATTTATATTCAAAATAATAATTAAAAAGCAATTATTTGCCAATTATATGCTTCTTCATATTATTTATAATTTCTATAATAACAATTTGTGGCCTTGTAACGTATAAACATATATTATGAGTCCTGTCCGTCTGTCCCTTTGTCTGTCTTTAGATGGTTGTGCCATGGAAAATTAATCTTAATTTAATATTACATTTTATATTCCTTGTATTTCAGTTTAACCAGAATTTTTGTAAAATCGATTATTAAAAAAAAATTATGCCGAAAATAATAGCAAATGCTAATAAAAAGTAATAACCACCAGTTGTAAGTTCAAAGCGAACTATGACAATTAATTCTTTGTTTTTGTCAAAGCAAATTTGACAAATTTAAAAATTAATAGGCTTTCCTAAATTCTTTTGCTTTATTTTTTATGCACAGGATTTACGGACTATATAATAAATAAAAACAATAATTTTTCTTTGATGTTTCAAATTGTGAAGACATTGCAGTTGTAGGAAAAAATATTCTAAGAAAATATTTTTTGATATCCTTCACTTCAAATACGTCAAATATGTGTCACGTCAAGAAAAGAGGCAGCTGGCAAAAGCAACAGCTGTCTTTTCTGTTTTCGAAAGTTTAAACTTTTTCTAGTTCGTAAATAAAATCATTATTATGATTTCAAAATCACAAGCAGTTGGAAATCTTGTGATTTTTAGAACATGCCAGCTTGATGTTTAAAAAAAATTTCTATACTGCTTAAGGATCCCTTTCAATATGTGCAAATTTATAGAATTAAAAAATGTTGCCAATAATTCTTCTCCTTGTAGCAGTTACTTTATATTAAGATTGAATGTATTTCGATATAATACATTAGCTAAAAATATTAATCCTTAACGAAATAGGTATGAATTTCAACACTCAAAGCTTCTTTAATAGTATTTTGTAGCTGAAACAAAATGAAAAAACTAAAAGCTGAAACTATACAGCTTAGATGGAACATTCGGTTTTACAAGAAGGCATGTTTGGCTGAGGTTTTACAATATATTTTTTTTTAACCAATAAACCCTCCCTCTTTCAACAAATTAGGGTGTATTTTATCGATGTGTAAATGCGTATTAGATGTGTGTGTGTGTGTGTGTGTGTGTTTGTGCATCATTTACGAGTATTTACATAAAAATCAACAAAATAAACTAAAATACAATTTTGTTTGATTGATGTTAATTGATTTTCAAAGTAACACAAAAGGTCCTGCAGACAGCCAAATAGAATGCATGTAAGGTTGGACAGACACTGACTAACGGTTAAAAATCTGACACAACAGCAAACAGTCATCCAACTAAATGCGAGCACACAAAATATAAAATGCAATTCGTAGATGACAATGATGTTGTTAATTGTTTTTGTGTTTTTGTTTTTTGTTTGTTTTTTTGTTGCTACTGTTGTCGCTGATTATTTCATGTATTCTACTACATTCTTATTTACTTGTCGTGCAAATTCCAGACAGGATTTTGTTTTGTGTTTGTATAACTTTTAGTTTCTTCCCTTTTTCTACTGCTATGTGGGTGAATTTATTTAGTAGATGCATACAGACGAGTACGAGTACGAGTACGAGTGCGAGTACGAGTACGAGTACACAGATGTGCGTCTTTATGCGGAGATTGACTGCGGGTAGCTGGGTTTTTACTTTTATTTATTATTATTGTTGGTAGTAGTAGTTGTTGTTGTTCTTGTTGCTCCTGCCAATTCAAGTGTTATTTGACATGAATTTAAACAATTACATCACGTTCCTTGCGTTAAGGACAAACTGTTTTAATTCCCTACTGCTGTGGTCCTTCGAATACAAACCAAATTGAGATATCGATTTAAATTCCAGTTTATAAAGTATCTTAAAAAACAATTTGTTTTCGTAGCATGCGTATGCAGCGAAGCGAAAATCCAAACGATAGAAATGCATTTTATACTATAATCTTGGTACGAAATAAGTTGCCTTTAAAAAGTCAGAGTTTGCAAAATCAGGGATGCTTTAATGAATTGCGATTTTTTTAATAAAAACACTTTGTAAAAATCCATTGCAAAAAAAAAAAATATTTAAAGTGCATTACAGTTAAGTAAATATTTTTCACACCTAAAGGATTCTAAAATTAAACAATTTTCTCAACTCATATAATTACTTTGTAGGGATAAATGCCTCTGGCTTAACAGAATCTGTCCCTACAAATGGCTCATAAGATTATATAATATAATTAAATAAAAGAAAATTAAGGCCGGGAAAGAATTTCTTAGTCTAAACTTGATTAATTTTAGAGAGCTGCAATTGCAATGCCAACCTAAACAAATTGTTTCTCTTTCGTGAAATCTGGCACACATATTTTATTTTGTGAATTTATAACAGATGCCGGCAGCGTAGTTACATTATCATTTAAATGCCTTTTTCAATATGAGCATTGCATGCCTTGTATTTGGTCACGAATTTCGATGTAACATATTTTGTAACATATATAATTAAAAAATAAAAAAAAAAAAAAAAAAAAAAAAAAACTTCTTCCCCTATTTTTGTATTACTTCTTGAAGGATTTTTTTCTGCTTTTGCGCAAAATGTTCGATTGCTAAGGATATGTTGTAGAGTAAAAATTAAAGAGAGTCAAGCAAAACAATTTTTAATACTACGAAGCAGTACTCTTAAGTGTGGAAGAGCCACTGGACCAGGTTTTCAATAAGTTTTAGTAATTTTTATAGAATCTTTTATTTTTAAATGATAATTATTCATAAATTCATAAATAGCAAAGCTTTCGCTAAAGAAGTTGATAATTATCAGATAATTGCCTTGCCAGCTAAAGAAGGAGTGTAATTTTAAAATTCCTTATATATGGATACACTTATAAGAAGAATGGGATATAAATTATTTGTGGACTGATAACTGGTAAAATTGGTAATTATTAAACTATAAATTCCAGAAAAATTATAAAAAAATACTGCAAAAAATTCTATTGAGAGAGTCTTTCCTTAATATAAGAATTAACGATATAACTACTATTCAGATTAAGGATATTTTACTTAATAAGGATTATCCAATTTCAATCTATAAATTAGAGTATTAAAATTAAACCGAACTAAAATTTTATTAGTCTTTAAGTTTGTTCATCTTATATTTTTGGGAGGTGGCAAAATTCCAAGATTTATAATAATAACAGATATACAACCGTAAATGGGAAAAAAGCACAAGTTTGCACAACAAAGATAAAATAGATAAATTGGGAATGTTCTTTTTAGCTTATAGAATACCTTGTAGAATTGTGCTGAAAGAGTAGAATCTTAGAGTTGCCACTGAAAATAATTAAATTAAATGATTTTATCATGCTTAGCCTCAATCCTTCTGCACAGTGCCTGTAAGTCTCATCAATTTCTTTCTGTCACACTCATATAAAATTGCAAGCGAGTTATTTTGTTTCACAATTTTTAATTATTCTTTTTGTTATACAAAAAAAGAGTGTAGAGAAAATAATTTTAAAAATAGTAAACTTGCAAACATTCTAAGGACATAATTAATTATATTTTCCCCCAAAAAGGATAATTTAAAATTTAATTTGGTTTTTTGTGTAAACCATTTATATTTACAGAATATTAAAAACAACAAACTTTTTAATAAAAACATTATCTGCAATTAATTTTAAAGAGAAACAATACAGCAATTACAGCCATTATCCTGATTTTAACAACACAGTAACTTTACAAGGAGAAAGTAACACAGAACGATTTACTTAAGGAACTGACTAGTTTTGTAGATATTTAATTAGCACTTAAAAATGTTTCAAGGATAAAGGATTCAAATAAAATTATTAAACCAATTTTTTAAATTGTGGAAAAAATGTTATATAAACTTAATTAAATGAGATAATTCCGATACGACTAATAATAATAAAAATTAAATAAAGTAATTAAAACAATAATTATAATATAACATAATGGTATTTTTTTTTTAAGGAAAGGAAAACATGTCGAGGATTTCAGAATAGCTTTGCTTTTATTCAAAATCGTTATTGGTTTTGAGTAATAAAATTTAAGAAAAATGCGATATTTAACTATTTCCTGTTTGAAAAGGGGTGTCCTTTTTAAGAATAAATTTTTTTCCAAAAATCAAGCAATGTGGCAAGACTGAGTAGCCGGAACGAAATGTGGCCAAAAAGGTCCATTCCGGAGTACGATGGAATTTGAAAAAATTTTTGCGATTAATTTTCACTTTTCTTTTGGCAACAGCAACTGCCATTTTTCCACTTGCACAAGTACGATTTCCAAAACCTGCTTTTGATTCTCGTTAATGCAATCGCTGCAATTGATGTTGTTAATTTCAATTGATACTTGTACTTCAAACACACAGCCACACATGCAATTTTTCCTTCTCTCTCTCTATCTCTCCCTCTGTGTCTTTTTGTGACTCTAGTAAAAAGAAGTCCTTTGGAACGCTGTTGGTCGTTTGGTATGATTTGTTTGCTACATTTACAGCCATTTTTAACTAGTTTGTCGCGTATTTACACAACACAAAAATGGCACTGAATTTTACAACATCAAATGTGTTGATAATGAGTTTCGAGGTGCATTAGGGCTGATGAGGTTGTTGTTATTGCCTTTTAAATATTTTAGCGATTTTAGATGGAGCGGCACAAGAAACGTATAAATTGCTTTAAAATTAAAAACATTGTAAATTGTATGTGCTGCATGTTGCGCAAAAGGACATGCTCATTTGAAGTGTATTTGCATTTAACGCTAAAATGCATTTTCAAGTGGCACAAAACATGACAGTTGCATTAATTTTCGTTGCCACCAAAAAAAACATTTTTGCCGCTGTTCCCTTTTTTTTCTTATAGCATTACTTTTTTTTCTTTTTCCTTTTTTGCAAAAGTTTATGCAACAGAAGCGCCTGGAATAAAAATCAACTTTAAAAGGCCACTGTGGCAAAAATAAAAATAATACAAATAGGAATAAGGATCAAACAATTTTTGAAACGCCATGCAACATGCATGCCCTGCTCACACACACACACACACACGTACACACATCTCCACTCACACTCGCCAGCAGCATGCCAAATAAAGTCAGGCATAACGAGACCAAAGGATCCATACACACGAAAACCTTTAAGCTGGTAACATGTTCATGTCAACCGCGCTATTTTCATTGCAGATTTCTCTATTTATTTTGTTTTATTGTTGTTGCAAATCCTGTGCACAGCAATTTGATTTTGTGCTTGAGGATGAGTGCATTATGCAATCATTTTGTGACAATTGTGTGGTAGACATTGTGTCAATTGTTAACAATACATTTTTGCAATTCTTTATTTTTTTTGTTTTTGCTTTTTCTGTGATTCCCCATATATTTATTTAAGCCATAAAACATTTACAAAAATTTTATAACAAAAACCGGGCTAAAAAAGCAATACAATCACTCGCACATGCTTCTCGGCTGTAAAAAACGTGCCGGAAGACATTCGTATTGAAGTGTTTTGTAAATTTATTTTGTTTTTAAATTGTTGTTTTAAATATTTACGATTTGTATAGAAATGTTTGAAACAGAATTTTCTGAAATATTCAACGCAAATTATACTGCAGCAATTAAATTTAATATGATTTCCTGCTTTACATTTCTCATCCTAATTTATCACTTTATAATCAAGTGATATTGTTAATGCAGTTAATATTTGTGAAATTTATGTTTAACTTGTGAACTCATTATTATGCAGAAAAATAAAATCATTTTCCCACCCCGCTTGAAAATGCCTAGTCGGGGACAGTGAAGTGTAAACATTTCAATACAAAATTTGCCCGAAGAAGAAAATATTGCAACTTTTATTAAGAAAAAATAATTTTCATTATGCGAGTCTGCCACTGTAAATCAAACCATTTCAAAACAAAGGAGTTATGTTTAGCTTGGCTCTCCCCCCTCTCTTACCATACGAACGAAGCCAGTGCCAAGCCATTTTAGCACCAACAATATTGTTTTTCTTCTCTCCGCCTTTGCAAACAAGTGATGCTAATAAACATTTTTTTTTTGTTTTATTTCACTTTTCTTGCATAAAATTATTACAAAAAGCTGGCGAAAGCATAAGAACTCAAACTCCTTGCCTGCTATGCTTTTAAGCAGAGAGACATAATTAAAGGATTAACATTTATTTTATTTATTTGCTTAACACAAAGACGGTAAACGAGTTGAAAATTATCAGATTCGAAATAAAAGTGTTTACGTTGTTTTGCATAGATAAAAGTGGGTGAGAATGGCTGGTAAAACTTGACAGGCAAAAGGATACTGAATGTAAATAAAGTAGCTTTAATTTAAGGATTCTCTATTATTTCTAGAAACTAAAGCAAATCTTATTAAATAAAAAGTGGTATGAAGGATTTTTTTTTTGGAAAAAAATATTCTAAAAAGAAGCAAAATTTTCTTTTCTTTCATATCATACAAATCGAAGGTTTATCAATTTCAGTAAACTATAGAATCAATCGTTCGGCAAGGCTGGAGCAGTTCATAGTAGATGATTCCTTTCCCAAAAGAACCTTTCGAGGGTTCAAGCTTGGCTTAGCGACCATTTCTTGAGCTTCACCACGCTTGGACCATAATCTTTTTCGCACATTATTATCCTACTTGATCCACTTTTCGTCTCCTGTTACCATTCGCTTCAGAAATGGTTCGGTTTCATTTCGTATCAGCACATAATCGCGTATGCTAATTCGCTTCCACAGATAATCCATGTGGTATGGTATCCAAACATCGAGCTTTTTTTTGTGGCCAGCCTTTTTTAAATGGTTCAAAACCATTTGATGATGAATATTAAGATCCTTAGCTATGTCATAGCTGGTTATGTGACAGTCCTGGTCCATCTTTTCCATAATATTATCAACTTTTTCAAAGATAGTTCGATCAGAGCGAGGTGCATCTTTCATAACGAATGGAATGGAAGCAAACGAACTGATACAGTATTGTCTCCGTAAAGTTTACGAACTTCATTGGTGGCTGGCTTGGAATTCTTCCCATTTTTATACAAAAATTTCAAAATATAGCGAATTTCTTCGTTCTTCGAATATCACTCATTTTTGAACAGCTGTAACTTTTTTTCAACTTTGCCGAATTAAATTTTTTTTTTTGTTAAATGAAGCTTAAAGTCTCACCTCTCCAATAATATATGGTATGACATAATGTGATTGGTAGCACTGGAGATATACGATACTAACTACATCTATAGACAAAATACGAAAATACTTTTTCGCTTACCTGTTATTTAGTTCAAGTCCACACACATTGGAATTTTTATGAATAATAAATAAAAAAATTTATGTATATTGTAAAGGATCGGCTTTTCTCAGATATTGTATTCAGATATTGCGTGTAAATTGGAATTTTAAAGGAGTATTAAATACTGCATTTACAATAGTTTTGCACAATATTTCCCCACTTCTTATAGACTACTATTTGCTGTAAATAATTTCGGCAAGGACATGTTACAGTACAGCACTTCTCTTTCGTATTTTACCATCTGTAAGACCAATTTTATATTTAAATGCAAATTTATTTAAGTGTTTCTTGTGTTTGTGCTGTTGTTCGGGTTTTGCTGCTGTAACATGCATAGAATTTTTAATTATTTATATCTCTAAACAAATTGCAACATGTTTTTCGTTGCAACACATACCCATCTTACATGTCGTAACCTTTAACAATATTGCAACAAAGAAAATCTTGTAAATGTTTTAAATTCTTTATAGATTTTTTTTGGTTCTTCTATAAAATAATGTCAATGGCTGTTATATTGTTTGCATTGTAAATGCACAAGTACACATGTTGGAAAATATGCACAAGTATTACATGGCTTTTTGTGCTATTGCAGGATTCTATTGTCCTGAAAATTATATTTGTTGCCTATTAAAATGGTTGGAGATGAAAAAGAAAGTGGGGCTGCCGTATGCCATATTTCGAGACAAACAAAAGCTTGTTTTTTTAAGTTTAAATGAATTCTTGTTGTTATCTAACCTCAAGCCACGCCCCTATTTTGTTTAACCGAACAGTTTTCCAAATTTCAATAACTTATCAAGCAGTTTAAACGAATATTTTTTTTTTGCATCTTAAAAGTTAAATTTAGTTTGAAATATATTTTTAAATTTCTCATAAAAAATATTTAATTTTGCTTTTTCAGTTGTTTTCTCAATAAAAAGATAAACGTAGAAAGGCAGCTTCAAACCGCATTGCCTGACATTCTAAATTAAAATGAAAACAAAAAAAAAAAAACATTCTTGGTAGAGAAAGTCAACAAAATATTTGCAGACAAGTAAACATCATAAAGACAAATAATTGTCTCTAGAATCCTATAAGGAACAAAGAAGGCTGGAAACGTTTGAGATGGAGGTTTTATAAATTTTATAGCAAACTTCTAGGAATTTAAGTGTGAATGGCTGAACATTTCCAAGTAGTTTCGTAAAGTTTAAGGAAAAACTGTAAGGATAATTAATTTCAGTAGGAAAGTTTTTAAATAAAATAAATACTAGTAAAATATTTAAAAAAAGTCATGAATTTTTATAAAAACCAGTCATTATCCTTTATACTTATTTCGTCATAAATATTAACAAATCAAACATAAAAGGTTGAAATCCGTTGATAGCAATATATGAGAACAGTTTCAGAAAATTTTGCTTATAAATGCAAAAGCTGGTCAATGGTCCTTTTTTTTGTTTAGCAAAAAAAATTACTTTAACTAACTCAATACCACTTAAAAGGACACTTCTAATTGCCATTTACTTGAGGCCTGAATCTTAGAGGATTCTGCTGAAAATTACAAAAGCTAGCCTAATGTCCTTTATTTACAATTGAAAAAGAATTTTAACTGAAAAATGTTTTTTTTAATATCACATATGTAGATGCACTAGATTTCAGAAAATGTTGCTCCTGATTATGTTTAGTTGTGTCGGAAAATATTAAATCATTCTATAAATCTACTTTAAACTAACTTTAGAGTATAGAGTAAATTCCAGAAAATGTTGTTGAGCATTACCAAATGCCATTATCTTTAACATTTTATTTCTATTTTTCTTTAAGGTTCATAAAATAACAAGAGTATTACTTAAGGGGATTTCCCTTAATAATTTTATTATTTGCAGCCAAATTTCAACACATTTATATTGTCTATTCCAATTCAAATTTAGCAAAATCAAAATCAAAACTAATTCGTTTTCATTAAAAATTCGTGTGCTGAACTTGATTTAAGTATTTTTATTTCCAAGAAAATTTACAAGTTATATTAAACTTTTGGGCACTAGATTTTACAAGTTCTTTAATATGTAATTTAAAAAACTTTTATATTTGTATATATAAGCCATTTTTTATGTATATATGTATATATATTTTTTATAAAGTGACTTAACCTGCAAGGTTTTCGGCTTAACTGCAGGACCCAGGGTCTAGCCAGGATTCGAACCCGCGACCTCCACTTTAGTAGGCAGCGCATTATTTATTCGCCTACTTCAAAATATGGAATCATTTGCATGGCACTGTGCTCATTTTTGTACAAAGAGCTCCTTGTAATTCCTTGCATGCACTCGTGCCCTGCAAAAACAGGATGAAGTGTATTTTTATTTTATTATATTGAATATATGAAAATATTAAAATATAAGCATTGCTGTTCACCGTCCAATCCTTCAATAAATTTGTTTTAATTAAATTTAAAATTCATAATTCATTTTTAATGGAATTAAAAACTAAAGAAGGATTTCCGTTAATTATAATAATAATAATAAAAGTTTTTCGTTTTCTAAAGGATGACTTCTGATCCCTATTAATTAAAAATTAATGCATTAACTTTTCCAGTCCTGGTAAAGGCAGCTAGAAAGTATAGTAGCCCTTTGGGCTAACCATTTGACCAGTTATAGTCCTTACTGACAGGCATTTTTATACGATTATATCTGCCCTTTATACATGTTTAGAAAGCAAATTCCTTTAGGCAATTGAAATTTAAAAAGGCTAAATAAATATATTGAAAATACTACGCACAAAAATTTATAAAACTTTAATTGTATTAAAAAATTTTTATTTGTTTTTAATCCTTTCTGGTTTGAGTCAAGCGATTGCGTTACATTATAGCCTTCAAATATGAAAAATATTTTTATATTTTTTCTGATATCTTCAGGGCTTTACTGTATGTCCTTTATTTGGCTTATAAGAATCAATAACTTCTCTAAATGCCAAAATAAAATAAAATAAACATATTTGTTAAAATTTTTAAAACTTTTTACTTAAACAAGTTAACCATTTTGCAATATTTCAGGAGTGTTCTGCGTTTTTCCATACTTTGTTACTTTATCCTCCTTATCCTTAATATTCATTTATTTTTTATTTCCGCGCTTGCAAAACCATCCTCTCATTTTATGTCTGCGGTCTTTGAGATATTTTATATCTTAGAAAGCCTTTATATATTAATTTTTTTTTGCAACCACCATTGTCATTTATATTAGACGCTTTACTACGAGTAGAATGTCCTTTAGGCTTAAATAATAGCAAATAAAATAGAAAATTTTGTAACTAAAAGAAACTATTTTCTTGGTTAGCAATCATGGTTTCTGTGGTTTTTGTAAAGTGATAAGTTAAAATTAATTTGGAATAGAATTTAATTTACAAAATATAAGCATTTTATTTTAATTTAATATTCGCTTTATTGCAAAAGTTCGCATGGCAAATTCGGTCTTGACTTTCGTAAAGAGGTACTGAACAGTAAGAGGCTTAAAATTTATTTATTTCGAGTCTTCATTTTATAGGAAAAAGTACGAGTACATAAAAAAATAAAATATCTGATCCTTTCCCATAAAAATTAAAAATTTTATATTTTCGCACCTCCTTAAAGGATAAAAGTAAATGTAAAAGTTTATTTATGTGTCAAAACCAAACAAGTTTTATATAAACATTTACTAAGTATTTTAATACATCACTAATACGATTGAAATTTGACTACTGTAAAATTTTAATATGTAAAAAATTACATTGGCCAACAGCAACACTTTTTTTGTGCAAATTTTGAAAAGGACATTTTCTAAATAAAGAAATGATTAATTTTGAAAAAACATTGCAATAACAATATTTGTCATTTAATATTATCTTTTTTAAACAGTACATTCTGAACTTTCACAAAAGTACTTTCAGCCCAAAATTACCTAAAGGAGAATAGTCTCTATTTATAAAATATATTTATTAGAAAAATTTATTGAAAGCTTTATTTTCTATAGTCTGTTCGAAAAAAGTACTTTCAATAATTTATATTTTTTTAAAAAGCATTTTACGTTAGAACGTTTTTAATTATGTACCCTAAAATGTACTTCCTGTCAAACTGTATGCGTTGAAACCTTATTTTTAATAAGAAAACTATTCACCATGTGTGGTATAAAGCAAGTTTCTTCAAAGAGTACTGATAAAAAAAAAATGATTTCTAGCAGAAAACGTTTTCAGAAGTACTTTTTCCAAATAGTACCAAATAGTAGTATTAAATGATATAAAACATAATCTTTAATTAGATATCCATTATCAAAATTTTTTATTATGATATTGGTAAGTACTGAAAAAAGTACCAAATACTATGAAATATTATCCTTAATTAGAAACCTTGTTTAAAAGTACCTTTTTGGTAAATAAAGTAAAATATCTAATGGAAAATTATCTTTTATTAGAAATCAATGATCAAAATATTGATTATGATAATGATAGGTATTGAAAATAGTACCAAATAGTATAAAAAATTATCTTTATTTAAAAATCTTCTTCAAAGGTACTCTTTTGTTAATTAAGGTACAGAATATACTAGAAAATGACTCTTTCATAAAAAAAAATATTTTGAAAGGAATTGGAAAAGAAAATAATTATTTTGTATTAAACGGATATACTTGTCATAAGAGGTCCCTCTCAAAATTTGCTTAAGTAAGAAAATATAATTTACAAAAAGTACAATTTCCTAAAAATCCTAAAGAAAATCAATGCTAAGAAGAAGCTTTCTGAAAGTATGAATCCGTTGCGGAGAAGCTCATAAAACCATTAGTCTCAAATGTTTATGAAAGTACATCATTTTACATTAAGAATTAATTAGGTTTTAAAAGTACTATTTGGTTTTAAAAAAGTACCATGTACCAAATAATATTATTGTTTTATGTACACATTACAAATTTTTATGCAGTTGCGTTTTATTAGTTCTATAAATATTTTTTTAATTTTAGCCCACCTGGTACTAATTTTATACCCTTGAAGTATCAAGAATTGGAATGAATAGTACCAATAGTCGGATATATACGAGTAATGTTTTTATAGGGAAAACATTGAGAAATGGAAACATACAACTTTTATGCATTTTTATTTGTTAAATGAGAAATGATCGAAAAAGTACCTAAAACTTATTAGAAAATATTAGTTTACAAATTTTACTGTATTTTATCCTGTTAATTATTGAATGTGGAAAAATCCAGTTCTTGTGTGATGTGTAGGATAACGTTTAGCATCTGATGGTGTTACAGTCAGAAAATACTTGTAAAATTTATGTACTTTAAAGCCTAACCTGTACATTTATTATTTAAACTTGGATTAACTTTAAATGAAAGTTTTAGTGACTTAAACCACGAGTATCCTTGCACGTCTCGATGTATAAAAATGTAAATTAAAAATAAAATATACGAGTAGTTGTTGTTTATTTTAGTGCAATATTTCTTTATTTTCCATGTGTCTGAATTCTGTGATGCGTTACGTATGTGGTGAGGATGCAAAACCACACATACGCAAGCATCTAATCACATACGCACTGCGAGACAATTTGCAATAAAATTCTCCATTCCAATCAATTTTCCTGTATCGACAACTATTTAGTTGGAGTTACTTGCAAATAACAATGGCATGAGAGTTGGCTTACGGTCTTCCCTTCTGTATAAGTATTTGTTATATGACATACACTCACATACACATATATACATATATATATGTATATACTTTTGGACAGATATAAACCCTTATATGCACTTGCTTGTTGTCTATTTGATTTTGCTGCAATTGCAGTAGTTGTAATGCAGTGTCATGAATTTTCCAAATATGTATATTTCGTACAAGTGTGCGCCTGAGTCCTTGCATGTGTTTGGCTGTGTGTGTTCAATTTATATTTTTTTTTTTTTTTGTTCTGTAAACTTGTGGTAAATCCACTTAAGACATACAATGACAATTTGTTATTTTATGAGGTTAAAAAGAGCTTAATTGTGTTGATTATAGATTTGTGTACAGTTGTGAGTTTATCGTTTCAGTGAAGTTGGTCTGTTCGTTCGTTATTGTGTGTTTAGGATTTTATTTGCTTTTGGCAGAAGTTGGAAATTTTACAATTTCATATATTTAAGCAGTTCGTGTTGGGATATTCTTTTTATTAATTTTGTGTTTATGATGGATTTGAAAGTCAAGTTCTTCACTATCATTTCTTTTATAAAGAAAGAAAATAATTTATTGAAGATGATAAGGAAAAAAATTGGAGAGAAAAATATAAAGCTGTACTTGAGGACTTTATAAGGAAAATTCCCTGAAAAACTGCAGCATCAAAGCTTTTGCAGTAGTCGTTGGCCTCAGCAAGTGCTTCTTGCCTTATTATAATTACCTTCTTAAAATTGTAATGTTAAGTAAATAAATAATCTGTGGAAACTCCTTTTCTTAAAAAAAGTATATATATATATTTTTTCATTTGAAACTTTTTGAATCAGGAATTTTTTAATGCCATTTCCTTAAAACAATATCTGGTCAATAATGTTTTTTGGATTCTGGAGCTATTATGGGCTTATAATGTTGTATACTTTCCATTCTAGCAAAAAAAAAATTTAAATTTCACAATGCAGGATCTTGATGACCAATTTGCTTCTCCTCTGCGAAGAACAAAGGAATTTTCGAATATCCAGGAAAGCTGCGGATAAGGCCTTCTTGTTATATAGAAAAAAATATGATCCTATGATTTCACCGTACAACAAAGCGTAACTTTCTGAATTCTCTAAAATAATTCTTTATCACAAAAGCGTTTCTATAAGTTTCTTAAAAGTGTTTTCTGTGCACACCTTTCCGAACTATTCCTAATCCTGGTCATAGTTATTCATCTAAACTTTTTAATTTTGTTATTTCTGTACATATAAAAATTATTTTAAGATATTGACTTTTGTCAGCAAGATCATTTATAGTTTTGTTTCAGGACACTTACAATCCGGCTCGGTGGCAGGACACTTACAATACGGCTCGATTTTTTGCTCCTTTTTTTTAAATTAATATTTTTATAAGTTACTTTTGCAAAATGGTCCTTTTGTGAGAAAATATTTTTGTACAATTTTATTTTATAGTCAATTAAAATTAATTACTTGTAAAAATATATATTTTTTTAATAAAAAAAAAATTCTAATTTTTATATATTTTTTATAGAAATTTGTTATTATAATAAATTTTTTTAAAAGCTTGGAAATGCGTGACTAAGAAATTTATATCAAATAAATTTTTTTTTCCTGTGTAGATTTGGGATAATTTTTCAGAACTTACTGTGATTGTGTTTGAGTAATTCTCATTTGGTTGTTGAGCATGTGGAATTTTTTTCAAAACTGTTTAGTAGAAGGTCCTCTGGCCAGTCTGATTTCAGCACCAATAAAATGCAGACCTCTAAATTTAGAGCACTTAAGTAATTTTTATGAGTTCTTTTTTGTTGGTATTTAAACTAAGACAATTGAGTTTAAATTTGAAGACAATTTTTGAAGACAATTTTTTTTTTAAGAATTCTTATTTATAATTTAATGTTAAGTGGCACAATACAATGAAATAATAATTTTTTAATCAACCAGTAGTCGCTGAACAGCATTTATAAGTTCACTGGCTGCAAATCTTCCAAACAATTTTATTGCAAGCTCTCATGACACTCATGACTTATTTTGTATCATATTAAACGTAATTGATTCGTTAAGGGATCCTTTTTGCTTACACAAGGACTCACATCTATTTTACGGTTCGTTTTATGTTGTAAAAATTTTGTAATTTAAGTGAATTGTATTTATATCGCGTGTAAAATAAATTTGTCAACAACTTTTTCTTGTTGCTTTCTATAAGGCAGCAGTTAGCCAGCAAAAGTTTCCAATGAAATGTTTTCCATTTTCTCTTCTTCTTAACACGAAGCACATAATCGCGTGTTTTAACACTTTATTATATTTTTAAAAGTTATAATTTGATTTTAAATTTATTTATTTATTTTTTTTTTTGCTTAAAATTTTGGTAGCAGCAAAAGTTTTCCAAAACGGAAATGAGTTTTAACTTGTTGTTTAACGTTATGACGAGAGTATATTGTATTTGTTTTTACTTCCTGGCCATGTGTTTAATATAATTTTTGTTTGAGGGTTTTCTTTAGCAGAAAAAGGTACGAGATGTTTTAACGTTTTTATTTTCATTGTAGTCCTTTTTGCTATAAACGACTGATTTTGTTAAATAAAATTTTGATTTTAGTTTAATTTTCATAATAGAAACAATTGTTACACTTATTTCCGGTTTCCTTACTTTCCACGATTTCGTCCTTATTGTTATTCAGTTAACTGCTTGCTTGCCTGCTACTGCTGCCATGCAATAAATGCCAAAGTAAAAACCTTCGTATTCAATTAACAGCAGAGCAGTTTGCCAGTCACCAGGAAACTCCATTGCAAAACTCCTAAAACTGTAAAAAGACTTTAAACGTCATTGCAAAAAAAAAAAAACAAACTGAAGTGAAAATAAAAGAAACGCATTTTACGTACGATAGAAAAAGTCGAAAAGCCATGAAACCATGAAATTGCTCACGAGCCACATACACCATTTTGTATATATTTTTTTCATTTTTTTCATTATAAACAACAACAACAACAACAAGCAAAAAAAATGCATAAAAATGTTTTTCAAAAGGTTATAAAATTTTTTTAAAACTTATTTTTTCTGCCGCACAAACGAACACAAAAGGCACAAAATAATATTCTTCAAACCACAACAGCGCCATCTGCACGTCTATTTGTTGTCAGTCGCGCATTACGTTGTATCCGAACCACTGCCAACAACTGGAGAGAACAATTTCCACTAAATTATGGGGGCCGCAATTGTAAATTAGAAATTGACTAAAGTACGATTTTATCATGAGTTTTCTTTGTTGACAGCTGTTGCCTGTCAAACTTAAGCCGCTTGCCAAGTCACGTTGTATTTACAAATCGCAGTTGCATTTGGAATAACGTAACTACTTCGTTACGTTGTTATCTTTTTCATGCAAGGGGCAGGGGGACAAACACTAAAATATTTTTTTTTTGCTAAGCGAGAGAAATTAATAAAGAAAATTTTTTTTATAACTAAGGGTTGTGGGGATCGAACCACCAGGTGTATTAACAGCCTATCACACATCGACGTCGAGCAACAACTTGTTTACCAAACAATAATATGTTTTTTTTCTTGATCAACATCAGGGAAAGAGTGTAAAGAAGACGAGAAAATTTAACTACAATTTTGTGGGGTCTATGGGATATAGGAATCGGAACCCCAGAGGTATTAGCATTCTATCACAGATCGATGTGGAGCAACAAATTGTATATCAAACACTAACATGTTTTTTTTTATTGATCAACATCAGGGAAAGGGTGTAAAGAAGACGAGAAAATTTAACTACAATTTTGTGGGGTCTATGGGATATAGGAATCGGAACCCCAGAGGTATTAGCATTCTATCACAGATCGATGTGGAGCAACAAATTGTATATCAAACACTAACATGTTTTTTTTTATTGATCAACATCAGGGAAAGGGTGTAAAGCAAACAAGAAAATTTAACTACAATTTTTTGGGGTCTATGGGATATAGGAATCGGAACACCAGGGATATTAGCATTCTATCACAGATCGATGTGGAGCAACAAATTGTATATCAAACACTATCATGCTTTTTTTTGTTGACCAACATCATGGAAAGGCTGAAAGGCAAACGGGAAAATGTAACTATAATTTTTTTTGTGTCTATGGGATATAGGGATCGAACCCCCAGGGGTTTTAACAACGTGTATATCATGCTTTTTTTTTTGTTGACCGACATCATAGAAAGGCTGAAAGGCAGACGAGAAGAATTTATAATAATTTTTTTTAAGACTATGGGTTGCGGGAATCGAACCCACAGTCTGTCATACACCGCACTCAAATCGAAATTGCTAAGCAGAGGCGAAAAATAGGTACGAAATACACCCACCATCCTAACCATTTGTAGGTGACCCATTTACCAATTCAGTTAAGAATATTTCTCAAAAACCCCTCGATATTTTTGAAGTATCTTAAAATCGGTAATTTCAGTAACGAAGGATGACCTCCTTTAGAGAAAGAAATCTTTAGTTGTGAAAATTGTTTTAAAAAGGACTTGTATTAACATTTTAATAATTTTGATATAAGTAATAGAAATGAGGGCTTCAACTCAGTTCTTACCCTTAAGATTGGTCCCTCCAATCAAAAGCTGTCATTAATTTGTATTTTTTTTTTCTCTTTATTTGTTTATTTCATTCTAACACATTCAAAACTTAGTCACAGACTGATATGTTTCTTAGTTCGTTGACAGACAGTCACTTTTTGCCACAATAAAAAGAGCCTTTTTTTGTTATAATTTTTTTTTTTTTAAAAAAGTTCTTTCTGCTACTCTGCTGCACATTTCCGCATGAAATTTCTGTTTTAACAAGCTGGATTCATAATAATAATAAAAAAGGGTGCAGCGTAAACACATTGTTGGAGCAGCGTTGGTATTGTATGTGGAAATCGAGTTAAAGGATTCGTAAATAATTTTTTATGAAAATTATTAACAGAAATACATGAAATTTAATAACACAACGTTTATTAAAAATGCAAGTACAGCTTAAAATGCAGCTAAAGAAATGATAAGTGAAGAAAGGCTGGATAAAAAGAAAGAAAATAATTATAATGAAATAAACAAGAATGGAAATGGTAGTGAAGTAGAATGAGACAGGAAGTTAGTTATGGTTAGACAGGAGCTGAAGGAATGAGTACTGGACTGTTTCTACTCCTTGACTTAACACAAACTAAAGTGGAACTAAACTTTTTACATCTCCATAAAGAGTTAACTGCACCACCAAACTGAATGAGAATTCAATTGAATAAGATTGGACTAAAGAAATGGCTTGAAGTGAATTCAGTTAATTAACTAGAAACGGAGTCCTACTGAAGTAGAATGATATGGAATTTAGCTGCGGCAGTAGGAGAGCAGAGTTGGGAATGAAATGGGTATAGAACTCAAGTATATATAATTTGCAGAGTAAGCTGTAGTAAGACTCTCTATCAGTAACTTAGAAGCGATGAATATATCAACAAGAACTGAAATGGCACTACAAATATTGAAAGAGAGCTGCTTAAGCCCGCACTTTAAACTTTTCTTGAACTGAGCTAAAGCTGGATCTGACACAGAAGATAAATAGATATAGATCTATATTAAAGCGCTATATATCTCCAATATATTTTTTTGGCTAGAAGTGAACTAGAAGGAACTGGAACTAAAAATAACTGGGGAACTGGAATAAAAATTCAATAGTTCTGCCTCTAAGTAAGAGGGTTAAAAATCCTTAACAGTGGACTGATTTAAAATCGAAAGGGAACAGAACTAATAAAATAGTTCGAACGCTGACCTAAGTGAGTTATAGAAATGAACTAAAACTGCGTTACTAATTGATGTAAAATTACAGAACTGGCGCTGTATTACAACTGAAATGGAACTCATTTAAAACCGGAAAAGAACAGATCAACAAATAAAATTTTGTAAGCACTGAACTGTAGACGCTATAGAATTGGACTAGAACTTCATTATTAATTGGCGTAAAATTACAGAACTGGCTCTGCAGATAAAATTGTACAAGCACTGTACTAAGTGAGCTATAGAAATGAAATAGAACTGAATTATTGATTGGGTAATATTACAGAAGTAACCTCTCTACAATGACTGAACTAGAACTTAATTAAAATCGGAAGAGAATAGAACAAATGAAATGGTTCAAGCACTGAACTAAAGCCACAAGAGATATAATTCCTTATTATTTTTAAAGAGTACTAGAATTTAACAGGATATTCAATAGATGTTGAACTGAACTAATTAACAAACGATTTGAAATTAAATAGAGCTGAATTATTATTCAGAGGTCCAAAAATCCTAAACAGCCATGCACCAGAACTAAACTAGAACTGATTTAAAATCTAGTTTGAACACTGAGCTGGAAACACAAAAGATATAATTCAAAATTATTTTAGAACTGAACTAGAATTTCTTTCGATATGCAATAGATCTTGAAGTGAACTACCGACTGTTTGGCCCGAAATATAAAACTAAAAAGGACTGAAGAGGAATCAAACAAGAGCAGCACAAGTTCTTAATTAAAATGATTATACGAGTAGATCTGTTCTAGAATTTATTCAGAAATAAAATAGATCTTGAAGTGAACTACATCCTTTTAGATTAGAAACATATCTCTAGTGGAACTTCACTAGAAGTGATGGAGGCGTAAAAGCGATTTAAAACTGAACTGAAGTGAACGGAGTTGGAAGTGGAAATGTAATTAAGTGGTTCATTTCGTTCCTGCAAAATAAATTTATATCTGTCTGTCTTCTTCTTCACTTAATCTTTTAAACATCCTCCTGATTATTTCAATTATATTTAAGGGCGTGCTTGTGTATTTGTGCGTGTGGCTATGCTTGCATGTATGTGTGTGTGATATAATAATTTATTTGACGTTAAAGCTATTTTCATATGTCATACATTAATCCAAATTAATTTCGTGTAATTAAAATCACCTTGAAGCGAAACGGCAGGAACGGAACTTTCATTTACCAAAAACATTTGAATGTATTTGTTAGTCGGTTGGCTGTTTGGTTGGTTAACGAATTTGCCGGATACACAATCACACAGATATTTGCACATTAAACGGTATTTATTGGATTTAGCAAACTTTATCTCCAATAATAATTACCCCATTCATAATGGATGTTAAAGTATATACGAAATGTGCAAGATCCTTAGAGTTGTTGCGTTACAGCATAGTGGAATGGTCGGGGAAGTAACGAAAAATACTTTTGTTATTTTGTGCCAAATATTGTCGAGCTGGGAGAAGATTAAAGCGAATTATTAGCAGTTGGAGAAATTTAATAAATAAGAATAAAATGATGGCAGAAATTATTAAGCCCTTTAAACAATTTTTATATAACGTATAATTAACATTATATTTAATAAATTCTTTCCGGGGGGAAAAAATTGTTTAAAATTTAGAAAGGAATGAAACTTTGGCTAAAAGGACTTTCAGGCTAGAAGCACTTCTTCTAGTTCCATCTATTATAATAGAAAAAGCAAAAGTGGATTGACATTTTTTTACAAAGGCGAATAAGAAATCAAATGCATATACCAAAATTTTTCGAAATTTCATTGAATTTCATGGAATGCAGGGCTGGAAACCTTAAAACTTTTCATGGTGGTAACGAAACATCATTAAAACAAAGTTTTATATTCAAGATCTTGTCAATGAAAAAAATTACCGATTTAATTATCAGATTTTAATTAGCTGGGATGGAATGCAGGGCTGGAAACATAAAGGCACTATTTGAAGGTTAAAACTATAATTAAAACTTGCTTACACAAAATTTTTATTTTCAAGATCTTAAGGTCAATGAAAAAAATTACCGATTTAATTATCAGATCGTAAGCAGCTGTTATGGAATGCAGGGCTGGAAACCTTAAGTCACTATTTGGTTGAAACTATCAGTAAAACTTGCTTATAGTGTCAACTACACACACTAAAACACACACATTTTTATATATTCAAGATCTTAAGGTCAATGAAAAAACTTACCAATTAAATTACCGGATCGCAAATAGTATATATGGATTGCAGGGCTGGAAACCTAAAGCCACTATTTGAAGGTTAAAACTATAAGTAAAACTGGCTTACACGCAAATTTTTATATTCAAGATCTTAAAGTTAATGAAAAAAAATACCGATTTAATTATCAGATCGTAAATGGCTGTGATTAAATGCAGGGCTGGAAATCTTAAGGAAATATTTGGTTAAAACTATAAGTAAAACTTGCCATGGTGGCAACGAAACATCATTAAAACATACAAATTTTTATATTCAAGATCTTAAGGTCAATAAGAAAACTTACCAATTTAATTACCGGATCGGAAATAGTATTGATGGAATGCTGGGCTGGAAACCTTAACACAGAATTTACAGATAGTGTTTTTTATATTAAGGATCTCAAGGGCAATCAAAAAATTTAAATTTAATTAGCAGATCGAAAAAAAATTTAAAAAAAGATTTCTAAAGATAAAAAATAAAATTAAATAAAAATAAATATAGTTAAAAAAATATAAAAATTAAACGAAAATGTTTGTGTTGAGGATTTTCTGATTGAAGAAATATTGAAAATAAAATGCTCTTCTCTTCCTATGATTACTAATGAAACTTAACGGCGAGTTTGACTCCGAGGCAAGTGCTGCGGCTAGTAATGCGAGAGTTCATGGTTTATTTTACATTTTTGTATATATTTTATTTATAAACCGATTTTGATGATTTTCATATTTAATAATTCTGGTAAAAGCCAGACAAGATGGCTTTTTAAAGTTTTGATTTTAAGAAAAATTTAAGTCTAACTTATACTGCAACAAAAATACTGAGGACAGACAGACAAACGGACAAAACTCAAATCCCTTCCTATATAGATCCGAAAAAATCTGACTTGTGGCAATAAATACGGCTTGCTTAGACTGTTCCATTTAGCATTTCTATATAGTTTTAACGAATGTTGTTAATAATAAACTTTTTTTCTCTTCCAGGTATTAAAGATCCAAATCTGGAGCGACACTCAAATAAAGGTATTTTATTTTTTATACATTTTTAATAAATTTATTGAAAATCATATAAGCGATCGTTTTTCCTAATATAGGCATTTTAGCATAAAAAATAGCTTCTGGCCCAAAATAAATAAAACGAGCAACAAAAAAAAAAAAAATATGTTTATACGAAATGAATCTGTTTATAAATATTTAGGTAGGAGTGTTTATTTATGCAGAAAACATGAAGTTTCATTAAAACATTTATAATGAAATTTTAATATGAAACTGGTAATTTTATTAAAAAGCCACTTAAACCACTTTCAGCACAGAACACATACACGCACACGCACACATACACATCCTTAGAAACCACTTTCATTTATAGACATTAAAAAAAGGATACAAATACTCGCATGGAGAGTTATATGTATGATACGGCGTTTTTGTGGCAACAAGATTCATAGAAAGTGAGGGCACATTAGACGGGCGAGGATAACATGAAATAAGAAAAAAACATCAACTGGATGTTTGAAATACTAAAGAAAAATTAAACCTGAAAAGCAAACATCAACCTTAAAAAGTTCAAATTATTACAGGACTCTGAGCGCCTAAAATATATTAAATAAAATATATTCTAGAATGTAGCACATATTATATATTTGATTATTAGCAGGGGTGGCCAAACTATAACAAAAACATGTATTGCATGGTCCGTGCTTTGTTTCTTTTTCTAAACTGCTTTAAATTTCCTTCGGCGATGTTTTTAGTATAAAATTTGAATTGCTAAACGTTTTTCTTAGAGAATTTTTTTTTATAGAAAACTTAGGGGGAAATATCTATACGAGAATTACATATTCGTTTACAATAATGACGGAATAGAAAAATTATTTAGAATCCCACCTTTTTTTTGTGCCATAGAAAATAATTGGAGAGGAGATGCTGATTTTTTAGGAAAATGTTTAGCAGATCCTTTTCATAGAAAAATTGTTTACAATCCCACTTTTTTTTTTGGGAAATAATCAGAGATGGGATGCTGATAACGATGTAGAAATTTGTTCTACGGAAATCTTTATCAGAGTTCTAGTATAAAAAAATTATTTAGAATCTCACCTTTTTTAGTGTCATAGAAAATAATTTTGAGGAGGAGAGGAAATGTTGATCACGATATTACAAACTTCTTTTAGGGAAATGTTTATCAGATCCTTTTCATAGGGAAATCTTTACCAAAGTCCTGAGGAAGTCCTGAGGAGGTATTGAAGATATTAAAAAATTATTTTTGGGAAAATTTATAGGATTCTTTCAATGAAAATGTTGCTTAGAATCCCATATTTTTTTTTTTTTTTTTTTTTTTTGTTTGATAAAATTGGAGGAAAGGCTTGTCGCTCTTGTTTTGAAAATATTTTCCTTACTTTATCAAATCTATTTTTATACAACCTGAATAAAGTTGGGCACCATTTCGCAAAGAGGTTGCCGGTGTTGGCTGTATATCTGTAAGTAAAAATTTCTTACAGGATGGCAAAAAAAAAAATTGCTCATAATAAAGTTGTCCCAACTTTAACCAGTTTCTCTACTGGAACAGAATATAGATACTCTGTCCAAAATATGCTTTGAGTTTGATTAATATTTATTGAATAGATTTTGATTATTTAAAATATAAAAGATTATAATGAATTTTTCTATAAAAAAGTTGTTTTGTATAACGAAAAATTTTTTGTTCAAAATTTCCAGAGAGACTGATAAACTTTGCTATGCCAAAATTAGGCAGAGTTTCCCAAATCTAGCTCGGTATACTATGAATCTTGTCTAAAGAACAAATGTCTAGAGTAGGATGATGTTTTGTGTGTAAAATTTGTTCAGAATAGGATGAGATTCTATAGCAATATGAATTGCTTAGTGTAGTAGAACTGTAATTGCTGCGTATAGAGCAAACTTTGGTATGGAAAAGTTGCTGTGAGTCTAATAAGCTTTCCAATAAAATACTAAAAATGTTACCTAGACTTGAGCAATCAGAATGCAATAACATTTTCTATAAAAAAATTGCCTGGCATATAATGTAATTTTGTATAGAAAATTTATGAAAATCTTTTCTAAATGCAATCGCTTATTGTAAAGGAAATTTTTGAATGGGAAAGTTCCTGTGATAATGAACTTTTCTACAGAGTAGTTTTAGTGCGGAGTATAGTACATTTTTCCACAAAAAACTTACTTAGCGGACAGCAAAGTTTTGAATGAAAAAGTTGCTCCTTATAGCATTAGGGCCTATTGATTACAAAATTTGCTTAGAGTACAAAAAAGTTTCCCTCTGTAGAAGTTATTACGATTTCTTCTGAATTTTCGGCATCATTAATTATAATATTATATATATGTGTATAAAAATATCGTCTGACTTTTGAATCGAAAAGTTATTTAAAATCTGACAAAGTCTTCGTTTTTTAGTGGCAGAATTTTTTCTCTTAAGGATGAATAATTCTCCGAAACTTGATAAGTTTTATGTGAAAAGTGTTTAGTAGTCTGATCATCCAAGTCTTCTCGTGATTACTGAAAGTTTCCTTTGTCCTGAAAAATTGAGCAAAAGAAAAATTTATAGGAAAAAGCTTTAGGTACTTTTTTTAACTTTAGTAGAGCTTTTGTCTTAGTTACCCACCTCTAAAGAGTTATCCCAAGTCGGACCAAATTTTCGGCTACTTGTGATTTTGCTTTTATTTTATCTCTCGTCTTATTAAATCATACAGATTCATTTCACGCTCCAACAGGTTGGTATTTCCGGATGCCAAATATGGCAACTGTTCCCTTGTAAGACAATCTAAAGCTTTATATGGAAACAAAATTAATAAGAAAACAAAACAAAATAAAGCAACTATAAATTGCTTAAGCTCTGTAAAATTGTAAAAAGCCTGCTTCTGTGGGGGAGTGTGGGGTATAGTATAAGAGTATTACAAAAATATATGCGCACTTTTTTTCATTAAAAGCCCTCTTGGTTAAAACCATTACCAAGCAAGTGCTCATAATTTTGGTTTTTAGTTTTTCTCATAAACACTTTGCTTCTTTCCTCTGTGAACATTTATTGAAGTATTTAAAATGCAATCAAGCTACGAAATTAATTAAATTACATTTTCAACTGCCTTTTTAAAAGGGGAAACAAAAAACCAAAATTGTGTGCGTGAGTCGATGCTGGAGGAAAAATTAAACACTTCATGGCTACAGATTCAACCCCTTCTCTGTGTCGTCGTTGGATTATGAGGTGCTAAAAGTATAAAACAAGAAGAAGAATAAAAAACGAAAACATGATTTGGAAATTTTCTATATTAAATTAATACGTATAACGTGTAAAATTAAATAGTTACATTTACATTAAATTGTTGAAGATGTTAAAATGTAACGAAGAACGTGTGCTTGTTAATGAAATGTTAAAGATTTAATAAACGTCACCTTTAAACATTTTTAATCCTTGTCGTTGTGGCAGGGTTTGCTTTTAGCGGGACAACCTACTGGCATATTTTACTGGAAAAGCGACGAAGAAGCAACAAGCAATTTTGAAATAGTCAAAGGAAAAATTCAGTGGTGTAAAATATCGTTTCGATTCTTTGTTTTATATTTATTATAATATTTTGGGACCAATTACGAGTCTGATTCGATTAATCGAGGTCTTAAATTTGTTTTCCTCAACTTCATCTCAACTTTTCAGAGGACAACATAAAGCGTTACTATTTTGAGACTATACATCCAGTTTTTGTGGACCCATTTTTGTATTTGCTGATGATAGAAAATCCCCTCGTACGACACCATCAGTAAATCTACTTACTCGGTATCATTTCAATTAATTTAAATTAATTTTAATTAAAGAATTTAAAAAAAAAAATTCTATTTGCGAAAATGGTTTTTAACTTTTACAAATAATGTAGGAATTTGCATACGAGAAGTACATCACAGTGGTGAAGTATATCATTGCATAAAATAATGATGTTTTGCTAATAATTTCACTGTATTTTGTGTTATCCCCACAAAGCGAAACAGCGATTTGAGTAAAAAGTTCTTTTTAATCGATTCCATATAAATTTCTTTCTCAAGTTTTTTACTAGCATAATAGGAACAGCCCATTGATCTTCATTCAATAACTTTTTTTAAGACTAATTAAGGGCGTTAAAAAGAATTGGCACTACAACTTGTTTTGTTTTTTTTTTTTTTGTATTTAAAAGCACTTTCAAATTTAGCGATTTTTTGAAAAGTTTATGAACAACCATTTTTATGAGCTTGATCATGTTTGTATGGTTTATTGGACGGGTATTAGCAGAAACAATCTAATTTCACAGTAGTGACGTAAACATGCTTTGAGAGAGATCAAAATAAGCAGTTTTTGGCCGTTGCTGATTTCCTTTTCAAATGCTTTTATTACAGCTGAAACCGATATATGGAATGTAGGGTATTTATACTGGGCACTCTGCCATAATTTAAGCACAAAATAGTAGAGTTGTAATCATTGTAGCCATCACGGTGTGTCTGATGTGTTAGCATAAAGTCGGCCCTGAACATACGAGGTATCATATCGTAAGCACTATTACTTTACATTAAGTTATTTTATATAAAAATCCTTCTCTCTCTATGTTCTAAGCATACACCATATTCCTAAAAACTTAGAAAGCACGCTACACTACAACAAACAGTCGTATGGAAATTTTCGTAGAAAATATATTTACAAATAAAGCTTTTTAAGGTATAAAAATTCATGAATTTTATTATTTAAACGGTCTGTTTAATATTCGTTAATCGACATTGGAAAATTTAGAACCAAATAATTATTTTTATTTCTTTTGTTGTTTTTTCTTTGTGACTTTGCAATTTTTAGATCCTGGCGCATGATATCAAATCATATTAAAAAACCAGGAGAGATGTTATGAATAAGTTAGTGAATCATATAATCGTTACTCCAAACTTTTCTCGACTGTGGTAAATGTTAAACTAGTCCTTTGTAAAACACACCAGCAGTAGTGGAAAACTCTGTAGTATGGTTAACTTATGCCTATTCATGGCCAAAGTGTTTCAAATTGTAAATCGGTTTATTAGACTGATGTTTCATGTGTTTCGGATAATGTTATATATCAACATTTTTGCCAATCAATATTTTGATAGCACAAATTATTTTATGGCTTTTTCAGTTCCCAATTACCACATTCAATATGTATTTTTCCTTAAATATCACACATACTCCAAGGATAACGTTTCTAAACTGTATACAAAACTCGTAAAAATCGCTTTCAAATCATAAAAATCGAAACAGTAGTGTCGAAATTTTTTTTTCTAGAAAATTTTCTTGTTAGACGGCTTTGTTAAGTAAAAAACTTGGATTTTATGTATACAAATGATATAGGAAAATGCATACGAGAAGTGTTGCACTTTGCTACTTAAGCGAACCAAATCTTGATCTTATCTTTAAAAACAATACCAGAAGCTTTTAAAAGCTTTGCAAAAAAATTAAAAAAATATTTGTAATAAACTCTGAAATGTTCATAATCTATATGAACTTATTTCATAACATTTATGCTCAACTGTTAATTTCATTTGATTTAATATTTTTCACTGGGTTACTCATTGTATCATATCTCCTTTTTAAGGCCAAATTTCTAGTTCGCATACATTTTGTTTTCTTTGCTAACTTGCCTTGCTGCTGTCTGAGTGAAGAAAGTAAAATAGAAACAACTTAAAGCGTCTTATCTTCTTCGGTGCTTTTATTTGTTTTGTTTCCCTCATTAAGGAACCAACGTGAATCCAACAATTGGGAGTCTTAATATGAGCAGTAAAAGCATTATGAGAAGAGTTATAAAAGTGTCTTTTTAAACTTAAAGCAGTTCATGATCTTGTGTTTGGAAATCCACTTTTGTTTTTCCATTTTTCCTTATTTTTTTTTTTTTTTTTGTGTGTTCTACAGTCAAGTCGCTTGACAGTTAACAACCATTGAAGCTTTCGGGTACGGTTGGGTTGATTGTTTGGTTGATTTTATATATATTTTCATGGTACTTAAGTAAGATTTTAATTTACATTTGAAAGCTAAATTAAAGGAGGAAGGGAAAAGGAATTAAAATTAAGTGAAGACGTAGATGAGGTGTAGCAACATTTACCACTTTCACTTTCACTGGCGTTTCGCTTTCTTTTCATATTAATTTAGAAGACTTTATAATATCATTACATCTGTTATTGTTTGTGAAATTATTGCCAAAATTCTTAAATGGAAATTTGAATTTAATAATAGACAAAGACATTATTGTGCCCTTATAGCTCTAGAGTCAAAAAAGGAAATATAGTTGAGAAGGCCATAAAGAAAAATAAATAAAAATTTTTTGTTCACTAGTACAGTTTTAGGCCAAATTAATATTAATGGAATTTATATTTGAGAACTCATTCAGTGTAACTGCTTTTATTTCAAGTTTTCCAAATAACAGTTTTGAAGCTCATACAAATCTGATACAGGATATACAGCTTTCCTTACCCGCCATCGTTAATATACCGAGTGCATGGCTGAAAAATTAATAAATCTTCTTTTAGATGAAGGATATCCCACCTTTATATAATTAATTATAATGTAGGTTGTCTTTGATTGAACTAGTTAGGGCATTATCTATTGGCTGAGAGTGTGGTAGATGTCTACTCCCTGCAGTCATAAAAAGACCAGAATTTCCCTCACAGCTAACAATTGCATTCATGATAATGAGCATCGGAGCACTTACACGCTTCTGGCGGCCTTCTTTGGGAAGTAATAAAAACTGCATGAAAATAATTTATATTTTTAAGTGCTGGATATAATATAAATTCGACAATAACAAAATGCCTCAAAATATGCAACGAATTATTATAAAATACAAATAAATTATTATAAAATACAGTAGCAAAGAAAAGTAATCTCACATTAAAAGTTTTGAATATCATTTGCTGTACTAAATTGTAAGAAGCAATCAAAACAATATTTAGTGAAAGAAAACTCCATATTTTTTCTTTTGCTGTCGCTGTTTTATAAAAATATAACTTTAGAGATTGCAAGGGCCCTTTCGCTCTCACTTGAATGTGAAAGCATTCTAGACAGCAGCTTCAGAAACCAAATGATATCATAAGGGCACAATATCTCCTTCTCTCTCCCCCTCTGTTTCTGTCAATATATCTAGAATTTCCTTATTGTGTGCTCGACCAACTCAACCCGCAGAGCTTTCGGCTTGACCGCAGAAAAACGCCCAGGGTCTAGGCTGGCATAGAATCCGCGTCCTCCGGTTTAGTAGGCTGTGCATTATTTTTTTTGCCTATAGAGGCACAATTTTCTGCATATCTTTCTCTAAAAATATATAAATTAAAGTTCTGTAGACTTAATTTAAAGTGATGAAATCCGGTCATTATACAGATTTCAACATCTCATATTTTCAACGCTTATACTCCTACATAAATCTTATCATATCTGAAAATTTCACACATAATTTTCTAAATAATTCGCTTTATATTTATTATTGCACTGTATTTATATAGAAATAATATTGTATAAAATCTAAGTCAAGCCAGTACATTATTGTGTTGATAAAAATATCCTTAAGAGCACATGCATGAATGACTCCATCTACTTGAGCCCCACAATGGAGTCTTATAAAAACCAAATAATTTCAAGTGGTAAACAGTTGCACCACTATCAAGCCATTTCTTTTTGAACGCCACATTATTTTACTTTTATTTGTATTCTTGCCAAATGCTTTTAAACGAATGCATACACGAATAGACTAAAAAGGAAGCAAAGAAATATTCGGTTCAAAGCAAAGACAAAATAAAAAGTTTTTATTCTCTTCTTAATATCAATTCATTTTCCATACAAGATACCACTATTTGTTTAGTGAAGTCAACGAAAAAGAAAAGGGAGTGCAAAAAGTTTTAATATACCAAAGAAATAGAGCCGAAAGCACGTAACCAACTGCCAAAAAGTTTTAAAAATTTAAAGAGGCATCTAATTAGCCTGGTTTTTGGATAGATCTTCCGAAAAAACTTTTTCAGATATTTCAATATTGTTGGGCATTAAGAAATTTAAAATGGAATATCAAGGCCATCATACCATTCTGTGCCGCTCTGTCGCCCTGTCGCTCTTTCGCTCGGTCGCTCGGTCGCTCGGTCGCGCTAACGCTCGCTCTTCTGCGATTCTCAAGAAAAAGAAACAAACAGGAGATTTGTAACAGAATAAAATATATCTAAATAAGGCCTTGCTTCCCTATCCTAGCCAATCGTACGATTTGTTAAATATGGCAACTCTAATGAAGAAATAAAATAGTTTGGAAAAAAAATTTCCAATTTTTCACGCGATCAGGGTTGCTTTAACTTCAATCTGCAAAGAAAAACTTTTTTGCATCATTTTTTTATGATAGTATGTCACCAGCAGCGCCATTTTGATGCGATTTCTTAAAACAGTAGGATATCACAATCAGATTTTCTTGTGAATCAACCACAGGACTGCGTGGGAAAGTGAAATGAGATCTTTTAATTAAATTGTTTTTAAACTTTATAGAGCATTTGAAAAAAGACTTTCCACTTTCAGGAAAGCTTTTTTAAGGCCAATAAAAACCTGATAGTCATCAGTGTTTGGTCAAAACTTCGAGGCATTATTGTCACTCCTCTTATGCTGCCACTATTAGTAAATGAAACGCGAGAAAGAAATCAAAATCTAGGTAAAATCCAATGTCCTTCAAAAATTGTTTTACTAGTACATATATGATGATATTTGTACGTGTTTTTAATTATTTTTGCATTAATAATAAATTACTCGTAATTCTAGAGAAAATTATTTACACTTGTTTTTAATATCCTTTTTAAGTCCTTTAAAGATGTTTTGAGCACATGTGGAATCACTTGGTTTTTGGTTTTTTTTTAACGAACTTGATTTTCAAAGTTTTGGCTTGTACTCAAGAAAACGCTTAGTGCCCTAGGCAGGGTTCAAACCCACGAGTAGCGGCACAATAGGCGGTTCATTATACATTCGCTTAATAAAAAATGTGTTCATAAAAAATGTGAACTTTTCATTATTTATTTTATAAATTTTTTAATCACTTTTATGAAAAGCTTGAAGGCTAGCATACTAATAGAATGAATGTCCTTTTTATATTTAAATTTATTCATAAAAAATTTTAAATATGTATATTATTCTTCTCGTCTTACTCAGGCAGTTAGTTTTAATTAAATTTGTATTTATTAGAGAAGGTTAAATATTTTCTTCTCTCTCCTTTTCCTCGCACCATCAGTATCTGCTGTAGGGTACTTAACATTTATATAACTGGTATTGTCAGGGTATTTTTTTGGTTTTAACAAATAATAAAAAGGAGTACATATTTTAAGCGTGTTTTTCTACAAGGATAATAACAAAGATTTAGTTTGCTCTCATAATAATTTCTTTTTCTCGTACTTATTTCGCTTTCCATTTCCAGCACACAAATAATGTTAAACGCGATTTTTTTGCACTTGAGTGGCTGATTTTTATTAGTTGAAATTCTTTTAGTTTTTTTTTTTTTTTTGATTTTTTGTTTAGTTGAGTGTTGTTTTTCCAAACGAATTTCACTTTGTCAAAAGTTTTTTATTTCTTGCCAACAATTTCATTTACTACAATTTCGTATGCTGCTCTCTAGGACTTGATTCTGATTCAGTTTATTGGTTTACTATTATTTTTTATTTTTTTTTTTTTGCGTGTTTTTTCTTCGATTTAAAATCTATTGGGCTTTGTAGGAGAGCAGCAGCCGTTTGTGGGTGTAATTTTTGTATGTTGTGTAAACAAAAGAAGAATCTATTTCGTTTATTTCATGGTTTCTAGCCACAAAAATAGTTTTATCCTTGTACTCCTTTGGAAAAAAAAGGGAAAAGGTAAAGCAAGATTTATAACTTTCTTTATAGTTATTGTGGTGGAAAGTATTATTTTTCTATTATGGAGCATAAGGCAACAATTTTAAATTTTTTCTACGATTTTCTAGGTGTTTTTTTCATTTTTATTTGTTTGTTTTATTTTCATTGAAAAGTTTTTATATCTTTGATTTCGCAAGTATGTATATGAGAGTGTTCCTCCTTTTTATTCAGAAATAGTAAAACTTTAATGAAATTGTCAATTTTGTAATGGTTCATCATTTTCAAAGGAAATGATATGTAACGCTTTGCTTCGAACAATGTGTTTATTTGAAATTGAAATTGCTTTAGTATAAGAAGTTTTTAAAAGTTTAAGTATGAAAAATATACATAAATCTGTGTGTGGCAAAGAATTTGAGAGCTTCATAACAAAACTGCAATAATAAGAAATGTTGGGGAATGTTTTGAAAAGTTTTAAATGACATGACCATTTAAATGGCTTTAAATAAATAAATATAATTGGGAATAGAAATTTTTCATTTATAATTTCTTATAATTCAGATTTCAGCACAAAGCAAATGAGAATTCATTTCGTTGCAAATGAAAATAATTGAACAAAACACACATACAGTAAAAAAAAAATAAAAAAATAAAAATCATCAAACTAAATGTCCTTATATAGCAGGAGTACCAGTCAGGCAATTAATATAGATAGCCAAGTTATTCTTGTCGACTAGTATTGGCCATGTAGTAGAGCCGGCAGTTGGTGAAAGAAAAGAGGACAAATACTTGTAATGTTTCACAACTCTGTTTTTTGTCCTCTTTTTCTGTTAATGTTCAGAGCAACTAGTTGGAAGAATATCGCTTGCTAAATCGTGGAGATAATTAATTTCTTTACAGGAGAGTTGAAATTAATGGCTTGAATTAATTTCTTATTATTAATTTCTATTTTTATTAATAATAATTCCTTCTTTGATATTAATTTCATTAATGGTTGTATAATAAACTAGTCAATTTTTAGTACCTTTCTACTGTAACATACACAAGGCCAGTACTATTAGAAAAGGAGAAAGTAAAATTCCGTATGGCTTTTTGTCCCTTTCTTGACAATATCAAAAGCAACTTATTAAATAAATATTAGTTGAGCGCTCTGCACTTATTTAGGAATCCTTCCCCCAAATATTTTTTAAGGATAAAGTGCAATCTTATCTAGCAAAGAAAGAAAAATTTTTATTTTTCGGAAGACTGGCTTAGCTGTTGTGAGGAAACTTGTACAAATTTTTTCTAATTTTGTACATTTTAAAAGAAAAATTCAAAAATAGAATAAATAAACTATAAATAATTATAAATTGGAATATAATTATAGTAAAATTTACATTTTAGCTAAATGTCTAAACGGGGTATTACGAGGCAAACAAGTGTCAAAGGTGTAAATTGCAAAAATGAAAAATTACCATTAAAGACCTCGTTTCACTATCATAAACAATCGTAAGATTTGTAAAATATGGCATCTCAGTTGAAAACATTGGCAAGTCTGGCATAAAAATGTGCAATCTTTACTGTACCAGCCTAGGATTCTACTTCAAGATCAAATTTAACAAACAACCTATTTATTATTAACTTGTTTATTTATTCTTACAACGTAACCAAAACAAAACTTCTTGTGTATCAGAAAAACTAAATTATATTATTTCATTTATATGTTGCCAGATCAACTGTTTATTATTGCGGGCTGTCACATTGGGTGGGTTGCCACATCCCTCCTATATTCTTAAGCTTCAATGTCAATTTAGGCCCGGGTTCATCTGGATCGATATTCTGTGACGTTGATGGTACTCCCGGTGGCAGCTCATTACCGGCACGACGACTATTCTCGGAATCCAGGTCTTGTTGATGTTCTGAATTTTTTTCCGAAGTCTTATTAGGTTTGGCTAAAGATGGCAGCGGTGAATCAGCTGGAATTTTCTTAACATGAGTAATGTTTCTACGGTACACCCCGCCTTCTCCTGATATTCCGATATCATTTCCCTTTCTATCAGTTACTTCATATTCAGTTGTTCCAAATGTTGTAGATAGTTTGTTACTGTGCAGAGTATTTCGAAGCAGCACCTTATCCCCAACTTTGATGTCGCAATCACTGGCGTTTCTGTCGAAATCGGCTCTCTGTTTTCCCTTTTCTTTATTCGCAATGTCATTGTCTCTGGCTTCAGAGTCGATAACATGCTCTTCAACGTCATTCAGCGACGGAATCTTATCTCTAATAACTCGATTAAAAATAAGTTCCGATGGAGCTTTCCCAGTTGTACCATGTGGGGTGACGTTGTACATGAGGGTAAACTTACGAATCTCTTTTCTATAGTCCAAACCCCGCGAGTGGGCAATTTGAAGTCGTTTTACCAGAGAGCGGTTCAAGTTTTCGACCTCTCCATTGGCTTGGGGCCAATAAGGCGGTGATGTCATCAGTTCAATATTATTTGTTTTGCAAAATGCCTTAAATTCCCCGCCTACGAACTGGCGACCATTATCAGCTGTTATTGACCTCGGATATCCATGTCGGGCAAATATTTCCTCGAGAAAGTCAATAATTTCAGTCGATGTTATCTTTCTCATAAATTTAAGTTCATGGTATCGCGAATAGTAGTCAATTATAACAAATACAAAATCGTGATTTGGCAACGGACCCAATAAGTCCATTGCTACACAAGCCCAGGGACCATTCGGCATGGTCCTTCTATTCATAGGTGCCGGTGGTATTGGCCGAGATACCAACATACATTCGTGACAGCTCTTAACGAATTTCTCTATATCTCGATCAACCAACGGCCACCATACCTTTGCCCGAATTCTGCGCTTCATAACGGTTTCGCCCGGATGGCCTTCGTGCGCTAGATCTAGTACCTGTTGTCTCAGGCTCCCTGGAATCACGAGTCTTGTTCCTCTTAGCAACAAATCTCCTAAAATACTAAGCTCAAATCGGAATGGATAATACCTGTTCTTAGTTGCTGTACACCAGTTGTCGGTATTTATACATTTTACTGCCATCATAAGTTCGTCATCTTTGGTATTATGGTGTACAATTTCCAAAACTGTTAACGCTCGCGGAACAGAATGTCCCACGATAGAATAAATACTAAATTCGCATGGTTTGTCGAAAGTAACAGCTGTATTCACATTGCAGAGTCTGGATAGCGAGTCTGCAATGTTTTGCTTTCCTGCTTTGTAAATAATTGTGTAGTCAAACGACTGCAGTCGTAACACCCAACGCTCGATGCGGGCCGGCGGCTTCGATGTTGGTTTAAAAATAGCTTCCAGGGGCTTGTGGTCTGTTTCTAGCTCAAACTGGATACCTGCTAAGTAGTAGTAAAACCTTTCAACAGCCCACACCAGAGCAAGACTCTCTTTTTCCGTTTGTGAGTAGCGACGCTCAACTTCGGACAGCGCTTTACTGGCAAAAGACACAACTAACGGAGTATCGTCACTGAATTGAATGAGGACCGCTCCCAAAGCCACAGGGCTTGCATCAGCAATCAATCTTGTTCGTCGGTTTGGTGAAAAATAAGTTAATGTTGGAAGCTCTGCCAACTTTTCCTTGAGTTTTGTGAATGCCTCATCCTGTCTAGCGGACCATATAAATTTTTCATTAGCCTTTGTGGTCGCTCTTAAGGGTTCAACTAGATCACTTAAATCGGGTATAAATTTTCCTAAATAGGTTACTAGACCCAGGAAACTCCGAGTTTCCTCACGGGTGTTTGGGGCTCGAAAATTCAAAACACTATCGACTTTGTTCGGGTCCGCACTTATGCCATCTGACGATAGAATATGGCCTAAAAATTTTAACCTATGCACCCTCCATAAGCATTTGTCCTTATTTATGGCCACATTAAAGCTCTTAAATACGGTAAGAACATCTTCCAAGTGTTTATCATGTTCCTTTTCAGTTGCGCCGAAAACTATTATATCATCCAAATAGTTTAATGCATTTTTACATGGAGCCAAAATATTTTCCATAGTCTTCTGAAATATTTCTGGAGCTGAATTAACCCCAAATAACAGCCTTTTATATCTAAATAAGCCTTTTGAAGTAATAAATGTTGTTATGTATCGGCTTTCCTCTTCAAGCTCCAATTGGTGATAGGCATTTTTTAAATCAAGCCTTGAAAAGAATTTTGCTCCCTGCAATCTCGTCATAAAACTGTCAAAAGTTGGCAGGGGGTAGTTCTCCCTTAAAATTGCCACATTTGCACGCCTCATATCAATACATAGCCGAATGTCTCCATTTTCCTTGAAGACAACAACCACCGGAGATATCCACGCGCTCGGCCCAACAACCGGTTCAATTATATCCAAAGCCAATGCCTCATTTAATTTCGCTTCAACCTTATCCTCAATAGAAACTGGCACCCTACGCAAAGGTTGTTGAATCGGTTTTATGGAGGTGTCGACGGATAAGCTTACTTTGATTCCAGCAATCTTATTGAAAGGTTTCAATGTCTCCACCTGATTGATGCCTATACCCAACTTCAATACTCCCAGTTTGATGGCAGTATCTTTACCCAGCAATGATTGCTCGCCCCGCTCAATAACATAAAATGTTGAAATCAAATTAGAACTTTCCTCAAGCCCAATGACAGCTTCAAAAACAGCTCTGATCGTAAGTGGCATGTTTCCAGCGTATGCCCTGAATTGGTGTTCTGATTCAAATCGAATATTCCACATGACTGCTTCCCCGGTCTTCAACAAATTCCAATCATCTTCACACAGGAGGTTGTATTTTGATCCGGAATCTATTAACATGCTTATCTTCTTACCACCTACAAAACACGGTATTACCTCAACCGCGGATTCTCCTTTATCAAATATCTTAAAACAGTAATCATCGTTTGGTTTGGATTGGTTATCAATGTATCTTATTTTAGCGTAACTAGAATCTCGACGCTTTGGGTTCCTGTTATCAGCTGAAGTAAATTTCCGTTTGTATGATACCGTGCGGCATTTTCGAGCATAATGTCCCACAAGGCCACATTTGTTACATTTTATTTTCCTGGCTGGACAATCTGCACTGTTTCCGTCATGACTGTTTTGGCCACATCTAAAACATTCGTTATCTGAAATTTTATTGACTTCAAAAGATGTCCTTGGAGCCTCCATTGCTTTTGACTGGGCATTAATTTGCTCATGGACTTGGCAAATTCCAATAACTTCCTTTAAGGAGTGCTCCTTTTCCAGTAACCGCTTTTTTAAATCCGCAGATGCCCATGAGTCAATCACCTTATCTTTGATGCTGATTTCCAGAATTTCAGCCTTTGTTTCACCAAACACACACCTTGAAGCCTGTTGTCGCGTCCTCAATAAGAATTTACCAAAGGTTTCTCCCTCTTCTACCTTAAGTGATCGGAACAAATGCCTCTCAAATGTTGAATTTCTTTCTGGAGAAAAATATTCCGTCAATTTGTCTACTAACACTGTAAAGGCATTGTCTTTTTCCCCACAAGTAAGGGCATCTGGAATGTTAAGTGCCACTTTCTGTAGTTGAGTGCCACCATAATGTAAGAGTTTATTCTTTTTCTTGACCACATCAGTTATTTCCTCCGCCTCAATGTAGAAAGTGAATGCCCTTAGCCACTCTTCCCACTCAGTACGAATAAGCGACTTGTCAATCGCTTCACAAAGAAATGGCTTTATTCCATTTGTTTCACTCATGTTATTGTTTCGATTAGTCGTATTGTACCTTTACTTGTACTTTTGATTTGCCCAACTGGCTCCGATCTTATTCCAAATGGATTTTCCAAATTGGAACACAGATTTGTACACCTCGCTCGTGCTTGTTTTTATTCTCGTTCCTTGAACTAGAACACAGAATTTATTTGCCTAACTGGCACTCTGAAATCAATAATGAAATCATTTTTTTTTTTTTTTTTTTTTTTTTTTTTTTTTTTTTTTTTTTTTTGTGTATTAATTAATCAATTCATGCTGCTCTTGCCAAACTTTCTTTTCCGACAGCAATTTTTTCCGTGCCACCACGTGCTTTTTTTTTTTTTTTCTATATATTTTTTTTTCCATATTTACCTCGTCGCCAATGTACCAGCCTAGGATTCTACTTCAAGATCAAATTTAACAAACAACCTATTTATTATTAACTTGTTTATTTATTCTTACAACGTAACCAAAACAAAACTTCTTGTGTATCAGAAAAACTAAATTATATTATTTCATTTATATGTTGCCAGATCAACTGTTTATTATTGCGGGCTGTCACATTGGGTGGGTTGCCACATTTACAATAAGCAAAACTTTATGAAAATTTTCATAAAATAAAAATTGGCGTATATGTATATTTTTTTAAATGTGCCACTTACACATGTATTTAGCTGGTAAAAATTGGCGTTGCTGATGACACACTGTTATACAAATATGATGCTAACAATTTTTTTCTTTATTGTTTAAAATAAATACAACTCTGATCGCATGAAAATTGTCATTTTATAAAAGTTTTAAATAGCAAATCGTATTAGTTGTCAAAAAATCAATTTTTTATGCCACATTATCATACTATTTCAGCACACATGCCATATTTGAAAGATCCTACGATTCTATAGGATAGTGAAGCATGGCCTTTAGATCGTATTTATTGCATTGTTACCGTAATAGCTTTTTCAACTTACGAATAATGTAACCATGGACTGATTTACAGAAATGAAGTTTAATCCACGTTTAAATTAATAATATGTTTAGCAAAACCAATATTTGAGTATTTAAGTTTTCATTAGAGCGGAGAATACGAGAGCTATTATTTCTATAAGTCAACGACCTTGTATAACCTTGTATTAAATATTTGATAATCAAGTCCCAAAATTACATACATATGCACATAATCGTATATGCACAATAATACCTTCTACGCTTAATTACCTGGCGTGTTCCCGTGTGACCGTGAACGTGTGAGAAAATCTTTGAATTACGGCGTTTTTGCACAATTTCTTTTGCATTAGCCGTACTCACAATCTTTTGCACTTGAGGTTTCATAGTTATATTCTCGTACATATAATTGCAAATATATTATATTAATTGTGAATGATATATCGCAGTTAGTTTGCCATATCTGTTGCAAATACAAAATTCACAACTGGAGCACCTTTAAAGGATTTAATATTTATTTATTTTTCCATATTCTTATTTTTATGTTCGCTACTCAATTTTACTTTTGTTACTCTCAGCTGAGTGAACAAAGCCGATACATTGTCGTCGGCGGCAGAACAAAACAAACAGAACAGGACAAACGGTTTCTTATGCCTGCTTATATTTATGTGTTTCTTTCTATAGAAACATAAATTTATTGCATTCGCGATCTATTTGATTACGTTTACTCGATCTGGAAGTACGCACTAGTATTTTTTGGCATGATACAAAAAAGATTTTTTTCCAGATAACAGAAATTTTCTCTATTATTGAAACACTTTTACGAACTAATTTTAAACGAAAACGAAATACATATGGGTCTATCCATATAAAGAACCTTTTTGCTTCTGGTATTATTTGGTATGATAGAAACAAGATTTTTTTCCAGATAACAGAAATTTTCTCTGGTATTGAAACACTTTCACGAACTAATTTTAACCGAAAACGAAATACATATGGGTCTATCCATATAAAGAACCTTTTCTGCTTCTCGTATTTTTTAGCATGATAGAAATAAGATTTCTCTTTTAAATAATAAAACTTTTTTCTGGTATTAAAACACGAACTAATTTTAACCGAAAACGAATACATATGGGTCTTTCCATATAAAGAACCTTTTTGCTTCTCGTATTATTTGGCATGATAGAAACAATATTTTTTTCCAGATAACACAAATTTTCTCTGGTATTCAAACACTTACGAACTAATTTCAAAATAAAACGGAATACATATGGGTCTTTCCATATAAAATTTCATTTTTTCTTGTGGTATTTTTTTGCACGATTTATTTTTTAGATTTATTTAATTTTAAAAGGAAACCAAATGCATTTGAGTCTTTCCATAGAAACATACATTTTTTTCTTTTCATTGCATTCGCGATCTATTTGATTGCTTTTATTTCCACTAGAAATACTTACTTGATTTCTTTGTCACGAGATACGAATAAATTTTTTTCATGAGATAATAGAATTTTTGTATGAGATAATTGAAATTTGTAATGCAAAATAAGCAACAAATCAAAGGAGAGTAAAAAATATGTCGAAATATGCTCTCTATTTTGCAAATACAATGATGCCAGACATTTTGCACAAGAATGTCAATAGTGCTATTGTGTTTAGCTGAGGAAAAACTGCGTGCAATAATATTTTTGGTCTAAATTTAATTTTCATGTGCGTTAAGTTTTTTTTTTATTCTTCTTGTGTCTTTATTCTTATTTAACGAAATGGAAACTCTATAACAAAAGTCGCCCTATTAATTTTTGGAAAACATCTCTTACAAACAATAACTCAAGTGACACAGTCTCAACTAAGTCAAAATGCTTCTGAACCCATAGAATGCATATAAAATAAAGTTGGGAAAAAGTAAAATCGCTATAGAAAGTTTTTTTTTATATGTGAACTATTAATTAAATTTACAAATTACAGAAAACAAACCAAGCAGAAATTAAAAAACAAAAAAATTGAATGATGAAAACTAGTTTAAGCCAGATTTCGATGACGAACACAAGCAACCCTCGAACAGAAAATGGAACAAGAAGAAACAGAATAACTTTTGTTTATTTTTAAGATTTGCAGTCACCACTTTTGTGTTTCCAAAAAAAAAAAAAAATAAAAAAAAAAATAAAACAAAAAAAAAACAAACACAAAAACAAAAACAAAAACAAGAATATTCTAAATGTTGACAATGAGAATAATTGCAAAGTGATGACGATGCTTATGTGGAGGCTAAATGAAAAAAATAAACCAGTTTTAGAATGTGCGGCATGCACGAGCGTGTTTATTATGCGTTTATTTTTAACAAGATCATGGGAAATATCAACAACTTAAATGATGAATAAAAAAGTTTAATTGTTTTTTAATTGAAACCAGTATGAGGACCAGCCGTAAGCAAATAATAGTGCATAACGCATTTAACCATGTAGCATTTAAAGGGTTAATAGAGTTTTAAAAATTGAGCCCAATAACGTGTGTAAAAGTATCGTATAGTCGTCAAATCCTAACCGTGCAAGCCATTACAGGCAAAGGATTAAAATTCGTTCGTTTTATTTTTCGATTCCTTTCCAAAACCAATGCGGGCGTAGTTTTTTTTTTATGTTTTTCTAAAAAAAAAATCTCCTGACAATAATAGTTTATCAGTGTTGAACATGAAGCCTTAAAAAAAACCAATAGAGAAAAATTTAGCTTGCAATTAATAATCGAGTGAAGTGGAAAAATCCCAAATAAATTGCCGCATATGGTCAGAAAAGGACAGAAAGGAAACTGGTAGCAGGCAAGGATATTGCATATGAGAGTGCATATTTAGCATCTTTGTGGTCAAAGTCCATTGGAAATTTACCAAAAAAATTTTTGTTCACTTGTTGTTATTGTAGTAACAATGGTTGACGGTATGCAAGCACACGCATGCATTCACACTTGCCAAACACAGTGCTGGACGAAAGAGAAGCAACAAATAGCAGATAAGTAAGTATTCCTCTAAACAAGCAATATGTGAAGAAATGAACTTTTTTATAAAAATCTAAATATATTTAATTTTAAAACAAAATAATATTATATTTCTAAAAATAAACAGTTTTTCTTGAGCTGGAGATCAATTGCCTTACCTTTATTATTACTAAATTGGCTCCGCTTGGCATTAGTACAGAAATGCTCTCCTTCTTAAGCGAGTATATCCTTCACATATACAATTGAATTGCTCAATTAAACATTTTCGCTCTACCAAATATTCAATTTATCATAAAAGGAGTTGCATTGTTTGATATGAGTATGCTAATTTGCTACAATTTATATGCATACATATATAAAATATCTTGCCTTTAATATATTGACTTAATTTAAATTTGTGTCTGGACGGGGTATTAATTGTTTTTCACTGTTTTTATACGCATTTTATTTTAAAAATTTAATTTATTAGTCAATACAACGCTTTCGAGTAACAAAACTTTTTTACGTGGCACCACTGAATAATATTTGTGGACTTGCCATCGCTTATGGAAATATCGAATTTTATTCATTAACAGTTATTCGTTATTAATTACTGAAATATATTTTTTTTACATCAAATAGTGCCACAGTCAAGGCCTACTGTTGTGGTTTGGATAGAGATCGGCTCTTCTTGATTTGTGTGTGCAAATTAATTAAAAGTTTAATTCATATTATGTTTTGACATCAATTACTAAATCAATCACTAAATATAATGTCTGAACAGGGTACTAACTATAATAATTTTTCAATATTAGATGAGGAAATTTATTATAAACAGGGAATCAGAGGAATATAGAGGAATCCCTTTTAAATCAGCTTAAGCTAATACTGCTTAGAGCTATATATATCTATTGCATCAAGAATGCTATAAGGACATAAAATTATATAATATAATATATGTTTATATGTATATCTTTATTGTCAGTGTTTCTTACAATAAACTTCCTCTAGAAAACTTTAAGTTTTTGATTTTTGGCAATTTTGAATTTTTTTAAAAGATTTATAATTTATAATATCTATTTCCCGAAAAAGTTGCACGTATTTAAAGAAACTATCAAAAATAGATATAAAATGAATAAACTGATTAATAAACTTAACCCTGGATGAGCCCTCTAAGCCTGACAAGTCTTTTATTTTAATTTTTATTGATGTCCTAAACGGTTCTACTATAATATTATAAATGAATTTAAGTTTTTTATTTTTAATTATTATGGATTATTTTTCTGTCCTTCAAGATCATGTAATCACAATTAAGTGTAGCTTTGAACATCATTCTGAATTTAATTTTTCTATTAAATGGAATATGGAGATTTTCACCATATCGTAATCCTTAAGATATAATATTTTCTATAATCCTTCTATTTGCCAGTCTTCGTGTCCGAAGTTATGACTTCCTTTGGATTTGTTGATTTGTCGCCTAGATCTGCTGATTGCTAATTTTCATTTTCGATTTAGTGGAGGAATAAGTTGAGTATGTTAGAAAATTTTGTATTATTATGGTCAATGCGATTAAGGACATGCTTAACTAATTTTCATGTCTCCTGATTACTTTTTCCTTGGCATACAAGTCTTTTTAAGTCTTCCAACCAACATAAAATGTGCCGCATGTCGCTAATATTGTGTGCAGAATTGTATCAATGTTTGTTTCTGAAGTCATATAAAGCAAGAGTTCCAGTGCAAGAGAGTGAGAGAGGCAGAGAGACAGCGAAACAGGGAAACTCGTTACTAATATTAACTAACACTTGACATACATAAATGCCTGGTCAATGTAATCCAAGGATTAATTAAAAATGATGACAGCTTTTTTCCACTCGTTAGTCCTTTTTAAGGATATTGGTTTCAAATGACAGATTTTTGTTTTCTTCTCCTCTTATAGTCATTCCTTTTGATGGAGCTAAACTTTGGTATGAAAATAAGACGAAAAAATATTTGATTTTTTAAAAACCACAAGATGAAATAAAAATTGATGTGAAAATACTATTTCAAGTTTCTTTCACAAGTTTTTGTTGATGGTATTTGTTACGAAAGTTAGCTCTGATGAAGATAAAGTTTTCTAAGGCAAACTGGAAAAATTTGAACGTTTAATAAATGCTAATTTATGTAGAATTTTTTTTCTTTGGTTCACTTAGGCCCAGTTTTTTTTGTCGTGAACAACTGGAAAGTGCTACTCAATTTTATAAAATAATACTTTCATTCATTCATTGGAAGCAAAAATACATATAAAGGATATGTACTTGTACCGAGTATCTTTTTTAAAGGAGAAGAAATTTCATACATGTGCTAAATATTTTTATACATTTTGTATGTATTCCTCTCAGTTCATGGCGTTAATGAAAATGAATTCATTTTTTGAATGAATTTTTTCTTTTTATTGATGAAATTTTTGGAAACACATAGCAGCAAAACTATAAAATGACAAGCTAAACTCTTGATTAAATCAGCACACAATTTCCTTGACTAAGAAGACTCGGAAATCTATTCTTAATGCTGCGTTATTATTTTTTTAAGTAGGTTTTCGCTACTTAAATACATTCGTAATTTAGTTTTAGGAAATCAGTAATATTTGGCATTGAGTTTCAAATTAAAGCAATGAAACTGACCTCCATCGTCGTTAAGTATCGAAAAAAAAAAAAAGATTTACAACCAGATTGGTTTTAAAGACTTGTTAGAGGTCTTCAAAGGTCGTTCCATCCTCGTACATCGTGAAATATTTGTAAATTTATTTATTAATATATTATTAATTAATATTTCATAAATTATTTATTTAATTAATATCATATATATATATATATATATGTATATATAATTTAATTATTTTAAATTAATTAATAATTAATTATTACTACATGAATTAGTTACATTGTTTCCATGTTTATCAATATAAAGTTCATAAATGTTATGAAATGTTTTTCATTAATACAATGAAAAGCTTTATTAGCTCATTTTCAACCGAACCTTTCACTGATACAATATAAAAATTGGTATGTAGGGCCGCTCATTTTTGGCGAAAACGGTTGCTTAATACCGATTATTCGTTTAGTTTACATGGAAAATGGTATGCAAAGTGTCTAGCAGTTTCGTCCATTGTATTCCTCTAGCTGAAAATGGACGTTGTAAAGCTAGATTCGCCCATGATGTCTGAACAAAAATTTTGTGCGGACAAAAGTTATTTTAGTGAGAGTTTTCTGAAACACGATTCACCCCTTTCGAACATTTTGTCTGGATAAACAATGTTGCCGTATGTAAACAATGTTTTTGTAATGTGGCAGTATTACAGCTGATTTTTTTTTATTGGGTATTTTTTCCATGTGCTAAAATTGTAATTGTTAAGTTTTGTTTCTCAAAATGAGTGAGAAAAGGAAATTTCTTGTGCTATTAGCCCTTGAAATGCATAAAGCGTTTCTATTAGCAAACTATATATTCATATATATATATATATATATATATGTATATAAAGAAAATAAAAATAGATTGGCATTGAAACGACTTTTAGAGCAAAGGGTATTTGTGGGCTATTTTCACACATTGGTTTCATTCATGCGCTTAAATAATGTGGAATCTTTTATACATTTTTGGCGGATGGATCATAAAACCTTTGTTGCCGCCACTATTCCGTAAAGCTGCTTCATATCGCCTACGTAACTTTTTCCAAAGATTTTGACATTCGTTTCCTGAAAACAAGCAAAATTTATACAAAAAAAATAGGTTCCTATGATCTATTCCAATAGGGTTCGCTATTTGTGTTTAAATAATTTTTTCATTTCTTGTTATTTTTGTATGACCTGTTACTCATATCATACATATGTACACTGCCTTCCAGCATTCTTCATTTCCTCGATAAGCTTTTGAGCGATTAAATTATTATTTTACATTTTCCATACACTTTGAATTGCAATACGAAACAAAATTGAGCAAATTTTTTGCAAATGGGCAACTCAATTCAGCTTTGATATGACAAATTGTAGTCATTGGCAATGATCACTCTCTCTCTCTCTCTCTTGGAGAAAGCCGTAAGACTTCTTATAAAAAAATTATTGCGCGGAGAAAAACTTTGATCGGACATTATGGCTGAATCAAGCTTCAGGGGCTTAATATCATTGATCCCCCTCTTTATTTTAAATTTGTTGAACCTTAGCCAACTGCTCCTGTAGGAAATTTTTGTAAAATCTTGTGTTTGCTAAATATTTTCCCAAAAATTCGTAATTAATAATAATAATACGTGAGTATCGCCTTAAAGAAGAAACTTTTTGTAATTTGCAAACTATATTATTTAATTGGAAAAATTTAATTTTTAATCGTGCTGCAACAAATTGATATTTTAATACAATTCCTTTTCACTTTCGCTTTCACTGCAATAAAAATATTTCACAGCACTAAAATAAATGGGCCTCTACTTGAAAACAACTTCTACGCCGTTGAAAACTTTTGCATAAACAAAAATTGTAATTTTTCTTAGCGCGGGTATATTTTGTAAATAATTTTTATTGTTCTCGAAGAAGCTCCCTAAAGCTAAGTGCCTTAACAAAAGATACGTATAACAAGATGTAGCTGGCTGACAGGAGTGTTGATGGCGGTTATGCCAACACGGTTCCTGCTGCTGCTACTGCTGCTACTGCTGCTACTGCTGCTGTTGGCATTATAAGACAGTATATTTAGCCTTACAATTGGTTTTTTTTGTTGTTGTTTTTGGTTGAGCTGTTGTTGCTGCTTATAAAGATTACGAACTCGATTTTCTACATCTCCACTTGGTGAGTTTTAAGGAAACAATAACGAAATAAAGGTAAAAATGAAGATGTATTTATACTATATAAACAATGGCCTCTGGGGAGCACAGCTTGTTAGCAAGCATTTTATGATGTTTCTTGGCAAATTTAAAATTTAAAAACAAAAAAAAAAAAGAAAACAAATTACAAACAGCCAAAAACGGACACTTCATTTTAAGGCAAAGCGAGCGCCTGGAAAACTCTTATTAAACTTGATTGTTATTAGTTTTTTTTTTTTTGGTTTTTTTTTTGTTGGTGCTACTAGATTACATTCATGGTGGCGAAAGCAATTGTAAAATTTACAATTTAAAGAAAATATAAATTGTAAAAGTTTTACTTTTATAATGTATCTCATTAAGTACTCTTGGAATAATGAAGGAATTTCGTGTGCCTGAAGCTTTATCAGTTACTTATACTTTCCCTTAAAACGTGTCGGGTCTTTTTTTCACTTTTTTGCTACAATTTATAGGTCGCCCTTAACTAAAACTTATTGCCTTTAAAGTTTTATTAAACACAAGATCGGATCCACTTTGTATATCCTGCTAACAAAAATAAGAAAAGAATTTATTTTATTTGCTAAAATGCTATTCCAAAATGATTAGTTAAAGCTTTAAAACAAGTGATGTGATCGTATAAATTGAAGATTCAGCCACAAGAAACGACAACCGATAATATTTTGTTTTATAGAATGTTTGAAGAAAAATACATCTACGATGTCATATGATATAAGAGTTTGGTTATTACCAGGAATTCCAACTCATCTCTGAATGAATTTGATATTCACAAGCACACAAAGTCGCCCTCATGCCCTCAGCGTGATAATGGCTAACAAAAGAGGCTGACATATCTTTGCAGGATCTGAGACTTTCTTTTATATAACTATTAGATATACCACAGATATAATAGGTTGCTATAAAAGTCTACTTGGACTCACTTGATCTAAGCGCTTCATTACACCTTGTCTAAGCAGATCTCCAAAACAAGTATAAATATGCAAGGACTCTTATTGGAACACTTAGGAAATGGTTCACGACACCTCAGATACCACTAATTGATAATGCGGCAACCGTCCAATGCAGATCCTGTGGAGTGCAAGGTGACATCCCAGGCCATGTATTGTGTAAGTGTTTTGCTCTGAGGTCTTCTAGATTCAACCTCATGAGTGATTCTCTTTACTCGAAGTCTAGTTAAGCCTTATATAGTAAATATTTAGAATATACAATAGACCAAAGAGGTCTTGTAACATTGATTCCTTTTAGCTATAATCTATATATACATATAATATATAATTTTATACACATACATATATATATATATATATATATATCATTGACATGTATGTTCGCGTTCGATAAACTCAAAAACTCCTGAACCGATTTTTTAACCAAATTTTATATACATGCTTTATGGGCCGTGAGGAGCGTTTCCTTTAAATAATCAACTTGGGCTGTTATAACACATTTAGCTAATTCTGGCACAATGCATTAGCAGGATATATATCCTGGCTGCTAGTACAACTAAGACAAAAAGGATATGCACTTTTTAAATCTGGTCAAAGTAACGATAAGTTAATTAAGATATTTTCTATTAATAAGTTAATATTTTCTTAACCAACTTTCAAGTTATTGCGTTTGTTCCAAATGAACGTGCGATTTATATGATTTATATGATATGATTTTTTAAGTTAATCTTAAATTATTTTATAAATTTTTTTATTTAAAGAATTTATTTATTTTATTTTTAATTTCCGCAATCAGAATTTCTTCTTTGACTTCTTATGATTACTTAAGAAGAAACATCTTTTAGCCTAATTTTTATTTCTGCTGCGGCCTGTTTTTCTTTCCAAAGCGATCCTGAATAATCAAATCCTTTATAGAGGTTAACTTGTTACCTCGTGTGATCTATTTTCCTAATTCCCAATATAAAAAGGAAATAAATAAAAGAAAGCATGGCTTAAGATTAAAACCCACATACTAATACAAATCTTGTTGATAATTTAAGTTGAGAGTTTTGAAAAGAGAGAGTTTTTCATTTGTTGTACAGAAGGACTCGCATTTTTGTTTTCTCTTTTGCATACTAATCTGCCAATTATCCTTTTTTAGAAGCAAATTTTCGGATTCTTTAAATACTTTTTTTCCTTTCTAAAAAGTTTCTTTAATTTCTTTTTTCTTTATTTTAACAATTTTATTTTGTTCCATTAGTTGACATGTATCAATAACACAAGAGGCAATTAGTAATAAAATGTCGTCAGATATTGCAGCCCACAAGATATAAAAACCATCATTTGATTAAACTGAATATCTCATTATAACAATCATTAATCATAAACAGATATAAGCCAGCTCCTCAAATATGAGAAATTATTTTATATTTAACATTAAACATATTTTTTTATTTGCACTGTGCTACTGCGAAATAATGTCCTGGCAGTTGTCATATTGATAGAAAGAAGGACAAAACACAGTACGGAGTACAGCCGTGGTACAAAGAACATGATTTTGAATTTGCCTTTGTGCAAAGCATAAACCCCTGTGTTTCCTTACAAATGACATTTGACATATTCTGCTCATTACAGAAATTGAAAGTGAAAACGTACCACCTCCTACTGTTCGCGAGCAATTTTTTTTTTTCATCACTGAACCGGCTAATCAAGAAATTGAGAAGAACGCTTGATGTGTCTTTCCCTCAGTTACAAATGTAAAATTATATGTGCGAACATAAAAAACTTTATAAAAACAAGCAAATCAAGTAAAAGGATCTCCTTTTATTTTGTAGCAAATATTTCATGCGTTGAAAGGCAGGGGTTACAAATATAAGGAAACAATAGTTAAAATGTCGAAAAATTACTATCATAAAACATGAAATTATAGCAAACGTTTCGTTTTATTTTTTTAACGAGGTGCAATTTTACTACAATAACACAGTAACACAGAGGGTTCATTAAAACTAACCATTTTTGGCTGATGCAACATCCCCTGAGATCGCCAGAAAATGATTTCTGTTACACATCCTTGCACACATTCCCAGTCACCCCAAATTGTTTACCACCTCGACAAGAAAGGACAAAACTTTGTAAAAAAAAACTGGCTTTTTTTTAGCCTTGTGCCTGAATTGTGTTATAAATATCAAAGGCATAAAGAACTTAAAACATTCAGTATTCTCTCTACACACACATCTCCTCTCCTCAAAACATTAATCAAAAGCCTAGAAATAGTGGTGAGCAGGAAATATTTGACATCGGCGGTAGAAATAATAAGCTATTCGTACCAGCTCGAGCATAAATAGAATTCAAAATATAATAAAAATGCCAAGTCCTTCCGCCGCAAACATTTCTCAGACTTGGCATAATCACATAAATAAGAATTACTATCATCTGCCATTAAAATAGTTTATCATCGAGTGATTGTCAAATATTACTGGCTTTATAAGAATAGTTAATATTTTTAATTTTATTAAGCGAACAGCTAGAAATATTCAATTCAATATATTTTCCAGATCCTTTGTGATATAAATCATACTTTTGTCGGGACTCAAGGAGTGTTTCTCCGCTCCTCTTCTTATTCAAATATTTAGAAAACGAAATTTATTAAAAGCTTTTCATAAAGTTCTGGTTACGATACGATGTTAATCATACATGTGGTCAAGGATATTTTTAGGATTCTTTATAGGACAGCATATTTCTTTTTAAAAAGCATATATTTTTAATATTTTTAATATGTTTGTGCAGAAATATTTTTAAAGAAAATAATTTTTTTTTACACATTTTTTCAATCTGTGAAATATATTTCGTATTGGATTTCAGATTTCTTAATTCCGTTAGCTCCTTCAATTTGATTTCTTGTAATTGTTTCCAGCTTAAGGACCTTTTTAATAAAAATGTTAATATTATATGTTTTTTTTTTTAATATTGCGGTTCATTGTAGTGTGGATCTTCATCGAAAAAATATATACATATATATTAATTATCAATAACAAAAATAGTATTTAATACAGTATTATTAAAATTAAATTATTATATTATCTAATATTAAAATAAAAATAATATTTATATATTTATAAATAATTGCAAGAATTTTATACAACGAATAATAATTAATAATAATAATAATTATAATTATTTTTAGAACTTTTTTTTAGTACATTTTCCTATCAATTTGTTTTAGCTTATTTTTGCTTATTTAATGGCAAAGAGCATATTTTGGCATATTTCTCAAAAAAAGCATATATATATATTTTTTTGCATTCTAAAAGGCATACAACAAATTTTATTAGGAAAAGAAATACTATTTTTGTAGCAAATCATTTCATATTCATTTCAGAAAAGTTTTTCATTGCCAATTTTATCCAAGAAGCTTATTTATATTTTTAATAAGCTTTTTTGAATTTTTTTTTTATGCAGTTTTTAGGATAGTTTTGCTTATTGAAGGCAAAGGACATATTTCAGCATATTTCTCTATAAAATGCATATATTTCAACATCATGCGGTTTTTGGGAAATGTTTGCTTATTAAATCGCAAAGAGCATATTTCAGCATATTTCTCTATAAAATGAATATATCTAAACATCATACGGTTTTTGGGAAATGTTTGCTTATTAAATCGTAAAGAGCATATTTCAGCATATTTCTCTATAAAATGAATATATCTAAACATCATACGGTTTTTGGGAAATGTTTGCTTATTAAATCGCAAAGAGCATATTTCAGCATATTTCTCTATAAAATGAATATATCTAAACATCATACGGTTTTTGGGAAATGTTTGCTTATTAAATCGCAAAGAGCATATTTCAGCATATTTCTCTATAAAATGAATATATCTAAACATCATACGGTTTTTGGGAAATGTTTGCTTATTAAATCGCAAAGAGCATATTTCAGCATATTTCTCTATAAAATGCATATATTTAAACATCATGCGGTTTTTGGGAAATGTTTGCTTATTAAATCGCAAAGAGCATATTTCAGCATATTTCTCTATAAAATGCATATATTTAAACATCATGCGGTTTTTGGGAAATGTTTGCTTATTAAATCGCAAAGAGCATATTTCAGCATATTTCTCTATAAAATGAATATATCTAAACATCATACGGTTTTTGGGAAATGTTTGCTTATTAAATCGCAAAGAGCATATTTCAGCATATTTCTCTATAAAATGCATATATTTAAACATCATGCGGTTTTTGGGAAATGTTTGCTTATTAAATCGCAAAGAGCATATTTCAGCATATTTCTCTATAAAATGCATATATTTAAACATCATGCGGTTTTTGGGAAATGTTTGCTTATTAAATCGTAAAGAGCATATTTCAGCATATTTCTCTATAAAATGAATATATCTAAACATCATACGGTTTTTGGGAAATGTTTGCTTATTAAATCGCAAAGAGCATATTTCAGCATATTTCTCTATAAAATGAATATATCTAAAGATCATACGGTTTTTGGGAAATGTTTGCTTATTAAATCGCAAAGAGCATATTTCAGCATATTTCTCTATAAAATGCATATATTTAAACATCTAGCGGTTTTTGGGATATTTTTTAATTTAATGCCACTATATTCGTATATATCTCTTTTTTGCCACAGTAGGCATTCAATAATTTTTTTTAATATATTTTTGCATATTTTTTACTGAATAGCATATTCTTGCATATTTACTGCCTTTTAATTTTAAAATGGCTTCAAGTAATTTTGGAGAGAAATTTTTTACAGTTCATTAATGATTATTTTTATTAACTGAAATTTCACAACATTCTTTCGTTTATTTTCGTTCTTAATTCTCAATCGTATAATAAATCCCTGAAACCTTGACTTGTTTTTGTTTTTATGTGAATGTTGCACGTTCAATGATGTGTCATAATTATTGCATTTGAATTGTTATAATTTTTGTCAACACCCCATTGGCAATATGTGTTCGGTTTCCTTTGTAACAATGTTGCCTTTGTGTCAGTGTCGCTGCCTAAACTGTTGGTTGTCAAACATTTCGCATTTAATCATTCGTTACATGCAGCATGTGGGTTGGAGGCGTTGTCATGTTTGACCAGTTGCCCAACAAACACAAGCTGAACCAGTTGATAGCCGATGTGCTTGTGCTAAGCCTTTTAAAAATTGAAAGTTTGGCTTGTAGAGCTTAATTAAACCAATTAATAATTTAATTTTATTGACAATTGTAGAAAAAAGAATTTTTTAAATGTTCCTTTAAGATCAGTCATACGATTCATTTATATGAAAATCAGATGTGATTTCATTTTATTTAAAAAAAAGTTACAATTATAAAATTATGATTGCAATAAATTTTTACTCAGCTGCTTCAACCAAATGCAACTCTGATGGCATTGTTATTATCATTTTAAAAGAATTTTCATAAATTTTTGCAAATCGTATGACATGTCAAAGAAATCTGTGATAATGGCATGAGATACCACTTCACATATACAAAATTTAAGGCTACTCTGCTTATGTACTTTTTTTATATTCTGTATTATTTAGTGAAGTGAAGAGAATCAAAGGAATCAAGGCAGTTCCTGCCTCTATGCAATATGGCCGGTGTTCAAAATACATCCGCAAAGATTTTTTTAAATAAGTTTTCAAAATTTTTTAATTAAAAATTGTTTAAACTCACATTCGCTTGTTTGCTGGGTTGAGCCTTAATATCTCTCCAGACTCTATTTTGTATTCTTTTCAAAATGAAAATGAAAACAAAATCACAGCAGGCAATTGGATTTACACTTCATTCTCCCTCTTTTGTTTCATCGGTAAGCAAGTTGTTCGTTCGACTGGGCTGTTTAGCTAATACCATGTTGACAGTTGTTGCCTTAAGGGTATTTTTATGATTTACAATATTTCGCCGAAATATAAAATAACAACAACAATTATGGCAGTAACACTGTGTTTTTCATCAAAATATTTTTTTCCTAAATGGAATAGTGAGCCTGTCAAATAAAAATAAGAGCAAGTAAGAGAAATCTGGTACGTTGTTGGCTGTTGTCACTGCCCACAGGATTTTATATTATTGTCGTCCTTTTTCACAATTTAATGATTTCGCATTTAAGGAAGTGTATCATTATTTATTACAATTTTTTTTTAGAATGTGGTTTTTAGCACCTTGTCTTTGTTCTATTTTTCAAAGTTTTTTTTTTTTATTTAATGATTTATAAACGTGTTATTAGCTAGACTATACAAAACGTCAGAGAGGAAAAGGCAGAAGCAACGAACGCATTATTGATTTGTGTTCGGTGAGATGGTAGCCTTTGATGATATTTTATGGTAAAATTAATTACTCAACTGTAATTTGGGAAATTTTCAACGCCATTTGATAACAATTTCATGCAAATTCGTCGCTTTTCAATAGAATTTGTTAGCAGTCGAAATATGGGAGTTACGAAACTAGCGCCTCCTTTACCCCTGATATCTTACATTTTCTATACGTAAAGTCAGAAATTAGTAATATTTTCTTTAAAACAAGAAGCTGTCTAGTTGGCACTCCCACTGTAAGTCTTGAATACATTCTGTTTACTGATAATGAAAGAAGCGTTTGAGGTTGCCCTGTAGTAGAAGTAATTTTGATAGCTAAAATGATTTGAAAATTTTCCTGACCCCTAAAGGAAATATTTATAATTAGCTTTTCAATTTTGTACGGTTCTTCGGTCCGGAAGAAAACCTGCCCACTGTCACAGCAAATCTTCTATCACTTGGTTGGTATTGAAGGATCCCTTTAAATGTGTTTGATATCCTTGAACGACAAGGTAACAGTTTTTGTACTTTTTAATCAAAATTCGCGTTTCAGCACACCACTATTTAATTATTTGCCTTTATTCAAAGTAGACCACTGCCTTGTAGTACAATAATGTTTTGCATAAATCTGTCTGGACTAGCTCTTTATTTATTTACGTTGCGTTTTTCCTACGGCATAAGTTATTTCCAGCTCTGGTGCTATACCCAGTAAAAATTCAAAGTTTGTAGAATACACTAGCTAGAAAATGTTTGTTATATTCTTATGAGTTTGCAAATTAAATGTATTTTTATTTTGTGATTTTTTTTTATTTTGTGTATTTTTCTTTTGTATTTTTATTTGTAACTATTTACAGTTCTTAATCTGGTCTATGTGCACTAAAGGAAATGCAAGCATGTGGACTAACCAAAATGCTGGTTGCTGGCAAACTAGCTGGTCACCCTGACATGTGAAATTGTTTATGTGGTTTTTTAGGAGCATTGCTTTATAGCAATACTTCTACTGTTCTACTGTTATATAAATAATTTGTGGAACGACATGCCAGCCTTATTCGATAAGTTGGTGCTGTCCTGTACCAATCGTTCTAATACAATCTATTACGAAGTTGTATTTTATTAATCACGATTATTTGAATATTTTATTTACATCTTTAAATAAATAATGTGCAAATCTTCTCAATTCTCTATAATTTTATTTTTCCAATATGGCAAAATAAACAGAACAGAAGAAACGATGACAATAAAAGTAAATTTGAATATTTCACTAATTCTAATTATATTTGCCAAGATTCGGCAATGAAATTGAAAACAACATCAAATAAAATTTAATCTAAAACCGAAGCGAATATCCGTAAAATAGAACGGTGAGTTTTTCTCCTGAATAAATTTATAGAATAAAACAATGTTACAGGGTGGCACAAAACCCTGTGCCATTTAATTTAGTTTCGGCGGTTCGTTTTACTGATATTTATCGTCAGTTGTAAACTTTGTTTCTACCTACTGGGGAAGACTTTAGGCAATAAATATTCATGTTTCACATTCACAGTAACAACATTTCGCAGGATTCTACTGCCTCACCCTGTTTATAAATAAATTTATATGGAACGAACCCAAACTTACTAAAAGTTGGAAAGAAATTACAAAGACAAATGTGCCAATACCTTTTTGTTATATTTTTTTTTTACAAATTAAAACTTTATTAAAAAATTCTGAGTACATAGTTGCTATGAAATACATACATATATACTATGAAAGTTTTTACTTGCAATTTACCTCTGGCTAAAACTCCATTTCGACGCCTTCTTTAAGCGAGATAAGCGGAATATTTTAACAGCAGCTAAAAGACAAATGAACAGCAAATGACATTAAAGTTTGTACCTTAAAATTTCTGTAAATCGCCAAATATGGTAGTTATCCTTTTGGCATTTTATATACTATACACTTTCGTGTATAGGTGCTGATGTTGTCTCTTGCTTGGCATACACAATGAAATTGAAATTTTAAAAATTTGAATAATTTGAATTTGGTTCTTCATTTTATCTTTATATCTCATTTGCATCTTTTCCGACAAGCAAGTACTGTGCAATTCCAAAGAATAAGGGAATAGTATTTAAATCGTATCTAATACCAATTTTATCATGATGTCCTTAAAAGTATTTTTGTTTGCTGCTTTTATTACGGCTCCTATTTGTGGTCACTGTTTCCCTTAGCTTTGCTGGCTGACTGTTAAAATAATGTCGTTGATTTTTTTCTTTTTTTTTATGAAAAGTGGAATAATCACCGCTGAATTTGTGTAAGAAAACTTTTTGAAATTTAAATTAAAATTCTCATTTTGTCTGGCTGGGATTTGAATAACAAAGTTTATTGCAACGCCATAAGCTAACAATAAGTCAAGAAGAAAAAGAAAAAAATAAAACGAGGTTCCAATCTTAAAAAGTCAAGATCAGTATTTTCCTTTTTTTTAAAAAAAATTTCAATGTTAAGACTTTTTAAATTTGACCGCAATTCAACAGCAATTTATTCAACGATTTTTTTAATTGTCTTACAGATTTAAAGATTTTTAAAATGTTGATTGACTTGTTAGTGGCTTGTATTGGCTTGTCCTTTTAAATTTAATCATTTTAGAAATATTTTCATTTTTATAAATTGTGACATTTTTATAATTCAAATTTTGTTTAAGAGCTTCTAGAATGTGTCATTATCCAAAATTATTTTAAAGCGCAATTTACACTACACTACACTACACTACAGCGAAAACTAGTACTGACTTGATTTTGATTTCTCATACAAATCAAAATCTTTCCAGTGTCTTGATTTTAACGAAATCCACTCAAAATGTCCTCGTACTTTGTAATGAAACTTTGTCGTTCACTACGCTGTAGAAGATATCTGTGTGAATGTAAAGAAAAATCGTATAACAATATTGGTTATGCTTCTTATTCAGGCTTAAAGGGCCCCTCCTTTGCGTTTTTGACTAAAAATTGTCATTAAAAATCCTTATCAAAAATCGAAAATTACCCCAAATCTCGAAAATTTTTTTTTTCTTTTTTAGCAAAAAAATGAAAATTTTTCCAAAAATCGAAAAAATTTTTTGTCCTTTATTTTTAACAAAAATCTGTTTTAAACATTTAAAGACTTAAAATAAACATACAAGAGCAAAAAAACGCAAGTTTTTCATTAAAAAATACACAAATGGACGTTTTCAAAATTTTACGATTTTTGCCCAAAAATACAAAGGGTACCCCCTTATCTAAAACATGGAAATTTTTGCAAAAATGGAAAAAATTGATTTTCCTTTATTTTTAACAGAAATCTGTTTTAAACATTTGAAAACATAAAATAAACATACAAGTGCAATAAAAACGCAACTTTTTCATTCAAAAATACACAAATGGACGTTTTCAAAATTTGACGATTTTTGCCCAAAAATACAAAGGGTACCCCCTTATCTAAAAAATGAAAATTTTTCCAAAAATCTAAAAAATTTTTTGTCATTTATTTTTAACAAAAATATATTTGAAATATTTGAAAACATAAAATAAACATGCAAGAGCAATAAAAACGCAACTTTTTCATTAAAAAATACAGAAACGGAGCTTTTCAAAGAATGACAATTTTTGGCCAAAAATGCAATGGTACCCCCTTATCTAAAAATTGAAAATTTTCCTAAAAATCGAAAAAAAAATTGTCTTTTATTATCAGCAAAAACATATTTTTAACATTTGAAAACATAAATTAAACATAATGTTACCGTATTTTTCGAATTTTGCACAATTTAAAGCAAAATAATTTATTTTATAATTTATTCAATTATTTTTGTAAAAAAATTTAAATCCAGCGTATATGAAAAAAGATTTCAAGAAAGATTTCGGTCTAATTTGTGGAAAATAAATTTTATCAAGAAATTGTTATATTTATTTATTTTATTTTAATCTTATATATTTTATATATATTTGTAATTTTCTTAATATTTTCAATTGTTCGTTTCTATTTTTCCTCAATTCTTTGCTTAGGTTCTTGTTCAATATATTACAGATTTTTATAATAATTAATAGTAATTTACGCATGCGCATAATTACATTCGTATAAAGTTAGATTAGTTGCGAAAACTCTTTTTAACTGGAAAGATTAAAAAAAAATTATTGCAATAAATTGGCATCATCCTTAATACATTAATTTTCGAATAATTTTTTCTCAAACAAATTTATAATAATAAAATCGAATAATTTGATTTATATAATTTTGTTTGAATAACCTTTTCACCGCCATGAGCAACAGATGAATATATACTTGTAATCGAATAATTTTAACAAAATTGTAAAAATTCGTTTAAAATACCATTTATTGGATTTACAAAATTTTTTATTGAGGATTTGTAGTATTGCCTACTCGTTAGTATTTCACTGTATTCACTAAGAGTTTTTTTTTTTTTTTTTGATTAATGACTTGGTGTAGGGTATGCGGAAAATTATATCATACAATCTTGAAGGTGGATTCTTTCAACTTTATTTTTCTTAGCCACAATATATTTATGGCAATAAGAATTTTAGCATTTTTTCGTTTTAAATTAGCCCAAACCCCACCCTCCATTGCTGCATCCGATTCGGTATTAAATTATATTAAGTTTTGAAAACATTTCTTATGATAAAGCAGATTTAGTTAAACGACAAAACATCAGCCGGCTGCTCCCCCAATTTACAAACCGCCATACAATTTACATAGAGGGATATATATATATATATATATATATATATATAAATATATATATTTGATATTTTTATTTGCTTTTACTTAATTTCCAAAATGAATTTGATATTTTTTATTTGCTACCTTTTTTCTAAAAATGGAAATGTAAGCTTGAATATTTAGGTGTGTGTGTGTTTGATTGTGTGTCAGAATATACTATTTTATTTGCTATTTGTTTTTGGCAAATAAATGATAAGCAGTATTACATTTGATATTCATTATTTGATAATGCCATAAGTTATGCAATGAAGAAACAAAAATTTATATAAAACGGAAACGGAAATGAAAATGTTAAAACGTTTTGTGCTAATGTTTTTTTTCGGTATTAGCTTTACATAACTTCACACGTACACGCACACATACCCATTCAGGCAAATCGAGCCTTTAATACGCTCATTGCTATTGTTGTATTGGAATTAATACTGAAAGTAGTAGAGAAGCCAGGAGCAGTAAATGATAACAAGGCCCCGCATTTATTTATTTCTTTATTTTTTTTTTTTTTTTTGCTCTAAAAGTTTATGGTTATTTAATATTATAATTTTTTATTATTAGCATTTGTATATTTATTTCTATTATATCTACAAGTTGCTGGATTAAATGTTTACCTTCACAAAATATGTTTATTGTTGGAATATGATAATAAGTTTGTGTCTTGCAGCTGCTGGTTTTTTTGGCCCCCTTTTTTATTCAGATATTGGAATATCCTTCTGAATACTATATTTAAGTATATAATGATTTATGTTCATTACAAGTCAAGGTTATCTCTTAGCGTTTTCGTTTATGTCTGAAAGTATGCAATAAATTACAATTTTTTTCTTGGAATTGTAACATACAGACAGGGCATGAAATTTGCTTAGTTGCTTAAAGTGCATGAAGCTTCTTGCCCACCAATTTTTAAGAGTTCTTTTTAATACGGAAATTAAGCAAATTAAAAACAAAATGGAGTCGTAAAATATTTTTTAATAATTTAACTTTGAATTGAAACTTGTATTTTTTTGCTCTATTCATTTTTTTCTGTAAATAGTTTTTTTCTATAAATTTTAAAAGCTTTGGACCGCGAAAAGCATTTGCAATTTTAACTTATAAAGCTCACTAAAGATTAACTCTGCTTTTACTTTTAAACAAATATTCTTCGCTATACAAACATAATTTTTAAACATTTAATAAGTAAAAATCTTCCAAGTAACAACCACATAATTGTACTCGCACAAGACCCCTTTAAGTACTTCTCATCGCCAGACTTTTCACTTGTTTTTTTTTTCCAAACAAATCACAAAAAAAAAGTATATTTTTCTCTAAATCGCATTAGCATGATACTTGAACAGATGTTGGTTGTGATTTGAAATTCACAAAACTAAAAGCATTTTCGAAAATCTAAATAAGTATTCACTTTTTGCCACTACCAAAGACAGCGCGTTAACATCAGCAACGGCAACAGCTACAAGCAAGAACTATGTACTTGTCATATCAAGCCAAAGCATGATTAAGAGGAGTGTAAGAAATAAATAAAGGGAATAAAGCAAACTCTTGCCACGAGCCATACCAAATTTGCAAAAATTGTATAAAAGCAGAGCCATGTAGAAGTCGCATTAAATCAAAAGAAAATCATGACACGATATCAACCAACACTTTAATACATGCAATACCCACACCTTGAAAGTAATACACAGACGGAGGGTTTTATAATACCAATAAAGCTTTAATACCGTGCCAGTGACAGTTGTGTCACCCTTGAAATTTGTTGAAGATCAGCCAGAGGTATTAATGAAAAAGATTTTATTTCCTAGTGGCTGGCTTTTTGTATTCATTTGAATTAATTTCTAAAAACAATAAAGAACTTTAAGTGAAGAAGATACATGCAAAACAAATTCCATTTGAATAGCAATGCGGCTACCAAGTCTTTGTTCACACTATGCAGCTTGCCATTATGGTTAAAAGGCGAGCAAACAAAAAAAAAAATGTTGGAATAAATTTTCTTTTACTCAAAACAAAATTCATATGGAATTCCCAGTTTCCACTATGCAGTTTTCCTTAGTGAAACAAGTCTTGGTTCACACTATGCCATTATGTGCAAATTTTCTTTTACTCGAAACAAAAACTTATCAAAGTCACATTATTCACTATGCAGTTTTCCTAGAAGTTTTAATTTAATTTTGTGAAACAAGTCTTGGCAAAAATATTAAAACAAATTTTCATTTAGTCAAAACATAAAATCTAATTCACTATTTCCATTATGCATTTTCCTTTAAAGCCTTCATTTAGTTTTGTGAGAGACTTGCTGTATCGGGGACTGTACTCGTTTTGCAAAAAGCAAAAGTGAAATAATATTTACGTATTGTTGAAAGGAACCACATTTCACTAAAAAAGTTCAGCGTGTAAATAAAAATCATAGACTAATATAGATATAAAAAAATTTTCCATAAAAATTTTATATTGTAAATCGAGACTAAGTGCTCCACAGGTAACTGCGAAAGGAGTTGAGTTGTTAAATAAAAAATGTAAATTTAAAGTAAATTTAATAACGAGTAGTGGAAAAATAAAAATATTTTATGGAAAACATATGAAAAAAAATTAAAAATTTTATTTAATATTTTTTAAATACTTTTTAATTCATCTACACTGAAAGAAAAGTATCCCACAGTGCATTAGATTACTGTGGCACAAGAGGTTATTTTTTTGAAGTTTTTTTTTTATTTTAACTGGTCAAAAACCTTGCATATAGAATAAAGGATTTCCAAGGATAGTAAGTGATAACATCGTGCGGTGATGACAATGTCTCATCAGTGGAGTAATGTAGTCCATACCAACTGTGACGCATAAATTTAAGGCAGATTGTATAAATTGTAAAAGTGTGCACCTTTATAAGGCAAATCACAACACCGCTGTCAAGCAGAGCACAACTCTTAAGCTTTCAAAGCTTTAGTTGATTGGAAAAGAAACTTGGATTATTTGGCTTCAAACGCTCTCCAAAAAAAGTTTGAAGTTCTAACAAGCTTTTTTGACATGGTACTAACCGCCGTATCTTTTCTAGACACAAAAGAATTTTCATTAATATTTTAAAATATTTTAAAACATTTTATGTTTAGAAATTCAAATTTCATTGCGAAATTTCCTTTTTGAAAATACTGTTTAAATACAAAAAATTAAAAAAATTTATTTTAAATAAAATTTTTTTTTGCCATGTCTAAAAATTCGAAACTTTAACTGAAAATTTCTGAAATTTCTAAATTTAACAAATTCAAAAATTTTTGGTTTAAATTTTTTTATAATGAAAACGATTTTTAGTTTTATTCTTAAAATAAAATAAATATATTAAAAATATTTAAATTAAATATTTAGAAAATTGAAAATATTAAAAATATTTCTTCTGTGTAGCTGTAACATCTTTATTTATAAAAAAAAAATCAGTAAAAAGAACTTCACCTCTGAACTTGTTATTAACTATTGAGAAATTTAAAATATAAAATTTTTTAATAATATTATTTTGACATTTTTGTAAATATGTTTGCATTTAAAAGTGATTTATTTTATTTTTTTTGTTTGTTTTTTAAAATTTTGAATTAATATTGAATATTTTTATAAAAAATATTTTTTTAATTTTTTTGGCATTTTGTGTCTTTTACTATTTACAAAATTTTCTTCTTCTCCTTCAGTTCTAGAATTGGATAAAATCTTTTCCGATTTGCCTAAAAATCAATTGCATACAACACCCGTGCCTAAGCAGAGCGTTAACTTCAATTTGTCAGTGCAATAATTTTTCAATCATAACAGTTCTATCATATTCTATATATAAAAATCATGCATGTTTGTTGTGTATAAAAAAGGGTTTTCATAAAAATGTCCTTTGAAGGACCAAGACGGGGGAATACAAAAAGAATTTCCGAACATTTGTTGTATTTTGCCAATTTATCATTGATTGTTCAGTAAAATCCTAAAGAAATAAAAACTAAAAGCAGCAATCGATCTCTAGGGACTGATTTCTTGTGAAAGAAATGAATGTCCCCTTGTTTTTGCTAAATATTTTAAGGGGTTGTTGCTTGGTTGCTTCCTTCTGTCTCTGCTTTTCAATACGGTATTCTTCTTTGAAACTTGTCGCGGTTTTTCAACATGTTTTTGTTTTGTATTTACTGGCTGAGCACATGTATGCCATTTGCTATAAATTAAAAGCGTTTAGTTTGTATAACAATATATTTTTTTATACTTTCTCTTTAAATTAATATCTTGATAATTTATCATTGATAAGGGTATTTGTGTGTTTGGTTTTGGTGGCTGCGAAAATCACAACACTCTTGCCTGCATGAACCACTGTGTTGTGTGTTGTATAGTTGTATTGAATATTCTCTGTGGGATGCAAATGCATTGAGCCGTTAAAAAGGGTTTTACATTTTGCCTCTGTTGCCATTTAGTGTTGTTTTTGTTGTTGCTTTTGTTGCTCTTGATATTATTGTTGTTGCATTCAATCAATTGGGATTTATTTGTTTTGTGGTGTTGGAAATACACTGTCTCTGCGGAGCCTCTTCAACATATGACAGAAATTAGTCTTTTAAGCTTTTGGTAGCTAAACTGACAACAGAAACGTGACTATTTTTTCGATTTAAATAACAATCAGATTTAATTGAATACATGCTCTGTGATAGAGCAGTTGTAAAAGAAAACGTGGCGTTATTTCCTTGCTGTCAGATAATAATTTATAATTTACGTCAAATAGTACGTAATAATTCAATACTTGAAGCAGTTGAATAAAAGGTCTATAAGACGTAACAAAAAATTAATCATATCTATTTCCCACACTGTACTCGCATAATAAAATTTATTTGACAAACTAATGCAATAAAATTAGTACATGAAACATATAAACAACGGCAAGCTACATAACTGCAAATGTTGTTGGCTTCAAGGCCCCAAATATATAAAAACTACATGAATTTTGTTGTCGCTCAAATTTGCTCTAAATCAAATCTTTAAATCATTTCTTTAGCATAGTCAATATGCAATATGTATACAACAAAAACAAACAAACATTTCACACCTTAGCTTGAACGTCTGATCATCATTTGTTGACATAAGACGGCTAGTCTAAAGAATTCGACTTGTTGGTACAAATTTTTGCCACTTTGTTGAATTTCTTAATCCATAAACAGGTGTCTCGAATTATTCAAATAAGACCATTCTATTTCCTACATTAACAAAATAAAATTATTTTAAATAAAAACTCTTTTACGGCCATGGCTCACTATCCTACACCGTCGTGCAATTCCTTTTAAATCGCATCAAAATCGCGCCATACTATTCTACAAATACGATGCAAACAAATTTTTATCCAGCATCTTTAAGTAAATGCAACTCTGGACGCACGGAAATGATCGTTTTAAATTTTCATTAAATGTTTTCAATCGCACTACTTGTCAAAATAGTTGTCACACAGATCCATTTAAAGGTCATGATTCACTATCATACACAGTCGTATGATTTGTTAAATATGCCATCCCTGCTGGAAAAATAAGATAGTGCAATGCGATTTTTTAAAATAGTAAAAGAAAGTGAAAAAATAAAAAATTGTGAAAAAAAGGATAGTGAAACACTTCCTTTAAACACAAACTATCACACTTTTCTAGCACACAAGTTACACTTGACAAATCGTAACTACGATTGTGTAGGATAGTGAATCATGGTCTTTACGGCACATGCAATTGCAGAAAAACCTGTTTTATAAGGCCAGTATTAAGAGTTTTTCTTTCTTGTTGATTGGAAAATTTTTAAATTTAAAAATTTTCATTATTATTACTATTATTATTATTATTATTATTATTATTATTATTATTATTATTATTATTATTATTATTATTGTTATTATTATTATTATTATTATTATTATTGTTATTATTATTATTATTATTATTATTATTATTATTATTATTATTATTATTATTATTATTGTTATTATTATTATTATTATTATTATTATTATTATTATTATTTTTATTATTATTATTATTATTATTATTATTATTATTATTATTATTTTTTATTATTTAAAAAAAAACCATTTTGAAAAAACGCAAAATCCTTTAATAAACAACTGCACCAAATTATTATTCTCTTTATTATTTATTATACTTTATTATACTTTATTATACTATTATTATTATTATTATTATTTTTTTTTTTTTTTTTATTTAAAAAAAACCCTTTTTGAAAAAACGCAAAATCTTTTAATAAACAACTGCACCAAATTATTATTCTCTTTATATATGAAAGTCTTTATCGAATTTTGTAAAGATTTATTTTATCTCGCTCCCACTCTCAGAGAAACATCAACGAACTCAAGAACTCAACCTGTTTGAGAGGTAAACACCAATGAGATAGTAGCCGAACTTAAACATGATTGAGTTCGTCCAATAGCACACGATGTTGTGATCGTTTTGTAACGACTATTAGCATTGTTATTGTTTTAGATATGAGAAAAATATACAGTGAGTAAAGTTAGTGAGCATACTTAAAAATCATTCCTGCTGAGTTTGTTTTTGTTTTTTCTAAAGCCTGAAACAATGCAATGCATTGTGCTGTAATTAAATGAATGCCGTAGTGTAGAGGGGAAAAGAGTATAATATCTTGCAGCCAAGTAAAAAAGCAATAATAAATCTACGAAATGTAATGTGTTATTTACTTATGATTATAATTATGTGAATATATATATTCATATGTACATATATATGAATATAATTATAATATGAGTTAAATCACTGGCTTCTGAGGACATCGGCTAAGGAAAAATATATAATTCTCGCGAATTATATAGACATAACATATAGACATATTTTTTTTTTCTTTACTGAACATGCATATGTATATTCGTGTAGAAATATGTGTACATGCCTAGACAGTCATAACATTTGTCAAATAGGGCGATCACTTATGCTGAAAAAATATAATAGTGTAGCATAAAAATTTCAGATTGTTATGACAAGCAAAAATTTATGCAAAAGGACAATTTCCATGAGTTAAGAGTTGCTTATACTGCAATCAGCAAAGAATACTTTCTTTGCATCATTTTTGTATAATAATGTGGCACCAACAATGCCAATTAAATACGAAATAATGTCTTGTAAGACTTGCAACTCTAAGGAAAGCCTCTACTAATAGTAGATAATGGCAAGTCAAACAGAACAATTATTGTGTTGCACCAAACTAGGCGCAGTGAACCTGTTTTTTGATCTCATTTGTTTTAATGAATAATACTACAGGACAACAGTGAAGGGCATGCATGTGCTCACATCTATATTATCATCATTGTAATTGCCTTCGTGACTTAAATATTCCAACAATAGTCAGCATATGTAGAATTAATTCTTAACAAGTTTTTATGTTAGTGATTGCTCGAGGTAGCTGTCGAATCCACGAAGTAAGCCAATTGTAGTTGCTTAAACCACTTGAGGTTACAGAATTTTTAATGAGGTTTTCATAATGAACTAGAGATAATAATTTATTAATGCGCATAAAAAAATAACAAAACTTCCGTTTCACATTTAGGTAATTTTTGGGCATTTCCGCTTAATCAATTGGTTTTTGGAAATATTTTATTTTTCCTAAGGCCAAAGGATCCTTAGGATCACGTTAAATATTATTAAATTGTTCACTATTATTTCCTCTTTTAAATTAGCTTTTCTTAATATCTTCAATATCACATTATTTTACTCTTCATTATTCACATGAGCTTTAATACGTGTATGCATGTGTGTGTGAAAGTGTTCCAGTATTTATTTTTTCTTGCTCTGTCGTTGATATAAAATTTTATCCATATTACTAATGAACCTACGAATCGTATAGAAATAAAATAAATCTTCATTTAAAACGTCAGTCGTCTGCTGGTGTGACAGGCAAATCCACATATTTTTATTATCATTTTTATTTTGATTTCTTATGCGTTTATATAAGGATGGAGTGTAAGCAAGTGTTGTTACGTTACTGGCAGCTTGTAGTAGAAAACAACATTTTGAAATTAAATTATACTAGAATTGAGATTGATTTTTTATTCAATTTTTATATTATTATCACAACATCGCATAGCCTGCCTTGTAATGAAGAACAACAAGGAAAAAAATGAAGGAAGTAGAGAAAATTATTACCTAAAGGTTAAGTCGACTATACAGATCCCTTCTATACTCTGCTGTAGTGGGAAGCTCAAAAGTGCCAGTATATGGTCCATCTTTAGGTGGCGTACTTGTCCTTTCTTTTGAGAATGCAGCCTCTATACCAAAATATTCAATTTATTGTCCTTGTGCTCATTTAATCATCATTTCATTGTAGGTTTTCTTGAATCCTTATTAGGCTTTCTTATTCCCAAAAATTAACATCCTCATAAAAAGATTTTTGTTTGCCGTAATAACAAAACGAATCAAAAATTTGTATTCATATTTATTTATTTATTTTTTTATCCTATAAGGATGTTACACCATGAAAGTTATTTCCTCGCACATTGTTATGCATTGCCCTTGAACAAAAAAGGTTATAACTTGTCTGCAGATACCTATTTATCCTCTGATATATAGAGTTTCCCAACAAGAGGGTTGACTTTGATTGTTTTGTATCTTGTGTTATTGTGTTAATTGCACTTTAATGAGGTGAATCCAAGTCTCCGGTAGTCGTGAAAGTCGTTGTCATGAATTTTTGTAGTAGGCTTTTAGGTCTGTTCTGAATTTGATTCACATCTTCAAAAAGTCGAAAAATATAATTCAATATTTCTTGTGTCTCTAAAATCTTAGATTTCCCAAATGTGCTCACAACCAACGGGTGTTACAAAACAATTATAATGAATTCATTATAATTTGGTTCGATCCACGCATACAGGTTATATAAAAATAGATTACCTTGGAACTCTTTCATATTGATTGTGCGTTTGATTCCAAATACCGATTGTATTTATGGATTCAGCAGGAGTTGCCGCTCAATATAAAACTAATTATTGAATTTTTCTCATGTGTAATATCTCTTGTGGTGTGAACTCCGACGACTTGTAGTCCTAAAAGTAAATCATAACGCTTTTTAGAAGTGCTTTAATATTTCTTATACGTCATAAAAAGAGATCATAAAGTTCGCTTAAGGTTTCTTTGCTGTTATTGGTTGAAATACTATGTGCTAAGATCGTGGGTTCGATCCTCAAAATACAGCAGTCATAAATAATATATGAAAGCTTTTCTTGTGCTTTAATATCCATTTTGGGTTGAAATAATAATAAGATTTGCAACCAAAATGGTGAATTTTTATTTCTTATGGGAAATTAAAACAAAAATTATATGATAAAATTTTTAAAATATTTAATCTTAAATGTATAGTGTTGCCAACGAGTCAAAAATTCTTATAAATTTCTCGCAAGCACTTTAACACCTCGTGTAGCGATTATTATATTCATCTAAACATATTCACCATGCTTAGTCGTTCTTCTGTAGCAGTATTTTGTCGGGGAAATAGAAAGGATTATTAAAATGCAGAAAAAATAAGCTTAGAGTTGACTAGTTTGCTACCAGATGTGTTGGAAATAGTCTCCTTTTTCCTATCATTATCTACTTTTGATTAATCCGCCATAATGTATTGTATGAATGGAGGTCATCCCCCGAGTTCTGGCCCTGGAAACAAAATAGTTATTTGCATGGGCTGAGAGGATCTTGTGGATACGAATATTTAAAATTGAGAAAAAACTGTAAGCCAAATTGACATTCCTGAGTGACGCAGATACTAGTCACATACTCGCTTCTCCTATTTACTGCAACAGTAGCAGCAGTTAGAATTTTTAATCAGAAGGGCTGTTACACTGTTATACCGTTTACGAATGAGGTAACTCGCACAAGTATTAATTAATTGCACGAGGATTTTCTTCAAAGGTATAACAATTCATAATTTAAGAAAAACATTCGCCAGCTATCGAAAATGAGAACTCTTAGAGGAACACCCTGCATATTATTTGTTTCTAATACTCGCATGGTTTGTGTGTTAATTTCATTTGCGTGCGTTCGTGTATGTGCTTATCAATGAAAATGAGGGTGTTTGGGTGAATATTAATAATTTATGTTTATTGATAATATTGTATTCACCTGGTAGGTGTAATAACTTCCTTTCGCTTTTATACAACTTCCGTTATTTATCTTATAAATTTCTCATTTTGCAAGAATAAATGTATTTATGGCAGCATATATGCGTGTACACACACCCACAGAAACTCTCACGCAACCATAAATCCCTGGCAGGGACATCTTGCATGTACATGTTTAAAAGCACTAGATAGATTATTTAATATTACTGACCCAGTATTATTACATCATAAATCGTTTAGTCAAGTTACATATTTACATATTTTCCTTTACTGGTAAATACAAATACATATTTCTATAGCCGTATGTATGTGCAGTTGAGATATATGTGTGAGAATATTTTGTTATGTTTTGTATTTACCCAGAAAACATTTTTCTCCTGAAGGAGATTTTTTCATTCACTATTTTTTAGTTATTTTACCACACAAAAAAAAAATAAGCGGTATCGGTCTTATCGAGTGTGCCACTGTACTGAATAATACTATATATCGACAAGTGTCGTGTAAGTAACACGTATCGAATACTATTCCGATACGTGTCGGGTAAGCGCAATCGAAAGGAACAAAAATGTAATTTTTAAGGACATTTTAAGAAACATTCATTTGATAATATAAAGAAGTTAATAAAATTTTGTTTTAAATAAAATTTGATTAATTTTTTTTTTTTAATTTAAATCAAAATTATGCAACACATGTTACGAAATAAATCTAACGAAATGCCTGTAACATACATTATAGATTGAAGTAAATTAATTTTACATAACTTGGACTGCTTTATATTAACTCATGGACTTAATAAAAGTTCTGGAATAATATTGTGTCTAATTTTCTAATTTTGCCATAAATCCTGGCATATCGGAATTGCCATGCGTTCAGTCTGCATAAGAAATAATTTATATTCTCATATTTATATTTATATTTATATTTATATTTATATTTATATTTATATTTATATTTATATTTATATTTATATTTATATTTATATTTATATTTATATTTATATTTATATTTATATTTATATTTATATTTATATTTATATTTATATTTATATTTATATTTATATTTATATTTATATTTATATTTATATTTATATTTATATTTATATTTATATTTATATTTATATTTATATTTATATTTATATTTATATTTATATTTATATTTATATTTATATTTATATTTATATTTATATTTATATTTATATTTATATTTATATTTATATTTATATTTATATTTATATTTATATTTATATTTATATTTATATTTATATTTATATTTATATTTATATTTATATTTATATTTATATTTATATTTATATTTATATTTATATTTATATTTATATTTATATTTATATTTATATTTATATTTATATTTATATTTATATTTATATTTATATTTATATTTATATTTATATTTATATTTATATTTATATTTATATTTATATTTATATTTATATTTATATTTATATTTATATTTATATTTATATTTATATTTATATTTATATTTATATTTATATTTATATTTATATTTATATTTATATTTATATTTATATTTATATTTATATTTATATTTATATTTATATTTATATTTATATTTATATTTATATTTATATTTATATTTATATTTATATTTATATTTATATTTATATTTATATTTATATTTATATTTATATTTATATTTATATTTATATTTATATTTATATTTATATTTATATTTATATTTATATTTATATTTATATTTATATTTATATTTATATTTATATTTATATTTATATTTATATTTATATTTATATTTATATTTATATTTATATTTATATTTATATTTATATTTATATTTATATTTATATTTATATTTATATTTATATTTATATTTATATTTATATTTATATTTATATTTATATTTATATTTATATTTATATTTATATTTATATTTATATTTATATTTATATTTATATTTATATTTATATTTATATTTATATTTATATTTATATTTATATTTATATTTATATTTATATTTATATTTATATTTATATTTATATTTATAACTATGTACTCATATAAATAAAATAATATTACTTATAAACTTTTTTTTATTTAATCTCAAATTTCGATACTTTTTTATACAATATTGAATGGCATGATATGGAAATAAAAACCCCAGATCAGATCTGCTTGATATCGCATGCAATGATTAGGGCCCAGGACTATCGCAGTACTTATCAATAGTTTTGTACAAAATGATTCAGTAAACGATTAGACTTTTGTCGTTAATGTTGACAAGAAGTTATATTTATTTAAAACCATATAAATAAAAAGACGCCCTCCATCCCACAATGATTTTGAATGGTTTTTTCTATTATAGAAATATCATTAGCATGTTATTCGAAAATGTTCGCTTGGTTACTTTCAGATGTGTACATAAATGTGTTCACTGCAAGTTCGTTGCCTTCATCACTTCCCTTAATATTATTGTTGTTTCCTGTTTTGCCTGTAAAAAATCCTTGTTTAAATCAATATATTTTACTGATTGACACAACATATAAGGATATGTACTGATATATATTTTGTTAGTGCCCCACTTTGACTTTAATGTAAAAGCTGCACTTAGAGAAATTAAAAAATCTTACAAACACGGAAAAATAGAATTTATATTGCAGTTAATTTATATTTTTAAATTATTTTTATATAAAAAGTTGGAATGACCACAGGAAATATGCATGATATTCATTATAGAGAAAAATCCTTTGTATCGAAATTCATTATAGAGAAAAAGGTTGTGGAATTAAAATGAAAAGGAAATGAAAGCTTGTAATGAAATGAATTTGCGGTAGGAATGGCATTTATCTCCTGGAAATATATATTATTAATAAAAAAATAAACTTCATGGCAATTCTTTTGGATACTTGCTCTAAATACATGTAGAGATGTTATTTCATTAACCCCAAAGAAGATTTTGCTTGGAGCAAAATATTCGCCAAAAAAGTGAGGGAAAATCCTTATGAAATCCTTGTGTGTACAGAACCATTTCGGTGACTAATAAACCCGATAGGAACACCTGATAGCTCTGAAAGTTGAAGCTCTTTGGAGCTTTACAACACTTTTCATCGGATAATTGAGGCCTTCGCATCAGTCCGCTGGCGTTGCTACTACTTTTTTTATGGTAATTTTACTGAAATTGTAAAATGTATTTTCGCTAAAATTTTGAAAGGATTTCAACGGTAGCATATATAGTACTTGTCATATGAATTCAATAGAATACATAGTTTCTGGGGAGGTTTGTTGAATAATTTTTTATAAATCTGTTTCTTAAATGTAGGAAATTGCTTTTATAATTCTTTTTACTTGAATCCATTTCTTTAGTTTAATTAATTGTTTTCCATAATATATATTTAATGAATCTGCTTCCTTTAATTTATGAATAATTTTTTTAATATACGTGATTCTTTGGTTTGATGAAACATATTCATTAACATTTTTCATTTTTTTCTTTAATTTAACAAATTATTTGCGTTAAATTTATATCATATTTGTATTTCATAAATCAAAAATTGTTTGTTCTTGCTCGGGTTTTTAATCTAATAAATGATTTTCAATAACTCCTTTTTAATTTTAAAAACATTTATTCTATGAATTTATTTCTTACTTGTAATGAATTATTTTCTCAAGCTTTTTAGCTCCAATCTTTTTTTAATTTAATTACTTATTTTCATAATATATATTCTACGAATCTGTAATTAAAAGATTATGTTGTTTATACTTATAAAATTCATTTATTATTGGTTTAATAAGTTAAAAATTGGAAGAATTTGAAGAATTATGAAGTGAAAATTTTTTTAATACAAAAACTTTAATTATAATTATTATTCATTTTTTTTATTCAACATTTTTTTCTCCGTTATCCCTTTCGTAAATATAATGAGTAATTTTCATTAAATATTTTCCATGAATCTGATTCTTTAATTTAATGAATACCGTTCATTATATTTGTTACTTGAAGCTTTTCAATTAATAAATGTATTAATGAGTTTATCAATTATATTGGTTAAAGATAAATGTCGGCTCATTTTAATTTGGTTTATAACTAATAAAAATTTCCTTCTGGATTTCTTTTCTAGAATAAATCGAACTATCGTTGATTCTTTCCAACGGTAATAAAATTGTAGTCTGAATTTAAAAAACCTCTAGTTGTAACTAATATGTTACCCTGAAAACAATGTCAATAACAGTGGCGAGTAGTTTCAATTTTCCCCTGTGTATTTCCGTATTTTTTGTAAAGTTATTCCTTTAAGTGTTTTTTAATATCTTCCACCTACTAAATTTTCAATTTCTCTTTTTAATTGAAATCGAAAATAATTTCCAAACACTTCACACAAAACAATTCCAAGTGTAAAGTTATTAAAACAATTTTCGTAGCTAAATAATTCCAATCAAGACTAAAAGGAAATTTTCATTAAATACCTACACAAGCACATATTGATATCACATGCAAATGCACGAGCACATGTGTATGTACATACACATACATGCATGCATCATGGTATCATAATACATTCGAATCCTTAATAAATAGCTTAAAGCGTTCCTACCAATCTGCAATTTTCATTAACACCCTCCTTCTATATGTTTCGTTGATAAAAAAAAAAAAGAAACGAAATAAATTCCTTCTATCAATATTTTTGCCTTCTCGTCCGCACATTTATGGCCATAAATATTCAGTTAAAAATTTCTTACTCATCTTTTCTTTTTTCGTTTTTGTATAGCATGAGAGTTTTAGGGCAAATTTATAAATAAATGAGTTTTTGCACTTGTATCATTTGTAATCCTTGTACGCCGTATACTCTCCTCATTTGCTTGAAGATGAAAATGAAAAGGAAATTGCAAATTTATTAATTATGTTGGAACACTTAAAAGTAGGCTATTGAGGATGTTTAGATTTTGATTACGAATGCAGGCAATCAAAATTACAAAAAACAGGTAATAATAAAAAAAAAAAACATATTCATAATTTTAATTCCTAAAGCGGATTTTAAATATGTAAATTATTTGAACGCTCACATGTACTCAGTAGCGCTATTTTAGTTAGTCAAAAGATTAATATGATAATAAAAACAAAATATAATATTTAAAAAATAAAAAAAGAATTAAAAAAAAATTAAAACAACAAAAATAAAAAAAAATAAAAAAAATGAAAAAAAATAAAAACAAATAAATAAAAAAAAATTAAACTAAAAATTAATATATTTTTAACGAAAAGGCATACAAGAATTATATTTCGCGAACCTGATCAGAACTATAAATAATTTTTTAACATAAAAATAAATATTAATTTTTCAGAGAAACGCCTTGCATAATAATTTTTAATATACTTAATTAAGCTCATCAGGCAAAAGCCATTGAAACAATATTTAGTAGAATCCAGGAAAAGAAATATTAACAATAAGGTTTTGAAGCTTTAGCCCAGACATTCAAGAAAATGTTCATAAATATTTTGCAAAAAAAAGTATACGAGAATTTTTTTTTGTCCCCTGAAAATAAGGAAGTTAGTAAGATCGTCAACTGGCAAAGTCTAAGAGCACGAGTTCGATTCAGCAGTCACAGAATACAAGTATTTCTCTTTCCCACTGTGGTTCAATATCGCTTTTTTTGATTGTTGCTGCATGATATATTCCGAATGATATATATATATCTCCTTTACAGATCCTCTCTAGCAACGGTTTATGCTGAAGTATATTTTACAACAATTTCTGTAAAAAACTTCATTAGGCACCCACTTTCAGGCACTCCTTTAGTGATCTCCTCTAGCAAAGCTTTACAGCCAAAGTACACAATGAATATAATTTCTAACAGAGTAATTTCATTACCACTCCACCTTCATACATTCCTCTATGGACCTTCTCTAGTAAAGCTTTCCGCTGAAGTACACAGAGAATATAATTTCTAACAGAGAAATTTCATTGTGACCCCACTTTCACTTGCTCCTTTACTGATCTTCTCTTTAACGACAGACCTCGTTGGTTTAGCAAACTGTAGCTTTTTATCAAGAGTATTATTAAAAACATTTCGTTTCTTAGTTTTTAGTTAATATATTATTTGCGAGTTTTCGAATGTTTTATTTGAAATCAAAGTTTGGCCTGTTGAGTTTTTTCTAACATCAATGATAAATTGATATTTATGCCCACCTTCATTAGCTGTTATTTTCAAAATGCTACATTAAACACTTTATCCTTGCGAAAAATTAAATGCTTTTTATTGTTTATTAGATGGCCTCAATAAAATATATATATATATGTATATAAATTTTACTCTCAGGACTATTTAGGAAATCCTTATACTTTTATTTATTATACTTTTAAACAAATTTGGCAAATTTTCACCGTTTAAAAAAACAACAACAAGCAGAACAACAAAAGCGATATGGTAAAGCCTAAACGCAGAGATTCGCATGACTGAGATCAAATCCCATTTGCAAGGCGAAAAAATATTTGTATGTGTTTGAGAGGAAGGGGTAAACTAAATTGGTCTATTTACGCAAATTTTATTGCCAACAATTTTATATTTATTTCTTTTTTCCTTTTGTGCGGAAACAGAATAAAAGAAGAATCTTTAAATTTATTTTTATTTGTTGATTTAACCCTTTTTTGTTATGGTTTTGCAACGGCAATGGAATTGGGGAGGGGAGAGTCACACATGTTGCCAAAGGCTTAAAGGTTAGACTTGGATTGTTTCTGGTACATGTCTTCCAAACTTTTGGCTTCTATCGGGCAAGCTAACTATCAAATTTAATACGTGTATGTATTTGCTTGTCTTTTTTTATCAATAATTTTAAAAAAAAGTTTGTTTATTTATGTAACAGAGACCTGCAGCACGTACGAAGAAGTCTCTTCACTATGCTCTCTTTAAAAGGTCTTGCAAAGATTTTATTCAATCCAGCAGACTTAAATAGTAAGCCAAGCTTGTTGGCCAGAGTTAAGGAAATTTCATAAACCGGGTTCAATACCAGTGTAGTGCACTATATATGTTTGAAACAAAGTTTGATTCGAACAGAGTGCACTTTTTAGTATTAAACATGTTTCAATTAAACCAATCTTGTTGTCCACAAGTCAAAGTAGTCGTCTCAATATATTTGAAATGTCTATGAAGCAGTTTTTGATTTAAAAGGAACTGAGGAAATTTTATAAACGAGTTCAATACCAATGCAGTGCACTAAATAGGTATGTTTGAAACAAAGTTTGATTCGAACAGAGTGCAGTTAGTAAGAGACATGTTTTAAGAGTGAGTTGGCTAGAACTATCTACGAGAAACACATACTCATACAGCACTCAAGTACCACTAACCTACACAATCGAATGATTTATCAAATATGGAATATCTACCAGAAAAGTACTAAAAATTGTGTACTAAAACAGTACTTGTATGACAGATTTTTTTCATCACTTTTCCAATTTGCAAAAGTTTTTAAAAATTTTCATAAAATTAGAATTTTAATGCGATTAGAAAATCGTCTTCAGGCAGTTAAACAAAAATTTTTTCAGCATCATCTTTACATTATAGTGTAGCATCTGCAAGGCCATTTTGGTAAAAAGTATAGTAAATAGAATAGACAGTGCTGATCTTGATGAAAAAAAAGTTTTCGTGGCTCAGCTGCTTTACTAACGATACACTAAAACAAAGTACACATATTTATATGGTAATAATTATCTTGCCGGCAACACAATGTCTCGGCTACAAAACTACATTTTAGCATGCATTTATGACCTGAAGTAGTGCAGACACAATAACAAAAAAGTTTGAAGTAGGCGGTTCTAAAATTATTTTATTTTAGTTAATATAATAAGTAAGTTTATATGGCAAATGAATACTATAAATTACTGAACGATTAAGAAACCTTATATATCCATACAAAATTTTTCCTTAAATTCAAATCATTAAGACTGCTGGCAGTGAAATATTCAGTAGTGAGTATTTCCCCTCGCTGCCATGTTGTAAATACTACAGGCTACATTGCTACATGGCTAAAAATCCAATTCAAATGAAAAAGAATTATTTGAGTTATTAAAGGGTTTCAACTTTTTGTTAGTTTGGATGAAACACGTTCACCATCGCAGTCTACATGACTTGCCTGCTAAAAATCCCTTATTTGAAACTTTATAAAAAAAACTATATAAAAAACTATTAAAAACTAAAAATATTTAAATGTAATTTATCATAAATTATAACTCCCTCAAAAACAATTTGGTTTAATGCCATTTAATACTGATCAACAGAAAGGACAACCAGGATAATGCTAGACCACACACATCTTTGATGACTCGACAAAAACTGGTAGAGCTTAGCTGGGAAGTTTTGATGCATCCGGCATACAGCCATGAATTTGCACCAACGAACTGCCATTTGTTTCGGTCAATGCAGAACTTCCTTAATATAGTAAAGTTGGCTTCAAGAGAAGCCTGCGAAAATTACTTGTTGCAGTTTCTCGCCGAGAGGCCACAAAAGTATCACACTGATGGAATAATGTCTCTTGCGGAAGCATAGCAAAAGTGGTGAACCCAATTGCTACATATTCGGTTCAATAAAGTTAAAAAAAAAAGTTGAAGTTTGATTAAAAATAGGAAAAGTCTTTTTCAACTACCCTATATTTTTATACTCATTGGAGTTCTTTATCGTTATTTTAACTGCTTCGAAAATGCATTAATTCTATGGTTTTAAGACATGTTTGAAACTGATAGTTGCAGTACAATATCTGCTCTATATCCCTTGTACCTGACTTATTTATACTCATTGCAGTTCTTTGTCGTTATTTTAACTGCTTCGGAAATGCTTCAATTCTATATTTATAAGAGAAACTGTTAGTTTCCTTTTAATATAGAACGCAGTACCTGGCATATTTCTACTCATTGCAGTTCTCTGACACATTTTTACATATAAAAATACTGTATCAAGACAACCAAACAACTTCACAAAACATTCTTAAACAAATAAATTTAAATAAAATTCTCTAAGGACATGTTTACAGAGTTTTGTAAAGTTTCTGAATCTTAAAATTCTTAAATGCTTTCACCGCCTAAGCAAGTGAAAGTTTGATTTCTCATTCAATTCAATAAATAATTGTAAAATTAAATTAGCAAATAATTTTCGGAAATTTGCCTTCCCCATGGCACTAATACGTTTATGTAGAAGCCAATTTAAGTTTTTCTCTTAATTGCCTGAATGTATTCGATCTGCGGCCTTTCATGCCAGTTTGTTTATTATAAAGCTTTAAATACTTTACGCTTCACTAAACAATTACTGCGATTTCATGCTTCCGTTTTGTCTGACAATGTTAAATAATATTTTAAAAAACTTGTACGTTTCTACGAAAAAAAAACCACTAATCCCATCAGCCGTCTCCCTTTACGACTTTGATTTTCCATTTATCCTTAATAGGCCGATGACTATTTATGACATTATTTTTAGCAAAGGAAAAACTTTTTTTTATATTATATTATATATAAAAATATGTATGCCCCTCCCAAAGCCCAAAAAGTAAAGAGTTAAACAACCATAACGAAACTTCAGAAAAAAAGACAACCCCTCCAACAACCAGCAAGGCAAACGAAAATGCCAAATTGCCTGGATTTGTATAACTCGTAAACAAATCAATGATGTGGAGAAAATTTTTATGCTCGTGCATTGGTACGTTTTATATTTTAATGGATTTTTAAAATTGTCAATAAATTTTTGGCAAAACAATTGGCTTTTATGGTTGTTTAAAGTTTAAATTTGATCAAATTTAAAATAATATCGAATCTCTCAGCTTTCAGGCTAAAATACTGCACGAAATCATAAACTTCGAGAAAATAATTTTATTTCTTTATAAAATGTATTTAAATAATATTTAAAAATAAATGAAGAGAGAGTCCTTAATACTAAGACTCATTATTAATTTCATGTACATTTTTTTTAGAAGATTAAACTGTAGTGTCTTTATGAAATTTCTTTACGTAGCTCTTTTATATATTATTTTAGTACCGAAGGACTTCACATGGACTCATATCGATATTGATTTTGTAATACTGAAATTAACGTTTTATTAATTACACTCCATTGGCTGTTAATTTGTCAACCAATCAGGGGAATTTTTATAATTTACAGAGCTACGGAAAGTTACTCGGCAAGCCTTTAAAATGTGAAAAAAATTGTGGTAAAAATATCACATATTTTTAGTGATTCAGCCGACGTTTTATCTTTTAAAATAGACCTCACTGGCCTTAACATTAAAACTAAATTTGATGCGTAGAGGCACGTGAAAGCTCAAACGAGTTTTCGTTATAGAAATTAAAAGCAAAGTATTGATTTTAAGTCAAATTCCAGTCCTAATCCTGAATGGTTATATAATCTCCTTGATTTATCCTTTATTTGCTTATGCAACACATATAAGTTATTCTGGTTATTGTTAAGCGACTAAGAGATTTAAAAACTAACGATTTTAAAAACGTTAAGCAGTTGCATTTAGCAACATTTAAATTTTCTCTGTAAAAGTTGTTGATGATTTAAAATAAAAAACTCCAAATCGTTTAAGAAGAAGAACAGTATATTTTATAAAAATATATGGGCAGTTATTCAAATAGTCACAGACAAACGAAACACTCAAGCAAACACTCAAACGAACGTTAGAAAATTGTTAGCGGAGATTGAATATTGTTTATAATCGACAAGGACATGCGCCAGCACTGTCAGCTCTAATAAGCCAAAACCAATGATTTATTTGTAGTGGAAAAATTGGTTTGATTGCTTGCTGCGGTATTTTTGAAACGATGAGGTTGCGGTTGCAGAGGCCAACCCCTACATATAAATTTAGAACTTCATTAAAACGGCTTCCGCGTCAGCATTTCCGGCTTAGAAAAAACCTCTTCACACTTACACAACCCAGAAGGGAAAATATTTTTCCTCAGTTTTCTGTGCAAATAAATTTCTCCTTTCTGTCTCTATTGCGTTGTGTTGTTACAGGAGAAGGGCTTGCTTGATGTTGGGGTGCTTGTACAAGGCAAGAAGGGGTTAAGCACAAGAGACATATAATTTTTCGTAATTCATGTGTGAAAATCAACAAACGACAATCAAAGACAACAGAAATTTCCATAATTTATAAAAAGTTTTTTTATATTATTAATATAAAATCAAGTAAAAAATAATGTGGCAGAGCGGCAAAAGGCATTAAGGGAAAGGGAAATTGTTAAACGATTTAATAAATGACTGAATTAACGAATTTTTACTGTCAGGAAATTTTTCGTTTTTTTTCAAGAAAGCAACTTTCTAGTTTAAAAAAATATTTCGTAAAATAAAAAATTCCTTTATTTTTGTAATAATAAAAGTGAATATTTTGGTCTCCGTGCATAAAATTCCGCTGCTAAAACTTTGGTTAGATACGAAGAAAGCTTTAAAGGTCGCTTTAGAAACTTAGCGAAAATATTTTCCATTTCTAAACTCTAAACTTCTAAAACTCATCTTCTCTTCAAACTTGTATAATTTGCAAATAAATTATATTTTTAATAACATTATTAATTTGAGATTTAACTTGTAGTATGGCGCCCATATTGAGGGGGTTTCCCCTCGCCCATTTTAAATATAAATATAACAAATACTATATAAGATAGCGAGAGGAAAATGAAACTACTCGTTTATAGTTTGAAGACAATTTTATTGAAATGACGGCCACGGCTGTACTGCATACTGCAGACGGTTCTGCCAATTTTGAGGCACTTTCTCACATAAAGCAGGCTGCAGTTCACCGAAGGCACGTTCAGTATTAATTTCCAATACGGCAATTGTTTATCGATTATTCGCATAAACCATCAACTTCCCATAACCCCAAAGACAACAAAACCCATTTTCCTCCACCATTTTATCGTAACGAAAATAGAAAAGTAATCTAATGACCTTAGATTACCAGATCTTGGCTGCCAACTCACAGGTCCAAACCTTTTATTTCGCTGTCTATTCTGTATAAATAATCAGGAGTATTGCATAAATTCTTTTTCATCATCTTAATTTTATAAGCTACGGAAACTTCTTCGTGAAGCACTTAAAATATGTAAAAGGAAAGTTGTGGGGAAAAAATCATCGTTTTTTTTTTATGGTGATTCCGCTACCTTTGAATCTTTTAAAATCATTGATCCTTTAATTTTCTACGCAATAGATCCATTATATCGCTAGCTGTATGTGAAGCTGCATGGCCTTGTTGAAAGAACATGCCATTAAGATGACACCATCATCGATTTTTGCAAACAAAATAATCGTTCAGCATCGTCCTACAACGAACTCGATTAACGGTAACATTGTTCGCACCAGACAGTCGCATTTTGTGGATACAATGGTGTCTCGTGTACTTCATGTGGATTACTTTATCCAAAAGGTATAAATTTGCCCAAAATATAGATATCGAAGGAGCTGCAGAGGGATGTGAGTTATCGGTATACAATATAAGAGCTGCAAAAGAGCTTTGAGAAATTATTGATGAAATTTTCACTTCAATATGACATTTCACTTCCTTTCAGAGCGAACTACTAAAAGCGATAATACCAATAGGCAAATTCGGAATCATTGGAATGATTTAGACATATTTAGCATTCGTACGAAAACACATATTTCGCTAAAAAAAAAATTTATGAAAAAAAATTGATCTTTACCTAAACATATTAATTTCATCCTTGAAAAGGACACTTTTAAGTCTCTGTGAATATTTTTATTAGTCTTATATACAGGAAGCATTCCTTATCACTCTGAAGGTCTTACAATGGTATCTGTGCAATATCCCCCCTATATGTGAATTACTTGAAGTTCGCCATAGTTGTGTTCTCATGCCCTCAAATGGGTTTTTTGTATGGATTACTTTGTTATTAGTTTTTCATTAAAAAGAAATGGCAGGCAGTCTCATTTTGTAAGGGAACTTGTGCTATGAAGCGATTGGTTGCTGTTCTTTTGTGTTAGCTAATCTCTGGTTGGCTTCTTCGAGGAATAATTTACAATAAACTATTTTATTGATTTAATTAATTTAATTGTAAAACTAAAGGCTGAAAATTATATAATTGATGCTGAGTAAATCCTTAAATAGTCAGTAGGAAAATTTTCACTGTTTGCTAATGTCAATTATAATAAATTTGAATTAAATAAATGAAATTATTTCCATTTTTACTGTACTCTCTATGCTCGAAAATTAATTAATTTAAAAAAAGAAGTTTTTTCTCTCCTTTCAAAAAAAAAATATATTTATGTCAAGAACTTGATGTATATAATATTTTATAATTTTCTGTAAAATTTAATTTATTTTTTAAATAGAAGAATGAAAAAAAATAAAATAATTTCTTTTTCTTTTATTATTTTCAGGGAAATCGCGTCATTTCCAAGTCAATGGCTTAAGTTCAGTTAATGCAGCCGCCAATAGCGATGCGCGTAATATTTATAATAATCCTTACAACTCGTCTTCCCTGCAGCAACAACAACAACAGCAGCAGCAACAGCAATTGCGCCATCAGCAGCTACATCAGCAACAGCAATTGCCGCAACATGTTTATAAATCAATTGCTGGCAGCGGAATTGGTGGCACCAGCGGTGGCAACCAATATGAATACTCAACTCCAAATTTAGCAACAGATCAACAGGCTACATCAGCGGCCTTAACAGGATTGGTAGCTGGAGTTTCCAGCAACAACACATCAGAAGCAGAGAATATTTTTCTCAATCATAATAACGGTGAGTCCTTTGCAATTTTTTTTTCCTACATTAGTTCCCCCCTTTTAAGGACCTTTTTAGCAGCATTTACAAAAAAGCTCTTGTAATGGTTGTTGATGAACACATTTACTTCAGGATATCCTTTTTGCTCTAATTGTGTATAATTAAAAGTGTGGGAGATTTTGTAAAGGTGTTCTCTTTAATTTAATATTCTGATTAACGTCTTCTTTAAACTGCATAAATTTTGTAGCCATTTTTCAAAAAAACGTTTTCCAGTCGTTTATTTTCCTTTACTTTTGCATATTAATCTTGAACAGCTGGTGTTGAGTACAACGCTTGTGTGTTCGGTTGAGTTTAAAAATTATGACCAGTTTAATAAATCTTTCTGGATATATATATGTATATACATATATATATATTTTTTTTTTGGTTGCTGCCTCCTTTAATGTAAATATTTCTATAAGCAAACAAGGAGCCAACAGCTTATGAAATTAAAAGGCTAAAGAAGGTAAAAATTAAAAACTTTCAAATTGAGAGTTCTGTTCGTTGTTAATGTGGAAAAATAATATTAAAAGAGGCAGTTTTTTCTTGTAGTTTAATTTTTTTTTTCTTGTTGCTGATATTCCTATTGGAAGCACACCAGGTGTTGGCATTAAATCGAGTGAGTGAGCTCACGTTTATTGTAAGCGCTTGACAGTAAACTAGTTTACTAGATCCCAAATTCAATACCTTTCCGTTGCTTTTTGGAATGCTTCTCATACTGTTTAAGATGTTTCGAGAAATTTCTACTCAACGGCAGACTTGCTCTGCCAACCCTACAGGGAACAAAAAAGGAAACGCCAATCGGCAGCTTCTCTAACTGTGTCTGCTGAATTTGGGCAGTTCGCAGCCTTGTCAATGAAAACTCTTTTTCTAAAAAGGGCAATCGCTGAAGTCCAAATATAACAAGTACTTGATAAGTCACACAAAACTAGTCAATGCAAATTGAAGGAAGGAGGCAAGAAGTCCTCTGGCAGAGAATTTAAGTTTTTCATTTAAACAGTTAAAGCAACAAAATTATTTTGTACGAACAATTATTGGTTACACTGTCAATTAGTATTGATTTTTTAAACTTGATTTGCGATTGAAATAAATTTTTTTTATTTTTTAATTTTTAATCGATTAAAATAAATGAAAATCAGCCTTTAACTGAATAGCAAGAGCAGCCAGGAGGATATTTAATTGAACTGCAAATATAACAGGATCGGAACAAATCAATCAGGATCATGTAGAGGGCCACGAATTTTGATTTTAAGTGCTAGGTGGTGTCCAAAACCAATCTTCTACAAGTAGTGAGCAGAGTTTTACTAGTCACGCCGGTATGGAGTGAAATCGCCCGGCCAATACTTCCCACCTTAGCATTATCTGCTTAACGTCCTAGTAGAAGAACAAAGTCCATTTGGGGTACGTAATGTAGCCAATATGAATTTCAACTTCAGAGAAATAATCCCTCTGAAGCAACCGCTATTAGTATTACGTACTTCGGCTTACCTACCAGAATTTCAAGTCGAGCAATAGAGTTATGCTAGATTTGTTCCCCATCAGCCAGCAAGACTGTCTGTGAATTTACTCCTATTTTTCTACTAATGCGTATCAGGTGACATATTGTATTATGGAAAGTGGTAGTCACATTCAATATTTTTTTCACTCTGTGGTAAAGCGTTGTGGATCTGTCTACGGCCTAAAGTTTCCTTGACTTGAAAAAGAAAGGAATTTTTTTGGATATTCTAATTGCATCAAAGCAGGAGATTCTTTCAAAGTACTGGGAGAAATGTTTGGGAAATAAAATCGCTCAATTATTTTTCAGTTGAAAAACTACAATGACAATAATGAGTGTTACCAAAAGGCTACGGCATCCTTAAGATCTTGTGATACCAACTTAAATTTCTCAATTTTTTATTTCTCAGCACAGATCACTGACACCGCAGCGATTTCTTCGCTCAAAGAAATCAGTTTCCATGGAAATGAAAGCAACTTTAATTGCATAGACAATTTTAAGTGAATGTTTAATTTTAGCTAACTGGCAATAAAAATCGTTTACTGTTAAATATTGATATATCTTTCGCATTGGCTTTACGTCCTTTGAGAAAATATAATATTTTCAGTTTTTATATAATATTATTTTCCTTTATTACGGTAACCGTTTCTCTTTTCGAGGTTCTTAAGTAAGACAGGCAATTACAAATTTCAATGTTCATAAATTTACGCCAACATAAACGCACAGGCATTCGCACCTAACAAGCTCAGCAGCCAAGGAGTATCTGTTGAATTTTCTATGCTCCTGCTTGCCATCACGTATAAAATATTTTACGACGTCCTCCACTCATTTATTTTTATTGCAATATTTGCACACTCAACATTTAACTTGATGATCATTTAAAGCCATTTTTATGGTCATATCCTGGCACTAACAAATCTTGTCTAAGGATTTTAGTCCTTTTTTATTCTTTTTTTTTTTTTTTGTTTTTGTTAATAAGCAGCAACTGTTCCTTGCAGGGGCTTAAAGGTATGCACACAAGTGTGGGTGTAATTGTTGCTTGTTTGTACACATTTATTTTCGCAAGTTACTAAATGTTATGTTGCTTCCATAAAAGGATTCTAGTTGTATAACTCAGCAAGAAATAGAGTTATTAAAGGTGATGTATGTAATATTGTTGTTTGCATTTCTGTCTGTTTTGTTGTACGTAGTTGCTAAAGAGATTTATTGCTGTATGTGTAATATTTTTGAGAATTAATTTATGTTCTTTGCAGTTTTTCAACTGAGAAATACTTGAGTGATTCTATTGAAGATGTGCTGTAGGTAAAAAGAAAAGTTTTCAGAATATTTACAAATTCATTATGATGTTGGTTAAACACACAAACACACGCACCAGTGCAGCATAAACAGTATATGCCAAAAACTTGTGGTGTTAAAAAGTTCAAATTTTATGCACATATTTTATGTGGCACTTAGAAAATGGGTCAGTAGGATTTTAAGTAAAAACTAAAAAATAAGCCAAGTCGGCCAAAAATGCATAAAATGCAGGAAATGTTTGACTTTAACATTTTTCAGAATTTCATAATTAATCAGACAGGCCTTTATTATATACTCGTATAGACGTACTATGATTATATATTAGGAATTTTTCTATAATTTTTATATTTCAAAGAGCTCGCTGTCTTAAATGAACTTTTGATTTTTTTACTAGAATAAATGAAATTTTTCATGCATATAATGAATTTTTACCTGCTGTCTATGAATTTTTTTAAGTCGCTTTTTTTCATGGTATAAGTGGAACTAACTTATGTGATTATGTTGCAAGTCAAGGCCGAAATCAACATTTTGTATTACATTCTCAATATTTCAATATTGAAATAAATTATAAATAAGAATTACTGAAATTTCTTTTTCTTAATTGGTGCTTTTTGGAACATAATGTTTTAATAGCCCAAACTAGTGCGAATTTAATACAAATAATATTTATTAGAAACTTAAAAAAGCTATTAAAGAGGAATATCGTTGAACTAAATAATTTTATTTTTGATAGAAAAAATGTTTTCCACTCAGAAAAAAAGAAAAAAAATAAAAAATCTATGTGTGCCATTACAGGCGAATGTATAATGCACAGCCTACTAAAATAGAGGTTCCGGGTTCGATACCATGTTTAATTTTTTGAATAACTTTTTTTAAACATTATAATAAATCAATTTAATAAAGGACTTGAACATTTAGCGCAAAAGGTACAAAATTCCACTTCACTGTATTTCATTTCGGAAGAAGTGGCTGCTTTTAATTTTTTTTTTTTTTGCAATTGTCGGCTGTTTTAGTCCTTAGAAAATTTAGCGATATATTTATATTGAATATAATTTTTTTTTTTAAAGAAAGATTAATAAATAAATAATTATTTAATTTATAATTTTTTTTTAATTGAAATAAATAATTATTTAATTGAAAAATTTTTTTTTCAGCCTTTAATCCTTTTTATTAATTTATTTTTATTTTATTAATGGGAATTTGTAATGAAAAAATTTATATATTTCGATATTACTTTTAAAAGTAATATTAATCTTTTTCGAGATTTCATTGCCGATTTTTTTTTTCATTCGATTTTCGAGAGGTTACGCATGTCTTAAGGGAAATATGTTATAAGACAAATTTTTTTTTTTACAATATTTTTTTTTTGGATTTTTCTGAAAAACTTTTTCAAGGCTTTCTGTGAGTGTGTTTTTATAATTCTCAAATATGTTTTTAGGAACACGGGAGAGCAAAAGTGTTTGCTGGAAGAAGTAGGGAGGAGTTTAGCACCAAACAAAATGCAAGCATCTAAGCCAACTGAACACACAGCAAATAAAATAAATAAATATTTTTATTATAATATTGTGGATAAATTATAAACTCGGGTTCGACACTATTAAATTCATTATTTTTTTTTTTGTTTTTAATTAATTTAACTTGCAAAGCTTTTGGCTTGTTTGCAGGAAAACAGCCAGGGTCTAGGCAGGAATCGAATACGCGACCTCGAGTTTAGTAGTCTGTGCGTTATTCATTCGTTTACGGATTCGCATACATGATTTCTAATCATCTGCTTTACAAAATTTTTACTTTTCTTTACAACTTTGAATTGTTTTCCAGTTTTCTTGAATCTTCAGCGAAATTTATAATAAATTAAATTTATAATTTATTAAATTTGAGCTAATTTTTTATATATTTATGCTGCTCAATTTACATTTGTCTTCTGTTACAAGACAATTTATGTTTGCTTGCTTGCTTGCGTTCTATGAAAAATCCTGTAAATTATTTGCCAAGATGTACTTAAATGATTAACAAATATTTAAACACATGGACTTTTGACCAGACAGTCATCAATAATGGTCTTAATAGAGGAAGAAGCATGTGTTAAGTGTAAAATGAAAATCTAAGGGTGTCTGTCGAGGGCTGTGCATGTCAATGTATTAAATAGCCACCACACGCACACACAGGCAGAAACAGGAACACACGCACGCACGCACCCAGTCCAGCCACATTATTTCAAAAATATTTATTTTGTCTAAACACAAATCAAACTGAAGCGGGAATGAGACATGACAGAGTTATTTAAGTCAGCCCTTTTAAATGAAAATATTTGCACTTGGCCAGCATTTGTTAAAATGTATTTTCATTTGTACGAGCATACTCGTATGCGTTCCAGTGTGCAGCCGAGTATGAGTGTATAAATTTTAACATAAAATATCGGATTAGTTATCGTATATTTTGACACAAGTTAAGTTCATCAATGAACTTTAGAGTCAATTGTCTATTTGAAGTATTAAGAAGTACAACATCGAAAAGGGGTGACATTTCTTTCATTCCTTTCCCTCTTCATTACAACTCACTTAAAGCAACAATAAATACGAGCCCAGCAACAATTCGAAGACAAAAGAGGCTTAAAATTAAATTTTAGTTTGCATTTCCGAGTTGCAAACAAGCATTCATTTTCAAAAGCTGGATGTAAGAAGGAAAAGGACGATGGTCTTATTTGCTTAAAATCAAAACATAAAATAAGGAAAGGGCATTAAGATGGGTCATTTGAGATAAGACCTTTTTTGCAAATACATAATTATGGCTGTATTTGTTTTAGTTTATCTCACAACTATTGAGAATTGCAAGCAACGTGTGCAAACATTTGCCTTCAAAATGCCAATTGATATAATTATTTTGCTTCTTTCGGAAGAGGGCTGATTGAGTCTTGCTTTCGTTTTGCCCCATCTCCAAGCAAATCTGGTCAGTAGATTTAAATTAATGCGTAAAAACGTCTGCAAACGAAGAAACAAATATTTTCAATTCTTTCTTCCTGCTTCACCCTTTAAAGCTGGCCATCATTTCTTGACAAATAAACTTTTGCTTCAATGCCATTTTTTTCGCAACTTATTATTGAGTTTATTTATATTTATTTTTTTTTTCTATTTTCTATACAATTTTTATTTATTTGCCATTTATATTATATATATGCATTCAAAGTCCTTTAAGGTTTATCCTGGCCAGCCTTGTGTTAAGCATTTGCGACTTGACAGTGCAAGTAATACGTATTTGTTTCGAGGCTAAACCTTCTTTGTTATCGCAAAAATAAATTATTTTGTTTGATTAAAGCAAAATTCTGAGATAATATTTTGCAAGCAGGATACGAAAAATTGTACAAGTGTGATCAGATAAAAAAAAGGATTTAAAATACTTAAGAATGCAAACAAATATAAATTTATTTTATTACTAAATAAATATAAATTAAGGCAAGAAATTTAAAAATTTATGTGCCTGCAAGTCATTCTTGCTGTTTTAGTAAAAATTTCTTGGATTAAATTACAAAAGGATTTACTTGACAGCCTGTAATTCGATTGAAATTCCGAAATTAAAGGCAAATAATTGGAAATAAAATTATGCCGTCAATTATCGAAGCAAGTAGAAAAAAAAAATCTTAAAAGCCTATAAAGGACCTCAATGTCCTCTACAGCTTCTCGTTCATAAGAAAAAATGATGAAGTTTTTCCATGTCCTTTTAGTATTGAAAACCCGAATAATAAAAAAATCGTCTGGAATTTTTCTCATGTTCTCCAATATCCCATGCGGCATAGCAAAAAAGCAATTATAATGAAAATTTGTGTGTGTGTTTTAAGATTCCTTTAGGCTTAGATTCCCATCGACGGAAGTCATTACATTAAATTATTTTAAACTTTTCTCATGTGGTTTGATATATCTTGTGGAAGGATCCTCCCCTCTGGCAGTCATTAGAAAAAAATATTGAATTTTTTTCGTGTATTGTTTTTAATTATCTTGAAGTGAGGAGGGCAGAGCTACTAGTCACTTAGCAGTTACAATGACGGAATCGTAAGCAACTCGTACCTCTAGTAGAGAATAGCCTTTTATTTTAGCGCCTGTGAAAAATTACCTTTGATCCACACTACTTTAAGAAAATCACTTTTCAAAAACTCCATTTTTCAGAACAACTTCAGAAATAAAATCTTCTAAAATATCTTTCAAAAATATCTCTTTAATTGAAAAAAAATGTTAAAATTTATCATTTCGATATTTATTTTCAAAATTATTAATTTAAAAAATTCTATAAAGACAGCCTAGCCTGGCTTCAAGCTGCTGAAAAGTATTTTAAATTACTAAAACAAAAAATTTAAATTCTTAAAAGAACTCTTAAACAAAAAACTGCTTTAGAAGGATTACTTTTTCAAAATTTTATTTCAAAAAATAATATTGAAAAATTACTCCGCTTTTAATTAATAACCGAGAACATAAAAAATCGGTAAAAAATTCCAAAATCTTTAAAAAGAGAGTTACGTGATCACTGCGTAACTATCACGTCCAAATTTTCTATTTTTGGAAATTTTCGACATTGAAAATCAGCATAAAAATCGTTGAATACAAAAAAAAGCAACCAAAAATGTTACAAAACATTTAAAAAATCTCTTACAGTTGCCGTTAGAGATGGTAAAGTGCCATAACGATCAGGTGATGACTACTTAGCGGTTATGCACAAATTTTCGATTTTTAAAATTTTTAGATATTGAAAATTGAATACCAAAAATACAGCAAAAAAATTCCAAAATGGGTATAAAGTATTTTAGAGAGTCCCCGTAGGAAATGGGAACGTGCAGTAACGATCACGTGATGACTACTTAACGGTTACGCCCAAATATACGATTTTTAAAACTTTTGGAAATAGAAAATCAACAAACCAAGAAAAAAAAATTACAAAAATAATAAAAAACAATTTTAGAGTCGCCGTAAGAAACGGTAAAATAATGTAACGATCACGTAATGGCTAACGTAACGGTAACGCCAAAAATTACGATTTCTAAATTTTTAAAAATTGGAAATCAATAGAAAAAATCGTTAAACAGGAAAAAAACAGAAAAAATTCCAAAAAATTAGAAAACACTTTACTAAATATTTCTAAAGAATTCTCTTGAGAGTTCGGTTTTTTTTTGGTAAAAATTTATCCTTATGAGAGGCAGAAGTGATCGTCGAGCCTTTCTTCGAATTTTTGTTAATTAACTTAGTTATTTTTGGAGATTTTATTTTATAAAATTGTTCTTTGCAGCATTTTGAATAATTTTTTTTTATTAATCTAAATTATAGTTTCTTTAGAAAAGAAGGTGCAAAATAATTAGCTTGGCAGCAGCTGGTCTAAAAGTACATTCTAAAAGAACTTAAAAAAATAGGAACTCAAAAAAGGACTTAAAAAATGCTTTAAAAATACTTGGCAAAAATAGAAATACTTGTGCAGGATACTTGCACAGTGGGATATAAAAAAATGTATATTTTTTATTTGTTTTGGAAGAAAAGCATCTATAAAGTTTGGAAATATCCTCTTCTAAAGCAGGCAAGACTTGTAAATATCCTTTTTATTGCATTAACTAAATTTCATTAACTAAAAGAAATATTTTTTTTAATGCATCTTTTTCTGTTGCTTAAAAGAACTTTAAATTTTTTTATTCAATCCAAAGTAAAGTGTGCGAAAGTAGCTGACGCCAGTTTTGTGGGACTTTCGCGTTGAAGTTTTCGGTTCTGCCAAGCAATTTTTTTGTTGTTTGTTTTTTTTAGTATCTTTATTTTTATTATTGTACGAGCAGTTTTGAAGCTAAAAAGGTTTTCAATTTTCCATTTTTTAAGCCAAAAAAAAAACAAAAACAATAATATGTTCTCGTGTTTATTTCAAATACTGCAACCGAAAACTAAAACAAATAAAAACTTTCAACGCAAAAGCTTTAAAAGCCATCCAATAAAAATTGAGCACTGAAAAAAAACAACCTTTTCCTTTAACGACCACTATAAGAAGTGCATAGCAAATGCATAAAATACATAAAAGGATAATAAAAAGGCAAAAAGCTTTCTAAAATTTTTATTGCAAGCATAAATATTTGTAACCAGAAAGCTCTTGCTAAAATCAAAGCAATAAAAATAACGACTTTTGAAACTTTTATTTAAATTTTCATATTTGGTTTTTTGTTGTGATGGGAAGGAATATATCAAATATCAAGAAAATATTATTGCAATATCGCGCGGATTGCTTTAGCTTAACAGCTTTTTTTTTGTATTGACAATGACTTGGCGGCAAGTAATTGAAATTCCTTTACATTTTATTTAATGCTGAACATTCTGTTACTTTAAAGTTTTGAGCAAAGCAATCAGCAAACCCTGTTATTCACTGCTGAAATATATTTCTGCACATTGCCAGGGGTAGTGAGATACACTGTCATCTCTTTGCTTGTGCTCTCTTAGATGTTCGTTAAATTTTATCCAAGAGATAATTTTCCCCTAAATGAGAGAGTACGCTGCAAAGTTGCAGAACTTTCTGCATTTGTGCAGAATTAAGCAGATAATTGCAGGATTTCAATTCAAATGTTACTGCTTCGCTGATAAAGAAATGCTTTTATGAGGGGGTGATAACAGTGCCATAAAATCATGTGCAGCATGTTAAGGGTTAAAGAATGTTAAATAATTTTATATTCGTGCTGGCTAACACAGAGGTCCTACTTGAGGCCGCAATATGTTGACTTGAAATGGCGATTAAGTGCATCAAACTATCAGCATGTAAACATAATATATAACAAGATACTTGCACAGTGGGTTAAAATTAGATTATTAGTTATTTCAATTGCAAAAAACAGGCATTAACAGTTATAACAGTAACTTAATTTTTATTCAATAAAAAATATTTTTTTTAAATGTAAAATTTATTAATTTTTATTATTTATTTATTTTTATTTATTTATTATTATTATAATATGTGTGGCTGCTGCGGCGAATTTAAGAATATTTAAAATAATTTCTTTTTAATTATTTAAAAATTTAAAATCTGTTTATTTTTATTAATTATTTATTATTAAAAAAATTTAAATTATTTATTTTTAATTTTTAGGAATTTTAAATTCACTTTTATTATTTATTTACTATTACTTATAATTATAATATAGAGTTGCTGCTGAGGCCAATTTAAAAACATTTAAAATAACTTATTTTTACTTATTTAAAAATATAAAATTTATTTATTTTTATTATTTATTTATTATCATTTATTTATAATTTGGTAAGCCTGCTGAGGCCAATTTAAAAACTTTTAAATTATTTATTTTTAATTATTTAAAAATATAAAATTTATTAATTGTTATTAATTATTTATTATTAATTTATTATTATTTACTATCATTTATTTATTATTATTATAATATGGCTTGGCTGACGCAGCCAATTTAAAAACATTTAAAATGATTTATTTTTAATTATTTAAAAATATAAAAATTTATTAATTTTTATTAATTATTTATTATTAATTTATTATTAATTTATTATTATTTACTATCATTTATTTATTATTATTATAATATGGCTTGGCTGACGCAGCCAATTTAAAAACATTTAAAATGATTTATTTTTAATTATTTAAAAATATAAAAATTTATTAATTTTTATTAATTATTTATTATTAATTTATTATTATTTACTATCATTTATTTATTATTATTATAATATGGCATGGCTGACGCGGCTAATTAAAAAAAATTTAAAATTATTTATTTTTAATTATTTAAAAATATAAAATTTATTATTTGTTATTAATTATTTATTATTATTTACTATCATTTATTTATTATTATTATTATATGGCTTGGCTGACGCAGCCAATTTAAAAACATTTAAAATGATTTATTTTTAATTATTTAAAAATATAAAAATTTATTAATTTTTATTAATTATTTATTATTAATTTATTATTATTTACTATCATTTATTTATTATTATTATAATATGGCATGGCTGACGTGGCTAATTTAAAAAAAAGTTAAAATTATTTATTTTTAAATAATTAAAAATTTAGAATTTATTAATTTTATTTATTCATTTGTTATTATTTATGATTAGAATGTGCGATGGCTGCAAAGGCTATCAGATATGATTGTAAATTTATTTACTGAAGTCTCAAGGATATTAAATATTTTCTTCCTACAATTGCATTGCCGCAAATTTGTTTTTTAGGATGCGGATTGCAGTTGCCTGTCTTTACAAGTTAGTCTGCAACCCTTTCGGACTATAAAAATTAAATTAAATTATTTTTTTTTTCTATATATAAAAAATTATATTGTATTATTTAAACTAGTTGTGATATCTTTTTAAAAAAAATTTAATGTTTTTAATTATAAAGTTTGTATATTAGTGGATTTTTAGGGAATCTATTTTTTAATGAAAATAAAAATTATATATCATATTATATTATATATTTTATAAAAATATAATCTGCTAGTTAAGTATAACGAAGGGGTTTTTGAGCAGGAAAATCGTTACTGCAAACGACTGAAATTATCGTTTAATTTAGACCTTCAGAATCTTTAAAGTTTAATGCATCGCATTGCGGGGTCTCTCCTAATTTTTTCAGTGTAGTCTTTCTGCTGAAACATATATGTCTATATATTAAATGAAAGACTAAAAATGTATACATTGTAATCATGAGCTTCATTGTGATAAAAATTAATGAAACTTTATTAGCTTCGCGTTTTATAAAAGAAAAAGTTCCTATTAAAGATAACTCAGCAAAAAAAATATAGATTTTTGCAATCTAATAATGCCAGATTTTTATTATGATTTTTTTTTTATTTATTGTGCTTATAATCCATAAACTATTTACATAAAATTTCACTTTAAACTCACCTAAAATATGTTTTCAAATAGTTTTTGTAAAGCTTTTCTAAAACAAATTTTAAATTTTAACGGCTTTTTTTTACTATTAACGTTTGAAAATTCTTTTAGGGAATCTGTTATAGAACTTTTAATAGTTATAAATGTTGCAATAACATTTATAGTACCTAAAACTATGCTAGATAAGGAATATCTATTTTAAGCCTAGATAATGAATGTTAAATAAGCTTAAAGCTTCAGCGGAAAGCTTTTGCGAATAGCATTGGTGTTAAAATGCGAAACTATAAAATTTCAACGACAAAATCTGCTAAATAATTTAACATCGGAACTACATTTTTGCAGACTTATACTGAACTACAGAACGTATTTCTTTTTATTTTAGTTTCTTTTCAAGAAGGGGGAGAAAATGCAACTCTCTTGCTCTTTCTTAAAGAGAATTATAGATTTGCAAATTTAACTGCATACCGTTAGGTGTTAGTTATTTTAGTTTGAATGTGGCATAATTTCAGCCTGCAGATATGAATCAAAACTTTTGAAAAATATTAAACGAAATTGAGCGAGCAAGAGAGTCGTAGCAAATGTATGTCATTTGGAATTTTTCAATTATTTGCAGCATACTTGCTATATTTATATTAAAATATCTGTTTTTCAATGACTTTTCCTGTCTCCACTAAGTTTCCCCCCATATTTTCGCATACCAGCTTTCATATTTTATTCTTGCCACTCTAAAGGAATCATGTAAGAGAGCCGAAAAGGTAAACATTTAAGTGTGTTTCGGTGTGCGTGGCTGTTTGTAATATTAACATTCAATTGCAGAATAAGTCAAGAGCAGGTTAATATAACGAGCAATTTTCTGTATATTCAATATTCGTAAACGAACTAGAAGTTGAACGGATGTAAACACATACATGCACATAAATATGGGTATGTGCGTGTGTGTAATTGTCTGTCTGAGAATCTCTTTTAGCAAGAGTTTGAAAACGAGTGTATTGTTGCTTAATTTTCATTATCGCACATTTGGGTAAAAAGACGCAGCAATATTTGTACAGAGATTTGTATTGCAGCAACAACAACAACAATAGCAATAGCAATAGCAATAATAACAGGCACAACAACATTTAGTTGAACAATAAAATGAGCATGAATTTCACTTTAGTTTTCAGTTCAAATGTTGAGGAACAATTTGTGCGGTGCTGTTGCTGCTGTTTTATGTTGATGGTCGTCGTCGTTGTATACTCGTTAGTTGTTTTCGATAGCAGTTTTGCTTTGTGTGTTCGTTTTTTCCGTTTCTGGCTGTTGCTGCCAGTATTCATTTTGATTGCTGTTGTTTTTTGTGTTGTTGCAATTTCTGTTATTGCTGCCAGCTACGTTTGCTGCTGCTGTTGTTGCATGTTCTTGTTGCTTTTGCACACACCAACGCTCACACTGGCATAAAAAAAGGAAACTTTGTGTTTTGCTTCTTCGTGTAAAATGTGTGTGAGTTTTTATCTGTAGGTGTGTACGTGTGTTCGGCTGTGCGAATGTTTGTATGTGTTTTGTTTTGCATCCTTTATGAATTTTCAGGCAAACGTAAAAATTTCAGTCTACGACGAGACGAGTTTATTGTGCGTCCGTTTGCTTAAGCAATACCCTAACGACGAAGAACGATTTTATAAAAAAGTGTTTCAATAGCAATTAAAATTTAAACGTGTGTTAATTTTGCAAAAAAAAAAAAGTATAAAAAAATTGAAAAAAACAAAAGCTTGTATAAATTACAAGAAGAAAAACACAAAATAAAGTGGAATTATTGAAGAAAACTTAGAAAAAAAAGTATTTAAAAAATTTTCAATATATTTTTATTCAACTTACACTGAAAGGATATTTTGAAAACATTTTTCAAAAATTATTTGCCACCATATGTAAAGCTCACATGGTTATTTGTTTTGGCTGCTTTTAGCAACAAAACATTGCTAAAACATAAACAAATAAAAATGAAGCCTTAAAGAAGCCATAACGCAAAATACCGACAGTCGTGCTGTGCTATTATCCCCTCCTTTGCCCCATCTCTTGAACTTGCGCCTTAAAGTATGCAAACATATTTGAACAAATTGTTATAAATATGCCTATAAAAGCAATGTTGTTTGTTTTTTGTTTATATATATAAATTTTTTTTGTAGGGATTTCTCTGCTCTCCTTTTTGACGATTTTTATTTGTTTTTTGAATTTATATCAGAGGTTTCTGTAATGCTCTTAATTTCCCAACAATATGTTGTATCATGACTGTGTTATGACGGGTCCAAAATAAACAATACACTTATAGATGCATAGAATAATTCCGTTGTGAAAGTAAATAATTATTGGGTCATCTCGAACGCTAAATTATGTAACCAGTTAATACAGCATCCGTAAAGTATGCTATAATTTTGTAATTGCTGGTGATTACGCTCATTATTGGTATATAAGGGCAGATGACATAGAAGAAGGTTTTTCTATTACAGCAACTTTCAACGAAAGTTTCACTGAACAGAATAAACCTTTTTTCAGAATTTCGTATAAAGATTTTGCTTAAAACTAAAGAAAAAAAATTTTTAAATTTCAGATTGTTAAAGATAAATGCGGCAATTTTGCTGAATTTATAGAAGCATGTAATGCATACACAGCACTCTGTAGAATAAAGGCATTTTCAGTGATTGCTAATTGAAGGATATTTTTTTTTGTCTTCAGCAATTTCCTCTTATCGATATTAAGGAATAAAACCCCCTCACAATAATAAGTTATGATGCATTTTGCAAAAACATTTTGTATATTTTTTTGTAATAGAAGTGTAAAATTATAGATTCCTTTTTTCAAAAATTTTTCCTGTATTTAATAAAAAAAGGTTGTACAGCATATTGTGGTGTATAAAAAACTTAAAATCCTTATTACAATTTTATGAAAAATATTTTATTTATTTTTAATATATCTGTAGAGAAAATAAGATTGTTATTCGACATTGATATCACACTAAAAAATCCAGCTCTGACTATAGATATCCTAATGATCTGAATTAGCTCGCAGTGATATGTTCATACAAGGACCAACTTTAAGTCCTCCGGTTATTGTTCATTTCCTGATTTATTTGGATCTATTTTGAATATGTATCTCCTTGAAATATTTTTCTTTTACCTAAACTTGTAATCATGTATTACTTCCAATGGTTAAAAGTGGTTATCGGCCATTCAAAAATTTCGTGGATTTTTAAAGGATACTGCTGGGATATAAGAAAGAAATTTGGTGTTTTTTTTCAATTATTGTTTTGTAGTCTGATAGTGAATCCCATATGTAATGCCTGGCAAGCGATATATATTTTTTTGTAAAAGCTTTTAATCCTTTATATGCAATATTTTTTTTTTTTTTTGGGGTCCAAGAATCCTTAAAACTTCTGCCAACATTTCGCTAAAACTAGATTGCACCACATCAACAGCATCTGGTTAAAGTTTTCCTACAAATAAGCATAGACATGCTGCCAGTAGCCAAACCAGTCGAATCGCTGACGCCTTTCTATGTGGTAAGCAGGTCTCGTCAATATATCCGAAAGTAATTTATCTTAAGCCTGAAATATTTTTGGAACTGTCAACTATTCCGCTCTTTTCATTTCCATTAATAACCACTCAAGTGATGAAAAATAATGTTACATCGATTTTCAATTGAATGTTCGACGACAAACCGGTAAATAGTTGAAGTGTCTTTTTATTTCCTGTTTTACACATGGAAAACTTTTCGCAAATTTTCTCAAATTGACTTTAATCGCTTCCTATTGATTTTCATTTTGTGTACCAGAATGCGAAAACATTTTCTAGCTTCTCAAGGGCTTGTATCGATTATCTTTCATATTGACAACCACAGCCAGGCACTTCATCTTTCCTGCTCCAAGCATGGGCCAACCTAGTCAGCTTAACATTAATTATTTAATCTTTTTTTTCTTTTGGTTTCTTCAAGCTTTCTGTAAAGGAATTTAAAAGTGTTGCCTCTAAAAGTCTTTCCATAATTAACAACTTCTTTAACATGTAAAGCATTTCATCTTTCTTAAATAAACTTTGTAATTTGTCACTGTCCTGCTATCTTACACTCTCCTACAGTTAAGCTCAGCAACTATTTATTTATTTAGGTCAAATTATTCTTTCTAACACTTGCAAAATGCATAAAATATTAATAGATTTTAGGAGCCGGGTGTGGGCTGGTGTTCAACTTAAATTAATTTATTCTAAATATTATTGTAGTAAACGGAAGCTTTTAAAGCATTTACAACTGAAATTATTAATTTATTTTCTGTAGATCAGCAAAGAGCTTGTTAGCACGGTATGTGTGAAATCAACTAGATAAGGTGTGAGGTTAACTAAACACCAGGTTGTACAAAGTTGATACAAAGTGTGTAAAAGCTACGAGGGTTTGCTTGCAAAAGTTGATGTATGAGTAATGGGAGTAAGTGGGAGTAAAATTTATTAAATTCTGGGAATGCAATTCTCTATTATAACCATTTGCTTCTCTATTTAGGTGTCTTAAAAGTTCTCCAATTATTTTTATTTTAAGCTGCATTATTGCAATCAACGAATTACGTTACGACTTGCTAGAGACGTGGCGTGGACAATTCGAAAAGTCCTGTTAGGTTGACATGGAATCGTCGTACCTGTCAGCCGGATGTATATGAATTTGCTGTTTAATTTTTTTCACTATGAAAACTAAATTCAAAGCAGGAACCGAACCGAGATATTGGCTCCTACTCTAGCTGTCAGTACATTACAAAGGAATTATCAAAAACCGGTGCGGGTATCGTCTGACATACGATTACATAATCCGATACTAAATAGGATATTATTCTATATTTCCTTGAGTTTATTACACATACTAAGCATTCGATCCTTGGTGTATCTCATACAAAATATTGCACTCCGAAGAAGAAATATGTGGTTTATGGGATATAGTGGATCTACAGAGAAGCAATTTCCTGGTTTACCTATTGCCGTAAAACTAAAAATAATAATATGATCGAATAACTTCAAATGAGTTGTGCAACTACTGTTGCACTCGAGTGAATTGCATTGCATTTTACTACGAGATCTGATGAAGTGGAGTACCTCATTTCTCCTTGAGAAGCTGATAAACTTGTATGATTATACTTTCTAAGCCCTTCTGCCTTGCTATGACCAAAACCTATTCATTCTGTTACACATTAATAGAGAGATATTCCTTATGGTAGAGGAGACAGCCGGTTAGTAGAGTCATATTGCAGCTTCTCTGATATGTAAGGAGAGGCTGCTAAGATGCCTTTTGGAACCTCTTCAATCATTGATGTATTTAGTCCATGAAAAATTAATACACGATACACCAGGGAGAGAGGTGAGTTGGGTTGTAATATATCAGCCTTGCTTATAAGTTGGCGTTAAATGTTGACTGAGTCATAACTATGTCAAAGGACTAAGGCATCTCCTTCTGCAAAGCAATGCAGCACAATTTAGAATACTGTATGGTAGAAATTTCGAAGTATTTCGGTTGTTGGTAGTCGTTTTATTAACTGCTTTATTTCAACGCTTGTACACTAAAATAGAGCAACATTAGAGGGTATTAGTTTTCGGTGTTTGGTATTATGAATGTTAGTTCGAGAGCGAGTCACAAATATTTTGTTATGACTGTGAGAGTAGATATCAAGCCTACAAAATATGTTAAAGTGCATGAGAAAAAATCATAAGAATTGAGTCCAAATGCAAGTCATTCGTAATTTTTCAAGTCACTAGTTCAGTAAAAGATCATTGTCATTTAGATCATTTCATTTTAAATCTGTCATATACGGCCTACGCATTACAGTGTCAGTTCTAATATATTTTTTTTTTATCCATTTCCCACAATCGGTTTCCTTCAGGAATTTGGGGTATCGCGCGTACACCTGATATTTCAACAATCGTTAACTGTAGTTTTGCTTAGTGGCTTGATTACACTATATTTTGAAATTATAATTTTTTTTTTGTTCTCTAAGTAATTTGAATCAAAATCAAAATGTCTTAGAGAATTTATAAGTGCGAAGGATTAGTACATCCTGATTCACACTTGGAAGTTTAAAGAGCAGATTGTCCGATTTTCATCATTGATAATTATATTAAAGCAGCTTACCAGAATCCCAAATTGGCAATGTAACCTTCAGATTTTATTTAATTTTTTTTTTAATTTTTTTATTATTCGAGTATGAATAGGAAATATAAAATTGCAGATAATATATTAAATGTTATTGACAACACTGAATGTCAAATTAAAATTTCTATTTTATAAACTTCTGTTCCATCATTGCCAAATTTGCCTTCGTTAACAAATGCTGCAAGACGAATGTGAATAACAATTTCTTCCCTCCCCCTTTGCATCACAATAAGGGTTTGTATAAATATTTGACATTTTACCAATATTGATTTGTATATTATTTTTCAAATGATTTACAAAAAAGAAAAAAAAATATTTTGAGTAGCTGCATTTAAGTGAAGATAAACAATTTATTCGTTAGTTAAACTTTCTGTAAATAATGAAACGTGTACGAATGGCTGGAAATTTTTTAAAGTGCCTAAATAAAAGTATGACTTTCAATTTAATGTTACTTTTTTTAGTTTCCGATATTACAGATTTCAACTAAAATGACAGCCCAAATGGAAAATTTCGTAAAATCAATGAAAAAAATACCGTCTGTCTTATTTTAATTTACTGTCTTCTTTCAATCATTTTAAAATGTATTCTCTTATATCTTGTTTATACCTTGTTTTTCTCTGAAAAAATCGTTTTTCTGAAACTTCTAAACTAGTACATTCGTAAACTATACATCCCAAATGTATGGGTTCGATACACATCATTACTCCTCACAAAAGATCAAGTTCTCATTCACTTTTCTTTTATATGACTAAATCAAAATCAACTTGCAAAGCTTTTGGTTTGTACGCAGGAACACACCCAGGGTCTAGGCAGGTATGGAACGTGCTACATCCGTTTTAGCAGTCTTTTCTTTACCCACTTACCTACTGAGACAAATGACAATATAGGCCAAACTTCATAACTATGCTGTTCTATAACTATGGTTCATTGGCGAAGTTAAGTAATGAATGGTTAAACAGTTAGTCACCCTTCTTAGATGTAAGCCAAAGTTTCCTTCCGTCCGATATATACTCCTAATGCCAATCTTAGAAAAAAAAATTATATATATATTAATATATATAAAATTTCTTTAACAAATTGCTATTATAGAACATGTTTGACTCCTCCTAGAAATTTGTAGTTTTTTAGTTTTGTCTTTATAGCAACGGTGCGAAAATAGTACTTTAGTACTTTTTTAGTGCTCTATTATTCTTAGTATGCCTTGATTGAGCAAACATATTTTTTCTGATATTAAAAATTTCAAGTTTCCTCGAAAAATATCTTTATGTTATTTGAAAAGTTGCTTTTTGAAAGCGCTTTTTGATAGAAGTCTTTTCCAACTAATTAAGTATTGTTGAATTCATATTTAGGACTGTCTCCCTCTTTCTCTCTCGTAAAAATTCAAACTTGTAAAGTAAAAGTAATTTTAAGTTATTTTAAGTTTTATTTTAAGTTATTGGACAAGTCAAAATAACATTGACTTATCCGAAAAAAAAAATTATTTTCAAAAATTTACTTAAATTTTTAAGGACTTTTAAGGAATTTGTAAGAGGTCAAAATTTAAAAAAAAGTGTTGTTAATTTGAAACAATTATTTTTAACAAATAGTTTGCGATACTCCTGTGCACTGGGGAAATTGACAAAGTACTCGCTTTTCAGGCCAAATCAGCCAATATCCTCTTTAATCCTACCGAACTGTCATTGGCGAAACATTTGCTCGACCCTTATGTCATTTTTGCTAGAGAAACATTTTTTTTCTTCTAATATAAAGAAGAGTTTTTCTTCTTTATAAAGAAGAGTTTTTTTTCTTTATATTAGCCTTTAAACCAAACTTACATAATGTTTCTTCCATTTCAATTCTAGAATCTTTTAGTGCTTTACAAAGCACTTTTTGAAAAGTATATTTTGGAAATTAATTTTCATAAATTTCTAATATTTTTACTATTTCGAAAGTACGCCTAAAATGGCGTTTTTCAAACGCATATCATGAAATATATCTGCAGCTTGCGAGGGGCTTAAATAAATGTTGTAGAACTTTTTCCAAACTATGAGAAAAATGTTGTGCATCGGTGCGTATACTTTTTGTGAAATAACAAAATATCGCGTATACGCACTAGTGAGCCGTTTATTGAAGGACACATCGGCTTAAACATTTTTTATTTAAAAATAAAATATAAAAACAAAAACTGAAGCCTAAAAAATAAAACAGAGATTCAAATATACTTTTTTTAGGGATCTCTTTTGTGCTTTTAAAAGTTTTATAGATTTCAGATCGACGTATTCTGTAAATTATTTTTATAAAATTATGAACTTTAAAATAGATCTTTTTTATTAACAATTTTTATTGGCTTTTTGTTTTTAACTGAAATTAAAACATCTAAAAGGTTTCCATCTGAGTGGCATTTTCCTTTAATGTTTCATAATATCCTTTTCCTTGATAACAGTGTCTACCATTTATTGCAGAAATTTCCTATTTGGCTTTATTAAACAAAAAACATTCCAACATATCACTTACTAGTTGGAAATTTAAATATTTAAACAACAAATGTGTGACTGGGTGTGCCTGTGTGTGCAACAAATTTTATCTAATTTTGTGATTGTGCGTGCAAATAGAAGAATAATCTGGGAAAAATAAAACTTTTTGTTCTTGCAAAGAAAAAAAAACCAAAAAAAGAAACAAAAAAAATAAAATAAAAATCAACAAAATTACGTATAAATACTTAAAAACAAATGAATCAGCAAAAATGTTTTATTAGAGCAGAATAGAAGAGAACTACTTTCAGCTCTTCATTGGTATTTTAATATAATGAAAACATTACAAGTGGTTGCATGTGGAAAATTTTGTTGAACGATAATCAGCAGGCAAAAAAAAAAACTTTATTCACTTAGTATTGACTTTCAACGATGATGATTGTTTGAATTACTGCTACCTGGCGTTTATTTGCCTTCATAAGCATGGATAACATTATTAAAGTCAATTACTTAACTATGCAGTAGACTAAACGTAAATACGGTGTACTAGGAACATTATCTGGGAATATTAATGGAGTGTGTAACTGAGAATTTTCACATAAATGCGAGTACAACTCGATAGAAATTGTGTTTCGTATAACCGGCATCAGAATAATCAACTGATGCCAATCAGTCCCAATAAAGGCGAGCATTTGCATATTTAATGAAAATTGTGCTTTAGATTTTACAAATAGTATTACTAACAATTTACAAAATACTTCCTGTTACAGCAGTGCTCATCAATTCTTGTTTTTCCTGTTTATTTTTTTTTTTGATTATTTTTTCTTTTATTTTTGTGTAAAGAAGAATTTATTTATTGAACTTCAAAATCTGTTAAAGAAGCTGCCAATTAAATTAATATTTATTGAATTTAGATGTACAATGAAATTGATAATGCTGAAGGTAAGTGTAATAATATTTTATGAGAAACTGCAAAAAAATAATCATTTAATTAAAACAATTTCATTTGTTTTATTGTTATGTATTCTTACATTTCAGCTAACGATATATGAAAAACTAATAAGTAAAAAAAAATTAGAAAAGAAATAATGAAAGCAATTTCATTTGTTTTATTGTTATGTATTCTTACATTTCAGCTAACGATATATGAAAAACTAATAAGTAAAAAAAAATTAGAAAAGAAATAATTAAAGCAATTTATTTATTTTTATTGTTGTGTAGTTTTATACTTGGTTATATAATCAAGAAGTATTTAAACAATATTAATTATTAATTAATTAATTTTATTGTTAATTAATTTAATTAATATTAGTTTTCACAAGAGTAAAATTTGACATGTTTTGTAACATGAACTTAAAATTAAGGAATAACAATTCAATGGAAATTTTGAAGTTATTTTTCGTACTTTTAAATTTTGAAATTTGGTGATATGGTTGGTACTAAAAAAAGTACTTTAAATTATTTTAAATTTGGAAATTATGGATATAGTTGGTCCTAAAAAAAATTTACTTTTAATTATTTTTCGCACTTTAAAATTTGGAAATATGGGGATATGGTTGGTACTAAAAAAAAGTACTTTTAGTACCAAACTATAATTTCAAACTTTTAGCAACAAGAAATATAATCTCAGTTACCTGTAACTTCCCTTTCGAATTTCAATTTACAAAGCTTATAATTTCCCTAAAGGTAACAATTGATACTCAAAAGTCCAAATATAAAATAGTACTTTTTATCAATTACAATGCTAAGCAATAAATACATTGTATTGAAATTAATTTTACGCTTGCCTTGTTGCATTTTAAATTATGGCGATTTGAGAAAAGTGCTTTTTTGTGAAAAAAAAAGAAACGGGAAAAGCGCTTCTTAGAAAATACTTTTCATATTAGGTTTTTTACATTTTAGTATACTCTACGTTTTTAATTTAAAAAAGTACTTTTTAGCAAAGGTTTTTTTATAAAAACAAATTGTTAACAATAAAAACCACTTGGCTGAGATAAATTTCGAAAAATTATTCTACTTGGAGATGACACATTTTAAAAATTTATTTTAAAAAAAGCAGTTTTTTTAAAAAAAAAAAAGATTCTTGAAAAGGGTACTTTAATGAAATATTCTGCTTGCATACTTTTCTTTCTTTTAAACGAATTTTAGTTTGAAAAAAGTATTTTTTGTTAAAAACGTACGAAGAAAACTAATTATTTTAAGCTTCTTCATGGTAATGGCTAAAAGAAAGGTTTTTATTAAAAAAAAAAATTATTTTTAGAAAAAACGCTAGTTTGTACACATTGAAAGAAGGCTTTTAGTACAGTTTTTGGGAGGTATTTTTTAAACGGCACCATTTCACGAAAGTACTGCTATACATGCATTTAAAATATACTTTTCATAACTTCTGTGTGTAGGGTGAGGCAATAACAGGTTTTATTTCTTTTTATATTTTCACTTGTATCGGTATGTCCTTGACAACTTCCCACATTCCATTTTTGAGCTGTTGAGTCAATTGCTAGAGAACTTTATCCTTCAAGATCGCAAAGAAATGTGTTGTCTTCTACACCGTGGTTTCATCTTATCATTTGTAATTTAAATTAAAAATTAAATTTAATCTCATAAAATAAAAAAGTTTTAATTAAAAAATAATTATGATTTCATTTTTTTAATTCCATTGTAATTAATTGCAATTCAATGATATTACTCGAACTATTCGAGCGAAATAGGAATAAATTAAAATAATTTATAAAGTCTTAAATTCTTTTGTTGTTTATTTATCTCTTGCAATATGATTATGTTTATAACACCAACAGCAGTTATTACCCCCTCCCCCTTCGTTACTTCAGTTTAATTCTCCGTATAACCAGCTAAACATTTTATAACCAGCTAAGCATACGTTTAATAAAAGAATATGAATGCATGCGTATTAAAGCCATTAAATTTATTTTTTATACACTCAGACTTGAAGTCTGTGTAATGGACTTAATAGGAAGATACAATTTTAAACATAAAATAAAATAGCATAAACGGTAAAGACGCTGCTAGCACAGAAATTAAAGGAGACCGAGGCAAGGATAAGCATATGAAACTGGTAATAAAGAATAAAGTGTACAAAGTTTAAATTAAAAATTGTTACAATTCTTAACTTTTTTAATTTAAATTTTATTCAAAAGTTTAACTCTGTCTGTCGCCCATTAATATGCTGTTTTCTCGTTAAGCTCAGTTAAGTATGTAAGTATAGGGAAGTCGCAGTATAACGAACGTTACCACATTGGTATCATTCGTTAAAGCACATGTTTTGAGGCGCTTGTAATTAAAAATTTTCCCTTTTCCAGCTCTCTGCTCTTCTTGCTCTCGTTACGATCAGTTAAGTATATACGTATAGGGAAGTCGCGGTATAACGAACGTTACAATATTGGTATCATAATTTAAAGCAAAGTGTTTTGAAGCGCGTGTAATTAAAAATTTTAACTTTTTCGGCTCTCTGCACTTCTTGCTCTCGTTCCGATCAGCAAATTATGTACGTATGTACTTATAGGGAAATCGCGGTATAACGAACATTACAATATCAGTATCATTTGTTAAAGCGAGTGTATTGAGAGGACTGCAATTAAAAATGTTAACTGTTACTTATAAGCATATCTGGGTATAACGAATTGCAAAATTTTAGCACCGTTATATATCTCACGGATTCTTTTCAGCCTCTTTAACTCGAAGACTTAACTCTGCCTGGTGTTTCCATCTTTTGCTTGGCTTAGTACATGTAGGAAAATGTCAGTTCCATTCCTTGTTGGTTCCGTCCTTATTTAACTTGCATAACTTTGTTGTCTTTTACTATGCGCTCTTCGTGATTTGCTCAGTATAGACTAATCTGGGCATAACGACTGGCTAAACGTAGGCTGCATAGCATCTCTCTATTTGTAAAGTATTTGTAACAGGATTTTCTTCTTTTTTTTGGGTTGAGAAAATATTCTGTTGTATAACATTATTTTTGCAAATATATTTCTTTATTAGAAGTATCCTCCTAAGAGAGATGTCCATGATGTTATGACTTTTTTTACTATCTTTATTTTATCTCTTTTTGTAGCGTTTTCGCAGAATTTGCTGGCTATTTTTAAATGAGTACTTTACAGGACTTTTGGTACTTAATATTTGTGCATACGATTTTCTATTTTAAAGAATTTATTAGAGTATTTTATACAAAAATGCATAGTTTTTATGACATCTATTTGATTTCCTAAAAGCCGCATTTATAAAAGTACTTTTGGTACTTATTACATGCCCATACGATTTTCTTTTTTAAAGATGTTGAAAGAGAATTTTTTTTATTTTATGTAATGAATAGCTTTCGAGTGAGCTATTTCACTAAACAATTATAAATTTCACTACATTTTTTCATTTTCAAAAAAGCTTCTTTTATAAAAAGTACTTTTTACCAAGTTTGGTGATTTTTATATGGAATTTTGGTTCTCTTTTTTAAAAAAGCTTCCAGAGCTTTTTATAGAAAAGTGCACAACTTTTATGACACCTAAAAAAGTACATTTTATGACCTTTCTTTCGTACTTAATAAAGTACTAACGGCGGTTACTTTTGGAGAGACTATTTTTATTTATTTAATAATTGTATTACATTTTTTCAATTTAAAATTTTTTTTTGTTAAATAAAGTACTTTTTACCATGTTTGGTGATTTTTATATGTGATTTGACTACTCGTTTTTTTGAAAAGTTCGCACTGTATTTTATTAAAAACCGTGAAAAATGTACTTTTTCTAAAAAAGTACATTTTGTGACCTTTCGTACTTAATAAAGTACTTTTGGAGAGGCCATTTTTATTTATTTAATAATTGTATTACATTTCTTCGATTTAAATTTTTTTTTTGTTATATAAAGTACTTTTTACCATGTTTGGTGATTTTTATATGTGATTTGACTACTCGTTTTTTTGAAAAGTTCGCACTGTATTTTATTGAAAACCGTGAAATTTTTGAGAATTTTATTTTTATTCTAAAAAAGTACATTTTGTGACCTTTCGTACTTAATAAAGTACTAATGGATACTTTTGGAGAGGCCATTTTTATTTATTTATTAATGTTATTGCGTTTTTCCGGTCTCGAAAAAGTTTCTTTTATAAAAGGTACTTTTTACAATGTTTGACCTTTTAAATATTTTTGTACGATGATCTTTTGAAAAGGGGTACTTAATGGAAGGAAATTTTTTTTATAAATTGTACTTTTTACAGTAATATTTTTTTTTTTTATATTACTCCTATAATATTCTAACAAAATCTTAATTTTATAAAGGAGAGGCATTTGTTTTTTATAATGCTTGTTAAAGAGAGCCGTTTCTTTAAAAACGAGTATATCCTTTTTGAAGACTCCCATTTTAAATTAAATATTATTTCTAATGCCAATATTCTATTAGTATTTTTTGTATGAAATATATTTTTAGAAAATATTATTTCTCTGTTTTTGTAAATTATTTTTAACATTTTTTCGTCCTTATAGAATGTTTTTATGATTTTCTTTAAAACAGGCCTTGTAAAGGAAAGCTTTCTCTCAAAAATGTAACTTTCGGCAATTCATTTTTAAAACTTATATTCAAGATATTTTTTTTATTATTATAATAGACTTATACTTGTGCGAAAGATAGATAGACCTTTCCAGTATTCAAAAAGGAAAAGGAAACGAAAATGATTTTTATTATGTGTTTAATAACACGTGCACACACAAAAGCACTTATCTAGACATCTGCCGTCATACATGTTCTCGTATTTCTATGTGTTAAAATACTTCCAAATACTAAAGTATGTAGATAAAATCCACCATTAAGTGTGATAAACTTTCAAGTGTAAGTTAATACGACTTTTATGGTTATAAAGCAAATACTAACGCATCCAACGTTCACACACGCGCTCACACCTGTTAGCGCGCTTTAAGTTACTACACCACACTGGTACTCCTTGTTTATGACGCATACGTGTACCAACTTTTCAAATACTTTTAACTAACACTTTATTTGACAGTTTCAGCTTCTATATAGCCGAAAGATGATCCACTCACAATACGCATTAAATAGAGTTTTCATAAAATAACTTTTCGCATGCATTTAAGTTTTTATTTCATTTCCCCTCTCACAAGTAAATTATTTCTTTTATATTTTCTTATTGTGTTACTACTTTGACTCACTCTCGCATACAACAAACCAAAAAAGGGGAATTATGATTTTTAATGGTTCTTTGAAATTTTTACAAAAGCTTTCAATAAAAAAATATAGACTGATAAAATAAAACCATCTATGAAATGTACAGAAGTTTATTTGAATAGCTGATGAAAATGTGTGGAATTCCTCTTTATTTTGTGTGTGTATGTGTGTGTGTATGCGTGTGTAAACTGCATAATTTCCTTTTTTGTTTATTGAAAATTTGCCAGCTTAACAAATTTTTAAGGAGAAATTTACCAGCTGAAAGTAAATACGAGTAACAAACGTTGAATATGAAAAACTAATCGGTTATTTTGCAAGTTGCAGAGGCATGAGAAGGTGTCTGTGATTGAATTGCATTTTATAAAATCTTTTTATAAAAACTAGTACTTTCAGCCAAGAAGAGCCTAAGAAGATCCTTTACAAGAAATGGTCTCTAAGCAGGAAGCACTTATAATGCAAACGTATATACTATTAATAGTGACTTTGCCAATGAGTCCCTTTTAACATAAACGTACGCAGCCTTTAGAAAAAATCACCTCTACAAGCATCCGTTTGAAAAACACACTTTCTTAATAGTGTTTTCACACCTAAAGTTAAAACCTGGTTTAAACTTAAAACCCACAAACAGCTGATTTTCTGTTCACATAGAATTTTTATAAAATCAGGTTTTATAATACAGTTTGTCAGATAAATTTGTTAATGATAAAATAAATTTTTTGTAGAATTACGTAGGTGTGTTTGTTGTAATTATTCTTCCCACATTTATTTGACAAACTGTACGTCAGCTTTTATTGTTTATATAAAAAATAAGAAATTTTAAAAATGTGTTCTAAAATTGAAATGATTTTACATTTTGTGAATGAATATGTGTGAATGTGAATGAATTATCAGCTGTTATCAATCTTTCTGACTTGGTAGCACTGAATATGTACTGCATAAAACAAGGTTGTATTTCATAAAATCTACTTAAAACCAATTCAAAAAAGGTTTTAAAATGGTTTTATGAGAATTATTTTGTATGGTAAAACCAGGTTTTAAGGATTGGTTTTAAAGTTAAAACCAAATTTTAGTTTTAAAACCAGATTTTATCCTTAGTGTGAAAAGACTATAATAAGGGCAAATGAGTAAAAATGAGTTTTAAACAGTACCTTTTGCGAAAAAATAACTTCTATGATTAGTTGCCCTTTAATAAAAGTATGTTTTAATTTAAGTGTGTTTTAAAAATAAGTACTTTTAATAATATTGCAATTTTAGTGTTAAGATAATTTTTGCAAGAAATTTTTTTGTGGTAAACAGAACAATTTATAAGGTACTTTTTTGTATAAGCTCCTTTTTTTATAAGGTAGTTTTTTGCATAAGCTACTTTTTTGTATAAGCTACTTTTTTTATAAGGTACTTTTTTGTATAAGCTACATTTTTATGAGGTACTTTTTTGTATAAGCTTACTTTTTTATAAGGTACCTTTTTGTATAAGCTACTTTTTTTATAAGGCACTTTTTTGTATAAGCTACTTTTTTGTATAAGGTACTTTTTTCTACAAGCTACTTTTTTGTATAAGGTACTTTTTTGTATAAGGTACTTTTTCGCATAAGGCACTTTTTTGTATAAGTTACTTTTTTGCACAAGCTACTTTTTTTTATAAGGTACTTTTTTGTATAAGGTACTTTTTTTTATAAGGCACTTTCTTGTATAAGGTAGATTTTCCATGAGCTGTATTTGACAAATATATTGCAGTATATCTCAAAAAAACTTTTTTTTACAAAAAGTACTTCTTATAAAAATTATTTTCAATAAAATTACATTTTGTAATTAGTACATTTTCGTAAAAGTTACTTTTTTGTAAAAAGAACTTTTTTGTAAAAAGAACTTTTTAATTCAATGCTTTTTTTATGCAATACATTTCTTTATAAAATCATTTTTTTATAAAGTCGCTTTTATTAAAGAAATTTATGTAAAAAAAAAATTATACTTTTAGTATCATGCCATTTTAGTAAAAACGTACTTTTCATAATAAATTTATTTTGATGCAGAAGAACAATTTGTATAAAATGAATTCTGAAAATGTAATCCTTGGTAAAAAAGGTAATCCTTTCATAAAGAAAATTTCCTTAAAAAAAAGTACTATTTTTTTAAAAAAAGAGGTACTCTTTTAAATAATATATTAATAAAAATAAGCATTTTTAGAAAATACTTTTTATAAAAACAAGTCCTTAGGAATTGCAAGCTTTATAAGAAGTACTTCTCTCTTATTCCTCAATAACTTCACCAAACTGATAACGAATTATAAATTGCAAGCAAAATTTATGGATACGAAACACATATAAAACAAACTCTAAGCAAAAGTACTTTTGCACTTCTGTACTATTATAAAGCAGTACCTTTTTTATAAAGGGTGTTTTTTTTCGTTTTTCTACCAAATCCTCAATAATGCACATTCCATCAGACATTTTTTTTAAATACTTCTACTTAAGAATTTAACACATACATTAAAATAAATTTCCAGCAACAATATGAACAATAGTTCCCAAGGGTACTACAAAATGCTAAAGAAAATAATATTATGGAAAAAATTGAGAAAACAAACAGGTAAATTCTCACAAATCCTTTACTGACTTTTCAAAAAGGTTTTAACATCTTTACATTTTCTTTCCTTTAATGCGTATTTGCTATGGTTTTAAAGCTAAACAGAAAAAAAAAACATTGTATATTTAAATGTAACAGCGCTGCCACTTTTATTCCTTTCTGTAGCTAAAAATGAGACGAAGACGAAACGTAAGAAGTGAAAAAAATTATTAAAATAAAGAATAACAATAAAAGAAACAATACATTTGTTGTATGTTCCATCATCAGCAATAACATTTGCATACATTTAAATTGTGTTACCTGGAAAGGAGGAAAAATAATGCCCTGTGTTATGCACGCACACACTCCCACATACATTCGTGTATGTGTGCATGTGTGCATGACTGTGCATAAAGCCATTTGGCAGAATAATTTCATCTATATGTTGAGTGTATCTTTAAGAACTTTTTTCGCTTTTGTCTGTAACTGCTAAAACTGTTGTTGGTCTTGTGTGCCACAGTGATGTTGGGGAAGCAGCAAAAACCAGAGACTGGCTCATGTTGGAATGAGCAAAAAAAAAACCAAAAAAAAAAAAAAAAAAGGAAAAGCGAGAATTTTATTTTTCATCAGCTTTATATGAATAGCGTGCAGTAGTAGTCAGTGGGAATAGGAGAAACATCACTTATTACTAATTTTTGCTTTCACAAGTGGTAATCTGTAATATTTTGCAAGCATTTGGCAATGTAAAATGCATTCGTTAAGCATTCCTGAAAGGATTAGAAGCAGTGGAAAAGTAATGGCCTCCTTCAAATCACTTGTGGCTACAGTGAGAAATTCTTCATTAAAGGAATAAATATACCGCATGAGGATTTTAATAATTTAATTGACAAGTTAAGAGATTCTCTTCCTGTCTAAATTAACATTAAAAGGATTCAGAATTTCAGAAATTATTTGTGTGCATTTGTGGTTTTAAATTATATTTTTTTCAGAGAAAAAAAGTTCGAATATCCTATTAAAAAACTCCTTTTCAAATACGTTTAATAATGATCTCTTGTGACTTTTAATGGTGGTGTGGCTGTGTGAAAGAAAGAGAGAGAGAGATAGAGATTGTAGGAGTAAAACCAATTGTGTTTGTATTCACTCATATTTTTTTAAAAAACTACCCCGCCAATAACTTACCAAAAAAAAACATGAACTTAGTTTACATATTAACTCCATCGCTCTCATACAATAGTCACATTTCTGAACTAAAATTTTCACAATCTGAATTGCACTATTAAAAACTTCCCCGCCAATAACTGCAAAAAAAAAATTTGTTATTAATTTGTTACCAATAAAATTTGTCAGTTGTCTGCGCTGTTTAAAAATGTGTACTGAAAACTCTTTAAAAATTCAATGATTTTGAATGCGTCCTTGTATTGGTTACTATGAAGCTAAGCTTAGGCTCTCTAAATCTAAGCACAAGTCTTAAGCTTTTCAAAAAAAATGAAACAATTTTATCTTTGCCTTTTTAACTCTATTCTTTTTCTCACACTCATCTGTAAATGCAAATTTAGATTTGTATAGTCTAAATAAACATCTTCATATATTTTCATATCCATGTTTGTGTGCATGTGTGTATATGTTTGCGTATGAGTATGTATGTAAATGCTTAAACAATTTGAGACCGAACATCTTATTTGGTTTCTATGCAAATAAGTGTAGATTGTATATAATTTTCTTTTCCTGTTTTATTGTAGATGTAACATGTATATTTTTTAAGGCATGTAAATAAATATTAGGCATGCAGTCATACAAGGACTATTTTTCAGAGGATATTTTCAGTATATATAAAATTCTGTCACTGAATAAAAATTCTTTGGAAAAGTTGCTCAAAAGGCAGGTTCAAATATTTTACACAAGTTATTTGTATTATAAAAGATTTGAAAAACTTTGACTAAGTTTGATTTTCAAATCAATAGGTCAACTCTCTCTCCGTAGCAGTTGACTTGAATAGATTGAAATAGAAAATAAAGAAAATAAATCTATCAAAACTTTGTCTAGACTAGATCCTCATATTAGTTGGTTTAACTAGACCTACAGTAAAATTCGCCACGGGCATATGAAGTTTTGCTTATATGAAAATTTCACTAAAAAAAAGTTTCTTATAAAAAGCTGGATGTGAAGTTTTGCTAATTTCACTAAAAAAAAGTTTCTTATAAAAAGCTCAGCTTCATAGAGATTGATCACATCAACTCTCTCTCCGTAGCTGGAATAGATTGACAAAAAGAAACTGTCAAAAATTTTTCTACACTACACCTTCATATCACTTGGTTTGACTAGACCTGCTTTAAAATTCGCCACGGGGATGTGAAGTTTTGCTTATATGAAAATTTCACTAAAAAAAAGTTTCTTATAAAAAGCTGGTTCAGCTTGAATCCCCATCTTTATGGCGATTAACCTGATCAACTCTCTCTCTCTCTCTAAATAAAACATTTCATCTTAATTACACAACCCTTAAAAGTTACCCTTAAAAACTTCTTTAAATGTAGACTATTATTTATAATAAAATATAATTTATAAGATAATTGCTTATAATGGGATCTACTCATTAAGTTACTCTTATATAAAACCGATTTTTAGTTAAAGTGACTTTTTCACGTCTCATTTTAATAAGATATTTTTGTAAAAAAGGATCACAATGTAATTGAAAAATTAAAGTACATATTTGATAAAACATTATAAGGATATTCGAGTATAAGAAAAGTACAATATTGCTTTAAATAAAATCTATTCAAAAAATCATATTCTAAATAGTAACGTTAATAAAAAAAATAACTTTTTTAAATTTCTTTCTTGTAATCAAGAAATCAATAGTTTTTATTTTAGAGTTGCTTGCAATTGCAGTGTTGCCAGCTTTTAATTTGCTGGAAGTTTAACGCCTTAAAGGCAGTGCGGAAATGCAGTTCATTGAGCAATATGTATGGATGCTTATAAGAACTGCTGGCAATATAACATTTTAATTGTAATCGCTTTACTAAAATTTTTAAGTTAATTATCGTTCACAAAATCCTTTGCAGAGTATTGAAATAGAAAAGCGGCAATTGTAATGTTGGACTCTTTTGCTCTATAGTTTAATGTAAGAAGATTTGGTTTCTGTTTGCTTTCAGGGGAACATATTGAAATAATTTCCATTTCACATGAAAAATATTTGCAGGACCTCTCATTTGGCCATCGTAGGATTCTGTATATTTACACAACTTCTTTTAAAGGACATTTAAGATTTAAAGGATTCAATTCAAATAATTGTCATTATGGCACATTAAAAAATAAAAAGATTGAGCTGAAATAATATTGAATAATTTGAGTAAGAGTATATAAAATAATTATGAAGATTGCCACTCAAGCTCGCATAAATTGGGCCACCCCTATACGTGTGTGTGTGTGTGTGTGTGTGTGTCAACTCGTGCGAAAGTTGAGCCTGTGTCAATGCAAATTTCTTATTTGTTTTGTTAGCCTGAAATACACGTTTGGCCTTTGCTTTATATCTGCATTTATACACACACGCACGTATTCACACATACCCACCCTCCCCCTCACGCTCTGCATACGTATTCGTACACATGCATAAATATAAATATTTATATAAAATAAACTGAAATTTTCTTTAAAATTTTTATTTGCTCTCTTTGTGTTTATTCCAATTGCGAAAAAGAAAATAAATAAATAGGCAAAATAAATTTTGTAGGTATAGAAATGTAAGAAGAAATAAATAAAAATTGTATTACAAGAACAAAAGGAAAAATTTATGGAAATTGTAAAGGATTTTCTGGCATACAATAAATTTCGTTGTTGTTGCAACCAACTATTTATTTCTAATATTTTGCATTATTTAAACGTTGACATTTCAATAATCCCAACATATTTTGTATGACAATCATATGCAATAAAATTCATTTTGTTTCTATTCTTTTATAATACAATTTTAGTTTGTATTCTTTTTTTACACAGTTTTCCTTTAAATCTCCTGCCAGGGACAATGGGAAAATAAATTGTATAATAATGAAACTATTTCTGCCATTAGAACTTTAATAATATGAGTTATAAGGAAGTGCATTATATGCATATAAGTATCTTTAAGTGAGTGTCGTACTGTGTATGTTTGTGTGTGTGGCATATACATATTTAAAATGAAATAAAAGGGGATTTACTTTTGCTGAGTTGAAAAGTTTAGCATTTAATAAATATTAATTCTAGAAGGAGATTTATTAAAAAAGGATTTACTTGTGAAATCATGTAATACATTTAACATCTTTACATTTGTGGCATACATAATTTAAATGTGTATATATCCTTAAACGAAATGTTTGAAGGGATATACAATAGGGAGCCTTAAAATCCAATTTTATTACAGAAATAATTTATTCTACAGAAAAAAAAAGATTAAATAAGTAGATTAAGTTTTAAAAAGGTGTCCTTAAGGAGCAAGGAATTTATTTTTATTTAATCCAACCATATTAATTTTGACTGGCAAACAGATTTTTTGAACAACACAGTCGGTAACGGAAATTTTATAAGGACTTGATTAGTTAGCAAATTAGTTAATTTCGAAGACTTAAAAATATATACGAAAGTTTTGCTCAGTTTCGTGCTTTTAGGCTTAAATAATTAATGCCTCGTTTAAATTTTGAAACAAAAATTTACAACATTCTTCAAATTGATTGCATCGTTTTGATTTTCCCTAGTTTTGTTTCTAAAGAAGAGCTTGATATAATTCTTTTACTCAGAATCCTGTTACAGGATATAAAAATAAGTTCCTACCACGGGGAGCAAGTTGTTGACTCAGATATGATACTAGAAGCCGCTGTTTCATTTTTCACTGATATCAAGGTGTCCGTACGAGGGTCGTCATGCTGTCCTTTTGGTATAGAGCAGAAACCGAAAAAGAGGATGATACTCAGATTTGAATGCATGAAAATCTAGCTGTTTAGGTAGTACAGTGTGTACCCAAAGCCGAGTTCGGGAAAGAGTTTAATGTTTCCCAAATTAGGCTGCTATTTGGCATCTGTTTGGATGTTGTGTTTGATTATTGTCTGCAGGATGCGAGGGGATTACAATATCAAGAAGTCGTTACGAGGGTCGTCATGCACTCGTTTTGGTATAATGATACTCAGATTTGAATGCATGTAAATCCAGCTGTTTAAGCAGTAAAGTGTGTACCCAAAGGCGAGTTCGGGAAAGAGTTTAGTGTTTCCCAAATTACGCTGCTATTTGGCATCTCTTATGGGTTTTGTGTTTGATTATTGTCTGCAGGATGCCTAGGGATTCCAATAGTACAATATCAAGAGGGCGTTACGAGGGTCATCATGCAGTCGTTTTGGTATAAGGCAGAAACCGAAAAACTGGGGACCTTTTAAACTTAATCTACGTAATCAAGTTAATGAGGAAACTATTTTTGCGGCCTGCAACTTTCATATATTAAATATAAACGCCACGAAATTGAGATAATATATTTTTATCTCTTTTTTTTTAACCAATAATTTTCTCATATGAGCCAAGAATTTCATTTGCCTTACGCCATTAAAGAAAAGGGAATAATTTATTATTTCTTACAGAGCACAGCCACATCAAAGAAAATCTTTTGTTATAAAGCTGATGCACAAAAAATATATATAAATATATATTTTCTCTTTGTGCAAATGAAAAAAAAAATTAAACATTTCCACTATAGTTAAAGATTTTCATTAATGTTTGCAAGGATGTAACACAACAACTGCAACAAGCAGAGAAAAAATAACGCTGGCAAAAAAAAGACCTTCTTCACCAGAAGTCTTTAGTGAGTGCAAGAGCACCACTATCAGAACGTTTGAAAAAAGCAAGAAAAATACTTTAAATTAAATTAAAATTGCATTCAACAAAATATAAAAAATAAAGAAATTCTACCACTGCAATAGTCAAGATAGTATGAAAAAGAATATAAATAAATGAAAGAAAATAATACAAAAACGGCAAAAGAATATCAAGCCAACAACAACACATTGAGGAAATCAAAAAAAAGGACTCTTAACCACAATTTAAAGCATGCACACATACACAAACACAAACACAGATACACAGTTAAACCAATATAACTTTTTCATTCTGTGCTCTTCCTTTGGCAAGACGATTATAATACTCTACAGAGACTGAAGGCATTTTCTTTATTGAGCTCAAAAGCTTAAGGATATCGCATTTTAACTAACGATTGTTAAGCACAAGCAACCTAATTGTATATGTGTTGGTGCATCTATTTAACGTATACACATGTATGTGTTCGTTTTTGTTTATTTAATGGCCCAAAAAACCTCTAAGTTTAAAATAATGACAGCAGCAACCCTGTTGCCATTAACTGATAACAAAAAATTATTTAACTAAAAATGTTATTAAAAAACTGCATTTAAATAAAAAACATACTGTTAAGAAACAATAACAACAACTACCGACAACCGGGCCATTTAGCGATATAAAATATAGTTGGTGTTGCAGCCTTTGCCACAAATTTAAAAAGATTTTCCAATTTGAAAAGTTAATTTTTAAATATATTTTAATTATAAAACTCTTTACTATACATATGCAAACATAGAAGTATAAACCAAAGTAAGTCAGTTAATACATTCAAATAGCAGAAATGCTTAAAGGACGAGACGTGCCATTTACCACGCATAGAGAATAAAGATAATAAAATTTGTATGGTATTATTGCGGCAGGTGGATAAGTTGGCATAGAAACTCAAAGCTTAGAAGTGACTTAAGGAACTTATTCCCTTAGAATAGTATTTTTCTTATATCTAAAACTGCTTTTCACAGTTTCAATAGATTGTTATAATTCCCAGATGTAAGAAAAGGGCTGATCTGTAACGTGATGAATTTTATTATTTAATTTTCAAACATTCACAAGTTGTAATTTGACTATATCTTATTGTGTTTGCGAATGCGAAATTATTATAAAACTGTTTTGAAAGTTGTAAAGTTGTAATATTGTAAAATTGTAAGTTGTAAGTTGTAAAGCTGTAAGTTATAAAGTTGCAAGTTGTAAAGGAACAACTTTTTTTATTTGTTATTGGGTTTACGAATGCAAAATTATTATAAAATTGTTTTGGAAGGTGTAAAGTTGTAATATTATAAAGTTGTAAGTTGTAAAGTTGAAAGTTGTAAAGTTGCAAGTTGTAAAGGAACAACTTTTTTTATTTGTTATTGGGTTTACGAATGCGAAATTATTATAAAATTGTTTTCAAAGTTGTAAAGTTGTAATATTGTAAAATTGCAAGTTGTAAGTTGTAAAGTTGTAAGTTGTAAAGCTGTAAGTTGTAAAGTTGTATATTATAAAGTTGCAAGTTGTAAAGGAACAACTTTTTTTATTTGTTATTGGGTTTACGAATGCAAAATTATTATAAAATTGTTTTGGAAGGTGTAAAGTTGTAATATTATAAAATTGTAAGTTGTAAAGTTGTAAGTTGTAAAGCTGTAAGTTGTAAAGTTGTATATTATAAAGTTGCAAGTTGTAAAGGAACAACTTTTTTTATTTGTTATTGGGTTTACGAATGCAAAATTATTATAAAATTGTTTTGGAAGGTGTAAAGTTGTAATATTGTAAAATTGTAAGTTGTAAGTTGTAAAGTTGTAAGTTGTAAAATTGGAAGTTGTAAAGTTGAAAGTTGTAAAGTTGCAAGTTGTAAAGGAACAACTTTTTTTTATTTGTTATTGGGTTTACGAATGCAAAATTATTATAAAATTGTTTTGGAAGGTGTAAAGTTGTAATATTGTAAAATTGTAAGTTGTAAAATTGGAAGTTGTAAAGTTGTAAGTTGTAAAGTTGTAAGTTGTAAAGTTGTGAGTTGTAAAGTTGTAAGTTGTAAAGTTGAAAGTTGTAAAGTTATTTTGATTAAATAAATCAGGATTAAACTAACAATCAAATTGAAAAGCTTGATTTCTCTATACAGGGCGTAAACTGACAGGCCCCACAGTTGGTACTTTCTAGTTGTTGGAAAAGTAAATTTAGATACTCTTTCGCAACACTCTCTTTCATACTTTAAGGTATTAAATATACTCCTTGAAATTCGTGTTAATTCCTTTTCAAAAAAAAAGCTTTTTCATTCGAATATTTTTTCATTTTTATTATATTTATTTATTTGATTTATTTATATCACATTTATAATTAAAGAATATGCAAATTTTAAAAGTTTTTAAAATCATACGGAGACGTTAAATTGCAATGGACTTACGCAAAGCCACATTTCCTTGCATTAGAGATAATTCAATGGTTTCAGTTTAAAATGGAAAGAGAAGCTCTATCATATGTCGTCTTTTACTTTTAGTCAAGTTTTTAGCATTTTATCGGATTTTCAAGTTTGGCAATCAATTAGGGGAGAAATTGCAGGTAAAGTACCAAAAAATATTCATACGGCAAATCAGTAGATGCAAATTATAAATGTCCCTTAAAAAGGCATACAGTTTGATGCACGACCCTTTCAAAAGTGCCAATTGCTGGCACTTTTTTTTTTAAGTTACTGTATATAGTTTTTGCCTACAGCTATAGAAACAAAGTGTACCAAATTAGGACGACGGACATGAATGGGTTAAAATCACGAACCTTTTACAGAACTGAAAAAAAAATTTAATAAAATTTATTATATTTATTTTATTTGTTCTATGGCAAAGGCAGCCCGAGTACCTGCCTTTCCTTAAGGCTAAAACCATATTGGTGAGTAGACCATCTCGAAAAATTATGAAATATATATAATTATATAATATGAAATTGATTGCTGTGGGGTTAGCCGGCATTTGATAGCATACTAAGTACGGATCTCCAGGGAAAGAGCAACTACAGATTTGAGAAACTTTTAATTCAAATTAATCGGGAAGTCAAGTAAGTTTATTTTCATTTTCATTTCTTTATTGGCTAACAATTTCCGAGCTCTTTCCTCTCTTTTATACTCTCTCTATACTATATCCTGTCTGTAATACTTCGCGTCAAAACTAAAAATGTTGAATAAAATAAAATAAAGATATCCTGCTTGTGGTTTTAAATATTATTTTTTTTGTCCTCTCGTAAGAACATTTATCGTAAAAATTTGTTGTCCTGTGTACTGCTTGGACTTTAAAATTTTTGAAACCGGAGACCTTTCTAAATCTAGGTGAAGATAAATGTTTCTGAAAAAATTCAATGCCTCGAGACAGAGTGTTTGCGGGTTTAGCATATTTTGTTTCCAACAAAATGCCATAGAATTTTCCACTATATTAAACAAACCTGAACCTTTACAATATCCTTGTGTGCCTGTGGCTGTGTATGTGTCTGTGTGTGTGTATGTGTGCTTCTTGCACAATAAGAAAACTGTACTGGCAGCAGAAGTGCAGGAAAAAAATATGACTTGTTAAAAATTTAATTAGAATTTTATTGTCCTTTTGTTGTTGCTGTAATAAATTGTTGAAATGAAAATTATTATTGTTATTGCTGGTTTTGCTCCTTCTATTGTTGCTGCTGTTACTGATGGCGTTAATAACAAACAGTCTTACCAACAGTTGTCTCAAGTATGAGTCTCGGCTTTATAGCTGCTCTATCAAAATGTGCGAATGGCCACATATTGTTGTGCAAATATGCACAAACACATACAAAAGTTATGTCTGTCTGTTGCTGGATTTTGCCAAAACAATAACGAACAAAAAACAAAACAAAACAAAAAAAAAAACATAAAATTATATGATAACCAACAAAACACTGCTGCAAGTAGCCAGCAACACACTTACATCCTTAATGCATGTCATTGTTATTGCTATTGTTGTAGTTGTCGTTATCGTTGTTGTTGGAAGGTCGGTTGGTTGGTTGGTTGTTTGGTTACTGTCATTTGCTTTGTTTTCGTCATTAAATGTTGTGTTGTTTGCTTTTTTATCTCTATTTAACTTTTTTTTTTTTTGTCTTTTAATTTTATTGTTTGCTGAGTTGCTGTTTGTATACTACAAATATTTTCATGTTGTTATAGTTGCTGTTGTTGTGGTTGTAAAGCCAACAAATTAATGCAGACATGTCGCATATTATGCATAATTAACTGCTTATGCATACGTATTTACATATGCATGCTAACTTATTGTACACACATACATAGAGAGAGTGTGTTTGTGTGAAAAATCCTTGTATGAATAACTAAACATCATATGTAGCATAAAAATGTATGACCGACGAACGCTGTTGATATTGTTTCAGCCATTATTCAACAAACCGAACAAAACAGAATTTCTTTTTTCTCCTTTAACGAGAGCAGTCTGCGAATTATGTTTCTTCTGACGATAGATAACCGTGTTTCTTCGTCGTCTATTTTGCAGGTCTAGACAGGGAAAATCCTGCACAGTAGCCACTAAATAGTTAATCTGTTTTTCGTTTCGTAGCATAGCAGCTTCATTTTGATGCGGCCTCTTTAAACACTATTATGGTTATTCATGCAACAACTAATATAAACTTGACAGGCAGTCTAGTGGAGTAACTAAAGTCGGCATTTTTGTATTTAAATTTCTATGACACTGAAAGCAAGTCTTTACTGTTTATTTTTTATAATATTTATCAGTTGCATGATACATGCATCACACAACATGCACTTGGTTTTTCCTTTGGCACTTAAGTGTAGGAAAACCAAAAGGATAATTTTTATTTTTTTCCTGTTATGATGTTAACGAGGATGTTTTAAAACGTTGTTCTGAAAATGTCTGCATTAACTAATTAAGCCATTGGATTGTTTTGACTTTGTTTTTACAAAGCCAGTTGAAACGTGGCTTAAACGTTAAATGGGCCACAGGATAATTTAAACAGCCCTAATTTATGTCGCTGCTAGAAGATTCCTTTTGAAAGGTATAAAAAATAAAAAATTATATTATTAAACAAAAATAAAATTAATAAAAATAGTTACTTTTATTCGATCTTGTTGCTTTAGAAACTGTTTAATAATTTTTCAAGCTTAAAATATTTAAAAAGTCCTTGTAAATTCTTTCGGTTGAAAGGATATTTTGAAAAAATGAAATTAAAAATATTTAATATTTTTAAGAATTTTTTTTCGTTTTTTAAATAAAATAAAAATAGTTTTTATAAAATATTTTAAGCTTGAAAAACAAGAAAAATAAATAATTAATAAATACAGTTATTTAAGGATCTGGTCTTGATAAATATTATTTGACAAAAAAAAAATTTAAGCTGGGAATTTTTTTTTAATTTCAATTACTAAAATACACTTTCCACAATCAGTCACTTTATTTAAGTATTGAAATAAATACTCACAAATAATAAGAAATTAATTGTTTTCAAATTACAGAGAGTTAATTTAATTAAAAATATTTAGTTTATTTTCATCGAGAGTAAAAACACGTGTAACTTAAAAGAGTGCTGATAATTGAACATTGACAAAATAAAAGAACTTAATATTATTTAAATAACTTTAAAATATTTCAAATAAAATTATTAGAATAAAAATAATCGAATAAAGTAATATAATAAAATTGAATATAATAATCGAGTAAAAATTAATTCATTTTTTTCTTTGAATAAAATTAATATTAGTCGTAGTATGTTGATGTGAAATAAAATGAAGTGTTTCGAATAAGACTTAAGCGAATAAAATTGTTTGAAATCAATAATTTTTCAATTTTAAAACAGTATTTTATTCTTTGGTTAGAAAGCAGTTATTTCTCAAAGTATAACGAAAAAAAAATTAGGTAGAATAAAATTATTCGTTTACATATGGGAATTATAAATAAAATTAAACTCAAATTTTTCACACAAACATAATTGTTGTTCTCATGAACAAAAGCGAATATTATTCAATTAGAAATTTTACCGAATAGATTTATGCGATTCATTTATTTTTAATAGTTTGTCAATAGAAATTAAACGAGTTAAATTATTCGAAAAAGAAACTGAAGTAGCTTGTGTTTTAGTTTTTGGAAATTTCAAAATAATATTTTTTTTATCAACTTAATATTACAATAATAATAGTTTCCAATAGTATACAAGTTTCCCAAAAAAAAATTATTCGAATAAATATAAAAATTATAGGAGAAATCCTATTTTTTACTTTGTAGTAAATAAATATAAGAATTTTTTGTTAAATTGATGTAATAAAAATTAATCGAATAAAAATCGAATAAAATTTAATAAATAAAAAATTTTTTTTTAATATTTTTTACTTTACTTTTGCGATTTGCTTATTATTATTGTAATTTAAAATTAATATTAATATAATAATATTAAGTTCATGATAAGTTATCAGCAATTCTAATGCAACTCTTATGCTTCCCCAAATTCTAAAAATGTAGCATAAAAACTTAGTAAAGTATAACTGTGAAATTATTCGAGTCCTTAAGGAGTGGAAAATAAGATACAATGGAATAAGTAGGACGTATCGTTAGTTCGCCAATTGATCATCCTTAGGAGAGCATGGTGCATTAATTTTTTTCTCATATTAACAATTTGAATTTATTTGATCCGAAAAAATATTATAAAATCGATATGTTGTAAACATATTCTTAATAATGTGTTGTAATAAAATATACATTAATATGAATATAAAGTGTGCAAAAGGCTGCAAATGGTATTTTAAAACGAAACTAAAAATTTGTAAACCATTAAAAATTAATCTGAAGACAGGACTCATATTACGGGATATGAGAGTTGAAAGCAAAGTGACCAGACGAAGTGATGTTATTTTTTGTCTGTCATTGAAAACCAAAATAGAGTCATTGCAAAGCGTTTTGTAAAGCATATTAATATGAATATACATGCCAGGACATTAGAAGGACTTAATATTTTCCGCTAAATTTTAAATACTGTGATGATTCACAACTTATTGGAACATTGATTAAATTAAAAAATATTAAATAATTTCCAGTTAAATGAGTAGAAGACTCACGTGAAATACATAATATTTGTTTAATAATTTGAATTTATAATGTATGAGTGTAGCACAGATCATTCCTTTCAGGATAACGTTGAGCATGAAAAAATATTTATGAAACTACTAACTGCAGCACCCTAATGTTATTAAATGTTATAATAACAAAATGAGTAACTATAAACAAAGAAATATATATATCACAAATATGTCCTTACACATGATGAATTTGTTTCAAGTAGACACATACCCCCATGCACACAAGCATATGCATATAATTTTCCAGCTTGTGTGACACATTGTAAGCATTTCATATTGACAACTGTATCAGTATTTTAACAAAAATTTCAAGTAAAATAATTAAAATTTATTTGTGCGTCAAAGCAAATCGATTGCCTTAAGGACATATCCAAACTATATTGCATGGCCACAAAGGATCCTTCTATGATTTTGTCTCTGCTGCATTTCTTATTTGCTATGATCCTGGATTGAGGAAAAGAAGTTATAGCCTGTTTGTCCTTTTCTCATTGCATTATAAAAATCGGTCTACTACTCTTTATTGATAATTATTATAACAAGTGTTATAACATTTGCTGCTTTAAAATACGAGGCAATAAATTTCCCCGAAACTAGAATTGCTCTTTTTGGAAATAATAATAATCATTTATAATAATATTAATATATTTTTTCTTTATTGTTTTCAGGTATGTACCACACTTATTTTCACATAAAACTCAGGTAAATTTTTTTTATGCCAATTAAAATATATACATTATAAGAATTTTTAATCCTGAAACTGCATCGTGAATACACAGGGTGCCCAAAAGTGAGGTATTATTTTATCTTATTTTAAAAATGTTCTCCTAACTTTTGTAAGGCGATATAAAAAATATTAATTTTAAGCAATTTTAATCCTGAAACTGCATTATGAAAATACAGGGTGCCCAAAAGTGAGGTATTATTTTATCATATTTTAAAAATGTTCTCCTAACTTTTGTAAGGCGATATAAAAAATATGAATTTTGAGAAATTTTAATCCTGAAACTGCATTATGAAAATACAGGGTGCCCAAAAGTGAGGTATTTTTTTATCATATTTTAAAAATGTTCACTTAAACTTTTTTAAGGCGAATTAAAAAATATAAATTTTGAGCAATTTTAATCCTGAAACTGCATTATGAAAATACAGGGTGTTTATCATGAGGAATCATTTTATAGGCGAAGTAATTATAGCCAATAAAAATGATAATAAAACGTAATTTAGAGCAAAAAAAAATTATTCTATTTCCTCTGCTATTATCTACCATTAGCCAAGCTTTCGAAGAAGCTGCTTAGAAGAAGGCTTGTGTTATTCACGGTGACATTTGAGAGAGGTGTCTCTAAAAATAAGAGTTCAGTTGACTAGAGCAAAAAAAATATTTGAGACGAAAATTTTCAATGGGCTGCTTGCAGATTCCCAATGTTCTTTAAAGAAAAATGATTCTATTTGCTCTGCCAGTATCTACCATTAGCCAAGCTTTTGAAGGAGCTGCTGATCTTAAAAGAAGGCTTGTGTTATTAACTCTTCTTTATTTTATTCTTTATACATTCAGAATATCAGAAAAATGATCATTATTTAAGTAAATTTAATTCTACTACGAAGTACTATTTTTTGGAGTTAATGACAGGATATGACAGGATGCTCGCTGGTTTCCTTGTTCAGCGGGAATAATAGCAATAACAAATGATTTGGAAAGAGATAGATGCTTCTTAAAGTTGTAAATACGATTTAGTGTGGTACTATGTTCGCTCTGCCATTTTCAGTTTCCTTGAATTGAACAAAAATAGTTTAGGAATTTTTTTACTTCATATTTTTCCTTTGTGAGATAAAAATAAGCGTTGCAAAAGTCCTGTTTGTTGTATGCATAAAAAATTACTTGATTGCCGTCTTGCAGTTGTTTGCTACACCCTTCTGAGTTCCTTTCTGCCCGGCTATTATTTATTAAATTATTTTTTACTTTTTTTTGCATTTTTTTTATTATTCAAACGCCCGCCCCTGTGACCTCCTTTGTCATTGTGTTGGCCGCTCTTTTCATCTAGCCATTTTTAATTTACAAATAATTTCAATAAATTTTCTATAATGTTGCATATAATAATTCATAAATTTTAATCAATTTTCCAATCTACTCTTTTTATGATTTTCTAAAGAGTCATAATGCCAGGCAGTGAGCGTAGAGCGCTGAGCCAAACAATAAAAAAATATGAAAGAAAAGAAAGAAAAAATATACTAAATTATATGAAAATTGCAACACTTTTCTAAATAATTTTCTCGACACAAGAAAATATTAAAAAAGGCAACGGAAAATATTATTCATTATTATTCATTGCCACAAATAAAGTAGAAAAAATGTCAACGACAGCACTTGCCAACTTTAGAAGATACAAACTGTTCCTCTCCTACAGCCCCATTTGCATGTGGAAGAATTCATAAGAAAATCCAAATGCTTTTTGTTTTCAAATAGTTATTACAAACGCCATAATTCAGGTTAGAAATGGGGCTGCTTTCCGAAGTGTAGCTTTAGGTTTGTTACGCAGCCAGTAAATAGTTCTACGTTGCCGCTTCATTTTGTTTTTGTAGTTGTACTCCAAATATATATATTTTTTTCAAGCATCCTACAACGCAAAATGGTGTAAATGAAGTAGAAAAGACATTTTATGACTACATTCTATGCGAAGGCAAAAAGTAGTAAAGAAAATTGAAAAAAAAAAAAAATAGAAGGAAATAGTTTTACAAATGAAAATTGTGTGGAAAAAAACCGAAAGTTGAAGTCGGTGTCGTTGCTGCTAACAAAACCTACGTAATAATCATAATGCGAACATAAATTAATGCTAAAGTTCGCCTGTAAGTTAGCTTACCCCTCAGCTACGCCAAATTAACGTAGCACAACTTATACGATATACCGCACCAACACTAAACTATTTATTTCTACAAAGTCAACCATTTAGAATAATGATGGCAGAGAGTTTGTTTGTGTCCTCTTTTTCTGCTTATTTTTAGTGGCTTAAAGCATAAAATGTGGAAAGTTTTGTCATTTAGATTTGGCCATAGCAATGCTTAACATCATTAAGATGTGAAGGGTATTGCTGGTTAGCAACACAGATATTGCAAGGCAAGTGTAAGCATTAATATTTGGAACATTTCTCAGCCATAATTAGGAAGACTAAATAATGCCATTGACCGGTTCGACTGTTGCTACTCAAAAAATTAAATATTCAGTAAATGTTTATGAAATATTTTAATGGGCACATTTCGAAAACAATAATCGTTTGTTTGCAGTAGCGAAAAATTGCAATAATTTTTCAATAGTAATACAGTCTACGCCCGATAATACTAATTCGCCAAAAAATATGCAACACATTTTGAAAACAATAATCGTTTGTTTGCAGTAGTGAAAAATTGCAATGATTTTCAATAGTAATACAGTCTACGCCCGATAATACTAATTCGCCAAAAAATATGCAACACATTTTGAAAACAATAATCGTTTGTTTGCAGTAGCGAAAAATTGCAATGAAATTGCAATTGTGTTTAATAAGTGGAAGAGCATTGTTGAAGAGAAAAATTCTATGAAGAATCTTCCGTGAAATGTTCCCCCCTTTTTCGGTTCCCCTTAAAATAAAAAGCAATGGAAGCAGATTTATGCAGCTTAAAACTCAATTTAAAATCAAACAATTTTATATATACAAATAAAGATTCAAATGGAAAGTGTTATTATTAATTTACAGTCATCCTAACAGGAGGACGCTTTTTCGATACCTGCCCATTTCCTGGGTATGTTCCTAAGGGCAAGCCGAAAGTTTTGCAAGTAGTGTTTGTTCAAAAAAATGTTAGAATTAAAAAGTTTTCCGCACTCTATATAAAAGATTTTCCAAAGTATTATTCAAGACCAATTACTGTTTATTTGGGAGTCTATCTTTACGTTAATTACGGGAGAAAGATAATTAACAATAAGAAGAATCTTTTAAAGCGAAAAGTTTAATTAATTTTTTAATTGTCCATATTTGAAATCATATGAAAAGCAAATAAATTTAGAGAAAACTTATTCGATATAAAGAAACCCTTTTGAGCTGAAACTTACTGTCATGGTTCAATTATTCATCTACCGAAATATGTGTAAAGGCATTCACGATAGAAGTGAAAAAGCTCAAAAAGTTAATTTTTATTTTGCCAGTTCTTCTTAATAAATTGTTAAAAATATGGTTATTAATAAGATATGTGCAGAGACACAGACGCAAATAAATTTTGTGTCCTTTCTACACCATGTCCCCTTATCAAGCATGACCTTGTAATAACCTCTTCAGACAGGTAGCACTGAGGCTACCAAATATAATATCATATACAAGCTTCTCTCTAATTATTTCTCTCTCTGTAACATAATACGTACATGTAGTTTTTCTACTCCTTAAATTATGCACTACAATTATGCACTTCACTTAAGTTCTCAGTAAAGGAGACATACCAAAGAAATACTTTTGTTACGTCGCTTCATAATTTATTTCACAATTTTATTCGTTGTTGTTGTCTAAAATTGCAGTTTAATTTAATTTCAAATGGCACACATTTATAATAATATTTTTGCCCGAACAACTATCATTGGAATAACAAAATAACTTTGTCAAAATTATATAATGGCAATGTCAATAGAGAAATGCCAAAAATGAAAATTTTCAAGTGATAAAAGCAATTCTATCATCATTTACAAATCAAATGCCATGCACACACATGAATACATTTACCTACTTTTACTTAAAAACAATTCTATCATCACGTATATGTAATATATGGAAATAGGCAGTAGGCAATATAAAATTAAATTTCAATAGCATATGCACAGGCGCACAGTGGGAGAATATTAAGTGTGATGAAATAATTTATAATATAATATAATTTATAATTTTAATTAGTGATTTATAGAAATCAAAAATTGCCTCAATTAATATTGTAAATCATTTTAAGAAGTATTTAATTAAAGGGAAATTAAAATAAAATTTTTAAAATAGATATACAAAAAACTCTCTCTTGAAATTGAGTATTGATCTCCACATCCTTTAAATTACATTGTTAAACTATTTCTAGTTTAAATAAAGAAAATTGCAGTTTTCTATTTGTAGTTCTTAAAGACTTGCTAGTAGCGCTACCTAATAAAATTCGAAACTGCAACTACACTCCGTTTCAAACTTGTCTGGAGTTGTTCCAGTCTTCTGGAGCGTTTAATTAAATAGTTTAGTAGTTAGTTGTAGAATGAAGATACTGGATAATATGCATTGGCAAGACCTCATGAATGTTGTGATTTCCAAAGATTTACAGATTCATTGAGTTCGCTTTCACAAACTCGCGCTTATTATCGCAAAAAATTATAATGCAAAATTTTTAAATAATTGAATTTGTTCACTACAGCCCCACTGTGTTTCGCTTTTAGTTTTGCATGCGTGGTGTGTTGGCATTATTTGTCATGTTGGTAACAGTTTCTGCTTATGCATTTGTATGTGTGGATTTTTATATTTTGTAAATTGTTTCGAAATTGATACATTTAATCGTATTAAAATCCAAATTGAAATTACGTTTTCTGACAATTTTATTGCTGTCACATACAGAAGGCTTGTGCTACGATAAAAACTGTTGTTGTCACTGTAATCAACTACTGTTACTATTTACAAAATGATTTGTTACATTTGTTACATCTCTAAATTTCCATTTGGATGGAGAATTTTAAACAAAATACTCTGTCGTACTGCAAATATTTCAAGCAAATATTTATACAAATTGATTTAAATAACTGATGATTTATTATCGTTTGTCAATGTGTATAAACAGAAGGAGAACGTGATTTTTGTGAATGCGAGCAAAAGAAAAATTTTGGGTGGTGGGTATTCCTGGCAAATGTGCAGCAGGATCTTCAACAGAATTTTTTCTAGCCAAACTGAGACATTTATAGCCGAAAAGGTTAAAGTCTTCTTCACTGATTTACTTGGCCATTATCGATGTATATAGATCCACTAAGGTTAAATTAAAAAACTCAACCTCTTACAGTTCAACAGCAGAAGGATTATTAGCCCCTGTCTTTCCTAAAAGTTCTCTGCGTAAAACTACTACTAAAAGCACTTTTTTCACTGTAATTTCGGCCAGAAGTTTTTTTTTTAAAGAAAAACCCTTTTAAGAAAATACTGCGTTTCAGAAAAATAATTCTTTTTTTTAGAAAATGGGGTTTTGAGAATAATACTCAGGACAAAAGATCCTTGCCAAAAAAAGTCAAAAACAAAGAACTGTTGATGGTGAAGGATTTTTTCAGAGTGCCTAATCCTGTTGGGCCCCCAATAAAATGAGATATTAAATGGAGCATAATTCCTTAAATGCTTAACTTATTTTTTAGTAAATAGTCCTTCATTAACCACAAACTTCTGTGTTAACACTTCTGAATGGAATTTTAAAAAAAAATCCTTTTTTTTCTTCTTTTATTTTATTTATATTTTGCTTGTTTTAAATATTGGCAATCAATATTTCTTACATGCAATTTCTCTACTTCATATCAAACATAATAAAATTACATTTAAAACAAAAAAAAAATATTTCATTTATTTCTACTAAAATATTTAAAAGAAATTAAATATTTTAAATTATTCTCATTTGTAAATGCAATTGTTTATGGTGTTGTCGTGTTTGAGATAGAAAATGTTTTACTTAAATGCATAAAGGTAAAAGTGTTTTGAATAAATAAATAAGCAAAACCGCAAAAGTGGTTACTTAAACGAAAACCGCAATCCTCTTTATATGCGTATTGTTGTATGCATAAATAATGCAGAGTCCTTTATGAAACCATATGACTGTATGCAAGTTTCTAAACGCCTCAATGGCTGCAGCATTTTTATTTAACCAAATTTAAATTGAAATTAAACTTTAACTTCTGCTGTGTATTAATAAAGTTTATAACAGCGCAATTCATTTTAAATCCTTTGAATTGAAAGTTTAACTCCCATAAATTTATTTACTTCACGCTTTATGCATTTGTTGCTAACTTTTCTCTTTATTTATTTTTATTTATTTCTTTTTTAGTTTTTTGTTTCCTTGTTGTATTTTCCCAGCCATATTGTCACTTTTATACAGACAACTTTATTATCATTAGTGGCCATTATGATTTTCTTTTTGTTTCTAATCCTTTGTACCAGAACGTGCCTGTCATTTAGCTTTTTAGCCCTGCTACACCGACCCCCCAAAAACCCCATACTCATGTTAACAATTTGAAATAATAGTTCATAAACTTTAGGCCATCATGCATAACACTACTCTATTGAGAATGTAGGAAGAAGAGATGAGGAGTTGTATGAGTATGATATGATGTTGTTATTAAGTGAGTGTTGTGAAAGCGAGAAAGTGACTAAATCAATGGCTAACATCCTGTTTATGGATCAGTAAACAAATCTAAAATAAATGTGAAAATTATGAATGAAAAGAAAAACTGCTAAATGAATGTATAAAACTCGTACAGGAGGAGATAATAAGCAGAAATCAAAATGCATTATCATGCTGTAGACAGCAGAAATTAAGCCAAAACCCGAAATGCTTAAGGCCAACAACTAACACTAACACAACTACAACCAGCTTCACAGTTTAGCAACACACATACACACACACAGCAAACAACAAAATCCAAACAGCTAATAGCGAACAATAGCTTGCCGCCACCCTTTCACCGGCCAGCCAGCCAGCCAGCCTTCCTTCTTTTCCATTTGTAAGAGTGTGAGTTTTTCAATGATTTTACAAAATACATTAAACAAATAAAAGAAGGCAAAAAATGGCAACAAAACTGTTCAAATGTTGATAAACAAAAAAAAAAAAAAAAAAACGAGCAGATTCCAGTTGTTAAGCATATTGTTGTTATTGTTAGCAGTCTGCTCACTTGCCTGGTCATTCATCAGTCGTCACTGGCATTCAATTGCAAAATGATTTATTTAGGTCACTTGGGTATTTTGATACTGTTTGGTGTATGTTTCAGACATTTGTTGGATTGGTTTTTCTTCTTTCTCCTTTATTTGCCAGCAGTCGGACTAAAACAAACAGCCATAGTAGAAACCGCACAATCCTTATGGGATTCTTCACTAATATGCAAGCATACAGCGTGTACTACAATACGCTTTTAAGATAGGAAGACTTCTTTGTTTATGCCGAAAGCTATCAAGTGCTGGTTGTAGGGGAATAAGTTAAAAAGTGGCACTTTCGGAGCCCCCTTGATCTAGTAAAAAAACTGATGTCCATCCATCACACACCGAAAATGTATCTACAAATAATTGTTCAATCTCTTCACAGTTTACATTTAATCCTTTTAGTCGAACTATACCGTTTTTAATTAAGAAAATATTTCAATTATGTAAACTGGCTGAAATTTTCTAAATTTCAAATCTAATTTTTTAATTTTGCTAATCGAAAGGGAATAGCAAATTCTTTTTTAGCCGCACAAAGCTTTGAAGTGTTCTTACTAGATCGTTAAGCTTCCACAGTTGTCGCACTGCTTGTGGTTTTAAGCAAATCCAAAGACAATAACTAATTTATTTTTTTGTGTTTTTTTTTGGAATATTTAATTAGAAAATATGCAATCAAATTGTAAAAGTATATTTTCATAGAGTACTTTCCTTTAAAGTACCATTTCTAAAAAGTACATTATCAATAATTCAAAAATTAGTACAAGTTACTTGCAAGAAATTTTAAGAATTTTTTTTAAAAGGGAATTTTTGCTAAAAGTACTTTTTTAAAATAGTACCTTTTTAAAATTTTTGTTTTTCTAAAGTAGTATCACTTTCCAAAGGTAAATTTTCTGAAAGATTCTTATTAATGTAATACATTTTTTCTTCTCCATAAGGACCTTTTTCTTACCAGCAGCTCTATAGAGCTATTTGATTATTCCACGTCGTTGCCTATAGTCTGCTATATTATATATTTATTTGCCCACTAAATCGTATGTGATTTTTTTTTTTTATACTGTACAAATTTTTACCAGCCAATAAAACATTTACACTGCCTACTTTCAATAATTTTTGGTCCTGCAAAAGAATTGGCAAAATGTCATACGAGAATTACCTTTCAAAACGAATTTACACATCAAAAGTTTTATTTCACACTTCAGAGTGTAAATGATATACGGCAATATTATCAAATTAATTTTTCTCTATTTCCATTCTAATTTTTTTTTGTCCTTTGACAGCTTCCATTACTGTTCTTATAGTTTTTAAAATATTGAATTTTTTTTTTTAAATTACAAAAATTAAATTAAAGTTAGAAAAGTTAACTTTTGATAGCATTTTAAATGTTCGTTTATATTGCAATTTAAAAATAATTAAAATACACGTACTCAGATATTTTTTACAGGCATGGCATAAAAACGGCAATATTCTTTCATTAATAATAAAATAAATGAAAATTAATCTTCAGGATGTGAGGTTTTGGAATATTCTGACAGGACTTTCTATAGTAATAAAATATCTTTATCCTTTTACAATCTAGTTCAGGATACTGCAAATATTATATATATAAAAAGCAAATCTAACTGATAAATGATCTTAACAACTTCGAGTTAAAGGATATCAAAAGGATATTTATTGTCCTGGATTTTTAAATGCATTCAATTTCATGTAGAAAGCCCAACCAATATTATAATCTGGAGAAATGCTACATTGTGTTCTTTAAAATCAATCGTGTATTTTAAGAACAAATGAAACACTGCGATTTTTCTTCTTCATAACTTTTGCTAAATTTTTTTTTTTTTTTGTATATTTTTTTTATATAGATGCACTACATTTTGTTTATGCATTAGTTATAGTTGTTTTGTAGTAAGTTTTGTTTGGCAATGTCTGAAAAGCTTACGCAAATTATTTGTACACATAACACTCTACCAGACAGTCAGTCACTCACACATTAAGTCAGACAAAAACTAGCACACGTTACAGATGGGTCTGAGCAGTATGTCACACACAAGGCTACACAATAGGAATTATATACACACTTGCCTACGCACATGCGCATACCCAATAAGCACTAAAGTTATGTGAAACAGGAAAATAATAACTAAATTTCAATGAATTTTTTTAATATTTTTGTATTTTAAATTTAATTGTATTTATTAATTGTTAATAAAAATATATTTAAAAAAAGTCCTGGTGAATAAATATTTTTCGCAGTGTAATTACTTGCAGGCTATTGGGGAAAGCTACTGCAATCAAACTTTTTCTATATGTCCTGCCTGCCTGCCCTTGTAATCATTCCCGATCAGTTATATTTTTATATTTATATTTTTCTAACTAACTCAACCTGCTCAGCTTTTGGCTTGTCCGCAGGAAAACGCCCAGAGTCTAGGCAGGAATCGAAGCCGCGACCTTTAAATTAAACTGCAAGGGATACCTTCCGAAATGGCCCTCCGTTTAAACGGAGGGAAAAGAGAATCCCATATAACAGCTCATTATGGTCTCATTAGCGTATCAAAGCCTTCGCCTTATAAAAAAAACATCTTTTGGCGGGCTTTTATAAATAACTTCAGTAGGACCAATTGGCGATTTACATACTGAAGTTATAATATTTCAAATTCTTCTACATCTACATGCTAGCAATTTCTCTAAATATCTCAGTATGATCATATTTCACTATACATGAGTCTAGAACTTCCTCAGGAAATTGTTTTAATTATTATTTCCCAAAATTAATTTGAAGTAAAATTTTTTAAATATAAAATCTTTTGTAATCTCGATACCCTTCTCTGAAAGGACTCATTTGACTTTTTTTTCTGAATTTTTATTTATTATTGTTAACCATGTTGAGAATAACTCACTTTATCAGTCCAATAATGGTAAATGTTTTACCGAAAGCGAAAGCCTGATATCCGGCTGGATCACAAACATGTATGAATTTGTTTGCTTGGCACAACGAGATAGAATTCATACAGGAGGTTTTATTTCTTCGTTGCTTTCTAACAATTCTACAAATGCTGAAATGTCAGTTCCAATGATTTATGTTTCACCATTAAAGCTGATGGGTGTTGCTAGTTTTCATTTTCAGTTGCTTGTTGTTGTTGGTTCTTTGCATTTCGTTCCGGTTTTATTGTTGTTGCTTTTAAATATTTGTACTATATTTTTAGTCCTTCTAAACACTTGACTGTATCTCTAAATGTGTATATGTATGCGTTCATATGTGTTTTCATGTTTATGTGTGTGTGTTTGTGTATGTAGTGCTAATATTGTAGGCAAATGTAGGAGTTTTTCTAACTGAAGGCATGCAACATCATTCATGGTTTCAGGCTTTCTTTGCTCTGCGTCGTTTTTTCGTGCAGCCCTTCAGTTAAAGCATGTATTCTTCCTAACTGGCCAAGATTTGTGTACGAAATCATAATCTTTGCTAAGTCAGAGTAAGTTTGTGGATTTTTTGTTTTCCTAGTTTACTTTTGATTGGTTTAATATAGTAAGTAGCAAATGCTTAATTTAATTTTGTATTTTAACAAGGACAATGTGTAAGATTTATTGCAATTTTTTTCCACTTCTGTTTTGTGGAACGAAAAGTTTCCTTTCTGCTCTGATGTTTGAAAAGAAAAGAGTAGCTCGTCAGAAAACTATCAAAGCGAGACTAAAGTTGAAAAAGTATCAGATAAACAGTCCTAAAACAAAACTGTCTCCTTCGTTTTGTGCCAGTGACGAGTAAAAGGATTTTGAACATTTGATGCGAGGGTAGATAAATTGGGCTCATTGCAATTGACAGTTATTACATTTTCTATTTATTTTACTTTATTCTACTAAGTTTTTTTTTAAATCTTTATTTTTTTTTTAAAATTTATTTTATTTTTAAAATTTTTTCAAATTTCTAATTTTTTATTTATATAATAAATAATTTTATATTTTATTATTAGCTGCCCATTAATTATCTACTCCTCTATACTCGTCAACCTAATCCTATGGATATGTATATTCCTAGCAATTTCCTGTTTGTATTTCTTATTAAAAGCCTGTGATGAATCCTTTTTTATTATTTAAATATTTTTTTTTATTAACAATTTTTTTTTTTTCTTATTAACAAATTTTTTTTTTGTTATATGATGCTGTCAAATCAAAAAAAAAATTTTTTTTATACCCCTCGTTTTCTTTAAATTGTTACAATAGTTTCTGATGTTCCTTTTTATAATTAATATTAAGGCACTCTTATACACATTCGAATATTTAAAAACACCTTCTTTAATCCTTGAATATATTCCTAATTGAGTTCCTTATAAATTTAAGAATGAATCCTGCCATCCAAAACTTTATCGAAAAGCTGATTGCTACTTTTATCGTATCAATTATACCCTTCTTTTGGTATATAAACTTGAGATATCATTAATTTTCCATTAAGAATAATTAAGAAGTTTTAATAAAATCCAAGATAATGACTGTGATAATTCACAGTCATTAAAAAATTTTTTGCATAATAGGAAAATCCGCTGGTCTTCTAATATGTTCAATTTAAGGGGGGAATAAAGGATATTTCTAACTCTGCATCTTTGCATAGGGGAATCCGCACGCAGACCTGTAGTTGGGACGGCAAGCTTTCTCTAGGAAGTCTAAAATCTTTTTGCATATGTTCTCAATGTCTGGAAGTTTTCCCCCTTAATCCCTTTTGCCTGGAGTCAGTGAGGAAAAATTGGTATCTGCAGATGCCATAAGGCCAATGACGCAAACATTGTCCTTGTCAGTGTGGCTGAGTGAGGTTTCTCACTTTGTCAAGCCATTAGTACCTAATTGCGATTAATACTTAATATCTCTGCCTGTGCAATTACCGATAGCCAGCATTCAGTGTTGCCATAATTTACGATTTCGCTACATTTCGACGATTTCCACTTTTGAAAATACAGTAGGGACGATTTTGGGCCTAAAAATGATCAATTTTCTAAATTTATATATAGTACATATATAGTAACTTTTTTTAGTGTTGCATTTTAAGAGTTGATTTTTTTGGTATTTTATTATGTCCTGTGTTCTAAGGACACAACAAGTCATGCTTTAGGGAATTGCTTTTTTTAGATTTTAAAAGTATTTTTGAAGGAAAGAAAACCAACTCTACAGAATTTTTGGTGAAAAATATTCGAAATGAAATATTTGGTGGGATTCAAGTCTGCTTTCCCCAATTTTAACAAATTTTATATGTAATATAATGATATTGCAACATTTGTCAGGAAATATCGAAAAAACATCTACTGAAGTGAATTTAAATAAAACCAAAATTCGATAACGTCTACAAATATTTTAGGTCTGACGTTTCTTACGATTTTCTAAAATGTTTGGGCGATTTTAGCGATTTTTTCCACAGAAATCTGTAATTTTTGACGATTTCAGCCTTCGAAATTCTGGCAACAGTGCTTGCATTCAATGTATAGTAAGTTAAGAGTTAAAAGTGCATCTCTGCGAGAGATTGTATGATAAGTGCAGGCGTTTCAAAATAGCAGTTGACATTTGCAACGTGCTTCTGATGTCTGTTCGACTTCTGTGAAATTTCCTCATGAATAAATTTTGCGATTGTATGGGATTGTGAATCAACACATTTTACAAGAATAATAATTGAATTTTATGGAATAACCCTAACCGAAGTGTGCTTCGTAGGATCACAAGCCACCATATGCTTGCCTACACCTTAAAAGCTTTTTGTATGCACTGAAAGCTCTTCGCGACAGATAAGCTGCTTTACAAGTACCCCCACTTACCTTAGCAATAACCATAAATCAAATCACGTTTTATAATGCCACTAAATCATTCCGCTAAACGCTTTTTCTAATGAATATTAATTAATCGTAATTGCTTTTTATATTCTCCCCAGTTCATGTGAAAGGTTTCTACTCCGATAGTTCATTTCTTAAACAAGAAAACTTTAAATTTAAATGAGAATTTTTTTTCTCTGCCAAAGTTGAAATTTTTGTAAAAATAGAAAAAGTTTTGCTCCTCTAACTTTATTTGGATCATTGTGGAAAATGTAGAAACTTTTTTTTTTTTTGTATTGTTAAATCAATAAAAGCCATTAATTCTCCATTTCACACAAAGAACTTTGACCTCATTTAAGGATGTACAAATCTATTGCTTGGTCCTTTTTTGTTACTCTAAATAAACGATTTGTTGGAATTTTTACCAATATTTTCACCTCTCATTTGTAATGTCATTTCACACAGTACAGCCGAATTCGCCTCAACAGTACTGGATAGCCAGGAGGATATAAAGGACTACAGTGACAGCAAGATATTGAAACATAGAATGTAACAAAATTTTTCAATATTTTGTTCATTTCACTGGCTAAAGAGAACTTCCATAAAACACCTTTTCATTTATTTCCTTCTTTTTTTTTTTTTTTTTTTTGTTGGCCGTAAAACATTTTTAGCCGTATTTTTTCTAAAACTTTTGTGGGTTGACTTGTTCTGGTGGCGGTTACTTGATGTGCTTGCTAGTTGGTATTCAAGAATTCCTTAGCTGGCTAACATTTAACCATTGTCATTGTAGGCAACGTTTCTTCATGTTTGCAAGGAACCCCACGACAACATTCAGAAAAGACCAAACAAAAAATGAAAAAAATAGAGAAGGAAACATTAGGCTTGATTCCGTTACTAGAAACTTATTTATAGAAAAAATAAAAAAAAGAAAAAGGAAAAAAATATTTGTAAAATAAGAATTTAGAAATAATTTAAGGTTGGTGTTCCACTGAGGGCTTAAAATCAATCACTTTCTCAGCCAACCTTTACATTCTGTAGCCACAATGCCAGTAAAAGCTTCTTTATTGCAAAAAAGTTTTTGTGATTGATTTCTGATTAATTAATTACATGATTTTAGGAAAAATTGTACGAGAATTATAGCCCTGTGTAACAAACTATAAAGTACTCTTTTACATTTTCATATATTAAGGAGCGTAATGTTAAAAAATTTTCCATGTACATGAGCAAACTGCACCCGCGGCGAAAATAATCGTTATCAGTATAAAGCTTGTGAAATTAAACGATATTTTCCATTGTAATATTTTCTTTCAAATAACATCGATAATCCTTATTTCTTTTTATCCCTTATACTTCTTTCCACTCTTTCAGGCAATTTTTTGGTGTGTTTTCTCCAAATTTGATATTTATAAGGGCTGGTTTTTCATTCAGCAGAACTAAATTTTTAAAGGTTTTTTTTTTTAATTGAGGACTCTCGATATTTATGATTTTCCCCCTGGAGCAGCCAAAGCATTATATTTTCAGTTCGGTTTTCAGATTTTAGTTTTTCATTTGAAAGCTTTCATATATTTTTCACAACTAACTTACAAATGCTTTATTGCTTTAATAAACCGGCGATTATTAATTTGCTCTCATTTTATCGCCAATTTCATTAGGAAAGGCTTTTTAATTTTATATCTCTTTCTCATGTCAGCTTTCATGATAATTAATTTTTCATTTTGAATAAATATGTATATTGAGCTTGTTTTTTTATTTTGGAGATTATTTTATTAATTTTTTTGCCATTATAATATTTCACAGATTTTATGTTTTCGTTAACATTTTCCCGTTCATTTTATTTGTGTGATTTTTTCTTTTGGTTGACTTTTTTTTAATTTATTGATTTTGTTCTTTTGTGCCATATTTTATATTAAAAACTGTTTTTATTTTATATTAAAAACTGTTTTCTAATAACAAATTTATATGATTTCGATTTCGCTTTTTGTTTTATTTAGGCGATTTTTTTTATTATTTGGTGATTTTTCACCTTTTATGGCTTTTATTATTTTTTATTTATTATAATATTTAATGCAAAAAGATTATATTTTCTTAGGTAGATTAAATCTTGCTATTTATTTTATTTAGGCGTTTTTTCATTTTGGCGATTTTTCAGTCTGTTTATTTAAAAAAATTGTTTTATTTTCTTGTGGTTTTTTTCTCGTGATTTATTTTTTTTTATTATTTTTATTACAAATTTTTTATCTTTTAATTTATTTCTGAGTTGGTTGTAATTCTTTAAGTTTAGCGATTTTTTAGTTATATCCTTATAGTATTTGACCAAGATAATCTTTTGATCTCATTCTTCTAAGAAATCAGCCTTGGAGTTGAGAAGTTTATTGTCGTGAACGAATAAGAAAAAAATCAATTTAAGCAGCTTAAATTTGAGTAAAATATTTAAAAAGCGATACTATCAGTTCCATTTTAAAACTTGATATTATTAGACTTAGAAAACTCATATGAGGCAAAGGACACATGAGAAATGCAAGAGATCCTGCCGTCATAAGAACTAGTGAGTTGGCTTTAAATTTAAGACAGTTTAAAGCAGCTTAAATTTGCCGATTTTTAGAAAAGTTCTTCAAAATGATATTATCAGTCCCTCTATAGAGAAACACAAGAAAAAGCCAAGGTCCTGGTATTGTAAAATACTAGTGAGTCTTCGAAATTAAAATCAGCCCGGTGGCGGCGTTATTACCTTTCAACTTGCCTCAGTTTTAAGTAGCTTTTTTTTGGTAGTGGCTAATGTGCAATCGGTATCCTGAACTTTAAGGATTCGGGCAGGTCGTCTTGGATCATAAAACCATGACATGACAAGTAAAAAGCAAATATTTTCTATAATCCTGCTTTCAAGTTGTAGGAGTAGTTATAAAATTGTTGGATTTTTTCTTCTTTTCCCCTGTTATTTCGATTATTTTCCCCATTGTGCAAGTGTGCAAATAAAATACAGCTGCTTCCGTTTGCATAACGATTACGTGTTGACTGGAAATATTCGAGAACATGCTTGTTTTGTTTCATTGAATGGTTACCCCTCTAATATTAATGTTTACCATGAAACTGTTTTGGTATTTGTATGTGTGTCGGCATAAAATTGAACCAATTTTATACACAGCCACACACATACATTTATATTTTTTAGTTGCCGTACATGTGCTAAAGCAAGATTTATGCAAATCGGAAGCAAACATTAATCAAAGTTTTTTCTTCCTTGCATTTCAATGTGGGAGTGTGTCCTTTATTTATATTTTCTCAATGTGTTTCTTTTTTAATGGGTACGTACGTATGCCAGTTTGGGCCACGAGTAAATTTTATTATAAATGTGTTTGTAAAGTGCCAGTTAAAAAACCGTGACCAAAACTAAACTTTTGAAATTGCGAAATAAATCGAAGTGAAATTGTTAGTAACAGTGGCTTCTAACGGAAATTTTTATCCGCAGGCTGGAGATAAAATGTTCCATTTTAAATCACTTTAAGAACGTCTCGTAGGAGCAGTGCTATTCCTTTCCAAGTTTACTACTCTCTTCACAAACCACTGTTTTACTTTTTAATGGCACATTTTGTTTTGCATGAAAAATAAAATTATTTTTATTTTCTTTTTTAAGTTTTTACTCGTTTTCTCTAACAGTCGATTATGTCAAGAAATGTAGGCTACAATTTCATACTTGTTTAGGGCCAGAAAAAGGAAAGCCAAGTGAAAAAAAATTATGCAAAAATCTGCTAAATCAAACGAAAATATTTAAAATCCCGCTCACATATTATACTCGTACCTTCTACTACAACTTGTTTGTGGTATTTCGTTTTTTTTTTTCTCCCCTTTATAAATTCTATTCTACGACTTCATAAATTAAAACTTCATATGTCAAATGGGAATTTCGTTGATTTTTTCCCCCTTGTTTTTCAGCTATTTTGCTTGTTTGGAATATTTTTGGCAACATTTCGTTTTTTTCTTTTTTTTTAGTTTAGTACGTTCGCTTAAATGGAATGTATGACTGGTTGTATTGCATATTTATGGTTTGCGATTTGCTGTCATTTATTTCATATGTCAAATTGACAGTAGATAAGTTAGGTTATGGTTATTTAAAAAATACAACGCCAGAGGAATATTTATACATATGTATAATAAGAAGAAGAGAAACATATGGAGTGGGAAATGCTTAAAGATAAAGGATATAGATATTTGAATTTAACTAAAGCGGGCAGAAAGCTGAGTCATTATAAAACATATTTGATGCGGGTTGGAAAAATTGTGTCCTCTTTCTTCACATACTGTATGAGAAAATAATTGTAAAATATATTATTATGCCACAGCTCGCTCGCGATTATAAATCATTTACCTTCGATATCTGCAATGTCTAATTAAGTGCAAAATTTGGAAAGTACTATTAAACAAATTGAAGGCAGCAAGCTAATGACTGCCAGCCTTCACAACTTCCAGCCTTCACAACTGCCAGTCTTCAAGATCACTTTTATTTATTTAATTCCATAATTTAATGCAATTTAACCAGGCTAAAAATAACCTATAAAAAATGTAATCCTTTTCTCTGTTTTCAAAGGACAATTGTCGTGCTGCCAGTACAATAAGAAATTTATGGCATGAGATAATTTTATATCATTTATTACAAATAAATTAACGAGGCTTCATTGTGCATTTACAATTATACAATAAAAAAATATTTGAAAGTGGCAACAGCTGATATTTAGTCAATATCAGCTGTTTATCATACGATTGTGAACAGTACATATTTGTATTCTCAGTAAAATGTTTGAAAGCCTGAGTTTTGTTTCCGCCATTTTGACACTAGAAATGATATAAACATATAATTTATGTAATACCCAGCGGTAATGGCAACAGTGGAGATTGCAGGCGTTTCTCCAATTCGACAACTACTGAACTTGATTGTATAGATTAATATTTCACAAAAACGTAACAACATATTTTTTGTACCTCTTTCAAGCAAATATATAATTTGTTTTTCCTCATTATTTTTATTATGTTATCACAGCTGTAAAACAAGGCTCCAATTATATTAGTATATGCGTTTCCTTGCCAATTTTCATCCTTTCATCGATAGTTTAAAGCTAAAACTCATATTAAATGTAACAATTTTTTGGATAAATTTATTAAAGATTTCTGATTTCTGCTCTAATAAGATAACAAAAGAAAAAATTATACTTTCTGAATTTTCATTACTTTGTTAGTGGTGTAAAACGAGGTCTCGTTAAATGTTATAATCCATTTTTTTATGAAAATGTAAAATTATACTTTTTGTCTAATTTCGAAATAATTTTCAATTCAATATTAATAATAATAAGAAAATGAAAATTTTTTAATGAATTCCAGTAAATTTTTAATAAATTAAAAATTTAATTAAAATTATAAGATTTTTTTTTAAAATGCACGTCTTGTTTTGTACAATTAAAATTAAACATTTTAACGGGCTTGAGTTCTTCATGAAAATGAGGCCAAGTTAGGCTAACAATTTTTGAAATTTTTTTTTTCCTTTTCTGCATTATAATTCTCATATCATGATTTATTTAAAAAAAAAAAAAAAACATTATGGGAGAATTATTATCTGTTGCAATTTATAAGCAAAATTTCATACGAATTGCTTTCTTTTTAATTCTTCACTGCTAAGTTTTTATTTTATTTTATTATATTATTTATCATATTTTTTTTTTATTAATATTATAAATTTCTTTGCCTTAAATATATTTCATATGAAATGTATTTATCCTTAAAATCATCTGGTGTTACTATGAAAACCTAGTAAGATCATATTTACTCTCACCATTCCTAAAAGGCAATAAGAGAAAAGAATAGAGCTGTGCCTAATCGTTACTTTCCAATCACTAGTTCAGTCATTCTCTGAGTAAAAAGAATAGCTCATGAAACTAAAAATTATATAATAATTTTTTTATTTCAAAATTTTGGTAACACAAAATATTCCGAAATTAAAAGTAAGAGGAATACACGTCGCATTAATGTGCGCAGTAAGAATCCAATAGTTTATTTATTTATTGGTAATCTACAGAGTGTATTAAAAAATACATGAATGTATTGCTTAACTGAATTAAAGACGCGGCTGAAACGAAATAACATGACATTTTTGTGATTCATGCAATTCAATGAGCTTGTTTGTGAGCTGGAGTATTTTAACAAATGGCAGCCTGAAAATAGGCTTTTATTTATGTACGGAAATTAACTCCGTAGTACATGCATCAGATGTTTTCCCATTATTTTCAATTTTATGACAGTAATGAAATATTTATATTCTACTTTTTTTGGTACCTCCCTCCCTCCCTCTCTCTCACCCTTCTTTGGTAATATTTTTATCTCTTTCCTTTTTTATTACTGCAATAATATAAGCCCGGCTGTGTGTGTGTATGTGTGTACAGAGGTGTGTGTGTGGTATTCACATCTTTATTAAAGTTTTTAAGTTCTAATAATTCGGTTTACTTATAATTTCAGCTTGCATTTCATTTCATATGAAAATGTATTCATTCAGAACTCCTTTTACAAACCTGCGTACATACATGCATACACATAAACGTGCCTTTTCATTCAAAAGGACATAAAAAGTTTCATCTTTCTTTGGATGAAAATCAAAAAGTTTTGACATAAAAATATCCTGTTTTTGTATCTTTTTCTTCAGAACTTTGTATATTGAAACATATTTTTTTTTTTTTTTTTTTTTTTGTTTGGTCATTTATTAAATTTGACTGAAAAAACATTAAATTAAAAAAAGTATCACCTCTCATGGTCGTTGCTATTTTTGTCATATTTCGCCCCCTAAAGAATTGTATGCATAAAGAAATAAAAAAATGTATATGTGCTACGTGGAAAAGTTATAAAAGATTTTTGTGTATTGACGAAATACAAAACGTTGGCATTTGTTTTACTGGTTATTTTACCTTTTTTTTTTTTTTTTTTTTTTTTTTGTAATAAAACAAGCCTGTGCAGAAGTTTGTAAAATGCAAAGAAAAACCAAATAGGATGTTGGATGAAAAAAAATTTGAATAAATGACGGAAAAATCGAATTTTCTTTAAATACATTAAAGTCCTTGCACTGTTTGCAAAGATCATCTGATTTATCTGGCCCAGCATGCTACGTACGAGTATACCTGCTAATCATTTGTAAAGCTCTGTATCCTTATTTTTCAATAAGGTTTATATTGTTTATGGGCAAAGGTGGGAGTGATTTTGTTTAAAAACTTTCTTTTGAGACTGTCCCTAAAAGTTTTTTATACATATTTTATTTGTCTTGCCATCTTTGCTCGCATTTATATAAAAAAAAAAAGAAAAAACATTTTCCTTTAATATTTCTTTGAGTTTCTTTTCTTTGCATCATAAATATAACATTTATTATATCAATGTGATTGAATGAATCTTAAAATGTTACAATACAACAAAATACAATTATTGAAATTAAGGTATAAATGTATGTATGAATGTTTAGGAAAGTCGGAAAAAGTTTTTCTAGGAGGCAAACTGGAAAAGAAAAGTAGATGATAAAGTTTGTAATTTTCTAATATATTTCTTTTATACAATATATTTATATTGAGTCATAAAACTGAAAGGCTAAATTCAATAAAGGGATTAAAAACTATAAAGAGATGAATTTAAAAGGATAAGAAAGGATATAGGAGTATTTGGCAAGCATACCTGGCGTTAAATGAAAAGATTTATTTTATATGAAAGAAAAAAGCTTAAATAATAAATTTTTTAACACAATTAAAATTATAATAAAACAATATCACAACATTTTAGGCTTTTATATAACCAGTTATCATTAACCGAGTCGAAAGGGCTCCTAATTCTAATTCACTTCTAGAACTACTAAATATATACTTTTGTTATAAATTCGATTTTGCTCTAACTTTCTCTAGTTTTATTTTCTTTTCCATAAACCGTGTTTTAATTGCTTCCATACATTTTAATTTAATTTTTTCATTTTCTTATATTTTTATTAATTTCTTATATATTTTTTTCAAAACTAAAAAATTTCAAACCAATTTCACACACTCCCACAAAATTTTTCAAAGAAGATCAGACTCCTATTTCTTTTTATTTATTTCACATTATTACATAGGCAGCCGCAGAGTAGGCAATAGTAATTTATACCAGCCTGTTCGCCGAGAAGGTATACTACTTTATTTTGTCGCCATAAATTCCATATTTGCTTCTGTTATTTTAATTTCTATCGACTTTCCTTAATTTTTATAATTTCAGAATTCGTTATTACAAATAAATATTATAATAAAATCTTGCAAATAATTTTAAAATATATTTTAAAATTTATTCATTCGTACACTTGAAAAGGAATGAGCCTTTGCGAGTTGTTTGGATACATTCAAAAACAATCAAATGATAATAAAAACAAGTGCCTGTTAAATGCAGGTATCTTTAACAGAGTCAACACTGAAAGCAATCGCCATTCGTACATATTCGTGGGTAAAGAGAAATATAAATACGAGTCGAGGGGATAGTGAATCAACTCATGTCGTTAGCCGATTTCCATCCAATTCATCTAGTTATTGTGGGACATTAAAAAAAAAGTTAATCTCCTACGAATCAATTTACAGCCGGTAGGCCCAATTCGAAAATTCCACTTGCTATAATTGGCCATCCTTTCCAGGATGATATTCCTTCAATATTATTATAAATAAAAATTGTAAGCTAGATTATATATAGTAATAATGAAATATTTTTTATGAAGTTCGTAGTTTCAATTATATTTTTCACTACTTTTATTACACTAAATTATTAACATGATTAATTAATTTGATTAAAATTTTGTTTAACTAAATGAATAACTATTTTTATTAAAAGCCATATATCGTAAGAAAATAATTCTGTATTCTCTCAAATGATGAAATAAACGCGCTTAACTTCCAGAGTATTAAACGTGACCTCTACGTCCAGCAGTTTAACACATCGAACACATGTAACTCAAGTTCTTAGTGTTTAGTTTAATGTAAAAAATATTTCCATTATTAGAACCATTTAATCAAATTGTAACTTCATTTCCAATTATATCCCAACAAAATTTTGCGAAAATTTCTTTTTTATTTTATTAGTTTGAATTTAAAAATGTTTCCATCATTATTTTAATTGAACCTTTAATAATAGATCAATTAATTTATTAACTGAATCAATATTAATCAATTTTAATATTGAAAGCATTTGAATTATTTTTTTTAACTATATCTTAAAAATATATTTTAAATAGAATTATAATTAATTATAATTATTAGGCTGCTTATAATATTTCCAAACCGCATAATTGCAAGTCTCATTCATTCAATTACAATTAATATACAATAATAATTGATACTACGAAATTGCGTAATATGAAGAAAAATTATTATTAACTTGTTAATTAAACCAGCATTTATTATAATTGAGCCTTCTTTTATTTCTATTTTGCAAAATTACACTCGGTTGAAAGATCCTCAAAAAAAAAAAAATGGAACCGTTTAGCCTTCCCCCTTTAATAATTATAAATGAAAAATTTCTTTGCAAATGAATTAGTTAATGATAAAGAATTAATATATTAATTAGCTTTCAGCATCAGCAGGACATGTTGTGAAAGTCTCAGAAATATATTAGGGTGCTCCCAAAACATATGCACAGCATTTATATTCTTCACTGAAAGAACAAGGCACGATATCATTTTAATATTAATGAAACTGAATTTTAGGGATATTTTTTGAAAAGACATTTATGGCAAACTGTGTTTTCTTAATAAACAGTAATACAATTCCTTTTTATAAAATATGGCTTCACAAGAGGTATATTCTTGTTCGAAATGACAAATATTTGATAAACAACAACACCAACAAATAGTTCTCAAAACAGTGCAAAAATAATGAAGTACAATCAATCATTTATTTGTGTGTATTTAATGTGGCAATAATTGGGAACACTTATGCCGGCAATTAATTACAACTAAACGAAAAAGATTGAATTGAAGAAATTCGTATAAATAAATTTATAACTAAATAAATACACACTTACTTGAATACACGTGCCCACACACATTTGCATCTGCAGACACTCGAATTACAATCCTCCAAGCCAACAAAATCAAAACGTATGAGAATCCGACAGAAGACAAAATTGTGTTAAGAGCGACAGCAAAGCTAAAACCAAACAAACTTTGCCTTTTGAACAAACGGCAAAGTTTTATGTTTACTCTTATGAATAAGGATAAACTTGTAGTAAATTGGACGAGGGTCAACTCTTTTTATGGTGACGATATTAATGAGAAATTTCCGTATGTAATTCTCGTACGGCTTTTCTGTTCAAACGATCAAGTTTTCACTAAAAACCATTGATGATAAGTTATGTTGTTTATCTAATAATATATATCCTTTCTCCGCACTCCTTCACATACTTAATGATAAGAAAATATCTTTTTTATATTCCTATATGAACTGCTTATAGAACCCGTTACCAACATGAAAGAAAAATATATGGCTTTTGGTAGTTATTTATCTATAATTTTCATCTGGCAAAAGTTTAAATTATTTTTATTAGAAGAGGTTTTTTGTTGCTTTGAGCAAGGATATGAATTATTTATATATAATATATAAAAATCTAATATTATTGCAAGAAGGTGCAACCAAATTTTATCACATTATTTTACATATATTTTTTTTTGCGGCACAGAATACCCAAAAAATACTTTTTTCTATTAAAAGAAAAATATGATTTTATTTTTATATTTTCGTATTTAAAAAAACATTTCTAAATAATTTTTACTCATCTCCGCCAGCCCTTCTTTATTTGTCAGTACTTTACAAAAGTTTTGAACAGGAAATTTTTTTTTGTACGATTTTAAAAGTACTCCAGAGTTATTAAAAGCACCGAAGAATTTTTTTGATAAATTGCGGCCACATTAATATGCAAAGTGAAATTTTTTAAGGCGACTAATTTAACTAATTTTAATTTATTTCCCCCATTTTATATAAATTTAATACTTTTTTTCCAATAACATTCGATCTAAGCTCGATTATAAAATAAGCAGAAGAGGGAAAAATTTGGTACCGGCTGGTAATATTTTTTTTTAATTTAGGAGTTATTTTGGTCCTTTTGAAGGATAAAAGTTAATGTGTTTCCTTGTTATATTTTTTATCTCATTCCACACTCGAGTATGGCGGGAGAAATTTAGTACTTTTCTGATTTTTTCCAAATCTTGTCAGCAATATTATTTGATCCCAATTAAATTTGGTTTTTGGGATTTTTTTCTTTTTATTGGACAAAAAGGATAAAAGTTCATATAATTATTTAATTGTCGCATATAAAGAAATTGCATGACTGACTTCGTAATTAATTTGCTTTAGTGTCAAAAAATGGTCAAATCATACAGGATTGATGGCATAAAATAGTTTTATGTTTGACATTCATTTTTATAGGCAAAAGGATAATTGCTGCTAATGCTTATATAAATTAAACTTTTAATGTGTAATCACTACAATCGTAAAATTGATTAAACAAAGTGATACGATTTTCAGATAGATTTCTTGAACTCGTTTGCCTTGACAGGCTGTTTTTCTTTTGGAGAGTTAAATGCAGCAAAGAATTAATTCAACAGTCGTGGTGTCCTTGCACACTGGTACGAAATTAATTCTTTTGTAAGATATTTTACATTTTGCGCTTAGCCACGCCCATGCAAAGTAATTAGTCTTTTCAGCCACTGTTTGTATTTATTGGCCGCTTTCTCTGTACTGACTGTTTTCAAAGTTTACTAAGTTTTCATGTTTGCAACTTTACTAGCCACTATTTCAAGTTAAATAAATAAAAATATATATATATATATATATATTTTATTTAATTACTCTATCAAAGTCCTGCACCATCATTTAATCATCTATTGATATAAAAATAAAAACCTCTTGGAAAGCTCTTCAATCTTTTCCTTTTTCATATTTTGGCTCCTTATGAAGATTGTTTCCTTGAATAATCATTCTTGAAATGTAATTAAAAACAGTAAAGAAATATTAAAAGAAACTCTTCATTGTAAATAATTATTTAACGTAACAAAATAATATTCGAGAATTTATTTACACAATAATATTCTCTGAGTAAGACGACTAAAAGTCATCTTTCAAGTGGCCATTGATTGCAAAACTATGTGCTTGATATTTATTGCAAAGGAAAGTGGACAAAGATAAAAGGACAGTTTTACTAAAGTGTCCATCTGGAGTACCATAACGAAATTTGCATGAATGGATAATAAGAAAAGGATTCTTGGTAATGAATAGGAAAAATGTTCAAAATGGAAAAACGTTTTTTTTTTGCCTTAACAAATATAATGTTTTTTGTTTATTGTCAAATCAGTTTAAAGGCAGTCATAAAATTTGTGTATATAAATGGATTTATGAGAGTCCTTGAGCAAACACTCAAAGTTGTTAATAACGACAACATTAAAGTGTTTATAAATAAAATATACAAAATACTCCAGCACGAAACGAAAAATTTTAATTAAAATTTTATATAAACAAAATTTAATAAAATTTTAAATTAAAGAGTTATTTTAATAAATTTTAACTATTTTTCACAGAGTAAATGTAATTTCTTTTAGGAAGTCCTTTGAAGCCATTACGAGTATAAAGAGTCTTGCTTTGCTAAAAGCTAATAAAAAAGAATATATAGAGGGAGCACCTCAAGTAATACTTACCAAAGCTGACGAAGAGGTGGCGACGATAAAAAATTTTTTAAGCCACCGCCAGTAGAAAAGTTTGGTAGCCGTCCAATTTTGATCGGCCTAAAATTTATTACTCTACTTAAAATTTTTCGTTTAAATTTTCTAATACAAAATAGTAGGTGAGGTTTCGATTTTTCGTACCGGCCAGCCTAAAATTTCGCCTTTATTGTCACTTGATATTATTTCATTCCATTCCCTTATTCATTTTTTATTCTATTTTTTCGTCCGCCACATGGTGGTCAGCTTTAAAGCCTCATCCCTTTAGCTCAGCCTCAATGCGATATTCCCTAAGAGGAATGATGCCGACTAGTTATCGATAACTTCTCTATTGCTTGACATAATTGATAAATTATTTGCAAAGTTTTTATAAAAAAAGTTCTATTGAAAATAAATCACGGCAAATGAACTTGCGAAAAATGTTCTTTATTTCCTATTGGGTCTTCACTGATGAGGGAAATAAAAATAAACCAAATTATGCAAAGAAGGCTTTTCAGGTAAAAGTCAGGCATTTTTAAATTATCCGATAAAAAGTTATTGTTTACAAAGTAATACATGTTGTCTTTTTTTCGGCGACTTAAAAATCTATAAAATAATTCTGTTATCCTTTTCAGCATATTATTTCTCAGAACTTTTAAAAGCCATTGTCAGTTCCACTCGCCAGGGCATTGCTGCTTAAAATGACTAGGAACACTGCTTCCGTGAAAGTGGTGGATTTTTTTCCAATGTTCCAGAATTTCTTATATTAAGTTTCCCCATTTTCTATTTTTTTCTTAGTTTTTATCTCAAAAGTAGAAAACAGGACCTCAAAAACAGTGACGAAAGGCAACTTCAACATGAATTTGCCTTACGGTATACAAAATATATCTTGTCGGTCGTTGCTAAATGGCAATATTGTCAATGAGAGAAGGGGATTCACAACAAACTGTTAAACACGGCGATATGTTGGGTTGGAGAAGCCAAATACAATAAGGATAATAATGTTTAAGACTTCTAACAAATGTGACTGACTATAAGAACGCTAAAGTATTTGTCCAATTGCCACATTAATTTCTTATTTTCATATTTTTATACTTGAATTTCTGCCTTTTCATTCAATACAAATATTTCTAGCCTGCTCGTCTTCAAGGTTACTGGGTTTGTTTCTATGCCAAACGGGCCAAGAAAAATATACAACACTTTGATTTGTGTCCCTCAGCTAAATAAATAGACTTTAAAAGAATTAAAAAAAAACGTCAAAAAGAAAATATTGCGCAAAAAGAAGCGACTTCAAACAATCCCTTATTATTTTATTAAGGCAGCAATATCGACCTTATAATGTTAATTAACTTTGCACCTAATTAAAGTGAAAGAAAGTAACAGCAGCAACAGCAAGGATCCTTAAAAACATTATTATTAAGTGCAAATAAAATGTGAAAGTATGAAAAGCAATTTATTAAGAGCGTAAGATAAAAATAAATACAAATAAAATTTAAAAAGGCAAAACTAATTGAAACACGGCCCAAAGCGAAATAATAAATGAATTTCAGAAGCTTAAAATAAGGACTTTCCACAGAGAACTGTAGAAAGTGTGTGCAAAGTAAAGGGTTTATGTTGCAATTTTTGAAATGTTTGATTTAAAGGACTCAGTAGTAGAGGAAATCCAATGTAATGTTGTGACGGAATTCTATGAATACCAACAGGTCTCTGTTATCAAAGTACGAATTATAAAGCTGCCACTTGTTAGCACCTAAGAAATTAAAACACTTGAGAAAAGTTAAGCAATTTTATTTCCTTTTTGGTCCTTTTTTGGTGGTAGCGACGAAAGCCGAGTTCTTAGCTTCTGTAGCCAATTATATCCTCAGCACTTTCACATATATGAGAACCATATTAGAAGGTTGTGGAATATACAAGGACATTACAATGCATGGTCACTTGAACCTAATATAGATAAAGCAAGTGTGTGGAAGGTTCTAGTTCCCCATACCACATGGCCACTTTAGTCTGATTTCCTGGAATTGATCGTGTTAATCATGTTCCAATTATATATCATTGCAATTTTAAAAAGTTTAAATACATGTACACTCATAGTTGTACACTCCTGGTTTTTCGGCTTCCAACTAATACATTTATTTCTTTTAAATAGGATTACAATTAGTTTTTTTCGTATAAATGAAAAAAAAAATTCTATTATTTCGTAACTTCATTAAGAATAATAAAATTCATCATAAAAAATATGGATATAATGAATTTTTGCTCAAAACCGGTACATTAAATGTGGGTCCATGCTTTTCCGAAATAAAACATTCAATATCTTTGTTGTTAATGTTATAGAAATATTTGCTAATATTTAAAACTTTTTTTTATTAATGCAGTCGAGGATTGTAAGACTTCAGCCAGCGATATCCTCAGCAGGACAAAAATTAAAATAATCATTTAAAAAACCAAAAATTGGGAAAACGAAGGCAAGGTTCCAAGTTATAAATGAAGACTGTTGATAACTACTGTAATTGCAATAGCACCATATAATTCTCAAATGGTTGTTAAAAAGAAATAAAAAATTTTTTTTGTATACACAAAGAAAACAAAGAGACTCAAAGCGGTTTGAAAATATTTTATTTCAGTATAAAAAAGGCGAAAGCTTAAAATTAAAAAAAAATTTAAGAGCTCTGAAATAGGATAGAGTTGGTGGCGGTTGTGCGGCCCCCAATAAAACATTTCATTTCTAATCTATAGTATTTGACAGTGAAAAAGTAAAAAGGACGATATTAATAAAAATAAGCCCGTAATAACTTTAACAAGGCGACAAAATTATAAACTTTATTATGAAAGTTGATGGCGGTCACAACAACATTTTTAGACACCCATGTAACCCCACTATAAAACTAACGAAACACTTGCGGTCATCAGTTAATGTAAACAATAAAACTAGTAACCACAGTGGGTTAATTTCAGACAAAAGAGTAGCCAAAATTATTCATTTCTATACATTTATTATTTATTTATATAAAAATTATCAAAAAAAGAAATTCTAATCACAGAATTTCCACTGTTGTCCTGCAAGGATTAATTTGTTATCCTTGTGCTAATACAGATGTGTAGTTTATATTATATACAACATTTGCAGCAGCAAGAGAGGATGCTATTTTGTACATGTATGAATGAGCTAAGCAAAGTTGGAAGTCTTTCTCCCTTCTATAACATCTAAAATGTTGCAGGGCAAATAAAAAAAAAAATTTAATTTTCTTTGATCCAATAGATACTAAACTTTATTGCTTCAAAACTCGTTCATTTTAATTTTCTGCCCGCTACAGCCGGACTATTTCCATTTCCCTGAGTTCTTATTAAACATTTTAGTTTTATTTTTATTATTCAATGCGTAACATATATTTTGAAAAATATACTTAATTACAAGAAATGTCCTTCAACAAAGTAACATACATATAAAAGAAAGGAAAATCTTTTTAAATAAATAAATAAATATTAAAGGAGGTAATAAAAAGGTAGTAAAAATTCAAAACGAGAATTTCCAGTGGTATTTTTTTATTTAAATATCTGCAATATATGAATTGTAATATTGCCTAAAGGATTAAAAAAGCCACTGAAAGGAAAAAGTATATACGAGTACCTGCCGTATTAGTGTAGGAAGCAAAATTATATGGCCTAGAAATATCGTATAACCGTCTTGCAAGCAAATTTAATCGACTGAATATTAAAACTGATGAGAAGAGCTTTAAACAGGCTTTACTGTTAATTAATTATTAAACCTTTTGCGGCTGCCAGTGTTTGTATATAAATTGGTTTTAATAACTTCTTAATTGTCATATAAGTTCAAACCATGGAATAGAGATTTACCATTTGAAAAAAAAATAATTCTATTTGTATATGCATACATACTCAAGTGCTTTACTCAGCCATATCAATAGCAACGCATACGCCCGCACACACACACACACACACCCACATGCATACAAGCACACTTTCACGCACGCAATCAAAACATACACAGCCATGCATAAATTTAATACAAAAAGGTTTTGTATGGAACTGCTTTTATTTTGTCTAATAAAAAATCTCATGTTCTACTTTTAAAAATGCTTTACGTACATACAAATGCACACCGGCATGAATACAAATACCAGCGCTCGCATACAGACACATTTATGCATTTTAATCCATTTGTTGTCTCTCAATATTGTACACGTGTTCTTTTATTTATGTTCAAATACAAACTCGTGTATTCCATTTATGCAATGAGTATCTGTGCTTTTAACACATGCCTTAACCACGCTCTCCCGACTGCAAAAATATACATTTATTTATCTGCTGTTGCTTTTTTTTTTTTTTCTTTTTTCTGCTGGACATGTTTGTTTAACTGATGCTTTTATGCAAAATAATAAAACGCGGTGAAAAAACTTAACTCATACACCATACCAGTGATTTCAATTTTAATTTCAATTCTTAAAACGTAATAAAATGCTACGGTTCCTTTTTTCTCTACTTTTCCTTTTTGCTTGTTTATTTTTTCATTATTATTTTTAATATTTCGAAAACTATTTTATTGTTGTGTCCAAAAAGTGCAACGAGAAGCAGCAACTTGCAATTTTAAGTGGCATACAAATGCATGCATATATAAATTTAAAAGTTTTTTGCTTGTTTCGCAAAACACGATTTGTTTTATCATTTGCTTCTCTGTTCGAAACAAGAAACTATTTTTATTTTTGGCTTTTTTTGTTTATAACTCTGCACAAAATTAGGTAGAAAACACCTGCTGTCGTACAATTGTTTTATAACTTTTTCTTATTCGGCGTGCTTAAATGTGTTTGAGTGTTGGTATTTTTATAGTTTTATAATTTCAAAATTTTTGTTTAAACCGTTTCCACGGCTATCTGCAAAAGTCATATTCAAATGAAATATTAAAAAAGGATATGCAGGCCACTTTTGAATTAGCATAAAATAATGGCAGATTTTTGTCAGGCGCCGAACTAAAGCAAAAAGCCAGACTTTTAAATACAATTTTTTTGTGCTTAATTAGTTATGAAAATAAGTTATAAAATTTAATGCTTAGTGGCACTAATCCACCATTCACAACATGGGCTGCACATTCATAAAAAAGAGGATATATGGCCAGCTTTTCACATAATGTAAATTTTTAAATGATTTTTCCTGTGAAGACTACTGTTATAATAATACATCCTTTTATTCACGGATATACCAGTAACGTAATTTATTTTCCGTTTTTCGTATAAGGAATTTTCCTTGTAAAATAACTACATTTTTCAGACGCCTCATATAGAGCAAAATTTTTAAATAATTTTTAGTATAGACGGAACCATAAAAAATATCGTTTTGCCCAAAAAAAAATATACAAATTGTGTCTTATATATTAACTTTTGGTAATGGAAAATTCAAGCCGATATTACAAACTTTGACTTTCCTGAAAAGAAAAAAGGATATATGGCCTACTCTTTAAATAGGTGGCATTTTTAAAAGATGCGTGATATGAGCTCAACTATAATCAGAAGACGTCCTTTTGTTGAAAAAAATTATATATATAAAAATATATTGATTTATTTTCAAAAATTTTAAAATTTACTAAAATATTATGTTTTTGAGAATTTGTTGAAACTCGCTATGAATTTAAATCGTACTTTCGAAATAGTCTATCAGAAAAATAATATATAATAAAAGAAGTTTTCGAATGATGTTGTAGTACATTATTTGTTTCAATATTTACTTAAATATAACATATAGAAATTTATGAATTCCTAAGGACTTCTAAAGAATATTTCGAAATCTCCTTAAATAGTGTTAAAATTTCAAACAATTTTGTTATTTAAAAAAAAGTTTTCGCAGTGCTTAACCCGACAACGTATCCTTAACTAATTTTTCAAGAAAAACAAGCAGAGATGACAGACTCTTTAGTTAGTAAATATTATTTAATGATGGTTGTAAATGGCATAATTATTCTGTTTTGTTGAAAAACTTAAAGTTATACAAGAATTTTAAACTAAAATAATTATAATTCTTAAACAAAGAATTAAAAAAATAAATCCTTTTGTATTAAAAAATTAAAAAAATTGATTTTGTTGTAAGCTTGTTAGGTTATATCATTAAAAAAATATTAAAATTATTTGGTTATAGTGATTTAAAAACCACCTTTCGAAGATGTTTTATAGATTTTTTATATATAATTTTATTCACTTTTTAAAACACAGAGGCGGTTTGGTTTTTATTTTTCATTGGTATTTTAATTGCCTCTTGTTTTTTTTTGAAACTAATTCAACAATAAAAAAATTAGAATAACTATTTAATTCCTACAGAAGGAAATTGTGTACTCTACTTCGGCGCAACCTTAAAAAAGGATATATGGCCCGCTTTAAAATTAGTTCATTTATTTTAATAATTTTTAGTATAGTTAAAGTTTACACTAAAACATATCCTTTACTATAATTGGAAATGGTGTTGTTGTTTGGTTTTTCAAATAAAATTGTTTTTAGCAATTCTATTTTAATTTTTATGCTTTCAGGTTTTCCAGCTGTATGTGCGGAAACAATAAGTTTAGTAGTATTCATGTTATTTGTAAGTGTGTAAATCTATTTCGATAAAACTTCAAAAATTTATAACGAAAAAACTTCTACGTCAAACCTTTGAAAATATATAAAAACAATTTGTGCACTTCCAAGCCAATTTCTGCATAAAAACTAAACTGATTTATGTTGTACGAGATGTAGAAGAAATTAATAAATTAATAAGCAAGCAATTTGAAGATAGAAATTTTATTCAAAAAATTATTCATAATTTTAGAAAACTATGTGCTTGCAAATATTTCTGTGTTATGAAAAGAAATACAAAGAAATTTATGCTGTGTGTGCATTACAAGGTGGCACTGTCAGTGTCATTTCCATTTTTTCTTACTTATAACTTCTCCAGCCAGTTCTTATCTTTTGCAAAGGTAAGAAAAACAAAATTCCGCAAATAAATTAAACAATATAATAATTACGAAAAGTTTAGTTTTCGGTTGCCCCCTTTACGTCTACATTCTTCTAGTTAAAAACTTTGATTTTTTATTTAATAAAAAAGGCATTTTATTCCTTAAAGGAACTTTCCTTTTATATAAATTATTTTAATTAAATCTTCTACTAAATATAATGGAAAAGACTTCCATTTAAAACTCTAAATATTTTAATCCCCCTTTTCGATGCATATGATTTAGGGGAAGGGATAACAGAAGCAAAAGAAAAAAATTTTAAAGGAAATGTATTTATAAAAATCTTAAGTGGCGCTTAACTTCATTAACCATATTATAGTATACGGTCAGTTGATTTTCTATCCTTTCTGAAGGATCTTTGTTCATACAAACGTCTCTCGTTTTCTAACGAAATATTGATAATCTTAAGCGCTTGAATGGCTGTTAAGTCATCTTGAAAGGTAGAATGAATAAAAGATATACATTCATATAGAAATGTCTTAATACGAACACATCAGCAGTGTCTAGCAGGAGCAGCTGTATCCTTCAATGTATTCTACTTGGCCACTACAGTGAGTGATAAATTCTTGTAAATGGTTTGTCATTAATTCTCTATTTATTGCTGAAAAATTTTTTCTAATAAAAAGATGAGCCAATTTCCAACTGAACTGCTTGATGAAATTAATCAATCATAGAAGTAAATCAAGAGCAAAGAAGTCTAGCTTTTAGCTCTGCTATCTAATCTGATGTAATTTTCCACCATTTGAAATAATTCATTTATAATCATGACATTTTCCTACCCGAAATGGAATTCTCAATTCATCGAAACGATTATTTAATGAGAATTTTGAAAACAATTTGGTAGTTAAATGAGAAAGCCAAGACCTACAAGGACAGGGCATTGGACCACAAACTATGATCCTTTGAGCGACAATAAAATAAATATTTCATATATACAAGTATCAAGAAAAAGCTAAGTAGATATCTTAGTTTATATTAGCTGTCTGCAGTGTCTCTTGACAGTTTTTTTTTTTTTGTTGAATCTCAAAACACGTCTGAATGTCCTTCATAGCGGGAAAGTCAAAATCTCTTGAAAATAACTCTCAATTTTAAACTGGTTCTGTACTTTTAAGATAACTTTGTTGGCTGGAAAAGTATTTAATTCTATAAGCTTGCTACATAATTTTTAAACAAATATATTATTCCATTAAAAAGTAATATCTTTCCAATTATCCTTGCGAGTTGCCAGCAAAGGTCGCCTACTTAATGCCATTAAACTCTCCTTCTAACAATATTGATTGGTTGCCCATTTCCCTCAAAAATCTTAAGGTCATCTAATTCAATAAAGAGTCTCGTAATAATTTTGTAGACTTTAAAATTTCCTTGTAGTTGCAGCGCTGTTATACAAAAATAAATGGTCCTGCTAAGGCGTAGAAATACATTTCAAAATTTTATAAAAAAAAATTTCATAAAATTCTGAAAGGAACAAAAGCACTTTTAGCTTTAGTTTCCTAATAAATAAGTCATATTCGATGAATCCTGTGATTGTGTTGGGCAGTGAATCTAACATTTCGTTGAAAGGATAATTGGCATGACTACTTGTAGGAAAAATTTGTAAAAATTTCATTCAAATGTCCTTGATAATTATTGTTTTTATAATCGTCTCCATAACCAATTTCCCCAAATCCATCATTATGGAGGCCACACGGAGCAGCCATTCCTCAAATACAGAGACAATTAAAAGTATACAAAAACCCTCCCATATTGAAATTAAGGAAGAGGTCGGCTAAATGTCCTTTAAAAAGAATTTTTAAATTTATTTTAAATATTTTAGATACAATTGTCTTATTCCTTGCATATGAAATAAAACTTATTTTCATATTCTTTACCGCTATTAAAATAATCTCAAACACTTTTTTTTGCCACCGGCTGTACACACATCGCATTGCATAATCTTACAAAAACTTCTTATGCATGTTGTATGCTTTAGTTTCCGAACTCTACTTTTTTTTATTCCTCTCCACATATTCAGATTTAAATAATAAAAAAGGGGTTGGATTTGACTTTAAGATTTTTATTACCGATAGGAAAATGTTTAAAAAAAAACCCGATAAAAAAAAGTTAAAGAAAAAGGTTGCAGGACTTTTTTTCTTTTTGGGCAACCACATTGTGAAATGAAAAGAAATATAAATATGTAGTGTGTATTTATTGCGAAATACAAGGGTTCTACTTAAAATAGGATTTAGAGAATAAAAGGTTTTTCAAGAAATAAAAAGCAAAAGGATAAATATTAAGAAAAAGTTCATAAGGAAAGAGTTAAAGATGTTATCCTTTTTCAGTATTATTTTTCTCCAAATAAATAATCTACAATCAATAGTTATAATTAATTTCTAGGAAAGATTGATTTGAAAGCAATTAAAAATAACTATCGCAACCTCAAAGCCTACTAACACATTTCTTTTGTTTTTAATTATGTATTACCCCATCTTCGTTGAAAGGACTTGCCACCGCAATTATTATTTATAAAATATATTCTGCTTTAAGCCGTACATCTTTTTTTGACCTTGTTAATATTTATTATCAGACGCAGAAGAGCAGAAGAAAATACAATTGAATAAAAAGAAAAGTACCAACTGAAAGCAACAATTAAGCTTAAATTGCATAAATGCAATTTTCTGCTTTTATTTTCTTTAGCGAAAAGCAATTTAACTGAAAACAAATAAAAATGCATTCAGTGCAATAAATGAAATTGCAACAATGCAACAGTTTTATGCAAATGAGCTTTTGTTTCAAATGCACAGATGCAATTAAAATATACTTAAGCGGCATGATATTTATTTTGAAAGCACAACAAACAATTTTATACACTGAAGGATGCAGCAAGGATACCAGGCGATCCTCTCCCTTTGTGACAGAGTGAAACTGAGAGTAATTCTAAGTTTAGCAAGTTTTCTAGAAAAATGCAGGCCAGAATTAAATGGCATTTTCAAGGTCATTTTGCTATGTATGTGAAAGAGAGATGCAGACTAAAAGAGAGACAGAAAGAGAGAGGTTTACTCGAAGTTAGAGCAATCCCAAGTTTAGCTAGTTTTCTATAAAAATGCAGGCTAGAATTAAATGGCATTTTTAATCTAATTTTGCTATGTATGTGAAAGAGAGATGCAGACAAAAAGAAAGACAGAAAGAGAGAGGTTTACTCGAAGTTAGAGCGATTCCAAGTTTAGCTAGTTTTCTATAAAAATGCAGGCTAGAATTAAATGGCATTTTAATTGCATATTGCTATGTGTGTGAAAGAGAGAGATACATTCGAAGTGAGAGGAATTTTAACTCTAGAAAAGTGTTCTAAACTGATGGCGTTTTCTTTTCTACATTAAAAATGTCGCCCTGTGAAAAGGTGCCTTTTTAAAATGCATTGCCCGCCCTGTGAAAGTGCAATTTTTTATACAACGAGAAAAGAACACAAATTAGAAAAAAGTGCAATGCCTTTTTTTTACAGCTGAAAAACAAACATTTTCTGTATATTTTATGAAATGTGTATACAAAAATGATCAGTTGCCAGATTGCTAATTCATCTGCTTGAGAAAACAAATATTTCTTTTTTAATATCTCATACAAATAAGCAGCCGCATAGTGTTCTTTTATTTGTTTTATATGATACAAAATATAAAAATAATTATTAAAATCTAATTTTGTGACACTTTCAACTCAAAAGACTTTTTTTGAACATTTTCTGGTAACGCTGTGCAAGAATAAAAACCATTTGTTTTATAAGGCAATTTCTGCCCTGTTGATTTGTTCAGGGCAAAAGTGCAATGCCTTTTGCACTGCGAAAGGGCAACATTTTTTAGAAAAGAACACGCAACCCTTTCACAGGGCAATGCATTTTCGAGAAAAGAACACAAAATTGCCCTCCCTGCGGGTAGTGTTGCCTTTTTTTGTAGAAAAGAAAACGCCATGAGGAAAATATTCTATGAATTGCATTTTATATCTCATTATTTTAAAACATAACAAACAACTTTATATACAAAAATTAGTAGAGCATGAGATATTTTCTCTTTGCGAGAGAGAAAGGGAGAGAGCGTCGTATTTTAGCAGTTTTAATTTTAACAAAGGATTCCAATTTAAAGCAAGTCTTTTCTGAAAAAGAAAAGATTTCTATGTTTTTCTATGACTTTGAAAAAGAGAGAGAGCGAGAGAGAATCGAGAAAATTTTAAATGGAAAAGCAGTATTCTATAAAGAATACTTAATATAAAATTTTTTTCAAATAGAAAAACTGATTTTATATTTAAAAAAAAAATAAGAAACCATTGAATTGTTTTTTCTCTACGCGAGAAAGAAAAAAAATATTAAAATATTAATGTATTCTCTTCTTGGGCAAAGTAGCTTAATATGGGAAAAATTAACAAAGTTTCTTATTAATTCTTTTTTTGTGAAACTAACTTAACCTGCAAAGCTTTCGGCTTGACCACAGGAAAACACCCAGGGTCTGGGCAGGAATCGAACCCGCGACGTCCGTTTTAATAGGCTGCGCATTATTCATTCTCCTACGGAGGCAAGACGATTATTAGCTGTCCACATAACGCCAACTGTTGCCAGCAGCATTTCTAATTGTAAAGTAGTGTTGCCGTCTCTGTCTGGTGAATGTGTTCAATGCATAAGAAAGCAAAGAACAAAATTATTTCTGATCCTTTTGCTGCCATATTACAAAAAACAAAAATTTAAAAATGATATCCCTGCTATCATATTGTATGAAAATATCCTGCCTTTTTATACAAAAATTTTTACTATTTTTCATACATGGTCTTTGCATTAATAACGTTTTCCAGAATGATTCAGTTTAATTACATTTTCAGTAAAACTTTTATATGAAGCTCTGCAGTGTAAACGTGTAAGAACATCATTTGCTGCATGTACGAGTACGTTGCATTTAATGCAACAGCTTAATCTTAAGATAATATCGTACATGTTAAGTACAAGCTTTGCAAGGCATGCATTTTATTTTAACATCATATTACAGTAGAATGAACAATTTTTATTTAAATTTTTAAATGCAAGATTATGCCGATAATATAAATAAAAATAAAAAATTTTTATAATAAAAGGAATTTCTAGAGAGAATAAAATTGTGCAGCCAAATAATTCTTTCTAAAAAAATATTTGCTTAAACATTTCAAAGTTTTTATTTTCCTATAAGGAAAATTTCATTAGGTACTAGTAATTCCAGTCAGCCGATATTTTCTATAGAGAAATTTTTCAAATCCCTCAAAAATGGTGAGCAATTTATTTAAATTATACCAATTTATTGGAAAAAGGATCTACTATAGTATATGGAAAATTAATCTTGAGTGCATTTCCTAATCACAACCATTCGGCCTAGACATTTTAAAAATTATTGATGTATAACCAAAACAATGTTAGAAGACTGGCAGAAGGATTTCATGATTTAACAATACTTTTCCAAAAGAAAATGTCCTTTTTAGGAACTTTTGTTCACCTCTGAAATGTAATTTAAGTTAGTGCTTGCAGGGATCTGCTCTAATCGGAATATCTTTAAAAAAAATCATCGATTGTAAAAGGAAATTGGTGAAGTCTGGACTACTTTTGCTACATGATATGCCATGATAAGTTGTTAGCAAAAGTATTCTCTAGCCCGCAGGATTCTCTTTTAACAAAACATTTTCATAATCAGGATCAGCGTTTTTCCCATGTTGCAAGCTTGTTTTAAAAACGTCATTTAATTTATATTGCAATGAATTTTAACTGAATTGTTTTAATTTCATTCCTAATTGAGCGTATTCACTTCCTTTTATCAGCTCAAGACAACCTCGTCGTGCTGACATTTAATGTATGTAAGCCAAAGTACAATGCACGGTTCCTCTCTGCAATTTCGCTGCCATTTTCTTTGCTCCGTAATGATACATTTTCACCGGTATAGTCGTACTGCTTAAACGTTTTTGTGTATCTGCTTTTAATTTGTCGCATGCATGTTGCTTTAATCTCTTGCAATTCTGAGAATCATGTTCATTTTAATGCCTCAGTAATTAGTTTGAAATTATCTTGTTTTAAGCTCGTACTTTCGTTCACATCCTTTTGAGTTTTTCCTTTAACTGTATTTACTTGCTTTTCTACAATGAATTAATAATCTCTGTTTTGTATAAAATTCGTTTTTGCAGAAAATTATAGCAAATAGTTTCTATGAATTTTTTATCAACAAGTGCCATTCCCATTTTATGTGGTTCGGTTCATATATAAATTAATTCTCAGCAAAAGCAGTTTGAATAAAATCAAATGGTAATGCCTTAATGGTGACACCGAGCTTTATCACAAATTTAACTTGAGAATTTCTGTTAATTAAATAAAGATTTGCTTTTAACTTTTTGCAATTACACTGTGATAACTGGAATATTCTCAACAACCGGCATATCCTTTCGTTTTTTTTTTAAAGGACTTTTTTCCATTACATTACTAATTGGCTACACTTACAAGATTCTGCTGTTGCATCCCTTAAACATTTAATATTCGATTAGATTTCTTTACTTTTACAATGTTTTAATTAAATCCTGCCAACTAATTTCTATTGAATTTTCAAATAACATTTTGAAACTTTCAGTCTCTTTTAGCCAGTCATATATATCCACTTGTTGTTACAGTTAAGGAGTTGCAAAATTCTCTGTGTTATTTGATATGGAATTATTATCCTTTGCAATCCTTCTTAATTCTACTTACTTTCTTCGTGCCTTTTGCATATTTAAAAACAGATTTAAAGTAATTTGCACGCACTACCGATAAGACCGACTTCGTTCAATACAATTAAAATGCAAATGAGTTTCATTCATTTGACTGTTTAAGGAAAGTTGAGGTTTTAAAATAATATTCAATTCCAAATTAAAAATGTTTTAAATGAATGAAAAATAAAGTTCATTTTAAAACTCCTTTTTGAACACAGAAATTTCAAGTATTACGGCTGTTCCTTATCATTGATATTATTAATGGCGGCCATTTTGAATTTAAACAAGTACAAACGGCTAAGGATGTGGGTATGATTCCTACCACTGGCAAGTGCAAAAATAACTCCAATGACTTTTATCATGTGTTGTATTCACCTTGTGGCATATACACTCACTTTCGGTGGTACGAAGTGAAGCCGGAAATGAAATTTCTAGCCAAAAAACGTCTGTGCCTGCCACAATAACAGAGAGACGTTTCAATTGTATACTCTGACCTTTCTATTTCTATCCCTTTCCCCCAATTATGGCTTAATTTATTAACTGAGTAGGATCTAGTGTTAAAATAATTCATTTGAAGGATCAAAGTTAACAATTGAAAAGCCTTGAAATCAGTTATCTGCCGATACTACCAAGAAAAGAATCTTGCTCCTCAGCCACAAGGATTCAGCAGATGTAAATAAAAGTAAATTGATTAATTTGCGGACTACTTATGTTTGTTCTTAAAATTATCTTAGTGAATGGAATATTAAATATTTTTCAAATGTTTCAAAACGAGGTGTGCTAAGAAAATTATCGTTTTTTTTCAAAATTTTCCAAAATTATTTATTTATTTATCAAGATTCCTTCAAAGTAATAACCCTCAGATATAATGCACTTGTTCCAGTTTTTTTCCAATACTCGAAACACTTCTGAAATGGGTTTTTTGGTATCGCACGCAGCTCCTGTTTCGATTTTTCTTTTATCTCCCCGATCGTAGCAAAAGACTTCCCTTTCAAAGGTGTCTTCAAAAGCTCCTCAGCAATGTCTATGCCCCATTGGGTTTGCTCAAAATTTAGTAAAAAATAGTAAAAAATCAAAGTGGACACTAAAACACGACCAACTTCTTTATCTGTCAAAAACGAAGTGACAATCCAAAAAGGCTGATATTAACCAATATATATAACAGAGATGTGGACTAACATAACAGAAAAAAAAACCGGTTATTTTTTATCACACCTCGTATAGTGTATTTCAATAGCCATTTTACTCACAATTAGACAGCTTCCCGGAGTGTTGACCCAAGAAAAAAATTCTACAGGTTAATAACTATATCTTAAAAAGAAATGTATATTATTTTTCTCCTTCTCTCCCTCTCTATTCTATGTGACATACTAAGGAGTCAATGGCGCTGAAAAAAAGCTTTGCTTCTTTCATTTAAAACATTCATTCAAATCAGCTCGTTCCTCCATGTCGTTTGGACTCCGTCATTTCGATCAGACAGTGTTTAAGGATAATTTTGTAAAAGGTGTACCTGCTGGCCAAACTAGTCTACACTGCGTCACGTTGTGTATTTAAATTGCTTGCAGTCTTCAGTACAATCAAATAATTTCATTGATTGAAACCGTTTTTAAACAAACATGTAAAAGAATAAGAAATCGACACGAAATGCAATTATATTTGCAGATAAACGTAAAAATATCCTGTTACTGGTAAAAGTATTTGATAATAATATTTTTTAAGGATTGATTTTCAGTACTGCAACAATAAAAGAAAATTCTTGTAACCGAAAAAAAATTCAATATATTCTTGAATAAAAGAAATTGTAACTACTGTCATGTGACAAAAAATAACGATTTTTTCTACCAAAAAAAAAAAAGAAAAAATTATTAAGAAAAAAAAATCTCACAACGAGATTGAATTGCATTCCTTCCAAATTCTAGCAAATGATGGCGCTTAATACTTGAAAATGCGCTTTCAGTTGATTAAATAAGAGCAAAAACTGGGGGAAAAATACAGCAAGAAAGAAAATCCTTAAGGTGGATTTTACTCCTGCTTGTAACCACAACAACAGCAGAATCTAACATGTACATAATTGTAAGCAGGGAAAATGTGGGGCTGACATATGCGACCTACTGTACAGATGTTTATTTGTATGCAAGCAACTCGAACAGCACAACAGACAAGCAAACCCGCAACTATGAAGCAAGCAAATCTTGACAATGAACAAGGAGAAAAAAAATATCCTTTAAAGTTGCTTCTAATACAATTGTTATTATTGTGTGTCTTATTGCCACAGCCACATTTAGTTAAGCAAGTTGTAAGCAAGCACAGGCATGCACACATGCATGCCTCTCTTGTTGCATGCTTTTAGATTAATAGAAAAAGCACACACATGCACAGCACACAAGAATCACAACACACACACGCAACCCAGCACACATACGAGCACATGCAGCCAAAGTTTCAAAATAAATAATACAAACAAAAAATTATAACCATTTAGATGAAGATACAGCAGAAATGCATTTTTCAAATGAAATATTTTCGTTGTGTCTGTCTTTATCAGCAATAGATATTTTACATTTCTGCTTTAAGCAAAATTAAATCTGAAATAATGTTTCCAACAAAGCAAAACATACAAATTCGCTTTGTTTCATTTAATAAAAGTAAAAATTTTAAATAGCATTTTCCCAGATAAATTTAGTTAATGGAACATGTTTTTGTCAGCAGGTCAGCGCCTGTAATACACACAATAAATAATTAAATGGAAAAAAATATATGTTTCCATAAAAATAATTATTATGATGGCAAAGCAGCTGCACAGCAACACGAGCCGCAGTGAAGCGGCTGCCATGTCCGGGTACGAGGAGCCACAATTAGAAGAACTTTTGCAATAGGAGAGTTTATGTGAGAATAATGTCACATAATTATTATAAATATTAATTTAATAATGCAAAAGCTTCGTTTTACTTTTTTAATAAATAAATTTTTTTAACAGTATGGAAAGTATTTAAAATTATTGAATTGGCATTATTGAAAAATTCATTGGCAATTCCAGCTTTGCAAATCCTGTAGTTAGTCCTGCCATTTGTCTTACTTTCTAGCATTACCATATTGAACTGCTTCCTTCTTTTAGCATTTTTGCTTCTTTAGTAGCTCAGCTGATGTTTTTACATTTTTTGTTATTTACATTACACTACATTCCTAAAACTTTATCGCCCTCATTATGTGTGTCGTTATCATTTCGTATTTGCTGTAAAAACTAGACGTTTTCATGAATTTGGTAAAAACAATATTGTGGAAGTCATAAATTGCAATCCTATTCTGTCCGTCTACATATTATAATTTACATTATCCAGAGTATCGTAAATTTGTTTTCTTTCCTTCCTGAGATTTACTTCATTATTACATTCACATCACTATTTATTTTAAATTTATTTAAATTTTAATTTATTTAATTTATTTTTTCTCGCAACCTCTAAAAATACTATTCATTTTGGCAATTTATATTTTGATATAAAAATTTGCAATTTTGTATCTTAAATTTTTTCCATAAGTTATTTTACTTTATTATTTTCTACTAAAAACAATAATGGAAAAATAAATGAACAAAAAAAAAATTCAAAATCCTATCAAAAGTTACGACTAGGACTCCATTCACCAGGATACTGTATCTGTTAAAACAGTAGCCAAGTATGACCAGAGAATACAGCTATGGATTTGATAAGATAAACCTAAAAGGGCGCTGGAATAAAATTTTAATCGGAGAGAACTTACAAATCTTAAAGCAAAAACCATAAATTTATTAAGCTTTCACATCCACACATCCATAGATGCACGCACACACACTTATAATATCAAATAAAAATAAGAACAAACCTCTTCAAAAGTACTTAGAAAAATTTCACAAAATTTTGTTAACATATTAAATGTGGGCAGCGCCATGCCTACTTGTATTTAACATCAAATATCTTGAAAACTAAAATTTTGTGAAAAGAATTTCCAAGCAGGTTTCAAAAGGGCATAACGAAAATGCATTGGACGATAGTAAAAACTTTACTTGCTGGTGGTTTTATCACAAGCCATTTTTATTTATATATTTCTGTCTCGCTCTCTCTCTTTTAAATTGATACAAAAAACAAAAAAAAAAGGAAAATTTAACTAACAAAGTACACTGAGCTACAAATTAATTTTCTATAATGATTGATGCCCAGTGTACTATATTTTTTCTATGATTGCAATTTTTTTTTTTTTTGATGGAGAAGTAGGTTTTAAAAAACTTTCGTACCACTGTGGTGTTTCCAGTAAAACACACCCTCCTGGGTGAGGAAAACCCCTTTCCGGGACAGCTTTCTATACTACCACGGAAAGGTCCAGAACCGCGTTCTCTAAATGATTATAAATTTTTATTAGCCCACGAGTCTGGGACCTTCATTCTAGCCTAAAAAACTGCATCGAGGCCTGGCTTATCCCTTTTTAGTATGAACTCATCGTACTTTAGCGCAGCGTTACAGTAGCTTTCACAATCCAGCATTTTAGTAACAATATCTTCGGGAGTGAGGTCTTCAATGTAAATCTTCTTTGAATGTTTCACCTGACGCAGTTGAAAAAAGTGTACTCTGCAACGTCATACAACTCTTCGCAGTATATGCCACAGGGAGCAACTGCTTTACTTATACATGCTAAAGATGCTTACGAAAGTATACGTGGTCCGAGAGAAATTGGTGCCAGAAATTGTTCCTCCAACTTTCAATATTATTCAATATTCGTTAAGAGTTCCGCTTAATTCCATCTTTCTGCCATCATTGTTTGGTTTGGCATCGCCACTCTATAGCTATTGCTGGACCCCTCCTGCGTTAGGTTGCAAAAATGTTATATTTCATTCTGCTGATTGAATTATTGAAACGAAAACCTAATAAAACTATAAATTATTTTTTAACCGGCCTTTAAAAAAATAGTTTTTCAAACTGTTTAATAGTTCCTTTTAAATAATCCCTTTTATATATTCTACTATTTCATATTATATTTCTATCTTTTTATTAGTATTTCCGATCACTTGTCTTTGTCGCTAAAAAAGGGAAATAAAAAAAAAATGTTTTCTTTATATTTTACTACTGAGTTTGATGCCTTCATTACAGCAGACATTAACTAACTAGAACATCTATCAGGATCTCAATAACGAGAATTGCTTATAAGAAACTTTTAATTTTTCAATCAGCTAAAAGAAGAAGAAATTCATTAGATGAGCCAACGAGTCAATAGAAGAAAATGACAAAAACATGTTTAATCTGACATGATGATGTTGCTGGTAAAACTTGAGGTAAATGAAAATATCTACTGCCATCTATATTAATGACAGGCCGCATTGCTGCTTTCTACTTACAAAGCTCGAATGGCAGCAACAGTTATGGGAATATTGAATTTAAACTAATGCTCTTCTATATTTACTATTAAAAATAATAATAAAAAGATTTAAGCATAAGAATATTAAAGAAGATGAATAAAGGAAAAAAAAAAACAAAAAAAAAAACACAAATTCAATCTAATTGAAATTCTAGACAAAATCTTCCGCAAATTACCTTCATTGACAAAAATCTCTAATACCCAAACCAAATAATGCAGGCGCTCTAACACCGTTACCGGCAACAGCATCAAACATCATGCTGCAGATACCGCAAACTGCAACAACACTTACACAAATCCACACATGCGGTGGGTTATATATTTTTGTTAAAAATATATAATGATTGCAAGTTGTTGAAGAAAATAGTGGAGCTGGAAAAATGTTGCACAAAATACAAAGACAAAACTGGCAAATAACACACACAAAAAAAAAACAAAAAAAAAAAAAGAGGAGGAAAAGAAGTAGAGAAAAAGAATTTAACAACACGAAACTAAAACGCGTTTGTTGAGGTTCCGGTTTGAAACCGGATGCGGAAGTGGTATTGCAAAGAGTGTCGTTTGTTGTGTAAACGAATATAGACTCGTAACATCATCATTATTACGCTCATCATCTTTGCACTGCTTCAGCCACTGTTTGCTTTACAGTACACATTCACCACCAGCCACACTCTGCCCCGCTCTTTTTCACCATTCTTTGCTATTTTTCACATTTAACGTTTGTCTACTTTTTCAGCTTACTTTAGTTGTTCTTAGCAGCGAGATTTATATTTTTTCAATTTTCTTATTTCACTTACAATTGGGTGTTGTATTGCTTCAGCTGATACTTTCATATTTTATTTTATTATTAATGTTTTTTTTATGTTTTTTTATCTTCAAATCTTATTTTTTCTTGGGGAAATGTTAAATTTGTTATTTATGTACGGCAGCTAAATGATATTGCAAAGCGTAACAGCAACTGAAATTTGATGCAACAAAAGCTGCTTACTGTGTTTTGAGTTGGAGATAAAAATCTAAAAACAAAAATCTAGCCAAGTGGCGAAATTTTGCTTCATATTTTTTCTTTCATGGCTAAAATTGCTTTATAGATTTATTTCTATGAAAAGTTTTTTTTTTATTATTATTTCGTTTGGTGTCTAATGGTAGTTAATAGTCGTACTGTCAGAGCTGCGCAGTTGACTTGAGTAGAATGTACCGTCTTGTGTTTGTCTCAGTGTGTGTAGGGAAAATGAAGTAAAATGAAAAGGAATATTAAAGTCTCGTTGTCACTTTTTTGATACTTCAAATTCAATCAAATATAGGTAGTCGAAGAAGTCCTTTCGTATTTCTAATCACAATTCAACAAATTTTTTTTTAAATTTATATTCAACTTTATTGAACCAAATATGTACCATTTGGGCCGGCCTCTTTTTCCGCTAGAGCCATTATTCCAATTAGTGTGAAACTTTTCTGGTTTCTCGACGAGAAACTACGAAAAGTAATTTTCGCAGGCAAGTTTACTCTTTTAAAGGAGTTCTGCATTGACCGAAACAAATGGTAAAAATCCGATGATGGTCTATAAAGTGGATTTATTAAAACTGCTCAGTCAAGCTCTCCCAGTTTTTGGCGAGTGATCATAAATGTATGTGGTCTAGCATTGTCGTGACGGAAAGCGAAGCCCTACCCTTTTTTTCAAGTGTTTGCTTCAATCTCATCCGTGGTTGACAGTAAAATATATAATCAATCGGTCTACCAGGCTGGAGCAGCTTAAAGGGGATAATTCCTTTCCCATTCCATCACTTGGCGTTAAATTTTATATGGTTTTTTACAAAGCAATGGCAGATTACTATTCGCTGCCAACTTTTAGTATAAAACTCTCTTAAACTTGATGGGCACGATATGTTTTTGCCTCTCAATTCTCTTAACCCCTCTTTCAAATACCCAATACCTAACGGTCTTAAACATGACATGAGTGGGTGAGAACTATATACTATATAAAATTTATCATTTATTGGGCCGGAATCCCGGTGGTACTGCAATACCGGGCCAACCCGTGACAGAAGTGGAGCAAGCACCTAAACATTCCGTCCCTTTCCAAAAATCAGTTTAACATTTGTTGTCCTCCGATGGAGGATCTATCAGATGTTAAGCTGATAAGAACAGATACTACACTTTGATCTTAGCCATAAGGCCGAGAAGCGATACTTTTACAATTTTTAACTAGATCATTTGAACTAAAAACCAAATTAACTAAATGAGAAGTATTGAGATGTGTGTATTTACTTACCACACAAGAATGTTTGCATGAATAAAATAAGTATTTCAAAGTAGGGTAGCAAGCCATTAGATTGGTGAGGTAGTGAGCGATCTACATGTTCAAGTATGCATAAAAACTAGAACCGGTTATTTGATCTGCATATTTCACGTGCAATTGATCTGTTTAGAAAAATGTGTTCGTGATACAGAGTGCAATAAACATTTGGAAAAGTAAACAAAAGCTGAAATTGTTATTATATTAATTTGTTTCGTCAGTATTTTGGTAATTAATATGTATGTAAGTATGTATGTATGTATGTTTGTATGGATATAAAAATATGACAAAATGTGTTTTATTTATAATTATGAGATTTTTACAAAATATTTGGTGAAATTTTAATTTCTTTACTTAATTTTTCTATATTTCAAGTAGAATTTAATTTATTTATTTTATTTATTCGTTTAGTTGATATTACAATAATATGAATATAAATATAAAATAGAAGAACAGGATACTAAGGAAATCGCCTACAGAATTTAATTTAATTTTTATTAGTAATTTTATTTTTTAAACAATTTAAAAAAAAATCAGAAACCTTAAATGACGGATGTGTAAATTTGTTATTATTTAAAAATATTTAATACTCTTTTGTTTTTCGAAAGTAATGGAGCCAAGAAAGAAAAAGTGATAACAAAAATTGGTCATTTCCGAAAATCTTTCTAAAGTAATGAAAGATTTCCTTAACTTCGAACAAAGTTTGCAACAGGATAAAGATTTCTTTAAATTCTTTGTAAGCTCTGTAAAAATTAAAGCGATTTTCAAAAAAGTACTTTCTTTTAAGCAAAAACCGCTTTTAACAGTGGCAAAGTGCGCCAATTCTAGTGAAAACTGCTGGCGCAAATTATTACTACACGATTTGGCAGAAGCCATCTGTTGGAAGGGAAAGTCAGAATAAAAGTATTTAAGCATTGCAAGGGGTACAAGAAGTATTGCAATCATATACATAATTTTTTTTTAAATTTATTTATTTACTATTTCAAATTGAGGATTAATTTATTAAAAGCATCATATCTATTTCTTCTTCAAAATACACAAGCAAGATTGGCTGATAAAATATGTAAGAATGTATGTATGTATGTGTGTGTCCTAAAAATAAATGCCAACATTTGAGTTGCTTTAAAGAATAAATAAATAAATTTTATAAAAGAAACATGCCTGGTGAAAATAAAAGATTATCACTTTTGAGCTTTTATTGAGTCAATAAAAATATGTATATATATCTCTTTCATCAAAGAAAAATAAGTTTTTAAATGCTGCTTGTATTCGTCCTTGCCAGTTAATGATCTTTATTATTTGTAAGCAGTGAGTAGCAATATTATATACAAGGATCAATTTTGTTGATTAAGTAATTACTATTTACAAGCCTTTTAACGCTTTTCCCCGTAAAATTTTTGTATATTATTCCTGCATAGTTTTGGTTTATTGGGAAGCAAATGAGAATATAGAAAATTATTTCTCTTAAACACAAACAAACGACTGCCACCGTTGTTGTTGTTTATTTTTTAAAAGAAGCAGAGTGTTTATAGCGCTGTTGTTCCAATAACAACTCAAATTAATTTACTCAGAGAAGATAAGTAGCCAAATCTATCAACATGTCTCTTTCTGTGTACGAAAATTATGCACACATCCACGTATGGATGGGTACGTATGTTTGTGCATTTTTACACAGCTATGTATGATTGCGTGTATGAACGTTCCTACGTACATATATATGTGTTATATCATTTCCGTAACAAGATTAATAATAAATTTTATTGAATGACGATTGTATTCTCGTAAGAGTCACCTCGAGTTCGTTTTACCGTTAAAATAATATATTATATATTGTAGAATAAATCAAGTGGCAACTTTGGTAACAAATTATTATTTTGTTCTACAACTACAAAATTGTAGTTATCACAAACAATTCCACTTATTTTGGTTGTTTTATATTTTCAGTACAGTGATGGAAAATGTAGCCCACTAATATTTAATTAAGAAAATTTTTTTTAGCGAAAAATATAAAATTCTTCCAGAAAAAGGTGGGATAAGAATTAAGAATTAACTCAATTAACATTAAGTTCTTAAAGAATATTCAGTTTATACATGAAAACACTAACAAAATTTACTGTGAGTTAGAGCCTTTTTACTTGAGACTTGTGCATACACATATATATATAAGTTAACGACCGAACGAAGTAGAACCCTGTTGCGATCTTATTTATGACTTCATGTCATTTTATTTCATAAAACGCAATCTTGAATTATCTGTCAACCTTGCGTTTTACAAAACTCACACAGAATATTTTAAATGCCCTCCGCTATTTTCCACCCCAATTTTAGTTTAGGTAGAGAATACCTTTTAAGAAATTACACATAATTACGATAGTCTAGACTAAGAAATTGTACATAATTATAAGAAATTATACAATAGTTTAGACATAGAAATTAGGATCATAAAACTAAACGAGTAGTATGTAAACCAAATGAGAAATTGTCTGGTATGCAGACGACATAATTACTCGTTATTTTTATGATCCTCACTAGTATAAATAGCAACTAAGAAATAGTTATAAGCAGAGTCTAAGAGTGTCTAAGAACAGAGCACATAGTGCTCCGCAAGAATTAATAAAAACAACAATAAGCCATAGAGCTTAAATAAAAGAGTTTTTTTTAACAGAAGCACATAGTGCTTTATAAAATAAAAGGGCAAACCCTTAACTTATATACATACATATTATTTTTATTAAAAAATGGAATATATTGTAATTGTTTTCTATTCATTAAATTTTTCAATCATATAAAATTTTCACATAAAAATTTATTTGTGAAAAAAGCAATTAAATTTAGTTTTTTTTTTTTGCATTCAAAATTGAATTTTACTAAAAGACACTTCAATGTTTGAAATGATATCAATGCTTGAGTACAAATAAATTCAGTTCAAACATTCCAACCCTGCTAATATTATATTGAACTCTTGATTATAATGTGTGTATGCGTGCGTGTGTTGTGTTTTGTTGTTCTCTCGTATTCAATTATGTGTTTATAATTTTTGCTAGCAAAATTCAGTTTTATTTTCATATTCACTAAATTATAAAATGATGCCTATAATTCTCATTTACTTTATGAATGAATTTGTACAAGATGTTCACTTCTATCCATATTATGTACTCTGGCCTCTCTTCAGTTGTCGAATAAATCTTTCGCCTTTTACTAAAGATTTCCGTGGAAAGGGGCACTCTAATGAGTCTAAAAAAGATTTTTGGAATGGCTCTCCAATTTGGTAGAGCCAATAAATAATGAATTTGAAGTGTGTTTTTTAAAAATGTAGTTCCTAAGTGTGGTAGAATTGTGGTTATATAACGTGTTAGAAGCGGCCGATATTAATGCGATTGAATGTCGAATAAAGTACTATATCACTCTTCCTTAAAGTTAAATAACATTAATAAAGTGTGGGTTTTTTATGAAAATTGAGAAAGGGCCCAGGCCCATATGAGCCCAGATGCTAGAATTGTATGGTGTTAAATTTTATCAGCCTTTCGCAGCATGTATGTATGTACATATGTAAGTATGTGTCCCTCCACAGGTAATAATATAATGATTGAAATATTTAATATGATTTTTGGAATAATATACTTCGTTGGTTGAAAGGCCGTAACTTGAACTTCTTCAATGCAAAACTTGTATTTTTATTACTCGTTTGTGTGCATTTTATGATTCAGAACATATTTGCTAATACCAGAAAAAAAAATTGCGTCACTGTTTCCTTTCAACTATTGAGAAAGTAATATTGCTTTTTAAAGTCGCTAACAACATATCCTTTGTAAAACGAATACAATGTAGAAACTTAAAATTTTTTTTGCAATTGCCTTATTGTGTGGCAATTCAGTTTGATGTGGCAACTCAGTTTGTAAAAATCATGCAAAATGCCGCATTAAAATAGCGTAATAATTATTTCTTAACTTGTTATAACTTAATAAATAATTATTTATTAATTTTTCAAATAAAAGTGCTAAAAACTGTACTTATCGACATAAGTACTCCTTAAGGTAATGCTTCACTATCCCACACAGTCATACGATTCATTCATTCATAATATGATCCCATTCTATATCACACAAATATGATGCAAACAAATTTTTTCTTTCTTGCTTAAAATAAATGCAACTCTAATCGCACGAAAAATATCATTTTTGGTAATCGTAAGACTTGTCGAAAACATCTGTGACGTCGATGTATTTTTAGGACGTACTATCCTACTTTTTCTGCACTAATGACATTTTTAACAGATCGTATGATTGCGTAGGATAGTGAATCGTGGTCTTTAAGGCCGCTTTTTGTTAACTTATTTCTTTGCTGTGCAGGGTTGCATGTTGCACATTGGGCAACATGCGATTAGGAATGAAGCTTTTTATTTAAAACTTTTGTTAAGCATAATTATTTCTTTATGAATATGTTGTGAGAAGTGCATAATTTGTTAACTTAAGGTCTCCTTTCGCTGTCCTAGACAGCCGTACGAACCATTCGCATGAGAATGGGAAAGCGATATCCTTCTATTTTAAAAAATCGCATCAAAATGGTTTTGTAGATGACACACTATCATACAAAAATTTTAGAAACCATTTTTTTTTGCTGATTGAAGTAAAAGCAACCCTGATCGTATGGAAATGATCATCAACATTTTCATAAACTTTTTCTTGTTATAAAAATCTGGTATTTTTTCAACAGAGATGCCATATTTGACAAATCGTTCAACTGCCTATTTCTGCATAAAATAATGGCTAGATTTGATTATAAATTAAAAACTTAATAAACGAGTAGCTCTTATAAACTCTGAATGTTGTTAATAAATGTTTATTTGCCAAGTCTTTAATTAATTTTTTTTCATTTACCTTCTTATGAACGCTTTTACGCTATTCCCTGCTTATTTGCGCTTTAAAGAATTACCCAAAATCATTTTATTACCCAATAAAAAAAAAAAGCAATCACTTTAATCCTAATAAATTTTCTTATGCGACTATAAACTAAAAAATATTTACTGCTCTTTAAATGTTCCTCTAAGTAACACTCAGCCACAGTATGCTGTTGCAGTAGACATGTGAGCTGATGCTGCCGGAGTTGGTGGAAATTATGTGGTGGATAATTCCATGCCCTCTAGAGACTAAATTAATGTCATATTATGCTATACGCATGTAAATTTCACGCGTAAGTATATAAATTTCCAAATATAAAATATTGAAATAAAAAATACATGAAGTACAAAACTGAAAATATGATGACGATGTTGTAGTACCATTTACTTCCCAAAATCTTCAGGGGATCATGTAATAAAGCAGAAAAACATCAGAGAATGCGTAAAACATAATACCAGGAGATGAGCATCTCATACACACTACGAAGTCAGCCAGAGGGCATAATTGTAAATTGTAAATGTGAAGAAAAAAAACTTTATTTAACATGCGTTTTTATTTGAGTATGAGACAAAAGCAAAATTATCTTGATTATTATCAAGAGAAACAGCAGGAGGGGAAATAGCAGTATAAAATGTTCACGAAGCAATGAGAAATTGAAATTCTTGCAACATCTTAAAGTATTTATATAAAGAACTCACTGATTGCTCTGGAGATAGAGAGAATGAAAATCAGAGAAAGAGAGAGGGGGAGAGAGAGACATTATATAAATGATATAAAATGTTTGCTTACTAATCCAGCTTGTTACGAATAAGCAAATTCGCACACCATTTGAGTGGGGTAACATTGGCGATGAATAGGGAGGCAATCTTTAGCTTTACTTTTGGATATAGGAGAAGGGCTTCATAGCCCAAAACCAGAACCTTCAGGCCGGGCCTAATGCTAGAAAATTATTTCAGTTAGAAGAGTGTGTGACAGCCTCCGTAACAACTTTTCGCATTTATAATTTCAATAGCAAGTCTAAACTAAAATATACTTTCTATTGGAAGGATTGAAGGCCGCTCGATATGTATTCAGTATTTTCCCAAGCACATTCCATAATAATAATCATCTTCGTTTGCTGCCGTTAAGCATTTACCTACGGTTTTGTGTACAAAATGTCCTCCAGCCTTTAATCATGGTGTTGCTGATAATAAGAAGGCAATTGCATACGTACGTTATACAATTTGTTGCACACATGCAATCCAACAAAGTGTTAATGCTGCTGAGTTCAGTTTCATTCTTCTTATACAATTATTTTCTTTTAACAGTATATAGTATTTCACTTTAAGATTTTAATATTCCTAAAATTTTTCTTATATTATGCATCAATGACTTTACTTATTTCTCTAGAGGCAACATTGATTTATATCCTGCTTGAGAATTCAAGAAGCTTAAATACGAATAAATTTCTAAGAATTCAGTTTCAAAATGAGTTGCATTTTTTAAAAGAAAATAAATTAAGCAATTTGAATGTCCTTCAAATAATTTTCTTGGTCAAAGGATATTTAAATTGTTTTGTCTGTGAAGTATGAACACCACATATATGCAACCAACTCCCAAGGGGAATCCCCTAATCATTCCATGCAGTGGCCGGGAATTGGCAGAAAGGTATAGAAGCAAATGTCAGTTCAGCTGAGACATCTGTGTGATAATTCTACAGCAGAGGAAGTAGTTGCGTAGCACTTCAGCTGTTGAGGTAGGCGAATTAGTTCATACATTATAGATATTTCGTATTATACATTTTATTAATTGGTTTACTTCACCGATGACATACTGCATACAACATCATCGATATAAATTGTTTCCTGGTAAATGAGATATTCAAGATTATTTTTCCCCTGCTTACCACAGGGAAGAATTAAGCCGCTGGTCATTTCTAATTGAGGTACTCGCAAGTTTAAACCAGGATATTCTAATGTAATATAATTTAAAAAAAATTTCCATTCAAAGCTCTTGACCCAATAGATACTTCTTGTGAAGTATCCTCTACCTCCACTATATTTATGTTTGTATTTATTTTTATATTTAAATTTATTTTTGTATTTATTTTTGTATTTAGGTTTTTATTTATACTTATATTTTTACATTTATACTACGGTAGTTACCTTACGGGCCATTAAACGATGAACTCTACGAGAGTGGAATTATCAGATTACGCATCTTTTTTACTTTTGGTCAGGTTTTTACCATTTTATTGAATTTTTACGTTTGGAATTCAATTTAAGGAGAAATTCAAGGAGAAAGGAAGGAGTCTGGCAACTAAAAATCACTAAGGAAGCTACCTTATAAAAATCGCAATTTTTTGTGTTATTCAATTACTGGCAAATATATAAGAAATATACTCATATTCTAAGACAGTTTATACTTTTAATTATGTTTATAATTATACCCACATATATGCTTATACCAACATATATGCTTATATGTACATATGTTTATTTATAATTATTTTTATACTTATATATTCTTACACTTATACTTATATTTGCACTTATATTTTACTCTTTGTTATACTTATACTTGGAGTCATACCTATACTAATACCTATATTTTTATTCACACTAATGCTTATATGATTATACTTATATTTATAAATTTACTTATACTTTTATTTAGACTTATATTTATATATACTTACACTTATATTTATATTTATACATATACTTATATTTATAATTATATTTATACTTACAAATATTTATGCTTATACTTATACCTTTAGTTATACTTATATTTATACTTCTTTTTATAGGCATAGTTATACTTATACTTAGCCTTGCACTTATACATGGAATTATGTTTATACTTATACTTACACGCACTTATACTTTGCATTTATACTTGTACTTATAATTATATTTTTTTTTATAGTTGTACCTGCACTCACAGTTATATTTATATTTTCACTTATACTTACACTTATACTTATACTTATACTTATACTTATACTTATACTTATACTTATACTTATACTTATACTTATACTTATACTTATACTTATACTTATACTTATACTTATACTTATACTTATACTTATACTTATACTTATACTTATACTTATACTTATACTTATACTTATACTTATACTTATACTTATACTTATACTTATACTTATACTTATACTTATACTTATACTTATACTTATACTTATACTTATACTTATACTTATACTTATACTTATACTTATACTTATACTTATACTTATACTTATACTTATACTTATACTTATACTTATACTTATACTTATACTTATACTTATACTTATACTTATACTTATACTTATACTTATACTTATACTTATACTTATACTTATACTTATACTTATACTTATACTTATACTTATACTTATACTTATACTTATACTTATACTTATACTTATACTTATACTTATACTTATACTTATACTTATACTTATACTTATACTTATACTTATACTTATACTTATACTTATACTTATACTTATACTTATACTTATACTTATACTTATACTTATACTTATACTTATACTTATACTTATACTTATACTTATACTTATACTTATACTTATACTTATACTTATACTTATATACTTATACTTATACTTATACTTATACTTATACTTATACTTATACTTATACTTATACTTATACTTATACTTATACTTATACTTATACTTATACTTATACTTATACTTATACTTATACTTATACTTATACTTATACTTATACTTATACTTATACTTATACTTATACTTATACTTATACTTATACTTATACTTATACTTATACTTATACTTATACTTATACTTATACTTATACTTATACTTATACTTATACTTATACTTATACTTATACTTATACTTATACTTATACTTATACTTATACTTATACTTATACTTATACTTATACTTATATTTATACTTATACTTATACTTATACTTATACTTATACTTATACTTATACTTATACTTATACTTATACTTATACTTATACTTATACTTATACTTATACTTATACTTATACTTATACTTATACTTATACTTATACTTATACTTATACTTATACTTATACTTATACTTATACTTATACTTATACTTATACTTATACTTATACTTATACTTATACTTATACTTATACTTATACTTATACTTATACTTATACTTATACTTATACTTATACTTATACTTATACTTATACTTATACTTATACTTATACTTATACTTATACTTATACTTATACTTATACTTATACTTATACTTATACTTATACTTATACTTATACTTATACTTATACTTATACTTATACTTATACTTATACTTATACTTATACTTATACCTTTTTTTTTACTTATATGTAAATGTAAATGTTATAAATTATTGAAATATAACTTAAACGGTTTACAGTTAATAGCCCCCGATATCTCTTTAAATGTTAGTGAAACGTTATGGGCTCAAAACCTTATAAGGTTTGCTTTAAGGCAGTATCAAAGAAGTTCTTTTTCTTTGCAACATTTTGTTGTCAATATTTGTATTTGAAGAAAACTACAAAATTTTGTTTGTATTTCGTATTTGAAACTGTTTAAAGGGGACATTCTTAATCATTTACTAATTAAAGCTTATATTTATTTTATTTAACCAATAAATTCACCTTCTCAATATTCTGTAACTTGAATGCATATACAAGCTGACAAACAAGATTATATATTTACAAACAAGTTTCTATTATAGTGCACAAGAACATAAGTTGCAACGTATGAGTAAATAACAATAAAATACATGGAGCATAACATTCGATATCAGTACACACAATTTCATTTCAATGCAATAAAACCAAATATTAAGACTGATTGTATAACCAATACAATTTTAAATATACTTTAATCAAATATGGAAAGACTTTGCTTTAAATGAAAATTTTCTTACAATTTAGGGCATCGCCTAATGTTCTAGAACAAAGCGACCTGCCATGTTGCTCGATGTTAAGCAGAGTTAACAACATTTAATTTACGGCGTTGTTAATATTAAATGTCAACGTACAACTTGACCACTTTAAATGCTGCACATACGACTGCATGCCATTTAATGCAAGTTCAAATAGTTGAAAATAATACACATTAATGCAATCTCCGTACTTGCAACTAAGCAAACAATGCTGTATATAATTAAATACCCGCTCTAATACATGCATACCAATAAAACAGAAACTGCATTGAGCAAAAGTTCAAATGTGTATGTGTGCGTGCAGTAGTTTTGCTTAAAACTGTACTGGGAGAAGTGGTGAGAAGTGTCTGGGCGTTTTGCAGTAAAAAAAATACAAATAATTTTCTGAATATTTCCCCTTTTGTGTACTTTGCACAGTCTCAAGTGGTATTAAAAAAGGGGGAAGGCAGTGTTCCAGCTTTGATAACTTTGCAATGTTGAGGCAAAAATATTTCACATGGATGTGTATAACGAGACCCATACCAGATTCCTAAAAATTATTTTTACTTATTTTGTAATTTTGATAAGATGTTGGTAAATAATGCTTATAAACATGGCAAAAGAAACATTGTTCTTCTTAGATGTCATCACCATATTACTCGTATAGCTATAGAGTATAGTAAGCCTCTATTTTTGACCAATCGGCTGGATTTCTTGGTTAATAAGTTCAATAGATGTGTTGTTGAAAATCTCTTTGTATCCATTTATACGAATCCTTTTCCAAATTCTTAGAAATTATTATTTGCTAATTTCTAACTGTTAAGTGACGATAAGTTGCCAAGTAATGTTTAGAAACAATGTTTAAAATTAACAATAAAATATACATATATTAAAGCAACATATTAATTATTTTAAAAACAAAACGGAATAGAAGTTTTTTAGAATAGTTTTTCAAATGAATTTACTATTTTTAAAATAATTTTTTTTTTGGTAAGGAGCCGAATTTATTACAAAAAAATTTTTCAAATTTTCCTTAAATTAAAATTTTATTGTTATGAACTTTCACTTCAAATTCAAGTGCTAAAACAATGAAGTCCTGTTGACTATGAAGTTCCGTTGACTTGTCTGTATAAAAATGGGGTATGGAGAATCTTTTCAGAAATTGATTGTTGCAACACTACAAATGCCTTATCCATCCATTTATTATTCTGAAAACTTCAGATGTGATTGTGCAATCCTACACATCAACAGATTCAATTAACAAACAAGTTAAATATGTATTGTGTGTTAAATTTATGTATTTTCCACTATTATCAACACATACTAATGCCAATGGAAGTACGCGTATGTGCTTACATATTCATGTGTATGTTCATGCATGCTTTTGCATACCCATTAAAATGAGTATAAATGCCAGTGTAACCAGAATAGAGAAATTTTCCCAAAAATTATAGATGTCTTGCTTCAGACGGAGAGCTGCAGGCAATAATTATACGAAAGAAATTTTTGGAAACATTTTTTAATGACTGAAAAAGTTCAATTTTATTAGAATGTTACGAAAGGAACAAGGATTTACAAAGTATATGTAAGGACCCACGATATGATGCGGATTATACTAAATACAGCTACAACTCAGTGGTATTAAAGCCAGTATACTATATATATTGAATATTTAGCAAAGCGATTTTGAACCAGGTGTGAAAATTCCAGATCCCTTAAATATGAACACCCAGGCTTATCAAGAAGCTTACATAAAGCTCTCCGAATAGATATAAGAAACTAGACATTATCTAAACTGTGCATTAACGCCCATATAAAATGGGTTTTTGTTGTAGCAGCAACATCAAAAGTAAAAAGAACAAGCAGCAGCTTTTTTTTTGTTTTTTCAATACATAAAAAATTTAATCAAAATTAATTAAATACTATTCTGATCTTAAAATCACCTCTGGCTAGAAATATATGATTTTCAGATCATTCCAGTTTATTTTATTTTTTTTCGGCTTTGTAACATCAAAATATCTTTGATACGTAACAGCGGATAAAATTTATCTGGCAACATTGCAAATTCGGTTCATTCCTTTGCTGGTTTTAATGTATTCTATACTCACATACACGCACGCACACTCATATAGATTTATGCGTGTGTATTTTAGCATGATTATTTATTTGATTTATAAATGTTGTTTATTCACAATTTTTGATTTTCATAATAATTTTCTATTTATTGTATAAACAAACAGTCGTATGTGAGTGTGAGTGTTTTTGGTTTCTAATGTTCTTAATTATATATTTTTTTTTACTTTGAAAGCCTTGTGCTACTAAATGCAATTGCTGCTGCTGTTGTCAGAGGCCTTATAGTTATCCCATTATGTTGTTGGTCGCATACATACATAATGTATTCTATTTATACAAGTATTAAAGTCTTTTCATCAGATGAGTACATTAGAAGGCGTGCATGTATGTTTATACATGTGTGCTTTTACCAATAGATATGTATGTATGTATATATATTCGTACAATTAAATATTTTGGAATACAAAGTTTAATTTGAAAACTCTTAAATATTAATTTAAATGTCAAGAATGATTTTTTCTAAAGCGGTTAAAATTTTATTTCATAGAAAATTATAGAAGAAGTCAGTATGTGTAATTGTGGCAGGGATTGTATGACATAAATAATATGAACAGCGTTAGGCTACAACAGGAAATTAGTTCCGGCGTACACACACAGGAAATAATCAAGTGATCCATCAAGTAGATCCATATTTCGCGCTCAATGTTAACATTTCATTTCAAACAGTGTTTATAGGTGTCACCATGTGTAGTACGCAGTATCATCCTGATAAAAACACATTTCGTCTATATTACGGTTGCCCATAATTCAATGAAAAAATAATGTTCTTAGGCGGCAGAAATTTTCTTTTCCTAATTTTTAAACAAATAAATTTTAATAATATTGTCCGTGAATATGCTGCACTATTTTATGACAGTTTGCTAAATGGATTTATAGCCCTCCTTTATATAGAAATTTCATTTACCAAATCAGAGACCGAAGGATGCATATCATCATCCACATTAGAAGCGCCTGCAGTACAGTCCTAGAAGGTCTGATAAAACTGTGTACGTAGTGGTTCAAACAGCTCCAATTCCCGCCCGTTGAATTGATAAATTTTGATTTTTTTCAAATTATCCTTTGCAGCGACCATATTCGCTTTAGTAAAATTTTTCATCATTGCTTCAATTTCAAATATAAATTGTATCTCAATAGAGAATAATTGCCACAAAAATCACAAAGTCACTTCCGACTTCAGTTCATAGTCGCACACGACAGTCTACCAGCGTATATTGATCATAAAATAACAAGTTGGAAATTATTTCAGCTTCAATAATAATCAATAATGATAAATAATTTATTTATAATAATTATATAATAATTATAATTTTTTAAATATTTATGTATAAAGTGTCCTGGCAACTGTCTCCCATTTCTATTCCTTGTCGCAGTTTGCAATAAATTGCCTTTCAAGAATTATTATTATTTTTTTTTATTTAAAATTAATATTTTCCAAAAGTACTTTTGCTTCAAGGACGAATCTTAAACCAACAATATTGTACCAAATATTGTGTTAATAAATTTATTGACCAAGATTTATTTCAATTTGAAAATTTGTCCATATTTACATATAATATAAAATGAAAATTAAAATTTGTTTAAGAAAAGTCAATATTTGGGCAACAACAGCTGGAACACATTGAAGTCTGTTAATTGTTTTGGGTTTGTGCTTAAAGCAATTTATTTTTTATTATACAATGGCATATTAGAGATAAGTGAAGTGAAGGTACATGTTACTGCCTGTATATAAATTTCTTGTAGAAAATCGTACTAAAGACACGATAAGGAATTATATTTTTCATATAACGTCTTTACAGGAGTTAGTGTAAAAAGGACATATAAAAAGACATAATCGTATATTCTTAAATATTTTTATTATTTGAAACATCTTTTGAATACATTTAAAAAAGAGTTTCCATTAAATATTTTACATAAGTATATAATGTTGAGATTTATAACCCCACGGAACGTAAATTCATCGATTTTCTTGCTGCCCATATATCCTTTTTGAAATTCGGCTGAAAATCTAGAATGCTCTAAGGTTTTTGTAAGTTATTTTGTAAGTCGTCGTTATTGCAAAAACATACAATCCATAAGATACTTTTTTACTTAAATTAAAATATATTTCAATTACGGCAAAATGACGTTTAATTTTTTGAAAGTCAAAAAAAGGATATATGGACAGCTGCTGGGTTGTTCCATTAAAATTAATTAAATTTTTCTCTCTAACTTAGAAACAGCGTAGTACGTTCTTTCTGATCGATCAAGTAATTTTTTTTTAAATTTTATAAAAAGGATATATGGGCAGCTGCTGGGTTGTTCCATTAAAATTAATTAAATTTTGCTCTCTAACTTAGAAACAGCGTAGTACGTTCTTTCTGATCGATCAAGTAATTTTTTTCCAATTTTATAAAAGTGATATATGGGCAGCATGTGGTTTGTTGAAAAAAATTATTAAAATTGTTTTTCATTGCCTTATAAACAATAAAGTATATTCTTTCCGATCCATTAGAAGATTTTTTTAAATATTTCAAAAATAGGATATGCGGGCAGTTGTTGGCCTGTTGCCAACAATTTGTTGAGAACTTGTTAAGCTCTTTCCGATGCTTAAATAAATCATTCTCTTAATTTTCGTTAAAGTTATTCAATTTAAGTTCTGTTGAGCTTCCGTATTCATGAGTTGTAGCAAAAATCTGATTATGCAAATCTTTCAACAAAACTCCTTATAAGCGGTACTCTTTCAGCCACATTAAATAAGCAGAGGAAACCATTAGAAATTTCTGCATGTGTTATGAAAATGCGAGCATTTGTTCATAACAAAAGTTTAAATATAATCAATACACGTGTATTGCCTTATCGTAATATTGTACCTATTGATACAGCATAAACAAACATAATAAAGTATTGTAAGCAACCGCAACCTTAAGCATTATTTTCCTTAAAACATTCAGGATACATAAAGAGTTTATGAAATTAAGAACTCAACAACTTTGTAATGCTTAAACTATCATAGAAATTCAAGTTCCAATTGAAAAACTTTACACCACCCTTGAAAGCTGTATGATACTTTATACATTTCCAAGCAGATATTATGGCATTATTTGTTTGTATTAATACCAGGACTCATTATACCCAGTACAAAATTTACACCACATAGTGGTGTTTAAAAATCTTTTAAAGGTCCTTTAATGACAAGCATTATTAAATGGTTAAGGAGTATGTGAAGAAATATAACAAATAAACAACAACTTAGTTCACAATAAGTCTTGCCTAAACACACAGGCGATGGTTGGGTTAAGGAAAAAGTAATTTCCCGTAAATATTTTTATATATAAATATATATAAAAATATATTTATATTATATATAAAAAATCGATTAAATGTAAAAATTTCTTTAATGTAAAGAAAATTTATAAAAAATTGTTTGCATTTTTTAAATAATTACTAAAAAGTTTTTAATAACGCCGCCTTAATATGGAAAGACCATAATCAAGTTTTTGTTAAAATAAATTTAATTTATAAATTGAATCAATTAATTCATTAATTTAATTCAGCAAATTTAATTCACATTTAAATTTCTAAATGCACATTTAAATAAGTAAATCAACAGTGAGGAAGTAAAAAAATTATTTTGGCTTGCGAAAAATCCAAACTTTCACATTAATTAATTCCCTACAAAATTACTACATCTACCACAATTCATGTAAAACTGATTTGTATATCCTTTCCGTAAATAAAAATTTAATCATTTTTGCAAAAATTACCCGGAGTGAATGCAACATTCATAAGCTAATTTTGCTTAAATTGGTAGTTATTTGAAAATCCTTTCCAAATATCCTTTTTTTTTAAATATAAAATTTTAGATTGTAATGTTTTGCAGCACAAAACTTTTATTGAATTTTAAAATTTTAAATTCTTAAGAAAGAGAATTAAGAGACTGCTTTCATTAAACATAATTAAATTGTTTATTAGCAAATATTTATTTGTCTAGGAGAATCCTGTTCATTATTAATTTGAATTAAAAGAAGACTTTGGTGCTCTTAAATAGTTAAAGTGACTTATTCCCCCACCCAACAGTAGACATTTGCTTAAAGCACATTAAAAATCATAACCCTTCTTCAAATACAGCTGATATTTTTATAAGGTAAAGAAAACAACAAATTGAAAAAAGCAGCAGCTGTATGAACTGAAAGAAAAATAATTTAAGAAATAATTTTCAATACAACATGGAAAAGCAAAACAAAAGAAAAAGAATGAATTCACTGCCGCTTAAGAACTACTGATGTTTGCATTGCAAGCAGAAGCACAATATTATGAATACACCAGCCCGAACATACATATATTTCATAAGGATTTTTCTTGCTGGTTCCTTTATATTTATTATGATTTGAATTTTTATTTTTTGTTATTTTTTTTTCTTTCGGGAACAAACACACTTCTTAGATGAGGTAAGAAAATTTCTGTTGATAATAGGAATTTAGCGGCATAGATGATGACGCTTTAAAATAACAACAGCAACAATATGCTAAAGAAAACAAGAAAAGCTCTTGACATGCGGCTGTTGCCACATGCAAAATAAAAACAGAGGCACGCTTAAAGACAAGTGTTTATATTTGTATTTAAACACATTTACAAACACAAGCACATGATTTTTATGGCATACTTGATACACTCACATAATGATACAGGAATAAAAATATTCTACATATCCTTATTTAAATAAAAAGAGTACGTGTGCTTATATTATATTGTTTTTATTTCTGCTTGTTTATTTCTGATTTATTTATTTTAATATTTTATATGTTTATTTCTTTTGCAATGAACAAATTGCTTTTAAATGGCTCATTAATAAAACAAGCCACTATATGAGTAGTTAAAAGGAGATTGACTTGAATGCTTGAACATCAAATTGAAAAACAATAAATGAAGAAATAAATCTCATTGATTGTATTGCAAAAAAACATGAATTTCCCCAGATTTACTGCTTCAAAATAAAAAGAAAATGATTAGAGAGCTTTGGAAAACCCTATAACAAGATGCTGTCAATCTAAGAATAAAGTTTCACTGATTTTTTTTCAACAAGCCAAAAGTTAGCCATAGATATATCCTTTTTTTAGAAATACGCCAAAAAAATATTTTAAAGGATCAGAAAGAACGTAGTACGGTATTTATAAGACAGAGAACAAAATTTAATTAATTTTATTTCACCAAGCCAGCTGCTCTCCATATATCCTTTTTTTGAAATTACATGAAAAATTTTGTAATGAATAATAATGAACGTATTAGCTTGTTTCTAAGGCAGCTAACCAAATTTAAATGAATTTAAATATAACAAGCAAATAGTTGCCCATATATCCTTTTATTGAAAATTGTAACAAATTCTTTAAATGAATTAGAAAGAGTGTACTATAGTATTACTAAATCAGAGAACAAAATCTAATTAATTTCATTGAAACAAGCCGCCATATGGCCAAATATCCTTTTATTGAAATTCGGAAAATAAGTTGCTGATGGATCATATGTCTGACGCTATTGATTCCACGCCAATTAATTTGCTTGTAAGATTTAATAGTAGAAATACTTCCAGCCCACATTCTTCACGGTATATCCTTTTTCCGTCTTTCAGTTATTAAAAAATTAAAAAAAAAACATTTAATAAAAAAAAAATCATTTTTTCCCCCAAGTTGAAAAAAGGATATATGGCTGGCTCTTATGTTATTAGACTTACGTAAATGATTTTTTACACTAACATTGAAAGGTTTTAATAACATCCATTTATTAAAAAAAAAAATACTTAAAATTTTCGAAAACCATAAAAAATTCATTTAAAAAGAAGGGAAGAAAACATAGATCATATTCCTCTTCTCCATGCTATTCTCTTTTAGAAAAAAAAGAGATTTTTAGGGGAAAAGTTATATTACACTTTTATATTTTTTTAAAGGCATACAATTAAGCCCAAGCTAAATCATATTCCAGCTAATAAAATGTTTGCCTATTATATATGTATATGTACAATCAACAAGAAATGTAAATAATAAATAGCTCTTGGCCAATAGATGGTATTTAATATTTATGACTATTAAATAATAAACATTAAAACTCGATTTATATATTTATTACATAATAAAAAACGTGATATCAATTTGCAAAATAGACAAACATTCAATAACAATATTTATTAACAGGTATTTGAAACCCAACTGCCACATACTTACATTGATAATTACAGCGCTTTTCAGCTTTATATATTCATAAATATATTTAAGTGTTTCAATATTTGTAGCAATTTCAACTTTATGCAACGCTAACAAGTAATCACCTTTTATTAAAGATACCATCAATGAATAAATAAATATATTTATTGCTCACCATTCAACCAGCCAACGAAATAACAAAACAAGCATTTAGTTGGCCCCTCTTAAAATAGACAATGAATATAACAGACCTCGAAGCAAAAGCACAGACAAGTGGGGGAAAAATTATTGATATTTCAGCCAAAAACTCGTTGACAAACATTCACTTATAAGTCAGAAGCATTTAAAGAGTCTTACAATTAATAAACAATGATTGTTGTATATTTTGCTTTGGTCGGTGACAATATAAACAAGTTTGTTGTAACGTTTTTTATTCGCTTCTGTAGTATTTTTGTTTACTTTTCAATTGGCTGGGAATTTCCTTAGGGAAATTCATCAGTAAAATGCAAAGTATTCATTATTTGCATGAATCCTATAATTAAAATTATTTATAGACGGTATTTATTTTGGCATAATTGGTATCCTGTGTAAAAGGTTATTGGGGTACATGGTATTTTTCCTGTAATGTTTTCAACTGGCTTCAAAAGCAATTCAGCTAGCTCGGCCAGGCTAGCCAATAGCTTATATAAAAAAAAATATATTCTAAAAAGCAATGAGTCTTAAACTGGTTTTTATATACCACAATTAGCTGAAGGATATATGATAAGCCTAGTACATACCACAACCTTCGAATCCATTTAGGGAATATTTCTTGCAGAGTTATTGACTGTCTGGCTAATCAACTGAATGATCTTAACATGTTGCTTTATTTGAAATTATATTATTCTTCCATCGATTGAGCAGTTTTTATCACCAAAAAGGAACGCACGATTTTATAATGTCCTACGTTTTCATATTAAATGGTAAAAATCTTAGCCAATCCTGGCATAATCTCACTTCTAGTACCCCGTTTAGACATAATATTTAATTTAATTTTGCCAGAGATAGCTTGTTGGCATAAGGAAAGTCCTTTTTTCACTTTTCTAGTATATCCTGCAACCTTCAATTCTCAGACTAGTACTTTTTCAGACTTATTTTAAACTTAAAAAGTTCTCAACTTTAGAACGTAATAAAGTATTTCATATTTCCGTATATCCTTTAAAAGGTATAATTCTTAGACATTTGAATGGAAATCAGAATTTACTAAATATAAATAGATTTTATTTTCATTGTGTAACCGAAAAAGCCTCGTAATACTTAATATCCATAAAGAAAACATTTATTTAAATTTATTTAAATAAACTTTTGCTGTAAAATTCAAAAGAGTTATAAATTTCATCTTAAGCCAAACACTTAATATACTTATTTATTTATTTAAAGAATTTATGCATTAAACCATTTATAAATGATGGTAGTGGTAATGAATATTGGCAGTGATGGCAGAGTGGCGGTTAAGTGAAGTATGCCAGGAAGTCCTGGCATATTGTACGCCACTATGTAAATAATTTTTATGATGTGCCAATAACGACAAGTGTGCACCGCACAGCCACCACCACTGATAAAGCCTGCCATTTATTTATATTTCTGTTAATGTTTTTTTCGTATATTTATTTCTCTTCTACTGTGGGCGTTTATTTTGTTTCCTTTAATTTAATTTTTTCCCCCCTTTTTTGCCAGATTTCTGTTAATGTTCAATATGACCTTCATTGTTGCCAAAGCAAATACAAATAAACTACAAGTGTCCATGTGAGTGTATTTGTGTTAGTGTTTTCCCTTGTGCCAGTAGTTGTAATTCTCTTTTAAGCCTCTACTTTTATACATTTTAATTGAAAAATTATTATTTCAATATTTGTATTTGTTCAACAGAAATCAAACTCACACTCTCATACTCGCACTTGTGTGTTCGTTCATACAGTTAACTTTCATTGCGTATGTATGCGTAAATTTTAGTTACGCGTTAGAAGGATATTATCGCTGTTTGAACTATTTTGCAAAGTGCCCACATTTACATATATTTCGTGGTCTAGGGTTCAAATCCTAGTACGGTACATTTAGATAGCTAACAAATTGTTAGCTAGAAATCGACGTTAACTAATAAAAAATTTTAATTTTTATTAAAAATATTTCGGATGACTTTTGAAATGAATAACTACCGTTTTAATAAACATATAATTTTTTTTTTAAAAGTTGTCGATGCCAGCTTTGCAAGCTTTACAATGCTTGGAATTGTAATCCGAATCTTAACCAATCCTGGCGTAAGCTTACTTCTAGTACCCCGTTTAGACATAAAATTTAATTTAATTGAAATGATTTTTTTCTAAAAAATCATCTAATCAAATTCTTCTAGATGCTTTTAAGATACAATTTTTACAGTTCTCGTCACTTGTGTATGTTTTTCAGTGCTGCCCTCTACAGCTGTTTATTTTTGCTTACTAAATAAGCCTTGACCAGGGTTGCATTGAGCTACAAATTGTGTTTAATTTGAAAATATTGCACAATATGCACAATGCGGCATTTTAAATTAAATTGTCAATTTTGTAAATATTTTTGTTTTATTTTTGATATTTTTGCAAATTTTTTTAAAAAATAATTGCAACGTTGATTTTTACTTATCCTACTAGCAACTTTCAAATTGCAGTCATCACTGTCGGTTAACTGGCCGATCAACTGCCTTTAACCTTTGTTATACATTTTTTTATCTAACAATTAAGGCTATTCCTTGCTCGTCTGAGTCCTAGCATATTGTGGAACTAAAACTTTAAATGTTGTAAAAATAGAGCCTTTTAGAGTATTTCACAGTTTAAATATCCTTTTGATTTGTTAAATCTTATTGGTCTCCAGTGGCCATATTATTTTGCAGCGTGCTTCGTGTTATAATTTTAAATGAGCTTTTTATTCTTGTTCATTAGCTATTACACTGACGACGCCTTAATTGTCAGTAGTGGCCTCCGCTAATGGCTGGCAGTAGCCAAACCCAACTCCTTTTTTTTCTACTGGTTGCTGTTTTTGGCTTTTATATTTATAATATATAATTATTTATTCGTGTATATTTTTGCAAATTAAATGCTTTTATTTACCACATTAATGTATTTCTGAAGGCTATTAAAGCAATAAAACTTTTGCATAAATTATTGCGTGTAATAATGGTCAAATGTCTGGCCAAAACACATGAAATGGCATTAATAGGTTTATATAAAAGGAAAGGGACCAGGTTTTTTTTTTTTTTTGGTTTATGTCCTTTTTTTCATTTGTAGTAATTTGCAATCTACGCAACATTCACATCTTAAAGTGTTGGTATGATATTTTTGAAGCCCTTTTCCAGTTTATGCAGCCTTTGGTTTGCTAGATGTGAATCTCTATTAAAAAAAATTATTTAATATAAAAATTGAATCCTGTATAAGAGAATTTTGGTTTAATATCTTTCCCTGCTTTCGTATTATGCATTACGGGCATTGAACCAAGTATGGAAACTCTAAAATATCCTTTGACAAATGAAGTATTTGGAATTTATATTTAACAAGTTATGAAGAAATCATATTTAAAAATGGAAAAGGATATAAAAAAGGATTCTTGAAAATGATTTAAAATGTAACAAAGAAAGAAAATGTATGTTTGGAAAATTTTAAGTTCAAGCAAATATCCTGGCAAATATAAAATTAATCGTTAAATTTATTTGTCAATGTATTTGTTTACAATGCGCTTAAATTCCCTCTATTCTATAGAAGTTTATGTTTATCAGAAAGAAAAATCTCTTAAAGGTTTTTTTTTGGTTTATTGGCACCGAATTCATTAACAGCACCTTTTTGTAATAGTTCCTTATCGAGAGAGACAGAGATTTAAAGCCTCAAGCAATAAAAAAATCCTTTCAAGCATTTGCCAATATCTATCGGTGGGCTAAAACGTGCCAGTTGCTTTAATAACTTTTAATCAAAATTCTGCAAAAATATTCTGTTCATAATTATTATTGCAAAATATCACTATTTGTATTAGAACTTATGTTGTATGCGTCGAATTAATTTCTTTTCTGCTTCTGCTCTTCATTACAAAACACAAAAAAAAAACGAAAAAAAAACTTTCTCAACATAAATTTTCTACAATTTAAGTCCTTTCATAAACAGCAACGACAACGGCCAACTTTTTTTTCGCCATTTCATATTTATTACAAGAAATGTTTATTACAATTCTTAATATTTTAACGCACAATAACTTTAATACTTCAGCGGCAGCAAGGCAAGCAAAGCAAAAACAAAAAAACAAAAAAAAAGGACAAATAATACCTAACGAAATGTCCTTGTTAAACAAACAAATCCAACACAAACTTTGTCTTCTTAAAATGGCAAGAAAACGTAGCAAACACATACATATTGCCACGTCTAAATGTACATAAAAAACAAATTCCAAAAGAACAGAACGCAAAAAAGCAACATAAAAAGAAATTTGTAATATAACCCAGATTTGTAATGACACACCACTAAAAAAAAAAATAGGAAAAAATAGAAAAAAAGTTGGCCGAATGAAAAAAAATATGTTGAAATGTCATAACTAAGCTAAGAGCTAAAAAAAGGAAACACATCACATAAAAACTAGTTAAAGTAAAAGTATACAACAACAACAGCAACAACAACAACAAAAAAGGAAAATACGAAATGCTGAAATGATTATTACCCCGTTTACATTTGAGTAAGTGCATTCGTACGTGTTGACAATTTGTTGCTGCCGCCATTGTGATTTCCAAGAACGGCAGCATCCAGCTTGTCACATATTCTCTCGCCAAGCAAATATTGTGCTTCTAAGCATGTCTTCATAAAGTGTATTTAAATTCCAAGGCGGCTTTATGTGTACTTTAAAGTTGTAGTTCGTGAAGGTCCTTTCTCATAAGGACTATATTGCCAACTATAGTGTTGTGCAGCTCCTAAAGAGGAAATGCTAATTTTCTGCTTGGCAATCAGTGAATTTTTTTCGTGTGGCAGAACTCATCAAGCATTGAGCATTGAGCCCTTGCATTTTTACTAAAGAAATTTAAAGCAAAGAGAAAAATATTATCACCAGCATCGTGAATTGCAAGTGAAACGTTTTGTTCCCATGAAATCTTCTCCTTCTGCCTTGAATAGGAAAATGATATCTAGAATCCTGCAGTAAATATAAAGCAAAGAAAAAAAATTCTTAAGCTTAAAAATCAATTTTAAGTTTATTTAAATCTTTTATTAGTTAAATTATATTTTAGTATATCACCAGCATAATTGAAAAAAAAAAATTTTCTTACGCCCACCCCCCCTCAAGAAAAAAAATTTATACTCTACACAAAAAGGTTTTCCATAACATTCACCTCCTCTGCAAATATAGTAAATGAACAAATCAGGAGTGAAAGTAAAGAAATTTCGTACAGAGAAATTACTCATGATAAGAGGATTCTTTTGAGGTGATTTAGACTGGATTGGCTCAATTGGGAAATGGGCGTAGATTATTCAGGATACGATTGGTTTCCTTTGCTAAAGATGCCCTGACTAAAGCAGTACGTTTATCGACTCTAAGTGGCTGAGGTAGCAGGGTTTGATTCCTATTACCGTTAGCCATAAAAATAGCTGTTGCCCTAATTGCCATTTAACATGCAAGCCTCCTTCAACGGCCATTATTCCTTAAACACTGCAATACTGTTTTATTTATTTCTTTCTTTTCCCTCCGGTCTTCTTTATTGCTAGTCCCTTCTACATACCCTGAGAAGAAGCCAAGCTCGTAGTACACTTCTTTGAAAAACAATAAAATCAGAAATGTGATAAAGAAAATAAAATAGAAATTTTTGGCCTGAAATCTGGTAGAGTTCAATTGGCACACCCCTATTGCCATTTACCATGCCTATATTGCCATACATATATAAACATGGATCTATGAAATCTATGACAGTTTCTATGAAACTACATATTAATATAATTTTTATACAGTCTCAAGCAACCAATGAAGTAATGTAATCGTCCTTTAATGGGTAAATGGATAATGAACAACCTACTAAGAAGAAGGTCGCAAGTTCGATTCCTAGCCAAATCCTGGGGGCAAACCAAAAGCTTTGCAGATTGAATTTTTTAAAAAAAAAAATTTTAATTTTTATAATATTATCGTTTGTGTAATTTAAAAAGAAAACTGTGCCGCGAACTTAAGCCTAACGCATCAGTTGTATTTAATATCATTAAGGGGAGTACAATTCACAATTCGCAATCAATATTAAATAATTATAATTTTAATCATTTATTGCTTCTAACCGAAAATGCCAATAAAGCTGGACATTTAAATTATCTGGAATTGCCGTTTGACAGTTTTTTCTTCTCAATTTTTTCTACTTTGATTAAAAACATTTTTTTTCCAAATACCAACACTTGCAATTTGTGTGTGTGTGTGTGTGTGTGTGTACAATGACATTTATATTCATGTCCAATGAATAGCAGGCAAAAAACGCACGTTTAAATGTTCGTGGTATTTAATTATTAAAGATAATTACAATGTGATTTAGATATGTGACACTCTCGCTATAACTATAAGGCAACAACTACAACAAATGCCTGTAAAAAATGTTGACAAAAGTGACAACAATAAAATGATGTAATTGGTGTTGTTGTTGTCCCTGTTGCCGTAGTGAGTTGCTTTTAATTGTGCATTTGCTAAAAGGTGTTATAATTTATACCAGCATTTGTTTAGTTTCATTATACTTCGTTGTACGATATTTTTATAATTTTTATTGCTGTCTGCAAGCGATAAAAATGTCACACCGATTAGCCGTGACTGAAGGAGAGTCAAGGAGTTTAAATGGTTGCGTTAAAAGAAATTTTTTTTATTGTCAATAATTGCATGACATGATTAATAAATGTTGTTAATGTATAGTTAACAAAATGTTACGCTTTAAGCAGGGTTTTTTTTTTGTTTAATGTATTATTTTCATATGGTCATATGGTCATATGTCATGTCATAAAATATTAACACGGCAAAATATGAGTGGTGTGAACACCCCGTGATAATTAAATGTGTTATTTCATAATTGTTGCAGGTGATGAGAAAACTTTTTAAAAAATTATTTGATATCACAATACACAAGACGAGGGCAAAACCAAAAGTTAGGCAAATTCGTTTGAATTCGCTTTGAAAAACGTAGTAAATTCTCTTATTTAATAGGGGTACTCATAACAAGTCCTATTGTCATATTATATTCTAATAGTTTAAAAGATTTCTAAATGTGCTTCTGTGAAAAATGTCGTATAATAATAAGCCTTTCTGTTTTATTATAAGTTATATGTGGAAGTCTTAATCGAACAGCTGAGACTCTTTAATGGGGCCGAAGGTTGCATTTACAAGCCGAAAGTCCATACCTTCCGTTCGTTTTATGCGAATATGCATTACATGCGTTTCTTCATACGCATATAAAATTTGTATGAAAATTTGTATAATAGTAGAATGTCAATATATATATATATACTCTTCAATATATTAAAATAATTTAAATTTTTTTTTAAATAAGTTAATATTCATTGAAATTTTTTACGTTCTTTTGTAGACTCTTAGTGACGGAAAAAATATTTTTACATATTTAAATTTTTTATATAAACCTCTTATCACGTTATTTTATAGTATTTTAAAGGCTTACGGTGTATAAATAACATCTCCGGTACCATTAAAATCCTTAAATTTTAATTGCAACACATCCTTTTATATTTCCTCAAAATTTTCTCTCATTAAAAAATTATTTGGGCACATATACTTTCAAAGCAAATTTCATCAAGATCTGTATAAGCTTAATAATATCCTTATAAGATAAGCATATATGTATTTCCTAGAGCCTCAGGTTCAGTTACTATGGAACTTTTGTCCTTAGTCTTAAATTTTGAATTATTTAATAATTAATACTACAATTAAAAATTAAATTAAAATCTGTTTTGCATAAAGTGGAAACTCTAATAATAATCGTTCAGGAATTTCCTTATAATTTTGGTTTAGTTTATATTATTTTTTTATTTATGTTATTTAAAATTGCGCCTAAAATTATACAATTTTTTTTCTGTCTTTCTAGGTGAGTGTAAATACAATTCCTTATTCTAAAAATTATCTAAAGGTAAGTTTGTAATAACTCTGACAGAAATGGTATCCAGAACCATCTTTTTCAGAGCTTTAACTATAATTTTTTTAATAATGATTCTAAATTTTATAAGAAATCAAAGAACAAGCAAAGAAGCAACCAAAAAAAAAAATTAAAATAATTACATAAACGTGAAACATATTTCTGTTTTTTAAAAGGAATTAAGTAAAATAATTAGAAAATCAAATACGAACTTATAAAACCACTTTTAGTCAGTTATGGTTCACTAATCGCGAGAGCAACTTTAAGTTTTTATGCCATTCAGTTCTGCCAAGTAAACAATTTTTGTTTGCTGACTAATAATAGAATAAATAAAAAATTTACTTAAGTAAAAATTTAATTCAAAATTTAAATTAAATTTAATACAAAAAAAAAAAATAAATAAATAATCTATAAAGTAAATAAATAAATGGAGAAAATTGAGAGAAGAAAAATAAAAAATATATAAAAGAAAAAATTTTATATTTTTTATATTATTTTTTTTAATATTTAATCAAACTTTAGATCTTTTAATTAAAATTAAAGAAAACTAATTAATTAAAAGATATTTCTTTCCCGAAGAATTTACACAAAGTGGAAAAAAATAGAAGACCTAAAGCTTGATTAAATATTAAAGTTATTCAGCAGCTATAAAGAAAATATTTATAATATAATAAAAATATATATTTTATACAAAAAAAAAAATATATCGAATTAAAAATAAAACGAAATATATTATAATAATTTTTTTTTTGTATAAAATATATATTTTTATTATATTATAAATATTTTCTTTATAGCCGATGACCTCAGGAGCCAAATTATAATTACTCATATTATAATTATATTCCTCTAATTGTAATATTAAGTCAATAAATAATTAAGTAAAGCCACTCCAAGGTATTCCTTGAAGCACCCTGTATATGAGAATAATATATAAATATTTTATAAAAAAAAAAAAAATGTTTAAATATTTAATAATGTTATTTAAATTTCTTTGATCACAATACATGCATTAAATTCGCTTAATGGCACACCACATATGTACATACCTGTCACTAATACTACCTCAACTTAAGCCTGCACAGGTATGTGAATATAATGCATGTAATTAACGTGTATAAATACTCGAAATAGTCAAAATTCGTTTAGGGAATGATGGTGTGCAACAGACGCATTTTAACTTAAGAAGACAAAAGCGGAAAAATAAAATATTCTTTCACTGGCATTTGTAAAAATGATACACAATGTGTATGTCCGTCTGTCTGTCGTTTAAGTAAAATGTCTAAAACGGAAGTTAAGAATAAAAAAAAAAAATGAAGAAGAATATAAACCAATTTAAATCTTACTAATTACTTGGGAGACAAATTACAAAAGGAAGGCGCAAAAAACACTTTAGTCTCAACATTGAAACGAAAATGAAGAATAGTGAAAGAATTAAATGTGTATTAAAGTTGAGTCTAGTGTGTTAATGTTGGTGTGTGTATGTGTGTGTTTGTGTGGGTGTGCGGTTGTGTGTGCGTTAGAGACATTAATTGTTAAAACAGGTGGGCGAGAGCATGAGTTGAGGAAAATTAAGCACACAAACTCTTAACAGCGAAAGTCTAAAGATGTCTGCCACTTGATATACACTAAATGCAAAGGCAAATCTATAGCATACATTTAGGGGTGTTCATGGCACAACATTAGAAACTAAAAGACAATTTTCTTTGTCATTTACAGGTCCTCTTTATTTCATACGATAACTTCATTTTCTTGCTTTCATTTTTCTCTCGCCATTTGTATACTTAAGCCAAGACAATTTGCTTGTCTTTTACGTTTTCACTAACTTGGAATCATCTACATGAGTGTAAGAGTAAATGAGTTTTGCTAAATGAAAAGTAAAAAAGGAAAAAAAAAAGAATTGTCATTAGCTGCAATTTTCTAGGCGTTAAACATACTAAGGACCTTTTATACATTCTCCATTTATTTATATCTTTTTTCCTTTTCTGCCTTGCTTAATGTCCTTGTTGCCAGCTTCAACAGCTTGGCATTCAGCCGGCTGTCCTGACTGAATAAAGGTTTGAGTGTATTTAATTCATATCTAAGCTGACAATGAAATAGTTAAGCGTAATTATCAAGGCGGCAAATGAATGCATTAAATATTAATTTTAATTTTTTTTAAACACCATCGCATGTTTTACTTTCATTTTGAATCTTTTCCTTTTGCCACTTTCTATTCTATTTGTTGAAATAGCAATTGAGTTTGCTGAATTGCTGCAGATTGTGTCGCAAACTTGTACAAAAAATATTGAGTTATAAATAATTAAATATTAAATAATGAAATTTAAATTTTTATAATTACATTTTTAATGAAAAACTTAAGGACAACACAAATTAAATGAGAATAAATAATTACACGCACACTAAAGCCCGTAATGCTTTACACATTAAATAATCAAAACAAGAAAATTATAAAGTAAAATATTTAAATGAGGTAAACAAATATTTTTATTCAAAAAAAAAAAAAATACAACTATTCTTTAGATTTCAACTGATTCGATTTATTTACGACGACAAGTCTGAGATATCTTTATTGGGACAGTTAATTGGCGCCCACTACCACAAGTTAAAGGACTTTTATTTTTCACTCATTTTAATAGCAAAATGTATTTTAAAATAATTCAATTATGCCTCATTTCGAAAATTTTGCATTTTGCATCTGTTTAAAGGCCCTGATATACTATCCTACACATAATTTTTTCTTTGCTGATTGAAATAAATGTAAATCTGATCCCATGAAAATGAACAGTTTATGAAAATTTTCATGAAGTTTTGCTTATCAAAAAAATCTGACATTATCCTAATTTTTCAGCAGAGGTGCTACATTTGGCAAATCGTACGACTGTGTGGGATAGTGTATCAGTGGCTTAAATGAACGTATGGAAATACTAATTCAGAGACCATGCCTTCATACTGAATACTATTGATATTTCACAATAACAAACAGGATGTCGCTATTGAATAGACAGGATATCAATTAAGTTTATAAACCTCATTTGTCTAAAGTCGCGGGTTCAATCCCGCAGACTTTAATAAATATTGAAAATACTCAAGCACTTTCCTTAAATGCTTTTATATCTCATGTTTTAATTATTGCCTTAAATGTTTAATAAACGAGTAGCATCGTCATATTTACCAGCAAACAATTTACATCGCTGTTCCTAAACATTTAGGTCACATGACTTTTTTTCTTTTTAATATTGTCCCGACTTTTTGTGAATATGATATCGTATATAAGATTACATGGAATATTTTATATACCTTTATTTATATGATGTATAGTGTTGTATATGTGATCGTGTAGCTCACGATCAAATTGTCTGTGGCCTGTGACTTGTGAAGCAGCTTAAATTAAATTCTAACGCATGAAAAATAATTAGGCTGCAAATAGATATATCAGATCATTTTTAAGATATGACGGCCTTAACAGCTTCTTCACTTTCTAACAAATCTATTCTAACTAGAATACTTCTTGGATGACCTGCCAATATCTCGAAGTGAAACTCCACTAGAAGGAAAATTATAGAAAAAAAAGTGATCCATTATAATTTTTTTCCAGTATTTCCTGGTAATTCCCCTTTAAGCTATACCGAAATAAAAGTTAATTTCAACTTTTTAAGTAACCAATATTTGTAGACGAAAAAGGACAATAATAAGAATACTAAAAGAAAAAACAAACAGAAGACAAAATTCAACTTAATCGTATAAGAAGAATCGCCGCGGTATCCGCTTACTTATGCAGTCTTCCTTATAGCAGGGCACATTTCACGATAGAGAAGTAAAAATTTATTAGCTTATGAATAAATGCATGTATTTAAATTAAATAGGGCTACTTGTAAAGTGCACTCAAAGGAGTTGAAATAAATCTTTACACAGATGCATGCAGGCGCCAACGTGCAGCTGCATACAAACCACAATATTTGCACGAAAATAAAATTCAGCAACGTTGCACTTTCGAGCGAAAGCAGAAAAAAGATTATTTAGATGAGGCACAGAATATGGTGGCTGAAGAGAGTGGCAGATAGTAGCGCGAGAGGAAAGAGGCAGGTACAACAAAAAGGAGACAGAGAGGTAGAAACTAATAATAATGTTGCATTTTGATGAGCTTCTCATTTTTTTTATTTCTTTTTTTTATTTTTTTTGTTCCTGGCTGGCATCCTTGAATTGTGGGTTTTTCTCATTACAAGCAAGAATTCATTCAATTGTGGCAGATACGAGGGGGCCGCGCATTGTTAATGTATTTAAGCTGGTCTAAGCTAAACACTGTTAAATATACCACAATTCAACAAGCAACAGCAACAGCAACAGCAACAACAACCACAACAACAACAACATCAACATCAACAGTGTTTGCAAGGCTGCTGCTGCTGCTGCTGCTGCTGCCATGCTACACACTGCTTATTCCACAGTTGTATTATTACTGCCTCACTAAGTTGCATAAAAAAGGTATTAAGTCAACGTTAACAACTTTTTCCTACTCATTTCATTTCATTATTTCAACTTTTTATTTTTCCTCTATATTTTTTTTTTTTTTTTATTTGCTGCAGTTAGAAAATGATGTAAATTTTTGTTTGCATTTTAAGCACAAGTGCTTTTAATATGAATGGATGGAAAAGTTTGTTTAAGCCAAAAAAATAAAAATAAAAGTTGGCATTTCATCATGATGCTAAGAAGGCTATAAGGCAGCAGCATCATCATTGCCTTCGCCGTTTTAAATGATGACTGCTAGTACGAGTAAGTTAAAATCTCAACATAATTCAACTTTATTGAAACAGATATCAAGTTTCTGATTATTATTTCATTTTGAGGATTTTACTTTTTTAATTTTGCTTGCTTTTACAGTTAATACGGCTAAGGGTAATAAATGTTCTGTAGCAAAGTTTAAAACAAATAACTATCAGAATGTCAATCTATATGTAAGGCTCAATGTGAAGACTATCACGAAAAAAGTTCTGTGAAAAATCCTTTTACAAGAGCCCTCACACACAAGCTATTGAACCACAATAGCTAAGGACTCGCTTATTGTTAAAATATTTTGTATATGTTTTTCTTGTGGCAACTCAACCTGTGAAGCTTTTGGCTTGTTCGCAGGAAAACAACCAGTGTCTAGGCAGGAATGGAACCCGCCCTCCCCAGCTTAGTAGGCTGTGCCTTATTAATTTGCCTGCACAGGTACCAAATAACAATAAGAATAATAAGCAAGTATAGAAAGTGCGACCTCCGGTTCAATAGGCCACAAAGGCACCCAATAATTAATTATTATTTGAGTCCTTTTTCTTTTATACCGACTTGAACTTTCCCATGATTTCAAATTAAATGAAACGTCGAACAGAGATGTCAAGAGTACGATCGTAAATCAAGTAGGTTTTATCTCAAACCACTATACCTTTACCCAACTGAATATCCTTTCAATATCTTCAAAAATTAGGCAGCCTCACAATAGAAACTGTTTATAAGAACCTTTGAGGTACGTTTAACATCAAAACGGCTCAATTGAAAAGTTGGCAGGGCTCTTTTCTTTTTTAGTTTTTTTTTTTGCATCAAAGTGCAATTTAAGAATATCCTTTTTTTTTTAAATATGAGTGTTATTTTTGAAATGATTCTTCTTTAATTCCAATAAGATTTTTTATATATGAAGTTCATAAACCTTTAGTTTCCTCATCCATCATCCAGCAAGAGAGTAGTCACTGGCATACTGATTGTCCTGTTTATATGGCAAAGTATGATATATGTATGTATGGCAAAGTATGATATATGTATGTATGGCAAAGTATGAAGCAAAGTGTAAATTAGTTAGTTTTACTTGAGCAGAATAATGCCTGCATTGGTGCGAGACAGTTATTATACTATGTCTTTCGAATCCTTACAATCGTTAGTGTCCTTCGAAACCTTGGAATACCTTAGACTCCTTAGAGTCCTGAGAATCAAAGGGGTTTTTCTTAAACCAATTGAACCTGCAAAGCTTTCGGCTTGTCTGCAGGAAAACAGCCAGTGTCTAGCCAGGCATCGCAACCGGTACCTTCCCTTTAGTAGGCTTTGCATTATTCATTCCCCTTACGGATTTTAATAGAGAGTTTTATTTTTAAAATGTGTAAAAGTAACGTTAATGATGAAAGTATTATTTCATATAAATTTTAACAAGCAATTACAGATTTCCACTCGCAGAGAAAATCCCAAACGAGCGTTTGCTGGCCTCTTATTTTACCAGCGGAGTCTTTTAAGAAGATTTTCCCATTATTGTCTTACTAGTTGAAAGTAAATTGCTGTAATTGCAATAATTGGCAAAAAGTGTTCGGTGGCTTGAAGTCCTTTCCCAATTTGCTATTAAGCCTTTTGAGCCTTTTTTTGCTGCAACTACTTATTAAAGCAGAAATATTTAATTCACTAAATTATATGCCTCAACTCGTAGAGGCCGTTTTATTGTAATTTATTTCCGCTGCTGCTTCAAGTAAATGAATGGCAATTTAGCTTTTGTGCAAAATTCCAAATTAAAAACATTTATTTTCCTTTCCTTTCCTTTTCTTCTGTTTTTGTTTTTGTTGTTGTTTTGTTTTTGTTTTCTTTGTTTTTAGAAATCCTTAACGTATAGATATGAAAAACAAAAGATATGTAAAAGTTAGATTCGGGTCACTTTTTCTCTTCTTAGGACGTTTGTCTTTTCTCTTGTCGATTAAATTTCAAACACGTTTTCTATTTCGAAAGTTGTAGTTTTCTGTTTGTGTTTTATGCACTCCAAATATTTTATTGCATTTGTTTTATCTTGAATATTTTTCATTGAACTAAATGAAAAACCATTGTCGCAGCAATAAATTTATTGTTTTCGTTAACAATAAAACTTGAGAGAAAAGAAAACAAATGCCGTATAACGACAAGGAAAATAAAATTATAAAAAGTTATATGTCCACATGTAGTTTGGCAATTCTTCCCCCCTCCCCACAAAAAGAAAAAAAAATAGTTCATTATTTCAGTGCTTTGCTTTACGAGTATGTGTGAGTAGTTGAAGTTTAGAAAATTATTATATTTGTTGTAAACACATGAGGGTAATTTGAAAATGAACAGCGAGTATTTTTAAGACTTTTCACGTTGGAAAAATTGCAAAAGGTTCTCACGAAACGAAACCAACGTTGAAAGTCCCCTTATCTAAAAGGGTTTTCCAAGAAAGCCCGAAAATGCATAATTTGAAATTTTTCTTTTGCAAACAAGTTGTTATAATTTTTTATTTCCTTGCATCAAGTTCGAAGGATAAATAATATATTTTTTTTCAATAACAGTTTTTGAAACGATTATTATTGTGGAACATTTCAAAGTTCTAGTGATCGTCGGTAGACCTTCAAGCAAACAGGGTTGAAAAACGATCCATATCTTGTTAGGATACGATAATATTCTCAACAATCAATTGAGAATTACAAAAAGACATTGATAAATATAATTACTTTCATGAAACACAATTCTTGGGTGCCTTCATTAGCTGTTAAATAATTTTAAAACTACCCTCGTAGGTAACAGATTATTTCATATGAATGTATTTTACATTTCTTATTGTCTACTGTAGCTTCTGATAATAATAAATTTCATGAAATTCAATACTTGTGTACTTTCATTAGCTGTTAAAGAATTTTAAAACTGCCCTCGTATATAATAGATTACTCGATATTAATGTATTTTGCATTTCTTATAGTCTGTTATAGTCCAGGATAATAATAAATTTTATGAAATTCGATACTCGTGTACTTTCATTAGCTGTTAATGAATTTTAAACTACCCTCGTACATAACAGATTATTTGATATGCATATATTTTATTTTTCTTATTGTCTATTGTCGCTCCCGATCATAAATTTCATGAAATGCTTTACTCGTGTACTTTCATTAGCTATTAAATAATGCATAAACTAGCCTCGTATATAACAGATTCTTCGATATGCATATATTTTATTTTTCTTATAGCCTTTGTAGTGCTGTATAATAATAAATTTTATGAAATTCAATATTCATGTACTTTCATTAGCTGTTAAAGAATCTTATAACTACCCTCGTATATAATATATTGAACGATATTAATGTATTTTGCATTTCTTATAGTCTTTTATAGTCCAGCATAATAATAAATTGTATGAAATTCAATATTCATGTACATTCATTAGCTGTTAATGAATTTTATAACTACCCTCGTATGTAACAGATTATTTCATATGAATATTTTTACATTTCTTATTGTCTACTATAGCCCCTGATAATAATAATTTCATGAAATTCAATACTAGCCTTATTCAATACTATGCTTCAACTAGCCTCGTATATGATTCTTCGATATGCATATATTTTATTTTTCTTACAGCCTTTGTAGTGCTGTATAATAATAAATTTTATGAAATTCGATACTCGTGTACTTTCATTAGCTGCTAAAGAATTCTAAAACTAGCCTCGTACATAACAGATTATTTGATATGCATATATTTTATTTTTCTTATTGTCTATTGTCGCTCCCGACAATAAATTTCATTAAATGCTTTACTCGTGTACTTTCATTAGGTATTAAATAATGCATAAACTAGCCTCGTATATAACAGATTCTTCGATATGCATATATTTTATTTTTCTTATAGCCTTTGTAGTGCTGTATAATAATAAATTTTATGAAATTCAATATTCATATACTTTCATTAGGTGTTAAAGAATTTTATAACTACTCTCGTATGTAACAGATTATTTCATATGAATGTATTTTACATTTCTTATTGTCTACTGTAGCCCCTGGTAATAATAAATTTTATGAAATTCGATACTCGTGTACTGTCAGTAGCTGTTAATGAATTTTAAACTACCCTCGTACATAACAGATTATTTGATATGCATATATTTTATTTTTCTTATTGTCTATTGTCGCTCCCGATCATAAATTTCATGAAATGCTTTACTCGTGTACTTTCATTACCTATTAAATAATGCTTCAACTAGCCTCGTATACAATAGATTCTTTGATAAGCATATATTTTATTTTTCTTATACTTTATTCTTTGTAGTGCTGGATAATAATAAATTTCATGAAATTCAATACTCGTCTGCTTTCATTTGCTGTTAGATAATGCTTAAACTACCCTAGTATATAACAGATTAGATTCTTAAAGTCTATGGTCGCCCCTGATAATAAATTTCATAAAATGTAATTCTCTTATGTTTTCATTAGCTGTTAAATAATGCTAGAACTAGCCTCGTATATAACAGATTAGATTCTTAAAGTCTATTGCCGCCCCTGATAATAGATTTCATAAAATGTAATTCTCTTATGTTTTCATTAGCTGTTAAATAATGCTAGAACTAGCCTCGTATGAATAAACATAACATTTTTTGTTTGACATGCTTGAAAGAAATTTGGACACAGTAAAAAAAAACTATTTTATTGTCCATTCTTAAATACAGTCACTAGTTTATAAAAGTTTTGCTGATGCCGGCTACTGGCTGCCACAACGGCAGTTTATTAAAACAATGACTTTCTTAATGCTGGCTTATGCGCAGCCAGCCATGTGCTAAATGTGTTTAAGTGTGTTGCCAACCTTAATTTTTTTATTATTTTTTATTTCAAGTTGTTGTTGGTTGCGTTGCTGCTTAGTTATTGCTATTGCAGCCGTTGCCTTGTTGCTGCTACAATTGAAATTGTTTTTCTCAAGATTTATTTTATTTGTGAAATTTTTAGTAATTTCAGCACGTAATCATCTGCCATTATTATGCAACGACTACAACTTTAAATGTGTTGTTTTTAGCTTCATCCGCATCCGCATTTAAACCAACAACAATACAACAATACAATTAAGTATTGAAGTTGCAAGGCAAGAAGTTTGTATTGTATATAGTCGACACTCGCATGTGTGTACGAGTATGCCTTCATTTCAAGGGGCATTTGTTAGTTACTCATTGGTAAAAGTTTGGTTTGCTTTATAGTTTTGTCTCTGCTTTGCAGCTTAAGATTAGCAAAAAGAAGAAGAGCAAGAAAACCAAAAAAAAAAAAACAAAAGGAAAAAAACAAAAACAAAAAAAAAACGGAAAAGAAATTATAACAAATGTAGTGTTTTTAATGTGCCAACCAGTAAGAAAAATTGCCATGATTCATTTTCCTTGGATGCTGCTTGAGTGACAATAAGAATGTATAGTGTATTTTGCAGATGGCGCATGTTTTTAAACCATTTTCAAACAAAAATAATGTTCAAACGGATTTGATGAATATTTATTTTGGCACTCTGAAGTACAAGTTGTCAGGCATAAATTTAGCAAATTACAAAAAATAAAAAGGCAACAGCCGTAGTTTTTTTATATTTTTTTTATTAACATTTATTAAAATATAAATAATGAAAAGAAAATAATTGAATGCTGAGAGTGTTAAGGAAAGGAAAAAAATATTTAAGAATAACATTCGGCCCACTTGAGCTGAGCTCTTGCTTGAGGCGGCTGCATGATGATATAATAAATTCTTATAATCAGAAATATCAAAAGAATTCTCTTAAAATTATTGCCAAAGACAGTTTTATATAGAATGCAATTGAGATGAATTTTCATTTGTGTTAAATATATTTGTGCTTTAAAGTACAGCTTGTAGAGAAAGTGGTTGCAAAATAAATTTATTATTTAAAAATATATTTCCAAGTATTAAATTACTTTGCTTTTACTTTTGGTGGGCTTGAGTGTCATTCTAAAAATAAAGAGAGAGAGAGAGAGAGAATATCTGCTGTGATTACATTGCCTTTCAAAAAATTGCTTGAAAATAGTCTTGCTGTTGCCAAACTGTCATACAAACACAATGGCAAAAAAATTTTTTCTTTCTTACTTGAAAGAAATGCAACTCTGATTGTATAAAAATTGTCAATTTATGAAAAAAATTATTTATTTTTATTTATTGTCATTTTATGAAAATTTTCATAAACTTTTGTACAGATGCATTTCTAGGTCACACTATCCTATTTGACATATCGTACAATCGTGTAAGATAGTGAATCATAGCCTTTATTTTGAGCAAGATAGTTATGGCTGTGTAATTAGTTCTGGTTTCAAATGCTTGGAAAAATGTTGATTTAAAACACCATACAAAATAAGATTTAAAGCCATACGATTTTATTTTTTTTTTTTTGTATAAGATATAGCTAAACTGAGAAGTACTTAATTGTTATTTAAATTCTACCAATAGTATCAAATATTAATATTATAAGAAGCAATTAGTGAAAAAAATTACCTGAAGGTTTGCTTTATAATGCTGTGATATGCGCTTTCGAACCAGCTGATATCCAGTAATAATTAATTATTATAAAAATTTATTAAAAAAATTATAATATTACTGATACTAATAATATTTATCATAAAATTGCAGTTTGTCCATAAAAAGTTTGCAAAATTAGTTCGGGTTTTCCCCCCAAATTCAATTTTTCAAACTATCAAAATTATCGAGCTCCAATCAAGTTAATAAAATTGCTGTTGATAATTTTTGTATTATATATTTTATTTTTATGAAAAGTCGTTAATTGGTTAAAAATGATTTCTGCCGATATTTTCTTAAATTAGTGAAAGGTAAATTTATTAGATTGACACTAGACAGTACCCCTATAATTCCTTTTTATTTATTAGGAATTGATTGCAGAATAATGTATGCGAAAACAAAAACACATTTAAAAAAAATTATTATATTTTTTAAAAAAATAAACTGAAAGTCAATGATTCTGCAAAAAATTGTTTTTCTTCTTTGTATAAACATAATAAAATTTTTTTTTTTTACAAAATCTTGATTCAGTTTTTAATGCATTAGAAATAATAATAATAATTTTTTTAATATATTTCCTCGTATTTCTTTTTCATATTAAAAAGAGTATTTCAAAACTTTCAACGGAAAAATATGGCCATGTTAGCAGGTTAGCGTAAAGTTTTATATTATTATTTCGCCATAGTGTAAAATAACTTTTCCTAAATTTATCTCATATGTAACAAAATTACATGATGAAATAAGTTTTTTTATATATGCGTTAAATAAATACAAAATTTAAAATAAATTTGAATTTTACATGCATTTACTTGACAAACTGTTGGTTATATGTTAAAGGAAATTTAAACAAAGAATACTTTTTTGGTTCTTATTATATGTCTCTGTAGCATTATTCGCTTTATTATTGATATATAATTACTTTGGATTCCTAGCAAATAAAGTGATTTGCCTAGAAGGGTGTGTCTTTTTATCAAAAAAATTTAGACTATATGGACAATATTTAAAATTTATTGTTTTTGTTATTCCAGCAATATTTCATAATTTTTATATCACATATGTGATGAAATACAATGATAAAAACAATTCTCTATTATATTTATTAATTAAATACACAATTGTTAGCAGATTTTAATTTTGCAAATATTTACTTGACCAACTGTTGCTTATATGCAATTTCCCCCTTTTTGGTTTTTAATTTAATATTAAAATATTATAAAACATACTGAATATTTAATTTAAAAGCAACACTTCAGTTATGTGAGTACAAGTGTTCTGTTATCCTTGAGAAAATGTTCACTGGGTGTAAAACACTTTGTGCAATATTTTTATAGCTTTTTGGCTCCGAAATTTAATAGTGTGTGACAAAAGTGTTGGCAAAGAAATATTTTTTAAAAAGTATTTTTATCTGGCAAACTATGGCTTCAATAAAAATATTGATTTGAGTGTTAACAAAAATTAAAAATGTTACAATTTTATTTTTTTTAAGTGGTTTTAATTAATAATTTTAAATTCTGAACAATAGTTAATGTACTTTTAATGTACATAAAAAATAATTGAATACAAAATAAAAATATTTATTTATTACTAAATTATATTCTAAAAAAAATATATTAATTTATGAAATTTTTTTTATTAATAATTTTGTTTGAAATTATTTCCTAAAGAATTAAATAATTAAATAAATAATAAATTTATTATTAATAAAAATACTAATTCATTAAAAACTTTTTTTTTTTATTAATTTTAAGAATAATTTTATTTGAAATTATTTCCTACAGAATTAAATAAATAAAAATATTAATAATAAATTTATTATTAATAAAAATAATAATTTATTATTATTTTTTTTTATTAATAATTTTGTTTGAAATTATTTCCTAAAGAATTAAATAAACAAAAAAATAAATAATAAATTTTTTATTAATAAAAATATTAATTTATTTATAAATTTTTTTTTTTAATTATTTTTAATTAAATTTTGTTTGAAATTATGTCCTAAGGAATTAAATAAATGAATAAATAATAAATTTATTATTAATAAAATATTAATTCTTTAATTTTTTTTTTATTAATAATTTGTAATAATAATTTGTTTGACTTTATTTCCTAAAGAATTAAATAAACAAAAAAATAAATAATAAATTTATTATTAATAAAAATATATAATGATTATATATATTATATATATACATTATAAAATAATATAATGATTTTAAATTAAACTTTGTTGGAAATTATTTCCTAAAGAATTAAATAAAAAAAAAATAATAAATTTATTATTAATAAAAATATTTATTTATTAATAATTTTTAATTAAATTTTGTTTGAAATTATTTCCTAAAGAATGAAATATATAATAAATTTTTATTTACTTGAAAAATTTTATATAAAAAACAAAATGTTAATAGCAACTTTTCTCTGCATATTTCTCTGCTCCTTTGTGTAGGGTCTGCAGGATAACAATCATTAATAAAATTTTTTTTTTAAAATTACGTGCAAATTTTTTTTGATTTATGGAAATTTGCTTCTACATAATTAAGAAGGAAACTTTTATAGTTTTAGTCGGTTCTGAAACATTTCGCTTGTTCATTAGCACAGAAGTCCTTTTATGATGTTATCCTTCAATATCTGCCATTACTTGCTTTATTACACAAGTTATAATAAATCTTCACTTTAAATTACTTCGTTGTCATTGGTCAAGGATAGAAAATCTGTCGGTTTATTAAATTAAATTTAAACCACTTTTACAAATTAATTGCCTTTCAAAATTATAATTTCTTAAATTATCTCTCTCTTATTTAGTCTTGCTTTGATCATTTCCTTAACACATTAATTAATTGTTTTCATAACTTAAATGTAACTTTTTAATAAGAAATTTTAAAAAGGGGGGAAGAAGAAAAGAAAATAACATTCATTCGTTCTCACCATTATTTATTTAGTTCTATGCAAAATAGCATAAAGACAAAGTAAATAATTATTTATCTGCAACACTTAATTGAAAACTTAAGAAACAAAATACTGCAACATCAACATCGGCTTGTGTATTTATAACAACTAAAATATTTATTTAAAACAACTGCAGCAACTTAAAACTATTCACAAAACTCATTTATTAATAATTCCCATAAACAGTCATTATGAAACAAACAAACAAATAAATAAATAAATACATAAATGCAAAATTGACAAATAAATATTAGTATTCCGTCCCATTAAGTCTTATTCATTCTCTTGATTTCCACTTCGGCAAGAAATTGCAGAGTTTTATGTGCAACTTGTCTGACAGCAACTTGCACAAGTCCTTCGTGGCGTCCTGCAAGCCTGTGTTCATTTGTATGTTCACTTTAGTTTTCAATACTGTGCTCAATGCACAGTTCATTTATTTTCAATAAGTTTTATTATAACGCCACTTTCATTATCATTTCCCATAAAGTCTTGCCTGGAGCAACTGCAATTAAAGTTGTTGGCAAACAGATGATTACTTTTGCAAATGCTTGATAAATGTTTTTGATTTTGTATAATAAAACGAGTATTTACAAAAATCTTGAATTACAAATTGCTTACTGTCACAATTACTTATAAATAATATTTATTGTATGTTTTTCTCAACATTAAAATTCCAAAGACACTATAATTGAATACCCCTAATAAAATGATTAATTCTAAAGTCATTTTAAAAATAATTATTTATAATTAATTTAAATTATTACATTATAATTAATTTAAATAATTACATTATAATTAATTTAAACAATTACATTATAATTAATATAAATAATTACATTATAACTAATATAAATAATTACAATATAATTATTATAAATAATTATTGAAAATATAAAATATTTTATTCAATAAATTTATTGCCCAAAAAAAAAAAAAAGTAAAATTTTAAGAAAATTAATTGAAAATTTATTGATCTGGTAGATATAGAAAAAAAATTGTTTAAAAATTATTAAAATTTTTTTAACAAATTTATAAAATAAATCTTTAGTTGTTTTCCAGAATTATTTGGCTGAAGGTCCTGGGAGATTTCCTTTAGCATTATTACATATAACAAATATAACAAAGGAGGAATACATCAGCGTTGCTAGATGAAAAAGGATCTCAAGCCAACCATTAGTAACATTAAAATATAAAAATTGACCCTTTTTTTTGAAGATCCTTTAGTTCCGTATATGATCTTGCCATGTAGAGAAACGGCTGGAAAAGAAATCCATGACCCTCTGCCACTAATACATCACCAGAATATTTTAATTACTTACAGAGAGGACACTCACAGAAAGGACTCTTTTAGGGCAATAGTTTTCATATGAAATATCCTTTTTGTTTTGCTGTTATTTATCTAAGAAGGTTTTAATTTATCGCTCGAAATATACCAAAACCTCAAATATCCTTTTCTGTGTTCGTAGTCCCTCTCACTTCAAGGAACCGAAAGGACAATTTTCCTATCAAAAAAAATTTCGCAAACTTCACATAATTATTGAAAAACTTTCCAATATCTCTTCGCAAGGACGAAGCCAGTTCTTTCATTGCTAATGTTAAAAGTTGTCAACAAAATTGTTCAAGTGTTTTAAATCGCCATTACAAAAATCAAATAAATCTGTCATTTGTTTTCTTTTTCTTGCTGCTGATGACAATTTCAATGAAACCGTTTTTGTTATTTATTTTTGTTTTAAAAGCGATTTAAAGTTTTGCAAATGAAAATATTTTTATAAATGAAGAAATTTAGAAAAGTTAAGGCACAAGTGAAGTGCCAAAGTTGGATTTTTTTATTATATATAATTTATTGCTTATATATGATTAAGTGCGGAGATATATAAGAAGGAAAGTTTATGAAAATATTTCGGCACAGGACTAGACGTCGATCTCATGGAACATGAATCAATGATCAATAGCAGAGAGACAATAATTTTCTATTTAAAAAAATTATATATTTATAAATTATTAAAATTAAAATTATATTTTTTAGCAATATTCATATTAATATTATTTTGTATTTTTATGATTATTATAAATATATATATATATAATATTTATGAATTACTAAATATTTATGTATAAACTAAATATATATATATATATATCTTTTAAATAATTATAAAAATATAAAATAATATTAATATGAATATTAGTAAAAAATATAATTTTAATTTTAATAATTTATAAATATATATATATGTATATAATATTTATGAATTACTAAATATATATGTATATACTAAATATATATATGTAATTATTATTATTCAATAAAAATTTTAAATTTAATTAATAATTTGTATAAATATTAAAAAATTTTATGAATTTTAAATAATTTATAAAAATATAATTACATATAATTAATTTATTTATTGAACTTTATATATTATATAACTTTATAAATTAAATAATTATATATCAATATAAATTTATTAATTTGTTACATATAATTAGTTAATTGTTAAAAATATGAAAAATAATTTAATTTAAAATGAAAATATTTTTTTAGTATATACATATATATACTCCTATATACAAGTATTTATGATTATTATTTTTATTATTATTTTTATTATTAAACAAAATAAATTAAAATTTTTTTTTATTTTTATTTATTTATTTTTATTTATTTATTTTATTTGTTATTATTATTTTTATTAATATTTTTATTATTATATAAAATAAATTAAAATTTTTTTTTTATTTACTTTATTTATTATTACTATTTTTATTATTGTTTTTATTATTGTTTTTAATTTTTTTATTATTAAACAAAATAAATTGAAATTATTTTTTATTTTTATTTATTTATTTTATTTATTATTATTATTTTTGTTATTGTTTTTTTTATTAGTTTTAATTTTTTTATTATATACAAAATAAATTGAAATTATTTTTTATTTTTATTTATTTATTTTATTTATTATTATTATTTTTATTATTGTTTTTATTATTATTTTTAATTTTTTTATTATTAAATAAAATAACTTGAAATAATTTTTTATTTTTATTTATTTATTTTATTTATTATTATTATTTTTATTATTAAATAGTATAAATTATTATTTTTTTATTTTTATTTATTTATTTTATTTATTTTATTTATTATTATTATTTTTATTATTATTAAATAAAATAAATTAAATTTTTTTTTATTTTTATTTATTTATTTTATTTATTATTATTATTTTTATTATTATTTTTAATTTTTTTATTATTAAATAAAATAAATTGAAACTATTTTTTATTTTTATTTATTTATTTTATTTATTATTATTATTTTTATTATTGTTTTTATTATTATTTTTAATTTTTTTATCATTAAATAAAATAAATTGAAATTATTTTTTATTTTTATTTATTTATATTATTTGTTATTATTATTTTTATTATTAAATAAAATAAATTAAATTTTTTTTATTTTTATTTATTTATTTATTTTATTTATTATTATTTTTATTATTATTTTTAATTTTTTTATTATTAAATAAAATAAATTGATATAATTTTTTTTTTATTTATTTATTTCATTTATTATTATTATTTTTATTACAATTTTTATTATTAAATAAAAAAAATTGAAATTATTTTTTTTTAAAGTAATATTTTTAATTTTTAAATTATTTGTTTTAAAATTAATAATTTATCAATATTAAAGTGGGAAGTATTTACTTTATAGCTGGTAGTATCAAATTATAATTATTAAAAAATTTTATAATTTATACTATATTTCATACTAATTTGAATTGTTTGTTTTATTTCTTTATTTTATTGGAATGCAAAAAATTTCCAATACCATGAAGTTGTAAACAGAAAACAGCCGTCTAAAGAAAAAAGTAAAAGTTAATTTTTTTTACTCGCTTGACCTGCAAAGCTTTTGGCTTGACCGCAGGAACACACCCAAGGTCTAGGCAGGAATTGAACTGGCGACCTCCGGTTTAGTAGTATAATAATAATAATAACGAGAATAATAATAATAATAGCCAGGCATCGAACCTGCAATTTCCGGTTAAGTAGGCTACGGATATAAAAACTGGGTTATAAGAAATAAATTGTCTATCTTTTCTTATCACCTCTCTCGCTGTTTAATACTTGCCTCTATCGTGCCCTCAGTAGCTCTGAAGCTGCTTTATCGCTTCATAATATCGAGATCTATTTATAAGAAACATCTTTTACATTTTCTTTTAGAATTATAACTAAACGTCTTATATAAATGTCTTATAATTATTGAAAAACTTTCCAATATCTCTTCGTAAAGAAGAAACAATAATTCTAATAGTGGGGTTCACCTTTTTCCGCCATAAGGTAGTACCTAATGGACTCTACTACTAGCCAAGGAAAAAAGCTTTCAGCTAAACTGTACCAACGAGTACTTGTAATTGTGTCCTGCAATGGCAAACCGATTTCCTCGAAAGTTTCTCATGAAAAGATCCTGCAAGCTTCTGAGTAGTGAGCAGGATTACTGCCAAAAATCAGGATGTTATCACTCCATAATTTAAAATTAAAAAATCCTGAAAAAAAATGTATTTTAAAAATATCTTTCTTGGCCAATTTTTTATTAAAACACTGTGTTTTGGCTTCACTATTAGCTTAGCTGGAGAAGGAAAACTTTTAAAAAGGATGTTACGCAATAACAAACAAATAAGAAATTTTCCATTTTCCTATAAAGACAAACTCTTCAGGAAGCAATGTGTCATTAAAGAGATTTTATCAAAACGAAAATTTTATAGTTTCGGTCTATTGAAATGATAAACATAATATCCCCTCTTTCTCTCTCTGCCTTCGTTGTGACAATCTCTCCCCACATGAAAACAAAATTATGTACTTGTCTTCATGTTTATGTGCATGTCTATCTCAAAGTCATCTCCATGTGTATGGCTTGATGTATGTCTGTCTCTCTGTCTGTCTATCTATTCTTAAAAATATGATGCAATTTATAACATAAATGATATTTTTGTGTTGTGTTGCTGTCACTGACATATTTGTTGTCATTTGAAAGCATTAAAACAACAGCAGCAACAAGAAGAACAACAAGCATTCTGCTCGTATCCTTAATAGTAGCCATTCATTTATGACATGAATATGGCTCTGGGTTATAATATTTAATGTTTGCGTATGTTTGTTTGTTATGTTATCGATAGCTTTTGGTAATAATACAGGACACATTTTTCTCGCAAGCTTTTTAATATTTGCTTTAATGGCTTTTAAAAAAGAATTATTGCTGGGTTCCTACCGAATGGTCATTGTTGGTTTTAAGCCGGGAAGAATGTTATTCTTTGCTTTAGAAAGTAAGAACACAAGATAAAAATGAGAGGGTTGAATTCACGGTAATATAATGCAGGCAAATAATTTAAAGTTGAATGGAAAAGTTTTCAACCTCTGAATATCCTTTTTTAAAGTAAAGGATAGCAAAGGCCACACAACATGCTGACTTAATTCTGATAAAGTAATTTTTTTTGTAGTCTTAAAAAGACAGAAGAAAATTTTTATTTTTTTTCTTTGAACTGGCAGTAGTTATAATTACTATTCTCCCTCAAGCCAGAGAGAGCAAAATGATTTCTCTCAGAGAAGGAAAAAGCCAAAAGGAAGAGTGTTTGTCACTTCTTGCATAAGTATGATGATATGCGATAAAGAATTAAAATTTTTTCAAATATTAAAAATTAATTAAATAATTTTTCTTTAAACAATACAAAAAATTCAATTTTAAGTTTTATTTATTTAATTTAATTTTTTAAATAATTTTTTTTTGTCCAGGACACGAACATCTCTTCTGCATTTGTGTTCATTGAATAAAAAATCAAATAAAAATTTATTTTAAACAAAATTAGATTTAATGTAAAATTAAATTAAATGAAGTGATAATTTTTCAAATTGAATGCATTTTTCAAATTTAAAAACTTCAATAAAACTTAGCCACAGTGGAACGAAATATCCAATTAAGCACATTTTTGTATTAATTAAGGACTTTAAGCTTGACTGAAGAGAGATATTAATTGTTAAAGATTTAAGATTTCAGCTTATAATTCAACTATAATCTCCTTAAGATCGACAGTATGAAATAATTGAGTTTCCTTTTTGTTTTGGCGGTTGGGGGAATAGAAAAGTAAAGTGCAAACACGTGTTTGTTAGTCATTAAAAAGGACCTCTTTAATTACTAGCAAATAAATATATTGACCTCTCAAATTTTGTAGGCATTTTCGCTCTCTTACACATTTCCTTTGAAAATTGTAATGAAAGCAAATCAAAATCTAGACAAAGAAAACATCCATCGATATTTACAAACCACCCACATGTGTAACAAACTGTTTTAAAAGGAAATGAAAAAAGTAAAGCAAATCATTCCTGCCAACAAATTTTATATCTATTTATCATCTATTAGACATATTTAGATTGTGCGTTTGAATTTCTATTGACGGCTGAATTATAATCAATAACATGTTAATGCAAAAATCGTAAAATCGTAAAAAATTAAAAAATGTTTATACAACTTAATGAAGACAACCCGCAGCATTTTCCGGTTTCAATGTCGCCATCACAAAACCAAATACGAAACAAAAAAAAAAAAAAAAAGGAAAAAAAGTTCCTTCGACATCGCTTTCATCATCAACATCATTAATCGTGGCAGCAGCACACTTTAACTGTATCAAATGCAAACGAATTACCATCATCGTCATCCTCATCCTCATCCTCATCCTCATCGTCATCGTCATCGTCATATTTTTTCTTCATATTGTCGTCGTATCATTGACATCATTTCTCACATCTAAGATAATTTTGCTGTCAGTATTATTTCATAACAATTTTTTTCTTCGTGTACATTGAACCAGAGGAAAAAATTCGATTTTAATATACTATATAACCCAAAAGGAAATTTAGTGCTAAGAAGGTCACCGATACACGAGGCCGTATTAAGGCCAGCTTAGCAAAGAATCAAATGAGACATGGCAGTATACCAGATAATGACAACAAGCACAGATAGCGAGGCGAAATATAGCGACATGAACTAAATTTTAATAATCGTCGGAAAGGACAGCCGGCCACAAGTGGACTCTGCTGCTAATCTGTAGGATCTGGCCATTTTAAAAAGTATTTATTGATTTTCAAAATATTTTTATTAAATAAAAATACTTTCTATACATTTTATAAGCAACGCTGGCAGTTGTTTCTTAACACCTTTAAATATCGTTATAATTCTTCATCGCTATAATAGCTTCTCCATACTGTTTTTTGTATTCAATATAGGCAATATGATTTTATTATTTCCCTTAGTGTGGAGTACAATGCTCCGCACTAATAAGTCCTAAGGCAGTAAGTTCCAGAGCTGGAAATTGCTATTGATAGTTGTCGCTAGTTTGTAAAAGTGTTTAAATATAACGACTCGAAATCCGATCTACATTAATAAAACGTTAAGTTGTATGATTTGTAGCAGTATGCTTGAGGAAATTAAGAGAGACGCCCAAACACACACAGTAGCACGTGCTAAGTCCATAATCCATAATATATCTAGTAATTTTTAACTCATTCTTGTTATCAAGTTTTATTAATTATTTATTTATTTTTAAATAATATTGAAAGCAAATAAGCCAAGTATTTGTAGACAAAAGCGATGTTGGTAACACTATTCCTATAAATCTTCTTGTAACTGACTAGGCTACCGTTACACAAAAAGTAGCGGCGTGTTCTTAAAAGAAAAATTTCCAATATAATAATAGTTGGAGTAACCCAGTCAACCAATAAGAGCGAGAGATGCAAAGCTCTCAAGACTCAAAGCTGTATGCACTTAAAAAATAATTTCATTGAAATAATTTTCAAATAATTTTTTGAAAGATATTAAATTTGATTGAATAAAAGTTTGTTGCATAAATTTTTAGCGCATAAGAGATGCCACATGTTTATTACATGCCATAAGAAACTGAATCAGCTGTTCTTTTGTTTGTGTTTTGAAAGTGTTTTTGACATCACAAGCGTTCTTGATTCAGAGCTTCTTATCTGATATGATATTTCATTATATTTTTGATCAAGAGATTTGGCTGATTTTACAGATGAAATATTTTGCTTTAAATTTAGGTAATAGTACATAGCAACGGAGTGCAAAGGTGGACCAAAGCGGAACGGAAAGACGTATAAAACGGTTAAAATATAATCAGTTTTCGTTCTCATAAAACTTCGGAAAATTTATACTAGAAGGTTTATATTAATATTTTGCAAATAACAAACTGTATAAGAAATTTATTTTTTTTCATATAGTGTAGGGTATACAAAATTAAATAAACTTGAAAATGTTGGAAAAGGGGGCTATATAAAAATTATTTGTTTTATTTTTCCAACTGAAAAGCTATTGTTCTGAAAAGATTTTCTGCTGCATTCTCATATATTCTCTATATTATATGTGTTAATGAAATATTTTAGCGATAAAAATTGTGTTTACTAGTCTTTAACATTCATTTTTAACGTTTGTTGAAAACGTTTAAGAAAAATGTTTTTCTAATATTAGTTAAAAAATTTGAGGTGTTTAAATTAACAGCAGGAGCTTTAACTGCCAGCAGGATTTTATTTTATCAATAATATATAAAACATATAATATATATTTTAATATGATATTTTAATTTTAAAAATTAATAGTGAGGAAAAAGCCGTTGTAAACTTTATTTGGCAAGCACAAATTGATTCTTTTTTTTTATAACTCTGAATGCTTTTAGCAGTTTCTAATAAAGTTGGCACATGATCTCAAATTAAGAGAAGCGATATATTAACAATATATCGCAATATAACAATAACGGGTAAGCTGGTAAGCTTAGGGAATTGTTAGTGCCAGCTAGTCAGTCTAGTCTACTAGTAACTTGTAAAAGCTTTTATACTTAAGTCTTCGTGTTTTCGTGGTTGCCCCCACCGTTGTTTTTTTTTTTTGGGGGGTGTAATTTTCGATTTTCCTACACAGTCGTGAGTTTTATTAAATATGGCATCTCTGCTGAGAAAGTAGAATAGTGTGGCCTAAAAATGTCAGATTTTTTTTTGGCAATTTTCATAAAATGAGAATTGCATGCAATCAGAGTTGCATGCACTGTAGTCAGCAATCGCACCAGCACATCAAATTTCCGTGTGAATAAATCGTACGACTGTCTAGTATAGTGTATCAGTGTATTATTAAAGTACTGTTATACTTAAATTAATTTCTACCAGACCTTTTGTAATTTTAGCTCTTCTTATACTGGCTCTGTATTGAGAAATTTTTTATTCAAATCTATTTATTTCCCCAAATTGTGGGGTAGTATTTTGTTAATGATAGGGGGCGTCTGAAAGAAAAATTTTTTGTACTTTTTTTTCTTGATAAATTGTAGTAGTGTTATGTAGCAGTGTTATGTAGCAGCGAGAGTATCAGCTTGTGTCTGCCTGCCTCCGACCTACAGAGTGCTACCATGGCAGTACAAAATACAAGCATACCCCCCATACTACTTAAGTGCCACCATCTTCTATTTGTTCTGCTATTTCTGTGCGCTATTGTTGGTAGTTAAAATGCTATGCCTGAGTAAGTTCCGATTTTTCACTATTGTCATTGTATCGACATTTCAAGTAAACATCCCCAAGATTTTTGCTTAAGTTTTCCGTTGTTGTATCTTTTGCTTTCTCCCCCCATTCTCTCGGCAGAATACTTTCATATGCATACTTGTGTACTTTGAGTCCAAAAGTAAAGTTTCGCGCGTTTGCCTATCATAGCAATTTTGTGCAACTGGATTTTTAGCAACTGAGCTCGTTCCAAAATTAAGGAAGTAACATTTTTTTTTTTTTTATTTTTAACAATTTTCTTTATTATTTGAACTTTGTTGTTGTTGGTATTTTTGTGAATGTTTTTTCTTTGCATTTTGCTCCAACATCGCATAGATTTCGATGATGATTTTTCATTGCTCAGTTTTAATTTTACACTTGAGTTGATTTTTGTGTTCGCTTCACAGCTGATGAGAAAGTTTAATGTCAATGTTTCTTCTTCATACAAGTCACAATATTTAACCTTTACATGTATTTGTTACATTCAACCTCCCCCACCTTTTTACCATTTTTATACTGAACAAATAGACGTTTCCTTCTGAACAGGAAAATTAAAAATAAAGGAAAAAAAAAATTTTTTTTTTGTTTCTTATAAAGTAAATGAAAAAAGTTTGCCGGTTTTTCCTGATTTTGCCTGCGTCTCTAGAAAAAATTATAAAAATAATAGATTTTATACAAGCGAATTGACTTTAATATGATGATCAGCGTTTATTTCTTGTCTTTCTTTTTTTCTTTTCTTACATTTGCTTCTGATGCTGCTGCATGCAACATGCCTTAAAATTAATGCTCGCATTTTTTTTTTTTTTGGAGAGGAATTTATGGAATCCTTGAAATACTTCAAGTTGTTGAAACGTGTGAAGTTAAAGTTCAAGTATGAAAACATTTTGTGAAAAAATATTATTTTTTTTACAATCCAGGATATTTCCATGCAAGTAGCCAAAAAAGCTGGCAACAACAACAAAATACATATAATAAATACGGTATATGGAAAGAAAATATTTTAATTATTATAGCACTGCCCATCAGATTTATTAGGGAGAGGGGATTGTTCTGTCACAGTTCTCTAGCGTATTTCAGTAACTTTTGCCACTTTTGAAAACAAACAAAAAAAAAGGATTAGCCACAGGACTAGTAGTTTGTACTAACGCTAATGATATTTTGGTAAGTTAGCCGTTAACACCTCTATTCATCGTTTAATGCTTTTTGATATCACTTGGCCACTTTGACTAAACTTGCTAAAATTTCTACAAAAGCATTGAAAATAAAATTGAATAATTAAATTAAAAAATCTATATTTTTATTACTTATAGTGTAGCCAGGCATGTCTGAAAAATTTCGCCGTTTCTCGCTTACATTTTCTTCTCTAAGTGATCAGAACCATCTGTTACTAAACAATGTTAAAATCGTTAAATTTTCTAACTCTATTAATAAGCGTTAAAAAGTGTTTACTTTAAAAATGTTAAGCTTTTATACATAAAAATAGAGTTTTTTTATGCCAAATGCCTTGAACAGGATACAAAACAAGTAAATGAAAAAAAAATTAAAAAAAATAAAAAAAAAAAATAGAAAAAAAATAGAAATAAGCCGGCAGTTAGAAGGTGACAATACAACTGCCTCTTAAAAGCGTTTTATATAAAGCTTTTTTGGCAACACTGCTGACAGCAGTTTTCTAAACAAAAATACTTTACCATTTCCCTTCCCTTCCCTTCCCTTCCCTTCCCTTCACTTTAGAAATGTTTGATCTGCCATTCTTTCTATCACTTTTTTTCTTGGCATTATCTTGCGAACTATTAACGAACTCCTTTTCTCGTTTCAATTTTCCGTTTAATTAAACGTGTTTATTCGTTTTTGGCACACAAGAATAAAATGTTGTTGCCTTTAAAAAAAAAAATAAATATGAAAAATATTTTATTTATTAAGAAAAAGAGAATATAAAAAAATAAAATATCTAGAAAAGAAATAAAAGGAAAAACTAGACGATGTGGAGTTTCACCGTGACAGCGGCCACCACGGTTACATGTAGAAACAGATGGTCAATTGGCTGTAAAACACTTATAAACGTTTACATACCAGGTGGCGCAAAAGTAAAATTTTTTTTTTTTTTGGTGTTAAATGGTAAATGTCCTTCGATAGGAAACATATAGAAAATTTCATTGACTCTCTCTGTTTCTCACGAGTGCGAAAGAATTGCTCCGCCTTTTTTGAGCAATATTTAATTTTGCGATCGTGTTAAAGAAGCAACAATTTAAACAAGGATCTCCCGATCGTTCTAGATCGATTCAGTGTACTACTTCATTTAGTTAATTGCCGAGAAGAGTATGGGAGAACAAGAGTTGCTTATAGATTTGACCGGTTCCGCAATATATCTTTTACTGAAAATATATATTACGACTTTGACTAAAATATATTGGTAGAAAAACCGCAATTGTGTATCAGCTTAATGGAAACGTTTTTATCAAAAGACGTATTGAATATATATCCATACAAAGAGTAGATCTTAAGTCAGCTGTTAGCCAACCCTACGCGCGATATATTATTTCATTTTATATTATTTTTTCCATTTTAATTTATTTTCTATTTTAATTTTTTCTAGTTATATCAAATACAAATACAAGCTTCCTAGAAATCATGAGAAGAGGAGGGAGAAGTACTGCTACAGCTGAAAAGTATTCAACATGACATGATGTATTTTATCATGACATCTTGAATTTGGACCTCAAGGACACATCAACGAGTGATGAGACCGAATTCCATTTCTATGGGCATGTAATAACGAATTTTTGCGTGTGATAAAGGAATGGCAGTAAAATTATTTTATGGTTTGGATTTTGAGCTCCAAACCAAGTTTGCAGAGCCATACAAAGTGGTTTCCTTCTGTAGCAGCTGGAGGTATTACAAGTGGAAAAACTGTGCTTACAACACAATCGAGATATGGCATATACCCCACCATTCTGTGGGGTACATTTCCAGCTAATTTCTTTCTTTCGATAATTCGCCTTAGTCGGCAAAATCGTCGGATTTCATACTCCTGTTTCCCAAAGTCGCCTGTTTTATTTTAAGCCAATAGTGTCTAGCCTAGGCAGGGGAGACAATTATTGCGCCACCTTCTATGAAGAGGGCAGCATATGTACTCGCAACAGGCAAATGAATAAAGAGAATTAAAGAGAAGCAAATAAAAATTAAAAAAAAGTTGACAATTAAAAGAAAATATGGCGAGTTTACTTAACAATTTATTTATCTACTATTTTCGTAGACTAGTTTTGACAATAAAACAATGCAGGAATATAAAAAAGGACTCCGTTTAAACCGGGTATGAAAATTGTTTTCTGTTTTAACAAAAGAAAAAAAATTAAAACTATAATTCTCTGATTTTGCTTGTCGCAGCATTCATGTTTATATAATTGAGCAAACTTTGCCAGTTTCCTAAATGGACTAAAACTCATTTATTTTACTTGCTGTATATCGTCAGATAAACTGCAAAATGGCACAAGAATATATAACTTTTTTATAAAAATATTTTTATACTGAATTTTTTTTTTTTATTATTTATGTGTTTAAATTATTTACTTGTTCAGTCACGGTCCTAAATTTTTGGTTTAATTAATGCTATTTTCTTTATAGAAAAAGAAGAAGAAGAATATGGTTAGTTAAGTAACTATCGTGACAGTTTGGTATAAAAATTTTTCAAGTACATTTTCTTCCGCATCCGTTGCCAAATTTCAGAACAAAAAATTTATTTTGATGTTTTTTGTTTCAGAGGGGCATATCTTGTTTATACGTATGGAAAGAAGGACTTTTCAGGATTTGCGTTGCCATATAGAGCGCAACTGATTCCTTTTGCTATTGCATTTTGTATATCGCTGTGATGCAGAGCTGTGTGCCGGATGTATACCACTTTCCATGCTCACATCTCCCATCTCCCGGTACTGATGCTTAGTGATTCTTTATTTGTACCACTAGTGGGATCACGAGCTAAAAACTTCTTCGAAACTTTTTGACATTGAGCTGATCAAATTTTGGCTGGTATGTTTTCCGGAGCTCTGTATGTATACTATAAGAGTTTATATAACAAGGCTATCCAGAAAAGGAGAAAAAATTGCCACTATTTGTAGGATTTTCGGTCAGTGGCATAAATGCCTTTCAGCTGAACAAATTTATCAGCCGAGTTCATACAACTCTGGCATTGTATGACAGCATCAGGATAATATATTTTGTTTAGCTTGCCACCGAGTTCTCTCCATTCTCTGTGAGTTCAGACACATGTCTGAATTGTATGTATATAGTTTGTGAGAATGTATATAGTTTTACCCTTCCGCTCATCACTACCCCTGTAATCATGCTTTCCGCGTCTCATCAGCGGTAGAAATTTGAGATTTGAGTTCGCAGTACCACAGGCCAATATATCGTCCTTATACAAGCCTCCTAGCAAAGGAAAGCTTTTACAGAAGTTATCAAAAATTAATTATTGCTATATTGCTCTGCAAAATCATTACAAAATAAAAAATTGCACCAACAAAATAAAAAAAAAAATTATTTTTACAAAATTTCTTAAGCTTAAGAAAATATTGAATGATTTATAAAATAATTTAATAGAATAATAGAAAAATAATAGAATAAAATAATAGAATAAAATATATATAAAAAAAATAAATAATAGAAAAAAAATTATAATAAATAAAAAACATAATACTTCCCACTCATATGCATTCTGACAATAAAGAAAGGCCTTGTCATTAAAGGCCTTTAAAATGAAGGCAAAATAAGATTTTTGAAAATCGTGTGCATTATAAACTTCATATAGTATGGCACGTGCCCGTGCAATGATTTCAAGTTTAAACTATGTGTCACTTGTGTACGTTGCTGAAAAGGGTTTGTTTTCGTTGTTGTTGATGTTGTTGTTATTGTCTGTTCAGCTGCATGCTTTCAAATGTCACTTTTCCTCTCTAATATTTCTTGTCTTCTAATTTTCGGTTTATTTCTATTTTAGTTGTCTCTGAAGTTGTTGTTGTTTGTTTGTTTTCTATGTAACAACAATAACATGATTTCCAAACTGCATTTGTTGTCTAGTGTTCATGCAGAACAGGCGTTGTGATGTGTGTGCATTCGTGTGTGTTCTCTTTTGTATGTTGGTTAGAAATATGGACATGTTCAAATGCGGCCCCCACCCCACCCAAAAAAAAACATATGTTTTGTTTAGCTTTTATGAACAATTAAAATGGTAGTTTCGTATGGCTGGGGAAAAGTTGTATCCTTTTTTTGTTCATTACACTTTTCAAGGATCTAACTTAGAAATAATTTGACATATTTTCTTACATTTGCTTCTGATGCTGCTGTTGTTGAAACGTGTGAAATTTTATTAACTTATTAATGGAAAAATTGTATAATTTATAATTATATAAGTCTTGGCTTCCCACATATCCTATTTTTCTTAACGAAAGCCTGCTTTGGAGTTACTTTCCCCTTTTCACTGTTTCAAGACACGCAAGAGAAGTGCAAGAATGCAGTAACGGGCCTCATGTCCACTACCATGCATTATAAAACCCCTTGAGAAAAGTTTTCATATTGTAAACGGTTACTGGCAAGTGCTGAACCAGCAGATCACTGTACAACTTAACTTTTTTCTTTTCTTTTTTTTTTTAATTAAATCTTGTTTTATATCTTCTCTGCTGCTTCTTATTCATTAGAAAAATAATTTTTAATTTTCCATAATTCATTTTGCACTGCACATCCATAAATCTTGCTTAATGCATGTTTATGGGTATTTTCATAAAATACAAGCGATTTTTTTTTTCTTTTTTTTTTCTTTTATTTTTGTTTTTTTTTTCTTTTATTTTTTAATTTTTTTTTTTTTTTTGTTTTGCTTTTTCTTTGTTTTGTTTTTGCTTTAATAAATAACCAACTGAATTAAAAATTGCAGACAAAATATGCATTCGGTCGCAAAATTTGACATTTAAATGCTAATAAATCGTCAAGATATTCGTATTCTATGAATACCGCTCCAAGACATGTGAAACTGTCATGTCAAGTGGAAAATATGTAAAAGTACATAAAAATTATACCTCATTAGTACAATTATTTGTAAAACACATTGGCACCACTCAAACACATTTACGGCCTGTGAAAGAAAATCAAACAGACGCTGGAAATTGTTGCGATCATAGGAAATGTCATGTTGAACATTTTTCAAAGTCTTAACCGAACAAGAATTGTAAATTTTCTGTTCGAAGTGACAAAAAACCGCGACATGTTTTTATTACACATTTTATATTTGCAAAACCAAAAAAAAAAAAAAAAAAAATAAATAAAAATTAATGAAACCACGAAAATAAATATGCAGCGATCAGTTTATAAGGCAGTTTATGGAAGGAAAAAAAAAGTATATGTGAAAAGAATGAGAGCTATTTTAATAGATGTGCACAGGAGAACTATTTTAATTCGAACACATTTAGTCGTTCATATCTTTTCGTCATCCTTTCTTTATTCAGTAGGATGGCAGCGTTTCACTGCTCACATTTTTTTAACTTTTTAACTTTAATTTTAAACGATATTATAAATCGTTAACATTTCCGCGCCATTTTCTTTTGTAAATATATAAATGTAAAATTACTTTGCATGTTTATCTCAGATTTTTCGCTTCTCTAAGTAAATAAAAACCCCCTTCTGAATCGCTATTTGGGCATATTTTCGTTAAACTAACGATAAGTGTTATCGTTAACACTATAGATGATTTTCTAACTTTACTTTTTTTATCACGAGAGAACACAAAGTCAATTAATATTAATTAATTAAATAAATTAAAAATATATAAATTTAAAATTAGCTCGGATTTTTCGCTTCTCTATATAAATAAAAACACCCTTCTGAACCGTTATTTGGGCATATTTTCGATAAACTAACGACAATTGTTATCGTTAATACTATAGATGATTTTCCAACTTTACTTTTTTTATCACAAGAGAACACAAATTCAATTAATATTAATTAATTAAATAAATTAAAAATATATAAATGTAAAATTTGCTCGGATTTTTCGCTTCTCTAAGTAAATAAAAACCCGCTTCTGAATCGTTATTTGGGCATATTTTCGATAAACTAACGACAAATGTTATCGTTAACACTATAGATGATTTTCCAATCGTACTTTTCTTGTTCTTAAGTAGGATTTAAAGTCATGTTTCCTTCAAACCAATCCGAACTAACTAAATGGAACGAGCTTTGGCACAAGTCTTAAACAACAAACAGCTTCAAAAAGGTTATAAATAATTGAATGGAACGAGCTTTGACGCAACAAACAGCTCTTTTGAGCTTAAATTAAACTTGTCGCGAAGTCTTCTAAGTCAGCTATGTGAGCTCTGCTGGCACCCAAAGTTGCTTCAAACAATTTCACTTAACATTAATGTTTTAGCTTTCACTTGTGAACTTTCGTACGGCAGCTCATTTAAGTAAAAATGAGCTTTTTAAGCACAATGCCACTAACTTGTCCGCTTCGTACATAATTCAATATTAATTAAGCATAATTAAAAGTGTGTGAAATAATAGTGTGTGATTTTCGAAAACAGATTTTGTTTGTGGCCTTGTTTTTTCGCTTCTCTTTTTGACTTGCTCTTTGGGCAAGGTTTGGTCAAACAATCGATAACAATGAACGTTATCACTATCGATTATTTTCCAACACTAGTTCTCAACACTAATTTCTGTGGTTTATTAAACACTTTTCGTTACTGTAAACATATATGTACAGTAACCCCATTTTTTGTAATCGACATATACGGATGTTTTTGGGCAACTATCGACAACTATCGATTATTTTCGAAAACTAGTGCTCACCTTTATGACACTGGTCATAATTGCTGTGGTTTATTAAACACTTTTCGTTACTGTAAGCATATACAGTAACCTCTTTTTTAACGACATATAGACATGTTTTTGGTAAACTATCGACAACTATCGATTATTTTCGAAAACTAGTGCTAAGCTTCATGACACTAGTCACAATTGCTGTGGTTTATTAAACACTTTTTGTTACTGTAAAAATATACTGTAACCCCATATTTTGTAATCGACATATACGGATGTTTTTGGGCCACTATCGACAACTATCGATTATTTTCGAAAACTAGTGCTCAGCTTCATAACACTAGTCATAATTGCTGTGGTAATCGATGTGTACGCATGTTTTTGGCAAACTATCGACAAGTTATAATGTTACCACTATCGATGGTTTTCCAACTCTAGTTGTCAGCTTCACGGCACAACTCTCTCTGTCTGCGGCCTTCCCTATTAAACACTTTTCGCTTCTCCAAGCATATAAATTATCCAACAAAACGTTTTATTAATGAGTATTGCATTTCGAGGTAAACAAAATGTAAAATGAAAGTGGCAGGGCATATTGTTTTCTTATTTATGTTGTTCAACTCGAAAGATAAAAATTTAAATACCCCTTCCCACCTTGCAATGCACTTGTTGTATTTTGCTAAATTGTCGCCTGCATAGTGAATGCATGCTTGCATTCGCAAAACGAAATGAATAAAAATTTACAAAACAGGAATCGTCCATGCAGTTGTCTGAGGTTTCTTTTCAAAGTATAAAATGCGAAATGGCAGATTTGACTGGGGCGTAATAAAAAGCCAGCAAACAAAGAGGGGAGTGAATTTACAAAGTGAAATCAAAATTTGTAGATTTCACACGTGCTTCCTATTAAAAATGCACTGAAAATCATTGCAACGAACCATTTGAGTCATAAGTGAAATTTATTAATGCTCTGATGATGATTTCCTTTTTTTTTTTTTTTTTTTTTTTTTTGAATTTTTTCCGTGTGTTGTGAAGTACGTTATTTATGTTGTATGTTGTCTATAGAAAAAAGAAGAAAGGAAAAATTATGGAATCATTGGCTTTGCTTGGCGCTCATTAACCCGTTACTATGAGTATGAGAAAAATGGCAACAAAAAAAAGGGGCGATTTTATTGCACAGACGTCTAATTAACGGGGATCTGTAAAGTTAGATGACAGTTAAATGATTTAGTACTTGCATGTTAAGGGTCTATTTATTTATTTATTTGCACTAAAGATGAGATAAACTAGTTCATTAGCTCTTGTGTGATGACATGTAAGATCGTATTTGCAGTCGTTAGTTAACGAGTCTTGTCGTTAGTTAACAATATGAGATATTGTTTATTAAACTACACTCTTCAGTTGAGCAAAGAACGTTAAAGTATACATGAAAGTTGTTCTCACAACATTGTCTCCTTGCCTTATTTTACTTGGTTCTATGGTGTTCATAATTACACTGGCAAAGTATTCATTAAAACCATGAATATTTCATTGTAACAATGTAAAGTTTTGCTAGTCAAATGAAAACTGTTTCGGCTAGTATACAAGTAGATATTAGTTAATTGTTTAGTTGCCTTTATAATAATTTAATCTTAAATATGTTTCTTGGTTCCGAATGTTGGTCCAAGGTCATTTGCCAAAGGAATACAACTTATGCAATTACGGCAAATTTCTGAAAACAAAATTCTTTAATAAAATAATTAAATATTTAATTAATAGATTTATTTAATGGAAAAATGAAAGCAAATCAAATGCGACTATAATAGAATTTCATAAAAATTTATAAGTTTTCCTTTTTTCCGCTAAAACTTGCTTTCCAGTTAATATTTGTATTCTCTATTTTCCATTATTTACAATTGGCCATGTTATCAACAAACTAACGATAACTATTAATGTTACCAATATCGATTGCTTTCGTTTTTCTCCAGTTTTGTGGTCTATTATATGTTTTCGGCAAACTATCGATAACTATTGATGTTAACACTATCGATTGCTTACGTTTTTCGCTGGTTTTGCGGTTTATTAAACACTTTTCGCCACTCTTGGCATATACAAGGAAATGATGTTCTAATCGATATATGGGCTTGTTATCGCCAAACTATCGATAACTATTAATGCTACCAATATCGATTGTTTTCGTTTTTCTCTAGTTTGGTAAAAAGGCATATACAAGGAAATGATTTTTTAACCGATATTTCGTGATGTTATCGGCAAACTATCGATAACTATTAATGTTAACACTATCGATTGCTTTCGTTTTTCGCTGGTTTTGTGGTCTATAAAACACTTTTCGCTACTCTTGGCATATGCAAGAAAATGATTTTCTAATCGATATTTGGGCTTGTTATCGCCAAACTATCGATAACTATTATTGTTACCAATATCGATTGTTTTCGTTTTTCTCTACTTTGGTAAAAAGGCATATACAAGAAAATGATTTTTTAATCGATATTTCGTCAAACTATCGCTTTACAACCAAGCCTCCATTGACAGCAATCATGGGTTAATTTTCTTTGCATACAGTTTTCTTAAAATATCAAACATCGTCAATGCCGTTTATCGCATATATTAAGAATGGTCACAAAAAAAACCATATAAGACATGAAACAGAACCAAATAAAAATTAATAAATTTTGAGAATAAAAAACAAGAAGTCTCCTGTTATCTATCACAAAAACTTGCCTCTTAATTATGATTTCTGAGACTTTTATAAAATAAGATAAATGCCATTTAAATGCAGAACAACAAAAAACACATTATTTTTATTATATTTCTTAAACTTGAAATGTTGCACTTAATGCACGACTAGTGTGCTGGCAGTGCACTTAACATGCCTCCTTTGAAAAATTTGTTGCCACATGATGGTACTTCTTTAGTCATTGTAAAGAGAACTTCCCTGCAGAAGTTTAAGGAAAAGATATTAATGAAGAAGGAGATTAGCATGAGAATGAGTACGAGCTGGAGATCCTTGGCACGATGCTGATGAGTATGGCTGCTGCAGTAGATGTTACTGAATCATGTTGGTGTTGCTGTTGTTGTTTATAAAAACAATTGGTCATATTAAAAGCTATTAATCATCATTTACAATACAGGGATAGACATTTAACAAGATGACATCAAAAACAACATCAAAACAACACGAACACACACACACTCATTTACAAGAAAGTTGCAACGGCAAAGTGCAACGTATTGTTAAACACAAGCAAAAGCTATTAGAGAAATTGCAGCGAATGCAATGCAAAGAACACGAACCTTCTTTAAGGCAAATCTAATAACCATTTGAAGGATTCGGTAACGAAAAACCGTTACATTAAACCTGTAAAAATGATGTAAACAATTTTACATGCAGCGGTAGCAGAAGGCCACTGACAAATTAACATTGAAATAGAATAGGGCCAAGAAAAAAATCTAAAAAGGCCGAGAAATTTTATTTATTTATTAATATACATACAACACTGTGTTCACACAGTGCGAGCCCTAATTTTAAGATTGTTTGTTTTTAGGCAAGAAATGCGAGTGGTAATGAAATGAGGGCACAACATCATGTACTGTCGAACACCATCTTCAGGTTCCGTAACCATTTTTTGCAGCTATCGAAGGGGGTATTCCTGACGAGGACGAAACTCAGTCCAGCTTCCAATTATTGGTACAAAAGCAAGAGAAAATTTCTTAAAATACAACTTCTCAAATGCACTCTTAATACACTCTTAACTCTTTACCAGGTTAATGTTTAATCATGGGGAATTGGCCACAGATGCTCTTTAATGTTATTTACAGCAACTTGCCTCAAAAGTTGCTTCCATTTCACCATACAATTTTTTTATAAATTCGGCTGACGGAAACCACAGCCTACAACCTGCAAAGCTTTCAACTTCTTCCCAGAAAAACAGCCGGGGTCAAGGCAAGAATCGAACCCACAACCTCCGCTTAAGTGGGCTATGCCTTAATGATTCCCCTACGGTTATATATTCCCTTATATAGTTAACAACACCTGAGAACTGGACTCGCCCTGGCATGACTTGCAGAAATTCACGACTTATTAAAAAAAGATCGGCTTATTTAATTCGTTGGAAAGCATAAAACCTTTCGTTTATTATTTATATTTTTTTATTATTTATATTTTTTTATTATTTATATTTTTTTAACAACCTTTTAATAATTTAGTTAATATATTTTTATCATATTTTTATTATATTTTTATTATATTTATATTATATTATTATTATATTTTTATTATATTTTTATTTATATTTATATTTATATTTATATTTATATTTATATTTATATTTATATTTATATTTATATTTATATTTATATTTATATTTATATTTATATTTATATTTATATTTATATTTATATTTATATTTATATTTATATTTATATTTATATTTATATTTATATTTATATTTATATTTATATTTATATTTATATTTATATTTATATTTATATTTATATTTATATTTATATTTATATTTATATTTATATTTATATTTATATTTATATTTATATTTATATTTATATTTATATTTATATTTATATTTATATTTTTTTTTTTATATATATTTATTTCATAATGATTTTATATAAGTGTTGTTTTTTACTTCTATATCGTTATCTGAAATCGAAGAAGGCATAAAATACATAGAACTCATTATTAATATGCCCTTTTTCACCATATTTTGCCTCTTTTTATTTCGCGTGGCGATATTTTTTTTATCTTCATTTATCAGTTGAAAAAATTTGCAATATTTTATTGCGATATTTATGTATATATGAGTTCCATTAATGCTTTAAGGCCATGTTTCACTATCCTGCACGGTCGTAAGATTCATTCAGACGAAAATCTGATGTGATTCGCTTCTTATTTTAAAAAATCGCATGAAAATGGCATTTCTGGTGCCACATTATAGCAAAAAATTTCGTCTTTGCAACTCTGTTCGCATGAAAACTGGCATTTTTTACACAGAGGCATTTTTAGGCCACACTATCCTATTTTTTCCCCACACATACCATATTTGACAAATCGTAGCATTATGTAAGATAGTGAATCATACTAAAAATCATACTAAATTTAATAAATTGAGTGTAATTGAATATAAAGATCATTTTAAAACAATTTCAATGAATTTTAATTTGTATTATTATTATTTTTATTTATTATTATTTATTATTATTTAATTTTTTTATTTTAATTGTTTACTATATTTATTAAATACAAAATTTTTCTTATTAAATTTAACAAATAAATAATTAAATTTCACATTCCGTCTTGTTTTTCTTCATTATTAAAATATGACGTAAATTGTTGACGAAGAGCTTCTGCCTCGCCGTTCCAGCTTCAGGTTCAGGTAGCGACCATTTGCCTAATAAACTAATTTGCTTTAAAAATCGTATTGTCTGAAAGCAGAAAGAAGTTAGTTGAAAGAAGGGAAAGTGATAAGATTTGCAATAAGACTAGCATTGTGTGAACGAAGACTAACGAGGGTGGATTAAAGCTAGAAAAACGTCTTGAAATAGCTAGCAATATGCACATCCCATTCTAGCATTTTCAAGGCAATGCTATCATCGTATCAGCTGTTCCAGCATAATTTTTGGCCTTTCAGGCCTTTCAATCTCTGAAGATTTAAGTATCTTAAGGAGCCTAAGAAATAACCAGCAACTCATTCCGCTGCGAAATTGAAAAGCATTTCATTATCCTCTGGTTCCTTTTTATTTATATATTATATATAAAAAAAAACAAATATGGCAACACATCACTTTACCCTAGACCAAATTCTCGAAGAAATATAGATTGATTTGACGGCACAGGCATGCGTGCATGCTCATGTGTGAGTATTAGGCTTGCTTTTCTTGCGAAAATGAGTCCAAGCCCTGATGAAGTGCGTTTCATTCAGTTAATCATCTAGAATAAGCACGTTTTAATAAAATGAAAAAAAACAATTATTTATGTCAGTATCTCGAAAACCGTTTGACATATTTTGATAAAATTAGTTCTACTGAATTCAGATTCAGACCTCCTTTGTGGATTAGAAGTGTGGGCGGCCCAAATCTATCAATTGCATTATATTCTTTCTCCCCTATGTATTGTAACCGCCCACTGAATTTCATGCAATTCTCTCGAAAACCAATGAAGTAGAAGGGGAAAAAACATAAGAAATTATTTTGCGGTGTTCCTTCCCACTACAAAAAAAATCTGGCTGAGAGTGTGAATTTTAATTTTTTTGTAAATTACCAGATGAACAGAAATCAGCAGATGGTGGATTGATTTAGTTTATACTATGTGCCTGTGTTGCCACACTTTTTATACTGCAACCCATCTCAACACGATCGTATTTTTGTAGCATACTTTGCTGGGTCATTGTTAATACTCAGTGGGGAAACGTTACAAGCACCACCAGGTCCCCATAAAAATATATAAGGTGTAACCCATAAACTATAATTTGTCAAATGAACACATAAAGCTTCATACATATAGCTAAAGTAGGGATGCCACCGATAATATTTCCCTGAATTTTACTTTTGGGAATTTACTAGATTACGTAATTTTTTATCAATTCTTAAAAAAGATATTTCGCCATTTTCTGATCCATTCACTAAAAGTTTTTTAACCTGCGGAATTAATTGGTTGAAATGTGATATATAAATAAGAAATAATACGTTTCTACTACAAGTTCCGTTCATATGGTAAAGTCCGTTCTACACCAAAGTACTGTTTAGTAAAATCTCTCAAAATCCTTTTCAAATATAAAGATGCGTGACAGTGCAGAAGTAATTCTTTATGAATACGTCAGCTAATAGGGCACGAAATTTGACAATTCACATCACTAATACTCAATTTCAGATAATTTTTTCAGAAATGGAATTTCTTATTCCTGCAGTGCTGTACTGTTAGCAACTGCAAAACAAGAATTTGGGAAAATAAGTTATTGATCAGAGAACGGAGACCCTTTTATTCTCTGTTTTCAAAGTCCGATAGTGCAGAGAAAAAATTTAATGAATGATCAGTAATCAATCATTGGCATTTTGGGTATTGTGAGTAACCATGTTTGGTTGAAAAGAATACAGTGGTAATATTTTTTGCTAAATGCCATGTATTATATACATATCAACACATTCCAAAAAATCTGTTTTCATAACTTTTATTTACATGGATATGTATGTTTGCAAAAAAAAAAAAAATTTGTCAAAAATTACCAATTACAGGTAGGCCCCGCTTTGTATGATTTTGAATTACGCACTTTCCTAAAAAAGGCCTTTTGAAATCTTACATGGAATTCCCTAATTACCCTCTTTACGCTTGTTTACAATAAATACTTTTAACTCTACAAGGACCACGCGCAGCATAGCAAATATGTAAAAAGAGTATGTACGTAAAAGAGTTCCGACACTCCGATTCATCTTAATTTTACATGACAATCTTTACAACTGCATCAATTTTAAAAACATATCTCGATAAACACAATATAAGTTTTTTTATTCAGTTGCAATATTTCTTCTTCATTTTTTGGTTTAAAAAATCGAGTTCGCACTGTAACTTACATTAAAGGGTTTAATATGTATATATACGCGTAATATTTCCATTAGTTTTTATATACACACAATAAAATTATGAAAGTGCGAGTATTCTACAAGAGAGAATTGCGCTCAGCAAAAAATTCCTTATGTTGGTACACGCGCACATACATACATACATTTACATAAATATTTTTGACAAAAGTAGAGTTGGAATGCATTAAGATGTATGTGTACACAAATTTTGTGGCCATTCGCAAGGAATATTAGCGCTGCTTTCTTTCAATCAAACATGGATTCTAGTAATACCCAAAATCCCAATGTTTTATTATTTATTATTCATTACATTTTTTGCCTGCACTTCAGCACTTTGAAGACTATGAATGGAAAAAATTTCGGAAAATAAGATAAGCTTCTTTCTTAGATCAATATCACCCTTATTATTTTCCTATATCACTATTTTCAGCAATACAGCAGTGCTTAAAAAAAATTAAATTATGTTACTGTCAAAACATTGACTCAAATTGAGAATTAGTGTTGTGAAATGTCAAACTTTTTTCCGGTTTTATTTGTCAAGCTTCATTACACACTACATACTACACACTATATATCTTAATCAAATATACTCTTATACCCGTACATGCTCTTTGTAACATATAATTGATCTATCTTGGTAATAATTTTAGTAAAATTATTAAAAAAATTTTAAAATTATTTTAAGCATTAGAAAAAATTTTATGGAACGCACTAAATACCCAAAAAGTGAATTTAGGGAAATAATATTGGTGGCATCTCCACATTTCGTATATGTATGAAGCGTTGTGCGCTCATTTGGGAAATCATATTTTGTCGCTCCTTACTTTTTTTTGTGAGATCCTGGTAATTCGTTACATCTTTATCATTGATATGTATGTACGTCGAATGACCGACCCATCAAAGTATGCTACAGAAATATATAAAACAAACTTCGTGATAACATTTGGAAACTTCGTGTTAACCTGTATTGCCACATAGGCACATAATAAATTCTAAGTTAATCCACCATATGTGCCGTTTATATGCCTTAGAACTGGAATGTACGAAAAAAAATTTTTTTTGGGAAAAATTGTGGCTTTCGGCTGCAGCGCATTTTTAGCTAAATGGGCAAAAATATGGGGATTTGGGATAAAAGTAATCCACATGAAGAAAACGAGACACTATAGCATATATACATATATATACATATATTAAAAGTGGCTGCCTGGCGCGAGCTCTATGCTGGTGGTGTTATCGGGACAAAGTTTTTCAAAAACGAGACAGTAGATAATTTTACTGTTCGGTAAACGACGACCGCCGACGATCACTTTTGTTCAAAAATCGCTGAAAATGATCTTACTGAAATGAACTTTCAACAAGACGGTGAAACGTCACAGAGAACTAACGATATAATAGATCTATTGCGTGGAAAATTTAAGGACTTATGAATTTCCCGTTTAGGGCCAGTGAGTTGGCAGCCAAGATCTTAAAACTAACTCTATTAGATTAATTTATGTGAATTTGTTGACTTATGAGAACAATAAAAATAATTAGGAAAATAGCTTGCGGATCAGCGATTACGGATCACGTTAGTGGCGACGGTAACAATTACACTGGATAATTAGGCTTTGAATAGTAAATAAGATATTTACACAGTATAAACTACAATGTTTGCTTGAAAGTTCAATTTTTTTTTGGTTTACATAAAACTTTTTATAAAATATGTATGCATTTGTATCCAAATTTTTTAAAATGGCCACATTATACAATTTTAAACAATAATAAGTGCATAACTAAATACATGTATGGTAACTATGTTACCCAAAAAAAAAAAATTTTTTTTTGTCAACTATTTCTGTATGAAAGCAAAAGTCCTGAACCACGTCTCTTCAAAAGCAACTTTGTTACCAAATGATTTGTTATAAAACAATTAAGTAAACTTATTCCGAATAAATTTACTTAGAAGTCAACGAAGTTACTTAAAACCGCACTGTATTAACAAAACCAACTACGATGGAAAAACTTGTGAAATTCTTCAATAAATTCTTTCTTTGTTCAATGTGGTTATTATGCGCAAATATGATTAATAATAACAACTGCGTTACCATATTTCTTAAAACTGGTATGTAAACTAGTTCAAAATGAAGTTAACTTACCAGAACAAAAAAATTCTCTTATCAAACACTATAAAACATTTAATTACACTTAAACTGAATGTAATGGCGTTATTAGTATGTTATTAAAAAAAATTGCGTTACCATAAATTAGGAAACTCTTTAATAATACCGACCAAAAGAACTGAGTTAGTAAAAATAAAACTGTTAAATAAATATGTATAAAGAGTGGAGACAATGTTGTTTCGAAAAAAAACAACTGAGTTACCAAAAACAGCTGCGTTACCAAAACCTGAATTTTTTTTTTTTACATTTTACTTTGTCTAAAAATTATAACGACACAATGCATTGCATGAGCAGAGATCCGAATCATATTTTGCATAATCCATGGCCCAGAAGGTTCTTTACGATGCCCAGCCATATTTCAGTGTTGCAAACTGTGTGGGCGTATTTTTTGCCTGGAATTCTCACCATTTCCAAGCATGGCTGAAGCATCTGTCTTGATAGTTTTAATTAGTCGGAAAGTGTGACCTGCTTCGGACACTGCATATTTTTATAGGTATTTTGCACCATGTCTTGATCCTGTTGTGCAAATTTCCATTTCAACTAAAGTGTAATTCCTTTCATTTCCTTTGTGCAAGCAACAGAGATCGTGATAGAACTTTTTCCCTACTCACCTTGAGATTAATTCCATAAGATACAGCAATCTTTTTCTTTCAATTTATTTAATGGCGAGCAAGGTGAAGGCAACTTGTAACAATTATTTTTATTATTGCTGAGTTTTTTTCTTTTTGAGCTCAATGCAACTGAAACAATTTAATTTTTAATCCTGCTTCTTGATGTTCACACTTTCTATGTTGTCCCAGCTGTGGCTGATGCGCTAAAACCAAAAACACTGCTACCGAGTATTGAGTTTACACTTTAATTGTTTGGCGGTTAGTCTTTAGTGCTTGTTCAGGATTTAATTTTCAATTTAGTGCTGTCATGTTGCAACATCAGCATCAACAGCTACAGCTGCTATTTAATGAAATCAAACAGAGATAAACAAGCATCAACTGGATTAATGGAGCAAATGGCAACGGAAAATTATGATGGAGCTTAATTATATATCTGGTTCAAAGTTAAACAAATGTATTTAAATAAGTTTGCAAAGTTCTGCATAGTTTGTCTGGTTAGTAAGAAACTTTATTTAATATAGTTTTGTTAATTTTGCCAAACATCTAATTAGACACCGCAAAAAGAAATTGTGCTGCGGAGCACAACAATATATACATACATACACACACACATCCATACAAACATACATAAATAAATAATTAATTCATTGATGGCTTGTAACCATGGCAAAAAGTACTGTTTAACAATGTATCGCATTGAATTTTAATTTGACTAACGTTGTTAATTAGCCACTCTGCTGACGGCACTACATACACTTCAGGCGAAATACATACTCGCAGAGACTGCACAGCACACACATACCACTTGCCACATTTGTATGTATTAAGCCAGGCAGCCTTTTAACACATCCGTCCTTGCTTATAATTATTATTAAATATGCATGTGCAAGACATTTATACATTTCAATTTTCCCATTAATTAAATTCATACAACACATTTACAACATGTTGTAGGGGTATGCGTGTGTCGTGTGTGGTGTGTGTTGTATATATAGTCGTACGTGCATGAATATAGAATTATTAGGATTCCGCAAAATACCATGGCTTTAGTGCAACTAAGAGTTATTAATTGTGGCTTTTTAATAGCAATAGTTGCGAGTACGGGGAACACACTGTAGAAAATAAACAACACGAACTTGGTAAAAAAAACTCTTTGAACTGGTTAATCAAACAAACAATATATTGGCAGGCAGAAATTTCTCTTAATACTCTACCACTTCACTGTGAATGGCCCAATTGTCCCAATTATATAATTTTAGAATGAAATAATTTCAACGTAAGTTGACACAGAAAGTATTGGAGTGTATAATGTAAATGTGTTATGCAATTCATAAATGGCATGTATCTTTTTCATTGCTCTAATGAAAAAGATTCATTCAGTTTACGGATTAATATTCATTAATGAATTTGATATTTAAATGATCGTAAATATGTTATATAATTCGTAAAGTGCATGTATCTATTTCATTGCTCTAATGAAAAAGTTTCGTTCGGCTTATTTAGTTTACGGATTAATATTCATTAATGAATTTGATATTTAAATGATCGTAAATATGTTATATAATTCGTAAAGTGCATGTATCTATTTCATTGCTCTAATGAAAAAGTTTCATTCGGCTTACGAATTAATATTAATTAATGGATTTAATATTTAAATGAATATAAATATGTTATATAATCCATTAAGTGCATGTATCTATTTCATTGCTCTAATGAATTAATTAAATTCATTAAATAATTAATTCATAAATTAAATGAATATAAATATGTTATATAATTCGTAAAGTGCATGTATCTATTTCATTGCTCTAATGAAAAAGTTTCGTTCGGCTTATTTAGTTTACGGATTAATATTCATTAATGAATTTGATATTTAAATGAATATAAATATGTTATATAATTCATAAAGTGCATGTATCAATTTCATTGCTCTAATGAATTAATTAAATTCATTAAATAATTACTTCATAAATTAAATGATTATAAATATGTTATATAATCCATAAAGTGCATGTATCTATTTCATTGCTCTAATGAAAAAGTTTCATTCAGTTTACGGATTAATATTCATTAATGAATTTGATATTTAAATGATCGTAAATATGTTATATAATTCGTAAAGTGCATGTATCTATTGCATTGCTCTAATGAAAAAGTTTCATTCGGCTTACGAATTAATATTCATTAATGAATTTGACATTGAAATGAATATTAACCTGTTATATAATTCATTAAGTGCATGCATATATTTCATTCTTCTAATGAAAAAGTTTCATTCGGCTTACGAATTAATATTCATTAATGGATTTAATATTTAAATGAATATAAATATGTTATATAATCCATAAAGTGCATGTATCTATTTCATTGCTCTAATGAAAAAGTTTCGTTCGGCTTATTTAGTTTACGGATTAATATTCATTAATGAATTTGATATTTAAATGAATATAAATATGTTATATAATCCATAAAGTGCCTGTATCTATTTCATTGCTTTAATGAAAAAGTTTCATTCAATTTACGAATTAATATTCATTAATGAATTTGACATTGAAATGAATATTAACCTGTTATACAATTCATTAAGTGCATGCATATATTTCATTCTTCTAATGAAAAAGTTTCATTCGGCTTACGAATTAATATTCATTAATGGATTTAATATTTAAATGAATATAAATATGTTATATAATCCATAAAGTGCATGTATCTATTTCATTGCTCTAATGAAAAAGTTTCATTTAGTTTACGGATTAATATTCATTAATGAATTTGATATTTAAATGATCGTAAATATGTTATATAATTCGTAAAGTGCATGTATCTATTGCATTGCTCTAATGAAAAAGTTTCATTCGGCTTACGAATTAATATTCATTAATGAATTTGACATTGAAATGAATATTAACCTGTTATATAATTCATTAAGTGCATGCATATATTTCATTCTTCTAATGAAAAAGTTTCATTCGGCTTACGAATTAATATTCATTAATGGATTTAATATTTAAATGAATATAAATATGTTATATAATCCATAAAGTGCATGTATCTATTTCATTGCTCTAATGAAAAAGTTTCATTCGGCTTACGAATTAATATTAATTAATTGATTTAATATTTAAATGAATATAAATATGTTATATAATCCATTAAGTGCATGTATCTATTTCATTGCTCTAATGAAAAAGTTTCATTCGGCTTACGAATTAATATTAATTAATGGATTTAATATTTAAATGAATATAAATATGTTATATAATCCATTAAGTGCATGTATCTATTTCATTGCTCTAATGAAAAAGTTTCATTCAGTTTACGAATTAATATTCATTAATGAATTTGATATTTAAATGAAATTTAAGAAAATAAAATTATTTGTGGCATATATTTATTGATATATTTTCGCATAAAATTAGTTTGGCCCAGCAGTTAGCGGGTATTGTGTTCGCTATCAGATGATAACTAACTTGTCGTTCACAGAAAATGAGGGTGTAGAGCTTGACGATATGTTGTTCCAAGATGAAAGTGCCACTAACCATATAGCCAGCAAAATAGTGACCCTTTTGAGCGAGAAATTTATCTTTTATGCCATTCACCGATATTTTGTTCTATAGATAATTGTCGTTGATCCTTTAATAACTAGAAATATTAATTTAATTCATAGTGCGGTTTGGTTGGATCGTGCATTACTTAGAGATGGACACTTGGATGCTGATATAAACGATAAATAATTAATGTCATCGTTATCGGGATTATCTTAAGGAATTCAAAATTGTTATTGAAATGACGAGTGAGAGTGATGTTGGTGTTAAAGTGACAGCGATGATGATGACGGCAAGAGGAACTTACTTATTATTGCAGGTAGGGATCGCATTCGCAATGAATATTAAAGCAGCCGAGAAAATTTTAAAGATGATTTTCTTGTGACTATCGGTGGTGGGCATGGAAGCCACGGGGCATATTAAAGCACCTCAGAAATATTCATGATGAATTTTTGTTGACTGCAGAAGTTGGGGATTGTACCCACAAGCATTATTAAGCCAGCTGAGGAGATTCTGATATGGAAGCTTTTTGCGAATAATGCATTTCCAAATTTAGTCCCATTTGAGATTGTCAGATTTAATAAAAACATTATTTCTTTTTCCTTTTTTGTATTTGGCAATTTAAAATGTTCATTTTTGGTTAAGAGAAATTTATTTCTAACAGAAAATCTCATGAAAATAACAAAATTTCCAACAGCTGGTTGGGAATTGTACACAAAATAGCTCGAATTATTCAATTAATACAGCTGCAATCAAAATAACTAATTGCGAGTATTTTCTGCAAAACGACTTCAATTGCTTGCCTTTCCTTTTGTTATCCTTTTTATTATTCTACACAAGTAGACAAAAAAAGGGACCAAAAAAAAAGCAAAACATAAAATAACAAGTCATTAAAACACGGTCAACTTATTATTGAAGTACTTTGGTAGAAAAGTACTTCAGTTTAAGTTCGTTTTAAGTAAATTTTGTGGTCAAACTTTGCAAAATGAAATTTAATTAAGGACTTTTAGACACTTCATATTAAGTGGGTGGTATTTATGTTCGGTTGTATGTAGGCATGCATGCTCACATTTGCTTTATAATGTTATCACTTAAAGGTCGAATATCCTTGTAGATCTTTAAATAATAACACAAGGGCGTATGGCCTAATGAACGAACGTGTGTGCGTATTGTTTGCTGGTTTATTTGAAACTGCTATTGAATTAAAAGTGATGGCAAGTGGATTTCAAGTACTCGGACTTAGTCATATGAAAGCAATAAATTTTTGTTTCAAATTAATTTTATAAATTCTCTAATGAAAGTAAAAGAGAACAGTCAGAAGGCGACTGCGTCTTGAACATATGCCGTAACAGAAAAAGGGTTTTTCATTAACAAATATTTTCAATTCTAGGATAACCTAATCAAATCCTTCAGCAAAGATTTTTTGAGAAAATTACTGTGGAATAGTTTAAAATAGTTTAAAATTTTAATTACATAAAAGGACTAGTGTGCTATTGAATATTATTTATATATACAAGTTAGAAATTTTTATAATTATACAAACTTCCAAGCGACTTTAATTTTTTGTTCTCCAGGATGCGATGAAATAAGTGCAGCCACTGCGGTCAACAGAATAATATTAAATAATATCTTTTCTTCAAAATTCCGTGGAAATAATATTTGTTAGCTGGTTATGTGAGGCCTCTGCTATCGTCGTGGGTATAATGTTTGCTGGTCTTCAATAAATTATTCTTACACTTTTAATCGATACAAGTTTAACAATGATTAAAAATTATTTAATCGGTAATTCCAATTACTAATTTTATTTGCAAAAATAAAACAAGAAATATGTACTCATTTTTATTCTTCTTCTTGCCGTGCACATCTAAAATTTTAAAGCTTATAATTTGTATTGACGAGAAGGCCATTTAGTCAAATTGAACTAACTAAATGCTCGTCTCGCTGGTAAATAAATAAATATATATAAAAGGTCTATATTTTTTTATTTAAATCCGGTATATCTTAGACCAAACAAAATCGACAAAAATTGAATGGTTGGACCACTGCTCAAAAGTATAGGACTCTGAGATGTTTAGTCCATTTTTGCAGACATGAAAATTTATTTAATTATTTTACTTTTCAATAACACAAACATTTGATATTTTGATTTGATATTGTGGTTTTCCCGGATTTTTTCCCCATAATACTGCCATTTATCAATCAATCAAGATTTTATAGTAATAAGCAATTTTCATATCTCTATTTTATTTTAATTTGTTGAAATTCTATTACCCAAAACCTGTACTGATTTTGAATATGAGCTCCTTGAAATATAAATATGATCCTTGACACAGTAGCTCTTATTGCCATTCCAATTCACTTTTGCCAAAATATTTCCCCAGTGTGCCCCTTTGGGCATGTACATGCAAAAGATATTTCTTTGCAATTTGATTACTCGAATTGTAACGGATTTGATTAAAAGCAAAATTGTTCGGAAATCCTAGAGAGCTCTTCTTATGAGCCCAGCTCGGGCTTGTTGCCGAACCATGATTTTTTAATAGAAATTTTTATTCTCAAAATAGTGGATTCTTTTCAAAATATTGATTTTTATATTTTCTAAATTAAAAATTTTATAATTATTATTCTTCATATAATAACAGGAATGTGGAATGTTAAGTTGTGTACTATACAATCCTGGAAACTGTTCATTCTGTTAAGTTAACAGACTGTAAAATGTTTAAAGTTTGCAGAGTCTTAGCATGAACAATCTAACTCACAGAGTTATTTTAAAAACGAATTTAGTTGACGGATCTCTAATAATTTTCCCCTCCTACTACTGGTTTCCCCTCTCTTTAAAAATTACTCTACAACAATATTCACTGGCGGATCTCTTTTCATACTTAAAAATTCATTTACATGCTCCTTTTTATGTACAGTTTGTTTTGAATTCAGTTTAGCATACAAAGTGCATAAGAATTGCTCAATTTATTAAGAAAAGGTGCATGTTAAGACATGCAAGTCAAACATTTACTGGATGTAAATTTTATTTTATTATTTAAATTTTTTTATTTCAAAATTTTCTGCTCGTATTTTTTTTTTTTTTTTTTTTTTTTTGTATCACTCAGGAAATGTTTATTTTTTCCCTGTAAAAAATTCTAAAAGTAAATGCATCTATTTAATGCACCACCTGCAATCAAACAAAACTTGAAAATTTTTGGTAACTAAAACGAAAACTTTTATACAACAATATGGTGTCTAAATACGGTCGAACTGATATCCGGTGCCTGTTTACCTTCAACGTGTTTGAAAACAAACGTTTTTTTTTTCTTTTTTGCAATGCATTTTGTTAAACTCCGAACTTTAGCAAATAGAAATAGAAATAAAAACAAGCCACGTTTAACGTGGACGTTTATTTTCTTTGTTAAGCATTTGCCTTCATTTTTTTCTATTTAAATTTTTTTTTTTTTTTGTTTCCACAATAATTCTTATTTTAAAATGACGTTAAACCATTAAACTTTTAATGTATTTTTTTAAACGTTTCTGTTGGACCTACACGTTTCCTACACGTTTGTATGTAGATTTGAGTTGAGAGCAGCAAAAATATATTGTGCTTTTCCTTCATTATTTGCATTCTCTGGCGTGGCTTTGCTGCTGAAGGCCATTTCAGTCGTCATACAGCTAAAGGGTTTGTTGCAATACAGCATTTCCGGTTAAGCGAAACTAAACTCTCTAAACATATTTTGTGAACAATAAAAATTGCCTGGCCGAACTAGTTAAAGAATTGTTAGAAATGTGGGCAGGTATAGATATACTGGTGAAACACATTGGCACGGTTATTTCGAATGGGGTACAAGGTTAAATATTGTATTACTTTTTATAAAACAATAGTTTTTATTGTGAACGGTCTTAAGCTCACTATTATTAAAGACTGCTACTGAAAAGTAGTAAAAAGTAATCGTGCGCTTGTAGGACTTTACATTGCAGTCGAAAATTTATAGCCTCAGTTTAGATTTCGTGGCCTTCCACAATTTAAATTTCTCTGTCAAAGAAAAACAACACCTAAAACAACGTCCAGCTGTTATTGGAGACTGAGTAGCAGCAGTTACAAGGCTAGTAAATGTGTAAAAACCATAAAAGGAGTATAATATAATATAATATAATATAATATAATATAATATAATATAATATAATATAATATAATATAATATAA